>PXYN01000192.1:0-599644 GCA_003056585.1 Lecanicillium sp. MT-2017a | reverse complement strand
AAAAAAAAAAAGGTAGAGAAGAAAAGAAAAGAAAAGAAATTTGCTGGGTGCGGGAAAGCCAAGAGCGTACGGAGTACTGCCAAGGGTCAATCAAGCCCTGGCGCCCGCTGCGGGACGATGGCTCTAATGCACGATTTCTCGCTACCTCGACTCCTTTCTTGTGCAGCCGCGGTGCATATGGCGTCGGGCATTCCCGCGCGTACAGTAAGTACATCCTTGATCAGAGGCAGCCAGTCTAAAAAAAAAAAAAAAAAAAAAAAAAAACGCAACATGTACGGAGTATGGGTTGCACTACTACGAGTAGCTCGCGACACCGTATCGTCTCTCGAGTATGCGTGCTTGATGTCCTGTCCAGGTAACCAGAAAGCCCCGCGAGTGACGCTGCTATAGCAGGTGACAGAGACCGGTCTCCAGCCTGGTTCAGCCATTTTTTCTGTCGGGGATGTGGTTCAAACTCATCCAGTAGAATGTTTCTGGGTCGTGGTTCATCCGCATTTGCCCAGTTATGCGCAACCATGTCATGCAAGTGCTCCATGGGCATACCGGCCACCGTAATTAGTTTCTCTTTGCAGCGACGCCCGTACGAGTTTGGGTGCGCATGGTAATAAGGATGTGCAGCATCGTGCATAATACACAATAGTAGGTAGCAAGGTAGGGCACGCCGTACTGTACAAATGCTGTCGCTGGCTTACACGCAGCAACGGGGGAGCCGTGGCCATCAATGATGGCATTGTCCAGGGGGGAGCAACAAGGATGGGAAATGCAAATGGGATATTGTGGCGCTCGCTGCCTCCGTCTGCTGGTACGCAGTGGGCTGGATTAATGCCGCCATAGGCCCTTTTTTGACAGGTCGTGACGGCCAAGACAGTCTCACCTTTTTTGCGTGCGGCATCTCTGATACTACCCGCTTGCTGGGCACCACCGGGGGGGAATGCGATCAGATTTGGTCGGTCCGCACGCAGGGGGTGGATTGGTGGTGGTGGTGGGCAGCAGTTCATCCCCCCCCCCTTCCCCTTCCGCGGTGCATTGTTTCTTTGTTTCTCTCGGGGAGATTGTAGACCCGATACATTACGGACGTGTGTTTCTGGGCAATTGTGGCCGGTTCTAGCTCTCGTTCTGTCTCGTTGTACGACTATGAGTTGCCCGGTGTCGGACACCACAATATACTGCATGTAATCATTGGGGCAAAATCACCATGCATTTTGCATGCTCGTTCGGTCGGTTCGGTGTTTCTAGCAAAGACTCTCGTGGCCGGGGCGCAGTCATCTACCCACGATGCACGATTATGTACAAGAGTAATTGACCTGCATGCATGTGCGCGCGGGAGCAATGGGCTCGGCCTGCATCATCGCCAGCCTGGCGGGGGCCCGGGGCAGGAGGAAAGCGTGGCGTCTCGGTCGCTCCGAATCGCCCGCCCTTTTGGCTGCAAGGCTCGCGTCTGTTCCTCTCACGCTCTGTGTGTTGCTGTCTGTCTGCGTGTCTTGTAATAACACCGCTGTATGCCCCCTGGACATGTACGCTGACTCGCCCTTCCACAGTAGTTTCCCAATTCGTTACGACTGTACGAGCGAGGTATGTACGTACCATAGTAGTATGACCACCCACGTTGGTAGTCGTAATAAACACTTTTGTTTCCGAATTAAACCTTGTGCAGGGATGGGCAGGTGGACATGTCTACCCGTACACCCGTACACACGAGTCTTCCTCGCTAGTCCCCAATTGATTGGATCTGAGCTTGGTTGCCGCCTCTCCGACCATCATCTCCACCCCCTGCCGGTGAAGCCCAGCTGTGCAGGGTTCCGAGATGCCCACTAAAGCGCCACCGGAAAGCTTTGTTTTTTTTTTTTTTCTTTCTTGGCCCAGCGCTGGACCGTTACTGGGTAGCCCTCCGCTGTACGGCGTACATCATGTCGTCGTTGCCGGCCGCAGGCCGAGGCTGAGTTAGGCTTGGGACCGTTTCGTCACTGTCAGCAGCTCCAGCGTTAGCCTTCCGCAGAACCATTGCTCACAATTTCCGCTGCATTCTGGGTATTCAGTTTCCAGGCAGCTCCAATTACTATGGTTCCTTTTACCCTGCCCCTCTTCTGCGCGTCAACGACGCTACCTGGGCCCAAGAGTTCGGGGCCGCCGACACCCTGGCCCTTGATGGCGCTCACAGGGCGAACTACACATCCACTGTTCTGTATTTCCATGGTATACCGCAGTTTTGGACTTTGCTTTTCCTTATTGTTCGTCACCTGCTGCTGTTCTCCATAGCCTTCAAATGAACCAGGGTAGGATATCTACAGTATCTACTTACCTACCTCGTAGTTACCATAGCAGTGCCCAACGGCTGCCGAGGCGCCAACATAGTTTGCCCTGACTTTTGCGCCGCAGCCCTGATCCATCCAATCTATTTCACACAGACCCCCGAGTTCCTTATTCGGCCATACGGCTACGAGCAAAGACATATTGGTATGCTAAGAGTATGTACGAACAAGGTTCCGAGTAGCCTAACCGGGGGTCTTTGTCCGTCGTATTTCCGTGTCTGGGGCGTGCGTTCGACGTCGCCCGTGGTCGTGTAAGAGCAGATCGGCTGTGGTAGGGCTTGACTTTCGTGTATCATGTACCGAAGCATGCGCCCATCTGATTGCTATTCTATTCACAAATACCCTAGACCTGGAACTTCACGAGCAGACTCATTTTCCAAATACACAGTCAATGTAATGAAACCATCCAGGTGATGAGCGTAGACTGCTCGGCCGCGTGCTGATACCTACGGTAGGCATGGCAGCCGACGTGGGGCGGGGCAAACCGACTTCGCTGCCTCTGTGCCTGACTGACCTCAGGCTTTGCGTTTGTGTGACGGGCAACACTTCAGGCCGCCATCACATCGTCACTCACTCCGCCCAAAAGAAACAGAATCTTTATTCACTGCTCCAGGCACCAGCCCTATACTCTCCCGTATTCACGACTCCGTCTTTCACAAACTGGCCACCGCAGCGACACTACACCAAAAGTCAGCCTCCATCTTTCGACGTGGCCCGTTGTGCGATTCCCTTGTCCATGGTACCACCCTGTAAAGCTCACCCTGTGCGCCACGAGACGCGACATTGCAAACGAGTAGTTCGTCATGGCCGCCGCCCTCGTGGGCATCAACCCGGATCTCACGCCGCCGAGTGACGAGTTTGGGCCCGTCCCGCAGACCGAGGAGCTGATCGAGGACCTGAGGGGCCTTGTACACCATCAGCCCACCTTGCAAAAGGCCGGTTACGTCCTCTGGCCGCTCTCGCAGGCGGATCTCAATAAGAAACGACGCTGCGAGCGCTGCACAAAAGGTACTTAAACCTTGATGCCCTCGTTTCTACAGTATCTCCCGGGGCCTTGGCCGTACTGACTCTCACTCATGTAGTTATACGAAAGGGGCATGAGAAGCAAAAGTCTAAGAGCCTGCGCAACCTCGGCCTCGCACCAGTCAACTCGCCACGCCAACAGCCTGATGCAGGCATCAGCACTGCACCGGAGCATGTTCAAGCTCCTCATAGTCAGCCGTCTGCCACATCCACCGATGAAATCACCGACGCTCTACAGGCAACTACTCTACAACAAAAGGGACCTCCAATGAACTGCAGGTTTCACTCAGGCACCCTCCAACAACGAGTACGTCTCCCCTTTTGCACTCTCATATCAAATCAAACAAAGCCCGCACACTGCTAACTCTCCCGACAGAAATGGACATGCTGCAACAACTCCATCACAAGCCGGCCATGCGCAGCAGAGCAATTCCACATAACAAAGGAATACAGCCCCGGCGAGCTCGAGTCCAACTGGCGCTTCCTCACCACACCACCCGCCACGCCATCCTCATCAACATCCCACGTCGCCGCCGTAGTCCTCGACTGCGAAATGGGCTCCGCCGAGTCGGGCGAGTCGGAGCTCATCCGCGTCTCAGCCGTCGACTTCTTCACCCGCAGGGTCCTCGTCGACAGCCTCGTGTACCCAAGCGTCAAGATGTCGCACTACAACACGCGCTACTCGGGCGTCTCGTGGCCCGTCATGCGGGACGCCATGCGCAGGAACAAGTGCCTGCGCGGGCGGGAGGCTGCGCGGAAAGCCCTCTGGCGGTTTATTGGGCCGCAGACTATTGTCATTGGCCATGCGGGCAATGGTGACTTGATTTCGCTGCGGTGGATTCACAGCATGATTATTGATACCCTGCTGCTGGAGATGAGGATACAGCCTAGAGATGAGGAAGCGGAGAGGCGGAAGCGCAAGGAGAAGAAAAGCACGGGAGAGTCTGATGGGCCGCAAGATGGAAATGCTGTAGCGGAAGTCAGCGAGGAACCATGCGAAGCTGTCGAGGCAGAAGAACCCAAGAAGCCGGAATACCCCGGCTTGTCGCTCAAAGCGCTCGCCATGGCCCGTCTGAAGCGAGAGATTCAGGTCAAAGGCAAGGGTCACGACAGCTTGGAAGATGCTCTAGCCACGCGAGACCTCCTACTCTGGCACGTCATAAACAAGCCGGTGCCGCCAGCCGTCTCCGTGATTGCAGCGCCTGACGAATCATAATGGGTGTTACATTAAGTAAAGTGTCAGGACAGCTTTGCTAGATGACTGATGAACCACGTGCTTCAAGATGCAAGTATATAAATGTAATTCTATTTCCCATCAACGCTGTATCATGAAAGATGCGGAGGAGGCTGAAACTCCAGAGAAACTATATCTAGCCAAAAACTCGCTGTATCCAAAATATGCCATGCCTTGTGTTTTATGTATACCAATATAATGCATCGCTGTTGCTGCACTCCATCCAGATCGTCCCCAAACATGTCTTTACTCCGGGCTCCCACTGCCATGGCCTGTGTCATCGCGCATTTGATAAGCCATTACGGACCACATCGCCTCCATAGCCGCGATTCGCTGGCTGGTATCAAACAAATCATACCAAGGGCTCCGCCAGGCCGTGACATTGCCCCAGCTGCGCTGTGTAGCATCTGGCTCTGGAGCTCCATCCAAGACTTCCAAGAGACGAACAGGAACACGGACACGCATGATGCTGACGTGGTGGAACAAGGAACTCACTACAAATATATCGTCGTGGTCCTTTTCGTGCTGCTTGCCAATCGCCTCGTATCGAAGTTTCCTGTCCCACGTCGACGCTGGTGGCCGAACCATGCGATAGTTATCGTACATGGCTAGGTTCTTCCGCGGCCGTTTGGGTCCTGGCATTTGGCCGTCCTCTGTTTCGGCGGGTGAAGCGTCCTTATCGCCCGAAATGTCGTCCTTTGCAATCTCCCGACCAATTGGCCCGCCTGGCCCACCTCCCCAGCGCCGTCGTGTCGTCCACCACTCGCCATGTCCAAATCTAATTTCGTTTCTGCCTTCCCGAGCCCGGTGCTGCGCTGTGATGAGGGCTGCAATGACTTCCCGGGCCAGGTCTAGGGACTGGGCAGCTTCAACAGTAGGTGTTGCAAAATTCACTGTAGGCCGGCAACTCACAGCGGCAACGGGGCCGTACGCTAGGCCAGCTCGGGCTGCTTCGCGGGTTCGAGGGCTCTGGAATATGAATTGGCACCGTGAAGAGCAGTATGATTTACGCGGCGAGCCGGCATGTCCACGGGGCGACTTCATCTGGAGGCGTGGTTCGACGCGAGCAGATGCGACATTGCAACCAAAGTCGTAAGCGACGAGCTTGATAAATGCAGCGATGAGGCTGGTGCGGTAGTCCATCGGCATCTGGTGTCCGGCCGCTGTACGCGCTGGCGATGGCAGGCACCTATTGGGTTCCCCGCCATTGCCTATATCAGGTGAGTTGCTTGGATGTTCCGCGGTTGCCGTTGCATCGGCCGTCGTATCCGAGGCAGATAGCTCTGGCGACGGAGGGAGGCTTGGTGGCTTGGTTGGGTCATCCCAGAAGGTGGTGTATAACTCGAGGCAGCGAAAGAACTCATAAGCGTTGCCGAGTCGCGCATGCTGCTTTCCTCTGGGTGGTGGAAGGCGCCTGACGGTTCTAAACGCAGCTTCATTGGTGTTTGAGAGCTCTCTCTTCCGCTCGGTATACACATGGCAGCCGGGGGCAGAGAGTCCGGTCCTTAAAGGCTGGCGGGTAGATTGGTTGGCAGCTTGTGCCTCATCAATTGACATATGGCTCCATCGGGCAAAGTCTGGGATGAGGGACGGCTCTGGGATGAGCTCACTCAGGTTTGCGTCGGCCTTGAGGTCCAGGCCAATAGCGGAGAGACCAGTAGGGCCCAAGGCTACTTGTTCACGGCCCGTGGTTAGGAGTAGATTTGACAGAGAAGTTGAAGCGTCAATGGATGCTCCATCCTGGGCCAAAGGCTGGTAGCGAGGTAGAGATATTGGCGTTGGTGGAGGAATATCACTTTGATCTATGTTTTGCGAGTGTGGATTCGCTTCGACAGGTTGTGTTAGCGTCGATTTGATATATTAGAACACGCGGGGCCACGTGCAGCGGCCTATCCAGGAGGCACCAGCTTTGTAGACTTACCGAAGCCAGGTGGAACGACAAACATGGCCGACTAGCCCTGCAAGGGGAGCAAAGTGTATAAGAATAACACGAGCAACGGTGCCGCGGGCAGGGACCAGCCAAGGCCCTGACAGGTGGCGTGTGAGTACCAGATACAGGGGCAACCAGCCTGTTTGGCCGAGGCAAAAGAGCGGATTTGGCTGTCCGGGTATACTATGGTGTTAGTGGTCGAAAGGGTATTCGTAGGTTATGTTCTCGGATAATAGGGGCAGCGCAATAACACTGTCATGAGTAGCGTTGATTGCCCGCAAGACATCCGATAGTTGGGAGTGACGGCCGCCGATGTACAGCAATGATATTAGGCCTGTGACGTCGCAGAGGGGTCAATTGGGCCTGGTGACGCGAAAGTATGCAGAAGAGTGACTATCAGAGGGCGGGATTCGGCGGAGCTGTGAGCTACAGCGTGCCAGACCAGCGACAATGGCTGGAAACACGGTATCAGTGGAGGCCAAGTCTGGCAGTGCCGCTCTGTTTCGCTGCAGCAGAGGCGAGCCAAGGAGACGGGTGCGTGCAGCGGATTTTGCAGCAAGAGGCGGCGGTAGCAACACAGCGAGGGAGAGGCGTCAACGAGACGCCTTGGTGAGGGCCGTTTGAACACGCGAGCGGGCTGGGATACTTCAAACATCAAACGTCAGGAGCGAGCGGGAGAGCGTTCCAGGTGGGGCACGGTATTGGAGACTCAGGGGGGGTTGGGGCTGGAGATGGACGATAGGAGGTACCACCAGGGCATTTAGCGCCAAAAGTCGGTGGGCACGCCCAAAAGCTACCTTGCCGTTAGCATAGAGTGGCTTACCGCATCTGCCGTCAGCTACATTTCACGGTACAAGTTATTGGTTAAAACGAAGTAGGAAAAAAAAAAAGAAAAATAGTCAAAATTAACAATCTACTCAGGAATATGACTTGCAATTTTTAGTTTTGCAAATTCGAATGCCCAGACGGCCACGCACTACACACTGATGCTCGGTCCGATACCTGTCGACCACGTCAGATCAGCCATCTCCACAGCCAAAATGCCCACCCTGCGTACGGAGTACTTACAGAGGTACCGTAAAGCGTTTCGGCATGTTTCATCACGTTGCAAGTCACGTCACCCTCCTCATCGCGAAACATGCGCCTTGTGGTTTGTCGGGTGGAATGATTCACATCTTGGGATTTCACAGGCTTTTCATATTTTGGCCCTTTTGGCGCCGTCGCCCATCGAAATTTACACATGGCCGCGGCTCCCTGTGGTATCCCGCCGCTCTGTACGGAGTATCTCCCTTACACATGCTTGTAGTACATCATCAGCCTTGTATGCGCTTGTTCGAGAACCAATCGTTCCTCGACATTTTCAAATCCCCTTGGGCATTACAACTATTGCTCCTACATCCGTACATCGTATGTGGCACAGCGGAACGCTCGTCATTTATTCTGCCTACTTTTCAGTTGGCTACGAGTCATCAATCCAGCTCGCACATTTACACGCCGGCGCTTAGATCCAGGATAGCTATTCAGCGGAATCCGTACCTATCAAGCTGCCGGGAACTCAGTCTTACAACAAATTCAAACAGAGAATACCCGTAAACTCGTGTCATACATGGAATCACAGGCTGCACAGTCCACTTCCCAGAGCACTGCTGCTGCAGGGTCCCTCTTATACAATGTTGCACGCTCGGCCCCCTGGCAGCCCCTCCAGCACCATCCACACACCCTCCCAAAAGGATGCGGCGAGCCTCAGACGTGTTGCAGACCGCCAGGGGTTGTCTCCCTCTCTTTAAAGTAAAGCCCATCGCCGGGCACTACGCTACTCGCCGTTGCCTCGGAACTTGACTTGTCTGTTCCAGAAGTCTGCATTGCGTGTTCTTGTCAAACAAGTCAACCGCGAGGTGCTCGACATGCTGCTGGCGGCGTGTCAGTGAGTCTGAAGCTAGGATTCAGGATTCCCTCCTCCTCACGTCTCCGAGCAGCTGTAGATTTTTTTTCCCTCTCCTCTACTTTTCTTTTACCGTACGGGGCCTCTTCAACCATGTTTTAGCCATTTCACGACGTCCTTCTCGCCTGTTTGCCGTTGTCTTCTACACATCTCGACTGCAACGCCGTCTACATATCAAGTTTGCCAGTGTCCTTCCGCTGTCTCATGATCAGCCCGCCATTCTTGATAGGAAAAGGCTCTCAAATAGAGCTTCATCTGTACCTAACACTGGCTCGGCCATGTCCAGAAAACTCTTGGGGAAAAGACACTCGTTCAACTCAGAGGCCCATTTTCTAAACTCTACCTCAACACGGTCGTTGCTGATGCCTGCATTGCCATCAATACCGGAGGGGCCTTCATCAACATCAGGTACAATATCCCAGCCAGAATCAACGCCTGCCGAACGAACAACAGCCATGTCCGCTTCGGCAGCATCGCCCGCGACATCATCACAAGCAGCTTCAGTGTCGAATTCCAAATCGACACCCCTACCACTGCCAGCTTCGAATTCACCAGCTTGTATAGCAGAGACCACCACTAGCGCAGCGATTGCTATCAAGGAGGACGAGGACCTGGACACATCCTCTGCTGCCGATTCCACAGATCCGACGTCAGCAACCAGTGTAAGCCAGTCACTCGCCTCGACATTTGATCTCAGCCCTTCGAGCATGGCTCCGACACCAACAACAGAGCTCGCTCCGGGTGCTTCTAGCTCAGAGTCAAGCTCAAGCTCCATTGTCACTTCGGTTTCGTCGTCAGCAACTTCAGAAGCCTCGTCTTCTACTTCTACAACCACCAGCACCAGCACACGTCAAAACGATAACCCATCACCGTCCTCCAGAACAGAACCCAGCTCCCCAACCCCAATCCAAAAACCTGCCCAACAAAACCAACAACCACCACCCGCGTCAGATTCACCAGACTCTGGAAGTGAAAATAATCCTCCATCTTCGCAAGGCCCTCAAATTGAAGCTGAGCCAACTTCAGCGCCCAACCCTGCTGCACCGGAGGCAGTACAAAGCAGCGAATCAGCCAAGGCTCCCTCTCCTGCACCGCCAGTAAAAGTGGAAAATGGAAAACCAACATCTGCAGCATCTTCCGAAGGACTGCCAACGACCCTTGAATCTGAAATTCTGGACCCGGCGCGCACCGAACCCGCAGGTGATTCATCTGCACCTTCTTCCTTGGTGTTTGCCTCTTCAGCAGCTCCCACACCCAGCCTCGCAACCTCCATCAGCCTGTCTTTTTCGCCGGTATCTGGTTCGTCACGAACTGGTGGCCCATCTATTGTTCTACCAACGGGTGCAGGAACGGGCCGCAATACTCCAGGCGGCGAAGGGACTCCAGCTGGCGATATACGGCTGCAGACTGATACGGAGCAATCAGGCCCGCCGATGAGCGCCATTATCGGCGGCTCTGTAGGCGGTGTTGCTCTCTTGGCATTAATCGGCGTGTTAATATGGCTGTGGAGGAGAAAGAGCCGGCGAGGGGAGTCGCGGCAACCACTCACTCCTTTATCAGGCCGCCACGGAGATGTTGGAGATACTGACAGGCAAGCTCGCGCGCAGCCCAGCGAGCCTGTTGCGCCCAGCGGCGGTATACTCGCTTCATTACCGCCTTGGAGCCGGTCACCTTTCTCCCGATCTCCAGCCGCCGCAGCAACCTCTGCGCAGAACGTGGAAAAATACCAACCTGCGAGCGCACCTTCCAATAACAGCTCTCTCGTTCCTAACTGGTGGGAGTCGGCAGAAAAGGAACCCGTAGCCCTTCAGCAACCGCAGCAAACAAGGCCCAGAGGCACCAGTGTCGGCAACGATGAAGCCCAACCAGGCGGAAGAGGCCCTGCCGCCAACCCATTTTCAGATGCGCACGCGGTCGACCCTAAAGCATCACCACAGCCGTTACGGGGCATCCTCAAGCCGCCGTCCTCCTCCGTATACAGCAACAGCGGGACTTCGGCGGCAGCCCTTGCCGCATTACGGCGATCAAGAGCCCATTCTGTCAGCGCACAGCGGTCCTCGCAGGCGACAAACACGTTTTCCAAGCTCTTTTCGTCGCGCAGAACGTCGTCATTGACGAATGACCCGTTTGAGGACCGGCGCATCAAGTTCCGCTCGGACCCGTTTGACCTGGAGTTTGACCTCTTGTCCTCGTCTACTTCCAACGACGCTGTGGAGGATCCGATGCCGCAGCCGCTGGACCCTCGCACGAGCTCGATATACAGCTCCCATTCGGCGTCTTCTGGCTCGCGATACACCAGCGGCGCGACAGTGAGCAACTGGGCCGGCGCAGGGCCGATGGCGCCGGCGGTTGTGGGGCAGGTCCCCGGAGACGGGCCGCGGGACAGCCCGACGCTGCCTCTGGAGCCTCCATTAGCAGCGCGAGCAACACAGGTTGACCGTTCCGTTGTCGGGCAGGCACTATGAAGCTACATGCGGTGAAAATGTTTGCCTGGGAGTTTTCAGTACACGCACGGGGTATAGATTTCGTTGTTTTTGTTTCCATGAGCGCAAGCGCCAACTATTACATTCGTTTCTTTTGGGGGGACACCACCTGCCACTCTTTCGGCACATATGCCCAGTTTCCAACTAATTTTCCAATCACTTACTTAATACCCAGCATGTCCTATTTTACGAGATAGGTCCAGGATCATTACTGTATAGCATACCCTTTTAGGTACCGTTTTGATTTATTAATACCAGTACAGCGGGCAATCTAAGCTCATTGACATCCAACTTCAACGTAGCGCCGAGAACGTCGTTTTCAAGTAGATTGCTTCGCTCCGTGCATTGTCCCTGAGAGTAGATGACCACTTATTTATGCCTATGCGTAGAAGAGCGAGATGTGAATGTCTGTTTCCAGCTTACAAAGGGCCGATTCACCCTGGGCGAGTAGCACGCACTGGGCCGCGACAAAGGGGCCTCGTATAAACTTCACCCATGGGCGAGGCCATGTATGTACTATATTTGCTATAAAACAACCCACTTGTCATTATGCGCTACGTACGTCCCAAGCTCATGGCACTAAACAAAGCATGCGAAAGCCCAGGCCAGTGCTCGGTTACGGCGCACGTCATCCACAACACAAAGAGCAACAAAAAATGCAAGCAAGGGCCCTTTTTGCGTCCGCCGGATCTCGATTCACCGAATCCACAGTCATGCAAGCCTCGCATGCCCAATTCGGTCATAATTTTCCAAATTACGCCTTTTTCCCCGTGTTACTCCGTTTTGCAACCGGTCACAAGCTTACTTTTTCCTCTTTGTTGCAAGGCTTGGCTCCTTGTCCTTGTCCTTGTCCCACTTTCTGCGCCGCTCTCTCTCTCAATGGGGACCCTCGACGTCGACGTAAAGTGGCTGCAGCAGACCATCGCGCTCGCGCCCCCGCCGGGGGCGCCCCCACATCCAATGGGCAGCCAATTAAACACGTGCAACGCGTCCAGTGCGCGACCTAGACGCGTCTTTACGCGCTCGTGGCTCGGTTCGAAAACGCGGATCCCGGACTGAGCGCCCTTTCACTTACTCCAGGCACGTCGGGAGCAAGTTTTTTTTTTAACCTAGAGTGTAACATGACTCTGTCGCAGGATGTTGCCATTTTTGTGGGCTATCTGCCTTTTGTAGCTGCTTGGTACGGTGTCCCACGTTTTTCATATTCGTCGCTCGAGTCGAACATAATTGCCCGATGGGTGGGTGATTGGCCCCAGCATACGTGCGTGCAGACCATGTGCACGCTTGTGCAGCCAGGCTGTACAGATCCCGCGCCACCCACGTTTGATGAAGAATGTGAAAAGAAACATGTGCAACCAAAATATGAATCAAACAAGTTGTTTTGAGTTTAGCATTACTACACTAAAAAGACATGATTGCCGAGACGCTCAGTACATGGGCCTAGCATTTCATCCGTTCGGGTTATTCGCTTTAACCCAATGCCCACCAATAATCCAAGAACAAGAAAGACATACGCTTTCCTTCGCACCCAGTGCCAACCCTTCCACAGAGGCGACAAATAAACCCAGAAAGACAAGACAGGAAAAAACTCCGTAGGCCCAAACGAGCTCCTGTAAATAGACCAAAATACACAGTTTCCAAACTTCTTCACCCTCACCCATTCCTCAGTATCCAGTCCCCAAAAAGCCTCTTATCCGTGGGTGTCCCGCACTCGGGTAACGCCCACATCCAGTAAAAATCCAAGTCGGTGCAATAGAATAGAATAAGACTTGACAAAGAAAAAAAACAAAAAGCATGAATGCATAGTCGCAATTTGTACGGTCGTGGTATCATGTACAGGTTATGAAATAAGTGTTTGCGAGCCAAGCCGTGGCTCGCATGCAAGGAGCGTGGGGGTTTTGTGGTTTTTTATGCAATGGGTTCGTCGAATGTCAAGCGTCGCCGGGCGAGGCTTATCGGTGTGCGAGCCACCGACGTAGGGCCCGGAGTCCTCCAAGTCTTTTGAGCCGGGCTGGGGGTGATGTTGACAAAGTCTGCAAAGTCAAAGCCTTGGCCAGGGGTGTTTGGGAAAAGATTGCCGCCGCCTGGCGTGGTCATCATGGATGATGGCAGGTCGAGCTTGTTGCTCTTTGGCGGAGGGGTCGTGAGCCGCTCCATGCGGCCACGGTTCGCCTTGACGGCCGGCGACGGCGATGCCGCCAAATAGAGCAGCAGGTCGGCGCCTTCTTCTCCAGTCTTGCCGTT
This sequence comes from Lecanicillium sp. MT-2017a, assembly GCA_003056585.1. Taxonomy (NCBI): domain Eukaryota; kingdom Fungi; phylum Ascomycota; class Sordariomycetes; order Hypocreales; family Cordycipitaceae; genus Lecanicillium; species Lecanicillium sp. MT-2017a. The sequence goes on along the minus strand of PXYN01000192.1, from coordinate 586,479 downwards.
GGCGGCCGGGCTGCTGTTCTCCTTGCCCCGCTTGTTGGGAAGGGAACGAGTCTGCATCGGCGGCGTGCGAGGCGGCGAGGACCGCAGGTTGTTGACGCTGAAAGAGTGTGCAGGCAAGAGGTCTTCGTCATCGTCAGATGCCGCGGCAAAGTTTGGCGACGCCAATTCATTCGTCATGCGGCGTTGGCGGAAGAAGGATACATCGGGACCAGCTGATGTGGTAAAGTGCTGCTGCCGACGGGGCTTGATGGGGGACGACTGTGCCAGTTGGTGATTATCCTTCCAGGCGGCGTGGCCAGAAAAGGACTTGTGCAGGGTGGGAGACGCTCGGAAGCGCTTGCTGGGACTCGAGGTTGTGTGGTCAAAGGATGCAATATATGTGCGCTTGCGGTGGCCGGAGCTGCCGTTGCTGGAGCCGACGGCATCAGAGAACAGTGGTGCCTTGAGCGGGGAGCTCATGAGCGTTCTGGTCGGGTATGGCAAATCGGAGGCGCTAGAGGAAGAGTCGGAGAGAACGTCGCCTTCGTAGAGCTTCTTGCGGCGTATCTCCTCTTCCATCTTTGGCTCGATCGAATCAAGGGTGAGGTCTTCCCAGCCATGCTTGGTCTTGAACTGGGCAAGGGCGAGGCGGTTTTGCAGTCGACGAGCAATCTGTAGGAAGAGAAAAAAACGGAAACAGTTAGCATTCTGGCTACAACGGTAAAGTAATTCCCTTTGCCAACGCAGGCCCAGCCTATCGTGGCCATTGTGCTCGACGACGGCCTGGCTGGGCTGCAAAAGGCGCTTCCATCCCTTCACTCACCTTGCTCACTTCGGCTCGTTTGAGCACGCTGTCGACGACATCCTCGGGCTGTTTCTTCCACGGCGACGACATGGCTGGCGCTTGCAATGACAGTGTCCAGAGCCTGTGCAGGCAGATGTATTCGCTTCCGGGTTCGTGGTGCGAATATGTGTGGTTGCACGTTGGGCTTTGCCTGTATTGGGATGAAGGGAAGGAAAGGTGTAAAAGTGGTCGTGCAGTGGGAGCGAGGGAGGAGAAAGTGGGTGGTGGGTTCAGGTTGTGACGGGTGAGACGGAGCCAGTTCGGCGGCTAGGCAGGATGCCGCCGTATCGGTATTAGACAGAGCGCTGAGTTTGGTGCAGCGCAGCGCCGCCTCCGCCAGCCCAGCTACTAAGCCTAGCTAGCGTGCTCCTCTTGGTGCTGCGAGCTGCTCAGGTAGCGCTGTAACGTGAGGGGCTGACTTTTTTCTGTGGCTGGTGGAGGTAATGTTCAGCACCCGTCCGAGCACTGGCTGACTGAGAGGTGTATGTTCGTAGGCCCTGGTAGAGAGCCAAGGTGTTTCCACGTTGTCGGGGTATCCGATCGCAGTACTATCGGATCTTGTGGTTTTTCACGATTTTTTTTACTTTTTTTCTCCTCCTGCGAGCTTGCTTCCTTTGAGGGTTCCAAATAAGATGCCGCTGAGCACGGTACAACCTGGGTGGCGGTACTAAGCACCAGGCTACGAGTATTTCGCAGTGAAGATCGGCGGCTGGCGGCGGAACCACGGCCAGCGTCCTTGCGCAGGGCGGCCCAAGTAATCAGCCCGTAAAACAGTGTGTGCAGCCTACCACCTACCTACTACGTACCTAACAGCGCACACTGCTGCAGGCGCCTGTTCGCACCGCCCGTTGCCGTCCTGGGAAGGTGAAGCACCCATCGGTATGGGCTTTGTGGGTCAGTTGTTACTTTTTCTTCTCTGCTGCCCGCTCGCCCTTGTCCCAATGTCGCCGCAACGTAGCTGGGCCGCCCATTTCGCATATCTGGCTGCCCGAGCCCAAATTAACGAGCATTCCAGATGCTCGGTTTCCCCACGCTCGTACGTCTCTCTGTCCCCTCCCAGCCCTGGCCGATGTCTCGACAGATCCATTCTCCAGCAGGCTAAACTCGGGCTTCTCTCGATACCCGGACACATACAGATGGCGTCCCGAGCTGCCGAGCCTGTCTGTTTCAACCCACTGGTGCATTGTACTCGTACCATGGCAATATGCGATAGTGGCCAAAGGCACTCTCACTTATGTAATTGCTGTGTACTAAAGTGGCAAGTTGGGCGACTGTCCCATGCAATTCTAGGTAACAAAAGAGTACACTCCAGTTACAACTCTTTGCCGTTGTCCATAGCACTCCCAGTCTTCTTCCGACTTTCAATCACCACTTCCTTTCTCTCCGGTGCTATCCAAGAAGCACATTGTAAGAGACCTGATCTATCCTTTCGGGACTGCCATGTATTGCCTTGACCCATAACCTCCATTGTCTGCCACTGTGCCTCAACCAGTGGATACAGGCGAGATGCGGAGTTTGGTCCAGATATGACGGCCGTCGGCACGGAGCACAATTCCAACGAGTCGATATAGACTGCCATGTACTTCATACCAGCCTCTGGCATATGAAAAATGCGCCTTTTTTTTTATACCTTTTTTCTACTATGTACGTACCATTTCCGGGGGTTTCAGTGGGAATAAATCTGGCAATTAAGGGTTGGCCAGGCAGATGTACACGGCATCCATCCTTAGATATGCTACCTTGGGCCATTGGTTGTTCTAGGTCTTTGGCTTCGACGACATGGAATTGCGAGGCCCTGGTCCACTGAATTCCTTCCATACGAGCGGTGCACTTGGATAGGAAGTACTTGGTTGCTCCATCTTACATAATTTACTACAGAGAGGCCTGTATCACCGCCAATGCCGTTGGTATAAAATTCGACAGATGTGTATAGGGTAGGCTATGATGCCACCGTCAGCCCAAGGAAAGCAGAGTACATGTAGAAAAGACCGGTACGCATATCGCGACACGACAAGAGGCAAGCAAAATCAGAGTAATTGACCTGGTAGCTACAATATCGAGCACCGTGACTGGCCGCTCGCATCCCTATATAATTAAGAAGAGAACGACGCCAGAAATCATGGGTAATGGTTGGCGGCCCAGCAGCACGTGCTAGCGTGCTTTCTTGGATCGCGATGAGAGCACTTCTGCATGTCGATCCTCCTCGCCCATGCATAATCAAAAACGCATATTGGACAACAGCCATGACAACCGGGCACTAGCGCTACTCGTACGTACGTACCTCTCGAGGTTGGCACACCCCGGTTCACCCGTGCAACAAGCAAGGTTTTATGGAACAGGCGGACCGTTTACCAGATGAATGGAGACATTACCTGTCGTCTGCGACTGTGGCTGCAGCTAGAACGCGGGCCAGGCCCTGTTTGTGTGCATGCATGCAGAGAGTACGAGTACAGGTCGAGCTGGGCCACGAATTGAGAGTCGAATCATGTATGAACTTGGACCGTTGAAAAAAAACTGGTGGCAAAGAGGACCGGCCACTCTTGGTACATTGGCAGCAGCTTGAGGCGGAACCAAGGAAGAGGGTTGAAAGGGCAAGGAAACAGCGGATTGCACGATTGGCCTGGATGCCGTCCGTACACCACCAGCTTTTAGTACAGGGGCTGCCACGTAATGGACCATGTCTTGCAACCCATCACTGCATGATAGCTGCGTCGACTACGGAGTACGCCCGTAGTTCCCGTATTGAACAGGGTAAATCGCGGCGCCGTTGGCCTGTGGTCGGCCCGGTCGTACGAGTAACCAGAAAAACAAGGTGGGCGACATCTGGGCTGGGGGCGGCGCTGTTCCTGCCACCTTTTTTTTTTCTTTCTCCCTGCTATTCTTAGCAGTTCCCGGTGCCGCAGCTCATCGACATTGGCAACCCACCATCCAGCTGGCGCCGTCCGTCAATCCCTGGCACTAAAGCGGGCTATTTAATGAGCACGGCCATCGAAACGTTTGGCTGGAGCACCGTGCGTGACACAATCAGGGATCGGTCTTGCGATGGTCTGTTGTACGTATCTCAAGTACGGGCGTACGGTACGCATCTTAACGTAGCGGAGAAGGATCAGGATCAGTAGTATCCTTGACGTCAGCAAAAAGATCTCGTACGGATGGTACAGAGTAGCCCCGAACAGACTGTACTACCTAGCACCTTAGCTGCATAATAGTACGGATGGATGACGACACGCCTGGGGATATTCGAATCCAGGTGGCTGGCACAGGCGCTGCCGGAAGCTGCTGGCGGAGCAGGCCGCAGGCATACGCCTAGGGACGAGCAGGTCATGTTGCAGCTCTCCGATTTCGTCAGTCACGCCAGAGCAGCTTAGGCGATGCAAGCAAGGCAACTGCTACGGTATTCATGGCCCAAATTGATCTCATGGAAGAAAGGCCCAGCCAGGCAGGAAACAGCCATGAGGTTTGCCGCGACCAGGGCAGAATGGAACTAGCACTGGCTAGGTGCCATCGTACGTAGTGTGTACTCGTACCGCAGTGATCGGAAACAGCAGCGCTGGGACGTCATTGATGACAGCCAAGCGAGCCACTATTACGGGCTACTATGGGCCTCCTCCCATGGGCATGGGGGCCCTGTCAGCTAGAAGGGATGGTGCTATGGTGCTCGGTACCCACCAGCACCGCCGCCGTTTGTGGCATTGCCGCGTTCGACTAGCGCCAGAAACTTGGCCGTTCAAGGCGACGCTGGATGAGTACAGACTACGGAGTACACGGGTTCGTATGTGCTGGTAAGCAGAGCCCAATGAACAAGATGAAGCGAAGCTGGCGCACAGAAGAACGCATCCGTCTCTGCCTACGGCTACTCCGCACTGTACTGTCATCTGTTTCAATCGGTGCGGCGGCGTGGGCATACGAGTTCTGCAACCTGCCACCTGCCACATGCCAAGTGTGGGTTGCTTTTGGTAGATCTGGAGCACTGCCCACACCCTCCTCCGTAAAGTACTATAGGCAGGCATAACCTAAAAGACGAAAACTGCTAGTAGGTCGGCACCGGAGGGGCGCTACTGTCTTGGCTACGACCATACTACGTATGAGGTACAGTAGTAGTTGGCAGGCGGGCACTGACAGGCACCTTCCACCGGAGCTTTGCCATCGCCTGCCGTTGTCGCCGCCATTGATCTGCCTTGCGCCTTTCCCTCACTTTTTGCACCTCAATTGGACTCTGGCCTGTTGCTAACGCTCGTCTACCGCAGTTGCTGCCGATCCGAGGGCATCATTGCGGTGAAAAGGATCGTGCGACTCCGAGCCACCTGTCTGTCTCTGATTGCTCTAGCACCACCGACCTACCAAGCCAAGTCCAGAACCGCTTTACATGCAGCTCTAACGGAATAAAACACCCACCACATACAGACTGCGTGCTGTGTGCATGCAGACTCGCCGACCTCGACACAAGTTCAGACGAAACGAGGCAAACAACCCAACAGCTGCAGCCCCTTTGCCATCAGGAGCGCGCATTGTCACTCGTTTCGCCCACCATCCGACTTCTATAAGCTCCGTCCTCGTCCCTGCCGACTTGAAGCGATTTCTACACCACTGAACGACCGGCCACGGGCATCGCATTTTCCCAGTCGCGGTTACAACCACCTGGTCAACCTGAATAAATTGTTCATCGGCCTAGCTGTGGCTGAAGACCGGAACCAAAGCAACCCGTCCCTCGTTTCCTTGGAACCCGAACAAGCGCACGGCAACGCTGCTTCGACATATCTGCCCAGCGCATGGACAGCTCACCTTGTCTCGCTTCTTGACCTTGCATCGTTGATTCTAGACCAAAAGCAGCAGCAACGTACCGTAGAGCCATGGCGTTCTTGAAAGGGCTCCGTCGTCGGTCAAGAGCTAGCTTCCGTACCGACAACTCTACCGATACCTCTAGTGATGGCGCGGTGAGCCACGGCACTGCGCCCTCGAGCGGCTCCGTCACGCCCCCGTCACTTGCACAGCAGTCTGATCCCGCCCTCAATACGCAGATCAAAGAAGCAAATGGCCAACACAAACGGAATTCATCTCGCCCAGTCCTCCCTCCCGGCTCCAATGGTAGCCGATATAGCGTATCAGGCATGTCCGGCCCGGGATCGCCATCGCTCAACGGCAAACCGAGCCTTCCGCTGTCACCGTATGCACCGCGTGTTCACAATGTAAACGAAAACGCCTGGGTAAGTCTCCCGTACCGCTCCTGCTTACGGCTCCGATACAGCTAAGCCACCATGACACGTGCCGTGCGAATGGTTGTCCTAAGCTAACTACTGGGCAGGTGTACCAAAAGGTGCTTCTCCTCCACGGCACGATAGGCGAAGCGGCACAGCATACGATTGATGGCTCCGTTACCGTGAGCAGATATGACGATGCTCTCCCGTCAATTAGCTGGCCCGTGTCCGACTCCCACTTCAAGCTGCTTGTGTATCTGCAGCCAGGCCCAAACAAAATCCGACTCGACTTCTCCAGCCCCAAGCTGCCCAACTGCTCTTCTACAAACCCAATCCATGCGTCATACCTTACCCTCCACATGATACCACCCATGAGCTCACCCCCGCTCCAGTTGGCCATACTTCTGGCAAAGGACTCGCCAGAAACGTTCGATGCTACACCTGCGAGGGCGGAGAGAGAAGGCAACAACTTGGACACTGCCATTAAAAAGTTCAGGATGGCTGCGTATTTGTGGCAAGCGTATACAGCAGAACAAATGTGGCGGAATAAACTGGGACGGCGGGCATTTCGCTTTGAGGAAGAATGGACCACTGGCACATCCAACTATCGCGATAGAGAAAACGGTGTAATGCGCTCAGAAGCCAAGATTCACCTCATCCGCTGCGACAAGACCGTCGAGGAACTGCGCAGCCTCGAGAAAGCACAGCAATACGACAAGGCTACGGACAAGAATGCCCTTTACGACATTGCAGCGGAAGCCGTCAAAACCCACCTACAGCCGTTACCTGGCCAGAAGAACTATGTATCAGTTCTGCTACTCGACACACAGTGGGATCCTTCTTCAAAGACCATCAGAGGCCACGCTGCTTTAGGAGGGGGAGTGGGCGACTTGCAAATGGGCATCTTTGGATCTCACTGCTTACAGAGCTACCCGACCAGCTTCGAGGATGTTGTACCGGCATTTACCGACTGCACTCCCACGGATACCAACTTCGTCGCAAACGACTGTAATGATGCTGGCAGCTCCTGGGAGGCTGCCAATATTGGCATCGGTGCCCATTTACATGAGACTGGCCATTTATTTGGATGCCCACATCAGGAAACTGGCATCATGGCGAGAGACTATGTCGTCCTGAACCGAAGCTTTGTACCTCGCGAAGCTTATTCGACACGGACGAAAACAAAAGGTGGCCTCGCTCTGCAAGGTGACGAGTGCGTTTGGCATAGACTGGATTGCTTGCGTTTCCGGGCCCATCCGGCTTTTCGTCTGCCATGCGACCCGCCAATGAGCAATGATGGTAGTATACAGGCCTTTGCTGTTGAGAATGGCAATATAATTGCCAAGGCAGCCACTGGCCTCTCGTTTATTGAAATCTATGCGAAAGGGGACGATGTCTGTCACACGTGGATGGAGCTGCCCATCGAAAATAGTGCCATCCTTCGACAGATTACGCTTACGGATCAGGATATTCGGTCGCGTCTGCCTGAAGCTACGAGAAAGGGCCCTGTGAGAATATCAATCAAGTCCCATGGCGGACAGTCTCTTGAGATTGACGATATCGCGGACTTCACATCAAAGCAACAAGCCGTGAAACTGAAAGGGGGCCGGTATGCATTCCGAAGTCGCACGGTCGGTGCTTCCGAAATGGAGGGCACAGAGTACGACGAGTTCATTTTCTCCTCGTCGTCCCAACAAGGGAAGGTGATGTCACGGGTCATTGTATATCACGGTCTAGCCGTTGATGGTCTGGAGTTTGTATTCGACGACGACTCTACGCAGCTCTTTGGACGACGTGGAGGCAAGGAAGGCGGTGATTCATTTGAGTTTGGTAAGTTGATGGCCTGCGACAATATAGTATGCAATATCAAAGACTGACACTGCGGCGGTAGACTTGCGACGCGGCGAATGCCTGAGTGGCTTCGTAGTGCGAGCAGGTTGGTACATTGATGGCATACAAATCTTGACCAGCATGGGTCGTAGGTCTGCCATGTTTGGCAATGCATTCGGCGGCTCGGCGTGAGTGACACCTATGGGTTTTCTTTTTGGCGTTGTTTTTTCTGACGATTGACCAGGTATACACTAATACCACCGAGAGGGTTCACCATCTGCGGTGTATCCGGTACTTGCGGACAGTGGCTTGACGGCTTTTCAATCCTGATCAAGCGATGATGCTTGTCTCGTTTGTATCGTCTCAACTGATGTTGTGTTTAAACTCGGCACATTATGGAGCATCAGCATTTGCAGCACATTAATTGCATATAGCATTGGTCGGACCATGAAAGGAAACATCGCGGAACTGAGAGACGGAGAGCATGGAGCGCCGTGAACCTGTCTTGATGGCTGTGCCTAGAGGAGAAAGAAGCACATATATAATGCACGGGCTAACCAAACGGGCTACGGCATCCGTTCATACAGTTCAGTTCGACGTACCAGTGTGTGACGCCGAATTACAGCCATCTGGGCATTGGGAGGTGAACCAAGCTTTGCAGGCGGCCTCAAAGTAGCGGCTGTATATACATATCTATTTATGAAATAATACCACATATATGATGCCCGTAAACGGCGTGGGATTGGTTTTGCTTGTGAAGAAAGATACGAGAAGTGACCTATGCCACTGGTGATTGATGATCATCACACGTTAACATGGATTGCAATGATTAACGTGTCTACATAGAATGAATAGTAGCATCTAGCCCGGACTGGTTGCAGAGATTGGCGTACCCATCAGTGGCTGCTCGTCAAACTTGCATGACTGAAGTGGCCGGCGATGACGGCATCCACCTCATACTTGCTGTGTAGATCCGCCCTGGCTGTCTTGCCACCCCACTGCAGACGGTGAGGAGCAGCGGATCCTGCAGCAGCGCAGCTTAGCGTCGGCAGTAATACTACTGTACGAGTAGAGTACGCCCAACGCCCGCTCTGTGGCGAACGAAAACAGGTCCAGCCAGCAGCTCCCCGCACCGCAGCACCGCCGTCCGTGCCGTCCCATGCCTTGCCCCATCGAATTTCCCGCGTTTTCTCTCAGAGCTCCTTCCCTCCAAGGCTCTGTTGCTACACCATCCCGACCGCAGCTCGCTCAAGACGAACTTTGGCCCTTTTTCTACTCTTTTCTTCCTTTTTTAGAGTACTAGCGCTACAACATTGAACATTAGCAGCTTATTTCATACTCGGCAGCACCGATTTCCTAGCTGTGACGAAACGGGCCCAACTCCCAACAAGCCGCCACACACACACACTCTCTCCTCTACCCGTACCGCCCACCACCACCACTCCCGACCAAGAAACCATGTCGAAACGTGCCAACGCCGCGTCGTCGAGCTCCAACGGCGGCCTCGACAAGTCTGGCAACATTGTCAACAAGCCCGGTATGCGACCATGTACCGCCTGCGCAAAGCGAGATGTCGTGGGCGGCAGCAAACTGTTGAGGATTTGCGCGTATGCTAACCTGCTCGTGTGTCTGTGTGCCTCTAGCTACCGACAAGCAAAAGATGCTCCTCTCCGATGACGTGGGACACTTTTCGCTGATCCGCGCCATGCACTTGGCCGACCTGATCACCCTCATGAATGGTACAGTTCCTATTTTTTTTCTGCCTCGCATCCTCGTGCCTCTCTTCTCTTGGAGTTGGCCAAAAGCAGGCTTTTTTTCTGATTGACCGCCACGCTAACGCGCGCATGTGACGTAGGCTTTTGCGGTGTCATGTCCATCTTCTCCTCGCTGCGCTACTGCCTCGGAGACCCGTCTGCGCATGGCTTTATCTGGATGGCGCTGTATTTCCTTCCCTTTGGCCTCTTCTTCGACTTTTTCGACGGCAAGGTGGCGCGCTGGAGGAAGAAGAGCAGCTTGATGGGCCAAGAGCTGGACTCTCTTGCTGACCTGGTACGCATCTCCCACCCCGGGCAAACAATACGCATATCGAGAGGTTGTGCGATGGTGGTCAATTGCTAACATTAACGGCTTTGTGCGCCATGTAGATTTCTTTCGGTGTCGCCCCCGCCATGGTCGCATTCACCCTCGGACTGCGATCTGTTCTCGACACTGCCGGACTCACGTTCTTCGTCCTGTGCGGCTTGACACGACTGGCCCGTTTCAACGTTACCGTCTCTGTGCTGCCCAAGGATGCGACTGGAAAGAGCAAATACTTTGAGGGCACACCGATCCCAACCTCCCTCTTCCTGGACGGCATCATGGCGTACTGGCTGTATAATGGGTGGATTCTGGAGGACGTTCCCTTTGGTGCTCTGCTGGAAGGCTCTGTTCTCGAGTTCCACCCTGCTGTCCTGCTGTTCATGATTCATGGGTGCCTGATGACCAGCAGAACTATCCGCATACCTAAGCCGTAAATTCTGCAATTGGCTTCGCCGGGTGCACCGAATAGAAACGACTTTCGTAATGTTGGGGACTTTTTTTTTTGCAGTCATGTACACAGTCTTTACTTTCAACACTCCAGTTAGTGTGTAAATACCCATGCGAACTCGGATAGCGAAGAGAATTGGAGTTGCTAGAAAGGGACAGGTGTTTGTCAGTGTTGTATTCACCTTGTGGGAATCTGCAGACAAAGAACAGGGGGGAACATGCAAGCAGGAATGTGGGAGCTGGCTACCTGTCTAGCATCTCAGATATCGATTGACTGTTTATGATACCCAGATTTTTACGATTGTCGGTGCCGTTTCTTTTCGTGACCTTGTGATGGTACGGTAACAAATCTCTTGGATATATGTAATTGCGTTACGTTTATGGCGTCCATTGAATGCGTACACATATGTAACCTAACACGACATGTAACAAGGGCGTAATTTGCTAGACACAGAATCATCTCTGAAAAAGAGACGGTGCATTTATAATGGGTTTACAATAAAACGAGAAAATGTATATAGCAGATGGTGGGTAAGACCACAAAAGAAAATAGAAGCCGTAAAACGCCATGAATCCCCAGCCCGAATCAAATAATCTTTAAAACATCACAACCACAACCAACCCCCCTCACGCAGCAATTTGTCCTGTTACAGAATTTACCTGCCTCTGCTGAAGCCGCCGCGGCCACGGCTGAAACCACCACCGCCACCACCTCGCGAGAAACCACCACCACCGCCTCCACGGCCACCGAAACCACCACCGCCGCGACCACCACCACGGCCGCCAAAGCCGCTACCGCCACGACCGCCGCCGAAGCCGCCGCCGCCTCTGGGACCACCGCGGCCACGAGGAGCAAATCCACCACGGCCACCACGACCGCCAGCACCACCACGACCAGCACCGCCAGCGCGCTTGGGCTTGGGGGCACCGGGCGGGGGCTTGGGCTTGGGCAGGAAGCGGTCGAGGGGCAGCGTCTTCTCGGGGGCGATGAAGAACTTGTCGCCTTCCTTGAAGGAGCCGGCCTGGATGCCCTCGGACGGCTTGATGGTGAAGAAGACTTGGTTGATGGGGCCGAGAATCTCGTCCACCTTGCCGACGGCCGTCTTGTTCTCGAGGAAGATTTGCGCGTTGAATTGCGGGACCTTGGGGTTGATGGACTCGCACACCATTTCGCCTTCGCATGCGTGCATGAATTTACCCATTTCTGGCACCGAAGCGTTAGTTTTGTGTGTTCTTCAAGGCTGGGCTGGGTGTAGGTAGTAGAAGGGAAAAAACGTACCCTGAACGCTGGCAGGAGGGCCAAAGTCTCGCTGCTGAAAGCCTCCGCGACCTGGTTTTCGTTGCATGTTAGCTAGCTGGTTACTAGAAATTGGCCAGTCGTCTCTTTGAAACTGTTCTCGGGGGGAAGCTATTGCGCGGGCGCAGGTGCCTCTCCAATTTTTTCGGACCAGAGATGTTCTCCCAAAGACAGTCGAACAACGACCCCCCCAAAACACCGTAACAGCTCCCCGAGATATAAAACAGTCCTCAAAGTCAAGCAAGACGAAAAAAGATAAAAAAAGCCCAAAACGTACCACCACCACGGCCGCCACGGGAGCCGCCTCGGAAAGACATTGTTCTGCGAATGTAGTAGACCGGTCGGGGGTCAAGGTTCTCGTTCGATCGGTGGGGTTTTTTTTTTCTGGTAATGACCCAATTGGCACCTCTTTGAAGCTTCTCTCCTCGATTCGTGAGAGAAAAACCCCGAATTTGGCTTTTTCGTTGTCTTTCGTTCGGGAGAAAGTTGAAACGAGGTTCAGGCTGGGAAAGAGAGGTTCGGCGGGCGGGCACCTTAGCGGTTCTACTTTTTTTTTGTGTGAAATTTTCTAGGCGGTTTGGGGAAAGGTTGAAAGTTGCGATTCGGGGTTGTGATTGGTTGGCGCGGATTAATGTTTTGGCGGGGCTGTTGTCGCTTCCGCTCTTACCATCACCACCCACCTACATTGCGCGGGTAGGCTCACCCCATAAATTTACGCTGCAAGTTGAAATTGAGATGAGCTCAATGGTTGTTCTTTACAGCTAGATGAGGGAGAAGAATAGTTCGTTCTTTTCTCCAGCCATAATGGCAATAATTTCAGTTTTTTTATCAAGTCATTATTAATGTCACACTGTCTGCCATGAACCTCGCTCCAACCGATTCGTATATTCTCTAAACCTGACTATCAAGTACATGTGAAATTAATTGCTAACGAGAGATGTGATAATCCATCCGGCCATCCGTCCAAACATCCCATGAATCCATGGGCCTCAGAATACAAAACACCAGCTGCCTCACAGCAGCGCATACTGCGGTCCCCAAAGAAAGACACCTCCAGCATTTTGCCTCCAACCAGTACTTTACACAAGGGGGAAAAAACAAGCAAAACAAAGAGAGAGGAAAAGAGAGAGAGTTCGAGAGATGTAAGGGAAACAAAGAGATGGCCTATAACAGGACAAGTTGTCGTGACGGGACAGTTACGAGCAAAAAAGAAGAAGCAAAGTTGAAAAAAAAAGGTAAAATCGAAAGAAAACGGGACAAGACAGAAAGCATCATCATGACACAGCCGTGGCACTGAATTCGCACCCTGTAACCACTTATTTGGTAGCGTCAACAGGGTTAGCAGCGCTGTTTTGGTTGGCACCGCCCTTGGGGAAACGGCCAGGGATGTCCAGGTTGGAAATGGTCACAACGCTGTCGGTGCGGTGATCCTCCGGTCGGTTTGACCTGGGCGGTGCTTCACCGAGCGGAGTGTGCGCCGGGCTCTCATGAGCCGCAACATCAAGCTCAGGAACAACCTGGAGTGGTTTGTCCACGGCATCCACTTCGGAGCGCGGAACACCCGCCTCGCCAGCCGCTGTCGTGTTGGCGCCTTCGCCTTGCTCACCCGTGTTGGTATAATTCTCCCCATTCACAGCGGCGCTGGAATCTCCTGCTTGAACATCGGACGCTTCACGAGGCGCCTGGCCCGCGCTATCATCCTGGGTATTTTGAACTGAATTGACGGCCATGTAGGCTCCGCCAGTATAACTGCCATCTGTCTGCGCTACCGGCTCGCTGGTATACGGGTTGACACCGTCATACTGCGCCTGCTGATGCACAATCGCCGCCTGAGAAGACATCTCGCCCATCGGAGTGTATCCGGACCCGCCGTATCCATGGCTGTCTTGGTAGGTCTCACCATCCTGAGGAGGGGCTCCCGGAATGGCACCTGCCGCGGCAGTCGCATGGGCGTCCGATGAGGGTTCCTGGTGACCGGAGCTTAGGCTAGAAGGCGATTGAGGCGCTTGTAAGCCTCGCTGTGCATTGATTTGGAGATCGGATGGAAACCGCCCACCTGGTTCAGGACGTCGCGGAACCGCGTCCGGTCGCGCCGCTGGGTTGGTGTCGACTTCTCCGCCAGAGAAGGGTTCTTCGTCTTCGTCGTCTAGGCCGTCGCTGCTGGCCGATCTAGCCGAGCGCCGGGACGAGCGGCTGAGGCTCCGGGAGTGGGTGCGCACGAACTGGCTTCGATCCTCGCCAGACTTCTCGGTCAAGGCCTTGATGTCCTCGAACCAAGCCAGCATGGTGTCGTAGCTCTCGGCGCGGAAGACCCAAGTGTGTCCGCGGTGCATTGTTCCAGTCTGTCGACCTTTGAGGATGAATTTGTTGGAAGAGCTTCCGTCTTCGGAGTGAGATCCTAGCTTCTGCTCTGGAAGGTAGAGCGACATGATGGGGCCTTGGGCCTTGTCTGCAGACTTAAATTCGTGGAGGTGAGTAGAAGATAGGACGTACCTGTTGGCGACAGCGTTAGTAATGGCGAGGACACTGCAGTTGAGCAATACAGAATGAGTACGTACCAGCCGGCTGTGTAGCTCTTGAGGTACTTGCTCTTTCTCTCCAAAAGACCAGCGCGAATCTCTTGGGCAGCGAGATGCTCTTGGCCGGGATAGTGGATCTGATCGGCAGAGCGAAGAGGGACGGTAGGATCAACAACCTGGTCCTCGTGGGTGACGAAGTGAATCCATTCCTGGTCCTTGGGCATGGCAATGGGACCGTCGCGCAGCTCGCCGACGAGGCCAAGCGCATTTTCAGCTTCGCGCTTCAAGATGCCGGCGTAGGCGTTGTACGCCTTTTGGATTTCGCCGACGACAATGGACTCAAGCTCGCGGCCGGAGCCCTCGAGGTTGAGATAGGCCTACAAGATCCATTGGTAAGAAAATGGTGTGTAATGGGCAGTTAGCAGAGAAAATGGACGGCTACTAACCTGGTGCAAATAGTTCTCCTCGTCAATCTGGCGCTCGACCTGGCGGTCGACAGCCAGGCGCAAAAGGAACGGGTCCTGCTTGCCGGTGGTAGAAGACGAGTCCTCCTCATTTTTATCGAGGATGTCGGACAGAGACCCGACGGCACGGCGAGTGTTGGACATTTCCTTTTCGACGGAATTCTTAAAATCGCCCGAGAGCTGCTTGATCTCCTTGATCTTCTGTTGCAGATCACTGCGCAGGCCGGTGAGGGCGAGGATGACATCCTCCTCAATGTCCTTGGCCTTGTTTGCCTCGGCAATGGCGGCCTTGTTGTATCCGCGCACCATCTGCACAGCATCGTCAATGCCGGCCGACTTGAGAAGCTGGGCAGGCGTGTTGAGATTGTTGGCAGCATTGTTCAGTTTTCCGAGGGCCTTTGCGCGGTGCTCATAATGAGTCTGAATCTCGCGGAAGTAGGCAATGAGGTCCTTGAGGACCTTTCTCCAAGCTAGAGAGGATTGGTTAGCCGTGGCCATGCATGCGATGATGGTTGCCGCGAACAGGGGCGTCGGCGGCGCAGCTATTCGGCCGACGAGTGTGCAATTAACTTACTCTGAAACCTCTCGGCGAGGACAGTGGTAGGGGTTCCGGAGGTTGGCACAGGGCAGTAGAAGGCGCTGTGAGCTTCGTCGGGGTCGGTGGCCGAGTTCATGGCGAGGCTTCTGACGCTGCCGGCCCTGTTGCTGCGTCGGCTGCTGCTGCGGCCGACGGAGCTGGCAGAGCGGCGCATCGACGACTTCTTCCTCAGGGTGTTGTTATTCCTGATGGGGAGGTTCTGGTCGTCGCCAGCGGCGTAGCTGTGAACGGAGGCGGAGCGCTGCATGTCTGCGGTTGCGCCGTGGTGGTGGTCAACAAGTATGGAGCTGCCGCGCTGGCTGGCGTCCCACTCTTCGGTAAAGCGGCCGGCGGCGGCGGCGTTGTTGTTGTCTGGTTCGAGGAATTGACTGCCCTGGTGAGGGTAGGTTGGGTGGTGCGCGACGGCAGCAGCGTTGAGCTGGGGCTGGGGTTGCTGCTGAGGCTGGGGTGGTTGTGGTTGTTGGTGTTGAGCAGAGTGCTCGTGGGCGTCAGGGTGGTGATGGTGATGATGTAACTGCAGAGTTGAGGGAGCTTGGGCGCTGGCGCTGTCCATGGCTCGCGGCGAGAGGGAGGGAAAGGAGGGAGCAGAGACGCTAAAAACCTAAATGTCTCACGGATGGCACACAACAAGCAGAAGCTCCTCCGCAAGGTAAAAGAAAGGGCAGACTAGCTCACTAGTGAGGTCGGCAATGGAGCAGGCAAAAAGTCTCTTGGACGGGATCGTGGGAGCTTGGCCCAAGTGGAGGGAGGGAGGTAGGCAGGCGGGCGGGAGGCGTGCCAACCGGAAACTGGGTCGAGCAAAAATTAATTGGGGAAGAGGAGAAACGAGGTGCGGCGGCTCCAGCAACGCAACCAAGCAAGAGAGGGGACAGTTGAGGTGGAGGAGGACTACCAGCAGGTACTACGAGTATGGTACTCATACAGTAAATACCTACTTACCTTCCTATGTACCTGGCCTGAGTAGAAGGACTACGAGTACGGAGTACAAGGGCTACGACTGCCGTCATCATGGTCAGGACGAATCGAATGGCACTTGGTGGTACCAACTGTAGCTATGCTAAAAAGTACAGCGCAGTACCTCCCTCCAGGCAGTGGGAGGCCAGCTACCTACGCAAGTACCTAGAGAATGCGCTGGGGGGTACCTGTCCGTCGACACACCAGAGCCGCAGTCATCGCACCCCCCCTTCCGCCCCAATGCATCATGGACAGCCCCATGGCCACACCAAAGGAGTAAGTGGGTGGAGAAGGTTTAACCACGACACCCAGAGAGGGCTGGTTGGCACAAAATATTAGGAGGGACTAGGAGTAGGTATGGTACCATGGCAACGCTGACAAGCTCGAGGCCTCTCTCGCAGGGGCGCTGGGCAAAGCCTTGGGAAGGCTTGCTTCTGCCAGAATACGAATAGTCAAAGCAGAGCTGCCGCTACGGGCCTGGCGCAGCTTGTAGTTCAGCCGTCATGGTGCTGTTTATCGCGATGATGATGATGATGATGACAATGGCAATGATGATGCTGCCCAGGCCCGCAGTGGCACATCTCTCCATCTGCAGTGGCAGAGCTACCGCAGAACTGCATTGCACATCACTCCGCCCAGCGCCATCGCCAGTACCCAGAGGCACACATTTCTGGAGCACATGGCCCGCTAAAAAGCTGCTAAGCTAGCTAGCACAGAGTCCCACACCACCGCTAGTGTGGGCGCTAGCAGCGGCACAGCTGCGGTGACGCAGGGCCACCACACAGCGTAGATGCCATAGTAAGGAGCCCCAAGAGCAAATGACGCCAGCGAGCCCTTTTCGTTTTCGGCCGCCGTCTTCCAGCTTGGCGGCACCGTCACCATCACCACCCACCACTGACGCACCAGCCAGCTGTAAATTACCGGGAACGGATGGGTGGCGCCGCCCCCCTGCACCTACATGGCAAGCTAACGAACAAGCTATAGAGGACTACTGCACGGCATGTGAACGGACTACCGTACTCGTACGGTTCGATTACAGTACAAAGTAAACTCTGGAATACTGCGGGCATCATCAGTTCAGCCGGGCTTGTGGGCACGATGGCGGTGTCGTGCAAGTGTAGTACTATATATTTGGAAGGATTACTCGTAGGAGGGTAAAGCGTACGTTGCCATTTCATTACGCCTCGATGACGTCTGGTCATTGGTGCTCTGTGCAAGACGCAATTGCCACGGTCAATTACCCCAAGCAATGGCAAAAGTCTGTACATATTGGGGGGACTAAAAGCCATTGTGCTGTGTCTCTCGTGAGAGAGAGCCCTCGCAGCGCAGCTCTTACTATGTATCTCATGGTGCCGATATCCGCGAGTGCGCATACACACATGTGTCTGCTCTCATGCACACGCCGGCTCTCTCTTGGTCGCGAGATGCGGGCTGGACGGGCAATGACGTAGTTCATGCGCAGCTCTTGATGGCGTGTGGTGGCTGGCGTCTGCCGCCGCAACAGCCAGCTGCGGCTCAGGCAACCCCATTGGCCGAATGGTGCCACTGAACAGCCGGATCCGATTGTGCTGGCAATCTATGCGCAATGCGTACGGGACATGAGATACCTTGATATACTCCGTACCCCGTACATACACACGAGAAGTAGTACTTGCGGGGAATCCATGAAACAATTGGATGACCGCGCCTGTATTTCCATGTTCATAGGGGTCTTTTTTTTCCGGACGCCAGGCTGGACAAGGGGATCGTTGACGAACAAAGGGATCGTACTATGGTACAACACTACCGCCACACGTCTCCCCCTGCGCGCCAGATAGGCGCAAGACAACATGATGGGTGCTGTTCTGCCAATTGATCGGCAACTCTTTGTTAACATACTCTAAACTTGAATTACTTACTATGCAGCAATAGTTGGCGGAGGCGGACCTGGTGTCATTCGCCTCCCGCTGCTGCTCTATCTATGGGTACTCTGTCATGATTTGCGATCTACGACCAGGGACACCCTGCACATCCGGCCCGGGACGAGCTGCAGGCTGGTATTGCATGGAGAGCGTGCACAGCGTACGAGTACATACAATGGGTCCTTGCCGACTTGAAGCATAATAAGTTGATAATACAGAATTAAAGACCCGAGGTATGGACTGTATATCGCAGTGTACACGGAGTACTCGGCAAAAGAGTGTTAGTCCGCTATCGCATTCGTTCCAAGAACTGGCAAAGGCCGTGCTCAAACTCTGTTATTGCAGCCTAGCTGACGCAATACGCTGAAAGTGAAAAAGTCAATTGCACGTATAAACAGGACGACCAACTTTCAGCAGCCTATACTGCATAGCCGCCATTACTCGTAATGCCTCTCATTAGCTATTTTCAGGACCATGCCACCAAAGCCCTGTACGAGTACAGTGACACATGCCGGTGCTGTCAAGGTTCCTCACACCCACGCCAAGGCCACGGCAAATTGCGTGGTGCCCCAGCGGTATGCACCGCCCGCCGGCTCCGTTGCCAGGCAATGACGTACTTTCTTACTTTTGCCCTCCCCAAACGCCCCCGCCGAATGCCGCCCTCATTCCGCACGCTACAACAGCGCCACCAAGGTTCGTTTTCAGTTCCCCCCCGTCGGTGGCACGATATTAACTGGGCTGTCTAATCTCCCAAAACAAGGCACAGAGAGGAACCACCCCAACACCAAAAATGCACCACTGTACGGAGTAATACAATGCAATGGTACTGTACCAGCCTTCATCGGTGATTGCGACCTCGCCCTGACGCTAAGGAAACAGGGGGCTGCCATGTTTTCTTAGCCCCAAAACACACGCTGACTGTGTGCCGCCGTGATACGCGTCGAACGTCTAGCTTTCTGTTCCTTGGAAGTTGTGCCGCGATCGGCGCACTTGTCCTGATTATGGCACGCGCCAAAGTACTATGTAGTTCATTCTATTAATACAAACGCAGAATTAGCCAGTAAGCTCGCCGGGCCTGAGATGAGAGCTGCCAACATTCTATACGTGTACCGACTGCACATCTAAATACAACCTGCCCCCACACTGCGCAGCTGCTTGTTGGATGTCTATTAAACAGCCAATATCAATCCATGGCATTCTGATTGATATCATCCTGGCAAGCTATTACTGCCAAAGGTATGCTGTGTAAGTAAGTTTTCAATTTCACGTTATGCGTTTAGCGTTTGAAAGTCGAGAGTCACCATATGCAAAGCCCCCATCTTTCAAGCCTACGCTGGCATGTCTTGGATCATCCTTTCAGGTATTTCCATTAAACACGCTATATAAAACGAAACAAAACTATACACAAGTCTCCGCCGTATAGCGCCAAGTAACAATCGCGGGGTATCAATATGCCCTCAGGGTCCTCCTCCTTTACCCAATCCAAGCCGTGAACATGACGGTGTCGGCCATGCTAAGGGCCGCAAACTGGTATCAGGCGAATGCGTATCAAACAGCTCCCGGTTTTTAAAAAACAAAGCGAAAACAAAAGGAAACACCCTTTATGTCACCAAGAACCCGAATCCCATGGCAAAAAAACTCCGTAAAATGTCGCATCATCAATCATTAGCAGCAACAGTCCACCCCCTCCGTTCTGCTTTTCCTGTTCATTCAGGCGCCGATTCATCTATGGTCTCTATCGGCGGTGGCTCGGCAGCCTTCATCTTGGCCCATCTTCGGGGAGGCGGTGCTTTGGGAGGCACCTTTTTGGCTCCGCCATTTGCACTCGGCTTCGATGCCTGATTAAATGGGACGCCGTGTCGATGCTTGGGCACAGCAGGTAGGGGCCTTTTAGTCTTGACCGCCTTGGTAACTTCGTCTTCAATGGGGCTAGCATTACCTCCGTTGGTGCCGTTATCCACGCCGCCTTTGCGACTTGGAGTCTGCACGCCAGGCTTTTCCATGACGCCCGCGACGTCGACAACGCTGATGCTGCTAGCGCCCTGCGATGGGCTGAGGCTGATGCCCAGAAGCTTTCGTGCCACTTCTGCCTGACCCGAATCACTATTCTCCTCGGCTGCAGCTTCCAACCACTTGACCTTGGTAACCCGGTCGACCAGGCGCAGCGTGGTTTCGTCCGCCGGTGCAAAGTGAGCATTGTGAGAGCCCCGTAGGATCTTGAGGACCTTGAATATCTCATCCTGCTTATAGTATGGCGGCTGGCTAAGCTGCGTATGGGCAAGGAGGGGATACATCACTCGCAGATACGTGTGACGCAAGGATATCCTCTCATCCGGGAGGTCCATCAGGTTGCGGATAATAACATCCAGTAGTACTCGTAAATCGTTTGTATAAAAGTATTCGTATGTAGCCTTTGTCGTAAAAAGCAAGTAGAGCAGCTTGAGGATAAGGAGCTGCAAAGACGTTTCTGTTTCGCGGTTGAGGAGTAGGATAATATTCTCGCCAAATGTTCGAAATCGCGGGCCGTGCAGGCTCAGGCACTTGACAATGCGGTTTGTGAGCGGCGCAGCGCCAGGCTCCTCTGACGACCCTGAATCTGTAGATGCAAGCATGTACTGCTCATTCATAACAAGCTGCGGGCAGACGGTGGTTAGCAAAATCTATGTATCGAAATTCCTGGCATCCAGACTTACTAAAACTCTAATTGTCGGGTAATGATATGGATCATGCACGTCATCGGAAACGCCCTCAATTATGCGGAAGAGGCTGTGGATAAAGTCGTCGTCAACGAGTATCAGCTCCTCGGGCTTGAGGCGCTCTACCCGCGACATTTCGTACATAAGCTGCAGCAGAAAGCGATGTAGCCGCGGGTCGTCGTCATCCTTCCGTGCCTTTATCAGCTCAACGAGCCTCGGGAAGCACGTCTCTTGCACCATGCGGGGAAACGTTGATTCGTCGTAGTGGCCGTCGAGGAGCAGCAGCGAGGTGATGGCGTGGAGCGGACCGACTTCGTCTTCCTGCAGCAGGCTGTGTATGAGCTGCGTGCGAACATAATCCCTGTTTTGCTGGAAGAGCTGGCTATCCAAGAGCATTTGGGCGCAGACTATCGGGTCCTCCTGGCTGCGCGGGGATCGTTCGCGAAGCGTGCTGGTCAGCTCGAGCCAACCGCGGAGTGCGTCGTCGATTGTCTCGTGGGTTTCGCATTGGGCCGAGACGCAGGCATCAATTTCTAGATTTGGCAAAGAGTTAGCCAGACAGCACAGTAGAGACGGGTGAATCGTTGCGACGTACCTGCCCAAAGGCGTTCCTCGTCCTCGGGCGAAAAGGGAGGCACATCGACATCTGCCATGGTTATGAAGACCTCCGAAGACGGACGCCTGACACCATCGGGTCCCGCGCTGGAAGCAGTCTGGTAATAACCTGCAAAAAGGGCGAAACAGTAATTAAGTACTATTTCTATGCGAGCTGAGCCAGCCGGTGCTCAAAAAATCGCGGTCAACAGCGAGCGTTGCGAGAATGAAAATTGGCTGGCATGCGGGAATCTCGCTGGAGGTCGAAGAGGCGTGTGGGGTAGGCAGCCCAGCCAAGTCTAGTGGTGTGACCTCATGCAGCCTGACGCCAATGCTTAATTTAGGTCTGATCGCCAACGCCCGGGATGGGTCGAAATCCGCCCAGCCAATTCTGTTTAAGTTTCGCAGACAAAAGTACATAGCAAGCGACAATGTCCTACTATCTATGATTTTTTAACAACTATTACTATTAACTTCATTAAATTCATAATTCTGTTTATATAATGCAGGGGGGGATCGAGTTACGATCGGAGGCGCCGCCTAACCCTCACGGGATGCTATATTCACCCACTACGTCTAAACGCCGTTGTATGCTCCGTTGCAGATGACGACTGTGTGTTTGCATGCAATCACACAGCATTTAGACCAATATCCCATCCCAATCATTACTCCTCGTAGATCTTCACCTTCTCTGCATATTCTCGAATGTTGCTGACGATAGAATCCGAGATAGTGTCACCTCTACCTGCGGCTATGCGCAGAACCAGCTCGTTCAGCGTCTGGCGGCCGAGGATATCGACGTGGTCAGCCGTCTTTGGACCGCCTCTGGGATTAAACCGTTCAGGCTCGTGTGGCATCTCGACTACCGTGACTTTGGCCCCGGCTGGATTGTACCGCTTCATATGCCAGCCGTGGTTGCACATGTAGCCTGTACTCAAAAGGTTCACCGTGCCGTCTCCCTCCCCCATGATGACGCCATGGTCAGCAGTCCCCTCAGTGAGTTCAGTGTCTATGGTAATGTTTAGCCGAGACTGAGAGCTAGATTCCGGACTGCGATAATAGTAGGCTCTCTCTGTAGGCTTTCCAACTCCATAGAAGCAGTAGATCTTCAGACTTGGCGCCTTGGGCAGTCTTGTTTCCAGCGGATTGACCCATTTGATAGGGTCGTTTTCGTTCTTGTCAACCTCAGCCTTGGTGTGCGCGATGCCTCGGGAATAGCCTTTCATGACTTTGTCGGTGTACCAATCATCGGCTGTGTTAAAAAGATAATCAAGAGACTCGGAGACTGTCAGGTTGCTTTTGGGCACGGTCCAGTTCATGTCGGTGCGGAAGTTCAGGAGCGAACCATAGGAAAAGTTTTGACCGGGCTGGTCGTCCGGTGCCCAGTTCAAGTCTCCCCAGACAGCTTCGCCTCCGATGGGCAACATGGAGGAGATGCCGGGCATCGCGCGGAAGATTTCCGCTCGTTCTTCCTTGCTTAAGAACTTCTCAAGTCCGTAAACAGCAAATGCGTTGAGTTGGGCGGTGTCGCGCATTTCGCCCGACAAAACGGCTGTCAGGTCTTTGACTGCGCCCAGCATGCAGCCGCTGATGTTGATCCACGAATCCACGTGGTTCTCAACCCAATCGCTGCCTCCACGCCCGCCATGCTCGGACTCGACCCAGTGGAAGAAGTAGTACATGACTTGGCTGCCCATGCTGTGCGACGCAAGCACGACTTTGCGGCCATCGGAGGCGAGGGCGCCCTCAATGTGCGACTTGAGGCGCGAAAAGTAGTGATCCCGGACTTCCAGGTTGGCGTACGAAAGGCGCCAGTCGTAGGCAGCGGTGTACGAGTTGGTGGGGTCGTATCCAATGGTGGCGAGGTTTTCAAAGATTTTGTTCCAGATCCAGTATCCAGTGATGAAGAAGTCGGTTGCGTCGAAGCCTTGGGCGGAGCGCAGCTTGATCATGGGAGGGTCCAATCCCGTATTCTTATCCAGCATGACGTGCTTCTTCCAATTTTCCTTGTCCATGACCAGGGCGCGCATCATGGTCCAGCTGCCCCAGAGCCGCTTCCTGAAGTAGCTCCTCGAGACGTTGGCGGTGCCCCAAGACTCTAAGCCGGTCGAGATGACGCCTGGAACCATGACGATGGGGTGGTGTGCATGTAGCCCCTCGGCACGAGCTCTGAGGCCGACGTAAAACGAGTCGTAGGCTTCGGCGACGTCACGCTCGCCCTGGACAAGGTCGCGTACATCGCGGATGAGGCCGGCGGGGAGAATGTCGATGAGCTTGTCGGCACTGAGGTCGCTAAACTCGGGGAATTCAATGAGATCATTGCTTGACGCGAAGAAGCCAGCTGCTATCAGGCCGCAGAGGCCACCGAGCATAAAGATGAAGGTGTTGCGGCGCTTGCGCGTCTTTGGCTTCTCGATGATTTTTATTTGCGTCGGCGGGTCGGGCATTTCGTTTACTTGGACGGCCGCCTCGTTGGGATCGGTGTGATGCGGCTGAGCGCCTTTGCGGCGCCGTACATTTGTCGACATGACTGCTGCGAGGCCCCTCTGAGAGCCAGCGTCGCGTTGGGATGGTGGATGAAGGAAAAGTCGGGAGGAGAGCAGGGAGGTTGGTCGTGTGCGGAAGCGCGGGAGCGACGACGAGCTAAGCAGCGGCACAGCACATGAGAGCTATCGTGCCGGGTCGGCCGAGAGAATGGAGGCAGAGCAGCAGAGATGTCGTTGCAAAATGCGAATTCCCAGGCAGCTTGCCGACTGTCAAGGACGAAACTGTCTATGGCAAGAATGAAGGGGGCTTCTGGGACGGAGACCAAGTGTAGGTAGTTTTCGGCATGTGAGATTTGCCCAGGTCATTTGGTGCGGCGGGTGGGTTGTTGACGTCAATAATAAAGCGGGCGGGCGAGGTGCTGCCAGGTGCCGGCCAGCGCATTTCCGGTGCACAACAGGGATCTAGTCGTAGTATGGCGGCGAACATGACATGCGAGCATCCAGCCTGTGGGTTCCAAGGGGGCAGAAATTTCGTCTTCTACTCGGACAGCAGAAGAGGTGGTCTGCCCGTATATATCTACATCTGCATCTAGGCGAATACAGTAGTCACTGGCCGGACGGAGTATTACACGCTGCCAGAGCCGAGTGGACTGATCGGGCGCAGCCCAACGGGTGTCTCGGCCGGCGGCTCGTCCATGTGCCATCGCGCAGGAATTACTCCGTACTCGTACTGCATTGCGCCAAACGCGGACAAGCCGGCGCAGGCTATCCAGAAACGGCAATCCAGATGTGAGACTGCCGTGTGCCACCATTTGTTGCGGCGCAGCAACTGGGACGGGCGCTTCCGGTACGGAGGGAGGCTTGTTCTGTGACTGAGTCCTCGTCCAGTTGGCGGCGGCGCATGTCAGGCGTGGCGCGCGACCAGCCAGGCAGCAAAGCGTGAAGGAGTCAGTCCAGGCCCGGTGCCGCCGTCTCACGGTGAGGGGAGGGGGGAGGGGCAAGTCTTACATGTAGCGTCTCGCACGTAGTATAACAGACACAAGTAGCCTGCTTGTGAAGTCGTCTCTCAACGCCTAGTCAAAGGAAAGCGAGTTGCCATTCCGATATCCCTTTTCATTACCCTGGCCATTTCATCTCTGAAAGAACCTTGTACTGTCTTTCCCTTCTGCCTGGCCCGCATCACGATTTATCCGTCCTGGTTGCTCCCACGCCTGCTCCCAAACGTCGCCCCTCCGCTGCACTGGGTAGCGGCCCCGCCGAGAGCGGAACTCTTCTTCACCGAACGTCTCACTTCGCTTCGGAGTCCTGACGTCCTGAAGCCTCGTCCACGCTCCGAAGCAACAGACGTCCTGCCCGCGATCCCTGCCGACTCAGAAGCCGCGCCCTCATTCGATTCTTGCTGCTGTATTAAATAAAATAGCTTCCTTGCAGGTGGAATGGACATTATGCATGCTGGCAAGCTGCCGGCTGAGCTTCGCTATCAGCAGTACGAGCACAACCTCGAAGCGCAGTACCTCCCCGCCATCCGGTCACTCATCTCAAAAGACCTGAGCGAACCATACAGCATATACGTATATCGATACTTTCTTTGCCAATGGGCTCATCTCTGCTTCATGGTAGGCACTCTAGATGCTACGTGTCAAACCCTGTCGAGCCACGCTAACTCCGCAACCCATTGTCCCAGGCTCTCAATCCCAGTGACGGCTCTCTCATCGGCGTCGTCATTTGCAAGCTCGAGGTACACGCATGCCGCTCTGCACCCACGCGGCGTGGCTACATTGCCATGCTCGCCGTTGCGTCGCCATATCGTGGCCACGGTGTGGCAACCGCCCTGGTAAAACGCGCCATCGAGGCCATGGCGAAACGCAATGCCGATGAAATTGTTCTCGAGACCGAGGAGACAAACATGCCAGCTATGAAATTATACGAACAACTAGGATTTTTACGCTCAAAAAAGCTACATCGATACTATCTCAACGGGAATAGCGCCTACCGGCTGGTGCTGCCTCTGAGATCCATCGATCCCGACGCGACATTGGACGGGTATGAGGACGACCAATACCTTTGAGATAAGGGACGGCTTAGAATATAGACTTTTTGTTTTGGACGGAGAATTTTAGCTCTCTATGCATCATATCAAAGCGCAAAGGAGTTTAAGAAGACAGGGTTGGCATACACATGGCGAAATGGATAATGCCACCAATCGTTTGGTGGCACCAGCTGGCGTTTCCTACCAATTGCTATTTACTTAGCCTCGTATTTGAATTTATAACAATCTGATATCCTACAAAACTGGAACCTCATAACCTGCTTTCCGAATTGCTGGCCCTAGCTATGAAGCAAATACTTCCGCCGAGCTGTAGATGGACGGCTTTATACCCCACGTATTTCCACTCGCAATGCCCAAGTACGTGAAGGCATCTGCGTGTAAGCAGTTAGCCAAGTGGTATTGTTGTAAGGTGGATGCATCAGACCTGGCTTGTAGTAAATTCGTTTTGATCGGGCTTCCACGAGCCGAAGTTCGCGCAGGCGTTGAAGGACACGGCCAACATCAGCCTTGTCCATAAAGTCTGCGGTGTACACACAAATAAGGCGGTCTTTCCGCGGGTCTTCGTTTTCTTGCCGCGGCAGCACTTTGGCAGCTATGCCGAGTTCATTGTTTGCTGTGGCCTTTGCCACAATCTCCCACAATTCATGTATCTCTGTCGCCGGCGCAAATAACAGCCACTATCACAACATGGTCAGTCTTGTCTTGGTATTCGGGGACATCATACTACCTTCCCAGCCCGCACTTTGGCCGCGTGGGCAAGCTGGAGAATGTCTTTCGAGGCCTGTGCCCGCTCTTTATTAACTTCTCTTTCGACAACAGACGCAGGCTTCCCAAACGAGGCGATTTGGTTCGTGAACGTGTTGAGGAGTTCCAGGCGCTCCACTCCACCGTCAATCACAACGCTCAACCTGCTTCCCTCTTCTTCCGGGCCCTCGTTCTCATTCCCTTTGCATGTTTGAGCTGCACCTTTATTCTTAGGCACGCGAGGCACAAACGGGTTGCAGATGAATATCCAAGGCACGTCTGGTGTTTGATCTGTCGTGGCGGCTGGGAGACGGGCGAGAAAGTCATCCAGCGTCTCTGTCAGCTGCCACGCATATGGTACGCCGGCATATGGGTTGTGTAAGTGCGAAGCCATCTCGTTCAATTTTGGTCGCTGTTGCGGCCAGCTGGGCTTGGTTCCCTGCTGAGCAGCCCAATCTTCTACATCAAACGCCCGAACGCGCTGATCCAAGGCGGATACTGTGTCGGCGTCTCCTGGGTCCCGTGAGCAAGTGTCCATTTTGTATCACCGAGTACACTTAGACAACTTACCATAGAATGAAGAGTCAACTGAGTCAGTGGATGCTGCATCGTCTGTGTCAATGTCCATTTTGTCCATTTTGTGAGCGGCTGATGTAGACAATTCGTTGTCACTGCGCGCTGAGCAGCACTGCGGCGGGGTGGAGTAATGCCCGTGGTTGGCTGCAAGCTGCAGTACGTCATATACGTTCAAGATCAGATGGCTGCATCTTGGCTGTGATCTTCTAGTATAAGAAAAATTCAGCGGTATTTTTGTCGCTACAGCACAATGACCGCATCTATTATAAACCACACACCACTTACAACGCGCCTCGTCACACATATCGATCTGCCAGAGCACCTAAACTTTGCCCGGGCCGCCACAAGCCATCTGCCGCATCGCCCCACAGCGTTGCGCTACCCATCTTCCACTTCAAGCGTCGAAATTTGCCGTTGTCCAAACTGAAACTTTACATTCTGGAAGCTGCATAGCCACAGATTATGGCCATGGAGTCCGAAACCCTTGTAGCATCAAAGCAGTCTTTTCAATTAGACCTACCTCCGAGCTGCTTGCAGTTCTGTCAAAAACACCCCGAGTATTTTGTTGTTGGGACGTACAACTTACAGCAAGGCGACTCACAGGCAGACGCCGCTGCTGATCAAGAAGAAACTGGTGATTCTTCATCGTCGAAGAGAACATATAGCCGAAATGGAAGTCTGCTGGTCTTTCGCCTAGAGGCGGGCGTCGATGAGAAGCTGTGGGTGTACATCAAACTTCTCGTCACGTTTTACTGCTAACAATGCGGAAAGCAATTTAGTACAAACCGTCTCTCAGCCATCGGCACTTCTTGACCTGCGATTCAATGACGGAAAAGACGCTGAACAAGACATTCTTGCCGCTGTATCAAGCACCGGGTCACTTGCCATCTTCAAGCTTGATCCCGCCAAGGACCCCGCTTCGCCGCTTCAGCATCTTGTCACCACCCGCTGTGATGATCTCGGCGAGGATGTATTGTTTCTCCAGTGCAATTGGCACCCGACATTACGAAATATACTTGCAGTCACCACGTCTACGGGACAAGCTCGCTTGCTTGTCCTCAATGACCAGTGGCGCATCTCGCAGTATGTTGATCTCGACATAAACAACACCTTGGAGGCGTGGTCCATTGCGTTCTCTCCGACGCCATCAACATTGAACGAAAATTGCACCAACGTCTCAGTATACTGCGGTGGAGATGATTCCATGTTACGCTATACAAGCTGCTCTTGGCCGGTAGATGGAGCAATGGCAGAACCAGAGGTACCATTCGGGTCAATGATGCTCAAGGGCAAACACGATGCCGGAGTAACTGCTATTCTACCCTTGCAGCTGAAAACAAAAGAGGGCGGGAGGGTCGTAGTGACAGGCAGCTACGATGACCATCTAAGAGTATTTGTGATTTTTGATTTGGACATAACGCATGGTCTGCGGCGTGTCGAAGAAGTTGTCCATGAGAACCTGGGCGGCGGTGTGTGGAGGCTAAACCTGGTGTCATTGGATGAATCTGAGATTGATGGATCGGCGAGAATCGTTCTGCTTGCATCATGTATGCACGCTGGAGCCCGCGTGGTTGAGCTCCGCGTCGAAGCCGAGGGGGCGTGGACCTGCAGAGTACTGACGCGGTTCGAAGAACATAAAAGCATGAACTACGCCAGCGATTACTTCCCCCTCGATACTGGGAAGCTTCTTATAGCGTCAAGTAGTTTCTATGACAAGCTTCTTTGCTTGTGGGAGAGCGACACGAGGACGTAGATGGATATGGACGAATTGGCTCTTCAGGAGCTGTGGCCATACATAGTTGGTTATCTTGCCATGGTAATATCGGAGGATAATGATACCCAGCTCTTGGTTACTGAACCTGAATATTTATATCAATTTTTTACAATGTCCTGGAACACTGACTGCATTCAACTCCGAAGCTATATATTGCTCTGAGGCGCTATAGCTGCCAGCAGTGGAGGGAATGCGCATTGCTAACGATATAAACAAGCAAAGTAAT
The DNA here is from genome assembly GCA_003056585.1 of Lecanicillium sp. MT-2017a. Lineage (NCBI taxonomy): Eukaryota > Fungi > Ascomycota > Sordariomycetes > Hypocreales > Cordycipitaceae > Lecanicillium > Lecanicillium sp. MT-2017a. The sequence goes on along the minus strand of PXYN01000192.1, from coordinate 557,226 downwards.
TCAAAGAATAATGCCTCATTTAAAAGAGCCAATATTTCCATATAATTCTTTCGTGATATGGAGCTTTGGGAGAACTAGAGGAGCTGAAGCACCTTACTCGTATGTGGGCAGAAAGCCGCCTGTTGAGTGCTGGGCCATGTGCCGTCCTGCCTGGCGGGTCTCCCCACTACAGCAGCCCCATTGACAAGCCGCCACCCTTGCCCGCATTCTCAGCACCAGAAGCTTCAACCCTCGTTTCTACCAATCGCTTACCGTTCCTCCTCGCGCTGCAAATCGCGTCTATATTCGACCTACTTCTCTCCCGCCTTGATACCGACATACCGGACGGGCTTTGCGCTGTTTGAGCTGTGATTGCCTTTGCATAACCCCACCGACTCAGTGCAAGCGGCCAAAGCGGCCCTGCTCGATGCCATCGCCATAACACGAAGCCACAGTGGTTCTACGCGTGCCCGTCTCTTTCGTCCATATCAGCCAATCACCACCTTCACACAAAGTTCTCGAGCCGGTTCCTAATCCACGCCTGCGTCCCCGAACATGGCTGCCAACGGCGGCGTCGCGATGGGCAGCAGCCAGAGCAATGGAGGGGCCGGTGACCCCCTTACAAAGATCCGCGAAGCTCTCGATGTCGTCCACAGCCCCTACTCCACGAACGATTCGAGACGGCAGGCTCAGTCCTTCTTGGAAGAAGTCAAGGGCCACGATGAGGCACCAATGCGAGGCTACAACCTGGCTAGCGACAAGTCCCAGCAGCCAGTCGTACGGCATTATGCCCTTTCCCTCCTGGAGCACGCGATCCGCTACAAATGGTCATCATATAGTGAAGAGCAAGCCCTGGCCTTGCGAAATTGGGTTTTGGAGCTGAGCCAGGGCATTTCGCGGCAGGATCCAACCTACATCCGAAATAAGACTGCGCAGCTTTGGGTCGAGGTCGCCAAGCGCTGCTGGGGCGCAGAATGGCTGGATATGGATGCCATGCTGGTTCAGCTATGGCAGCTGCCCGACTCGCCGACTCACAAGGAGCTTGTCATGTTTGTTCTCGAAACACTCTCGGACGAGGTCTTTGCTGGCGATGACTCGATCGTGGCCATGCGAGAAGGCACCCTTAGCAAGGCGTGTGTCGAGGTTTTCACGCCCACAGCTGTCCTAGTAGAGGCTTTCCCCAACAGACAGCCTGGGCCAGATGTTCGCCACGGTCATGAAGGCTGGCTCAGCAGACTTTCAGAGTTCTTGGCGAGCTGTCTTGCTGCCCGCCCAGCCGAAAATGACGAGGTCAAGGCCTGCGCCATCAAAGGTTTCTCCGTGCTGTTTTCTCTCATGCCTTGGGCTATCCCGAAGGCAATTGCTTCCGCAGAGTGTGTAAAGGTCATGTGCGATGGTTTATCCTCCACTGTGCCTGAAATACAAAAGGTTCGTTGTCGTGCTGCAAAACCACTTAATCGCGACATGTAGTCTGACCGATTTCGCTCTAGGCTGCCCTTGATGCTCTGCATGCTCTTTACTGCCGAACCAACTTTAGCGACGACGAGTTCCTTAGCCTGGTTGCGCCAATGTATCGCCAGTCATCCATCGACTTGTGCAAGGGCCTCTTTGACTGGGCCGCAGTCGACCCGACGGACATTGACGACGATAAATACCAGATTCTTAAGAAACTATCAGAGGTACATCGCGCAGCCATATCAAATATCGTTCTCATCTAACCTTTTTTTTTTCAAGATGCTGTCGAGCTTGGCCGACTATTTTGAGCGCAAATTCACTCAGATACCCGCCGACTGCTCAGGAGACAACTTCCTGAACCTCTTGGTTCATGTCGTTCAAAGCCAAAGTCTAATGGTGTCTATTCCCATCCTTGTGTCATGGACAAGACTTCTCAGCCGGAGAGAAATCGGTTCATCTGACGCAGTTGCCCCTCTAATTGGTCCCTTGCTTGAGGTTTGCAGCTCAAGAATGGTTCGGTACGAAAATTTGCCGGAAGACAACGAGGACCCTACATTTCTCTTCCTGCAGGAGGATACCGATACCTTACCCGAGAGACACGCCTTTTTAGGGAACTATCGTCGATACAGCTCTCAGATAATCGAGGCGATTGTCCAGCTGAAGCTGGTAGAAGCAGTCGCGCATATCCTTGGCCGAACAGAACAAGTCCTGCAGCACCTTTATGATGGGTACCCTGCATTCAGCAGTATGAATTTTGATCTTATCCCGCCGTTTAGCCCCCGTCCGATAAACTAATGGTTATCAGAGCAAAACTATGTAAAACACTCAATGCCTGCTCTCCAAGTCGACTCCCACTTCACAGTCATCGAAGCGACATTGAAAGGCTATATGAAATGGAGAAAATATTTTCAACGGGACCCAGTAAGCAATATGCCATACGGAATTATAGCAACCTCACTAACAGCACGCAGACTCCCGAAACAGCCGAGTTGGAAAACAATCTCGAATCCTGGTGTAACAAACTCATCACAATGAGCTTCGAAGTAAGTAACAGATGCTTATGTGTTCTTGTAGTGCCGCCAGTGCTGACTCTAAACCAAAAGGATCCGATCATCAGGAAAAGAACGTTGCAGCTTCTCGTCTACTTTTCCACTACTGCGCTCAATAAGAATGCAAGCTTCATGCTCAAGGTTCTCGAGCATATTCTCGTCACCTGGCCTGCATTAGAACCAGAATATCGCGCATATAATGACGCCATTAAGGACCTTCAAAGTGAAAGCATGGTGGAACTGCAGCGATTAGCATCCGAAATGCCAGATCACCTCTTGGTAAGTCCCAATTCAAATTAGCGCCTAGCGATATTCTAATCATGGTATAGGGAGTATACGACCAGATTGAAGGTCGTGTGAATGAAATGCTCTCGTCTGGAACGCTGGATGAGAAGCGAACCTTGGCGTATAAAAGCTTTTTGTTCCTGATTATGTGAGTTCTGACGACGACCCCGCGAAAATCACTACTAACTAGCATAGTCATCGGGCCAACAATGTCGACACGCAAATGAAGATCCAAAAACTGAGAGAATTCATTGACCCGGTAAAGGCACAGTGGCAAAATGAGAATCTAAGAGAATCTCTCAAATCGTACGCTGGGTTTTGTGAGCAGCTTGCACTGAATAAGGCACAGAGTTATCTTGCTAGCCGCAGAGCACATGAGATTAAAGATTGGGGCTCGCATGAGCTTGATGCCGAAGGGTTGGCCCTTCAGAGCGAACTGGAGGAACGCATCAAGGTAAGAAGTGTGCCCTTAAACAAACGGCCATCTCCGTTAACCGAAATTGAAAGATGCTCCCGCTGCGAGCGACAAAGTCATTTTTGGCTTTCTCGGTAGAGAGGCTAGATAAATCATCGCCCGCATTCCAGGCGTCCTATACTTTGTGGCAAGATGGTTTCTCCGGCATATTGGCTGATCTACTACAACTCCTGAGGTAAGCGGTTACTAATTTGTTGAGAAGTATACCTTACGTGACCACGGCTAACTGAAGATAGCTTTGCTCATGCTACCCACAACCCAGACAATTGGTCTGGCTTACCGGCGGAAATGCGATCAATGGTCAGCCGTGTGTTGAGCGACCGTTTTTGGCAGTCGGGCATCTCGGATGGGAGTAAAGATGACTTCTATGCTCGTGTCATGGATAAAAAGAACACTATCGAGGGCCTGGCCTCGACAATACGTGGTTCGGTTCGCTTTGTGCGAGAAACTGCGTACGCCATAATATACTGTATGAGCCGCTTGGAGTTACAGTTCTACGGCTTCGAGGGCCTTGCTGGCCCGCTCGCCAACGCGCTCTTTGCAGACTCCATCTGGCTGTCTACTCACCAGCAAAGCAACTTATTGAACCTCGTTAGGTATTTGGTTGATGATTGTCCTGTGGACTATAGACCTCAATTCCTGCCACAGCTTCTCGCAGCCTGCTTCAGACAGATGGATGCCAAGATAAATGGAGAGTGGGAGAAGATGGAAGTACAGCAAAGCGTTGCTGCTGAAGGTGAAGCTGGATTAAAGGAGGAAATGAAAGCAGAGAGCATCCTACGGCAGGTTACCTACACCAGTGTTGTTATGGTCGCTGACTTTCTGGACCCGACGAAACCAAGTGCGTATCTAACTTCGGCTGCATTCGAATGTGTAGAAGGCTAATGATGTTTGACCAGATCCCTCGACCCTTCAAGCTCGTGCGCAAACTTCGGATACCTCATCAACAGGACCAGAGAACTTTCCGTTGCTGCGGAAATTTTGCCTGCTGAACCAGGAAATTGTTGAGCCACTGCTGGTGTTTTGCACCCATGGCATACGAATGAGAGACACGAGGTGTTGTGGTATGACGCTCCGACTTTTCATTTCCCTTGTTCCAGAATTCCAACAGAATGCTGGGTCGGGATCAAGGAAGGGCCATGATGAGCCAGAGGGAGCTGTTACTAATACAGCGGCGAACACATCCACCATACCCCCTGAGACTGCGACAGCGATTCGCGAGTATATTTCGAGCGATGTTTTGAAGGCTTGTCTGACATCGTTTCACGAACCGTACTTTGTCGAAGTACAAAAGGAGCTTGCATCTTTGATTGCAGCAATCTACGTCCACTACAGTCCGTCTACAAACACGCCGCGTAATATCCTCTTATCGCTACCCAATATCAATGCTGCCGAGCTTGAGCGGCTTAGCCCTTATATGGCTAAGCCAGGTTCTCATAGCCGTCAGCAGAGAGCTATTGTTCTCGAGATTTTGAAAGACTTGAAGGGCGTGAGTGTTTCCGAGATGGGCAAGCTCGCCAAGAGTATCGGCGATCTCGACGGCAGTGGCCGAAACAAGAGAACTGGCCGAAGTAAGATGGCACAAGGCTTCATGACAGCACCACCTGGCCAGAGAAATGGCGCAACACGTATTGATCAAGCGACTGGCGAGAGAAAGACGACGCCAGATGCACTGGACGGTGTCTCAAATCTTTTTGACGGCTAGAGGAAGCGGTAGAATTTACTTCATAGAGGAGGAAGGGACGCGCAGACCAACCAAAGAAGAGTTCAGCGGCACAAATGGGGAGGGGGATTAGGTTGCTGTAATGTTGGCAATGGGAGGCGTATCTAATGTTTTTTGGTACAGAAATGACTTTACACTCTATTTGGGCACCTTTTGGAAGAGTTTATGACCAAAGTGACAGTGGTATGCGCAGGTAATTTGGTGTTTGGTACGAAACGTGGAACCACCACAGAAGAAGGCAACGTATTGCGCATTTCTCATACCCCCTAAACAATGTTCAAAGACTATATAATCTCTTATCCCTTGTAGGGAGATTTTGCTTTTGCTGCACTCCAGCGTCAAAGCGCAAGTTCCATACTGAAGCGCCGGTGTGAGAGCAGATGCGGTAGGCAGGAAGCTTGGGCAAAAGACTACCTACATACCTACCTTTTACCTTACCTAGTACCAAAGGTACCCGTCTGGATTTTGGGCCTGGACTAGGACACTTTCAAAATCTCGTTTCACGTTAAACACGGTCCAGTGATTGGCCACCTTGTCACTGAGCTGCTTTGTGTTACAAACAAGACTGGACACAATCGAGCCTTTCCCCACCATCAAACGCCGAACAATCAACCCCGACCAGCCAGCCGCACTGCGTTATCCGACACGACGCAAACAGTTCACCTGGCAAGTGCCTAATGAGACGCCTTCCCCATCTCTTCGTCTTCTTCCTTGGCGGCGCGTAGTGGCATTATCGTCGCCGTATGGAACCTGTGTTTGGCACCTTACTAGCCGATATGCCAGCTACTGGCTTTCCTTCAGCCGGTTTGTGCCCATAAGCTTCGATCACCCATGATTGCTGGGCTACATGAAAGCGATTTACCGGTCGCTTCGTCTTGTCAGACGCAAACAACGTCTCGGTAGCATATTCTGCAACTAGGAAATACAAAGGTCAGGTGCAGAGGTGCTTCGTCGTCTTCGGGGACGCAAGTTGACGCTATCTTGACGTCGTTAATCGCCTTCAGCCTGTTCATGCTAATTACCAGCACTATTATCGAAGATCAACGTGGTTAAGGAGCCTCCGCCATTGATTTTAAGGAGTAGGGAAAGACCCCACGCCTGCAACGGAATCTGACTTCCGCTGCGTTTCCGGCTTGGAACCGGAGAGAAGGCTGCTGCTGAAGCCAAAGGAAGGATTTCTCACAGCATAAATTCTGCTTGTTACGACAGAGAAAGCTTCCTGACCCAAACGCACTCCCGGTCAAATGGTTTACTGTGGACGGCCCTCTAGGGGCTGTCAAATGTGCAGAACCAGGAGAATTAAGGTATTCTCTGCGTCTGCTCCTCTCTGCCTTTTCGCCTTCTAACATTTCTTCAGTGCGATGAAAGGCGACCTACTTGCCGACAGTGCGAGAAGTCCAGAAAAGAGTGCCCGGGTTACAGAAACGAGTTTGATTTGCTGCTTCGTAACGAGACTCAGGCAACAGCGCGACGGGTACAAAGGTCCAAAGTGAAGTCTTCGAGTCGGAAGTCCGGCCATGATACGACCTCCAATGAGTCAGATAGCCCGCAGATGGTATTGGTCTCAAGAAACCCATCTCCGTCACCTACGGTCTCAGTTTACGAGCGCGCTGCCCATCACTTCGTTTCAAACTATGTTCTTGTGCCTCCGCAGGGAACAGAACGAGGATACCTTGAATTTATTATTCCCCTGATTACAGAAAAAGAGCCTGATCCTCATTTTAAGCTGGCTTTTGAGGCTTGCGCTTTGGCATCTTTTGGCAACAGGGTTGGAGATGGAAGCCAACTAGAAGAAGAAGCACTTCGGAAGTACACCGAGGCGTTGAAAATGGCCGTCAACGCCATCCGCAACCCTGTACTGGCAAAGAGAGACTCTACCGTGGTTGCTGTTCTACTTTTGGGACTATTTGAAAGCATATCGTCACGCCATATCGGCTTGCTTGCATGGAAGTCCCACACGGAAGGTGCCATAAGACTTGTCCAGGACCGCGGACCAGAGCAATTGAAAACAAAGCAAGGGAAGGACATTTTTGTGTCAGTTCGCACGCAATACGTAAGTACAGCTTATTTGCAAACATAAGAGTTACTGTTTACGTTTCAGAAACGAAGCTAACTATTACCAGATTATTCATGCCTTTAGCTCAGGGCAGCTTCCATCTTTGGGAACCGAGTTCTGGATCAAGGGTGCTACAAAGGACAGATTCGGCACTGAATGCCAAAGAATCACGCTCCTTATCACCGAGATTAAGACGGAGGCTAATCGACGCCTTGCCATGCTTCACCGCTCTCCAGAAAATATAGCTGCTATCAGAGACCTGATGCGGCAATGCCAGGCAAGAGATCGTGATCTGATCAACTGGTCACGAAGTCTTCCGCAATATTTTCACTGCAAAGGGGTGGCTTGGGAATCCAGTTTGCCTGATGGCGACTTTTTCAAGGCAGAGGTCTACCCAGGACGCGTAGACGCTTTCGAGGACCTTTGGGTTGCCAGTTTGTGGAACACAATGCGCTGCGCTCGCATTGCTCTCGCATCTATTATCGTACGATCTTCTGCGTGGCTCTGCGCGCCACTCGACTACAGAACGACGCCAGAGTATGCCACGTGCTCCCAAACCTGTATCAATCTCATTACCGATATCATTGCTTCGATACCCTACCAGCTTGGGTGGTTTTCGAAACGAAAGGATCGTCTTCAGCGTGCAAGTTTGACTGGCTATGGATGCGGCGAAGATGATTCAGAGAAGGGCCTTGCAGGATACTTTGTGACGTGGCCGTTGAGTTGTGTATTGACCCAGGACTACTCCTCAGATAGCCAGAAGGCCTGGGTTAAAGGGAGGCTCAACTATGTTGCAACCGGCCTCGGCGTACGATACGCCAAAATGTTGACTCAGGTAAGTTTCTTCGGTAATTGCAAGCTTTGAATACTGACAGGCGGAATAAGCTCACGATTCGCATACCATCAATGCTTATCAAACGTGACGCCATGGCAGCTAGCGGCTTAGAAGACACTTCGTCAGTCGACTTTGAAAAGATCCTCTCCAACCGGATCGTGGCGTTTTCCAGCATGAGTATCAGCTCAACTTCGGGGAGCATTCAGATGTGATGGAATGTAGAAGTATGGGGTATGCCGCTAGCTTTACGATATGTTGCCATACCGGGAGAATTTGGAAGGAATACGAGTAAGTAGGGTTCGCTATGGGTGGAAGGAAGGGGGCACGACAGCAGCTTTATTTCCAGTGAGGGATAGACGTAGGACGTTGCATTGCAAGTTTATTGGCTTGTCTTCTATACCATTTGCCTACTAGGTATTTTTTTCTGTATTTCTCTAGCATTTCCTCTTAGATATGGTGCCGCGGCAGTATTGTCCAAGTCATGTACAACGGAAAAACTGGACAGAAGCTTCTTTAGATGGCGGTAGTCATATCATTTTCCCATTTTCCATGGTATGAATTATTTCTGAAGATACCAAGGAAAACCAAATTATGTTCTCAGTTCATGCGTTGCTAGTAAACTTTTAGAATATCGTCGGCGACAAGCTGCATCACCGGGAATATATAGCTGTCTGGTAGGCGACAGAGTTGGCCACTCTGTGTAGTCTGTCTCCGAATAGTGATTAGCTGAAAGTTGCAGCTTTGTCAAGGTCGGATTGTGCTCGTCGTGTGCTCGTTGCGATCGTAATGGGTGTTTCGCGGTCGTCGCTCTATTTTCTTTTCTTGTCCCTAGACGAAATAAGCTGGTAAGCACACGTTCGGCAAGTGAGCCAAGGTTTTTGCAGCACATACTGGCTTTGGTCCTGTGCCTGACCCAGGTTCCAGGCCTTGACGACATAGTTTTGCGTGGCGTCGACGTAGTTTTCGTTCTTAACCTGCTTTACGCCCACGCGCATACCGTCCTTTGTGAACACGACATTCTTCTTCCCCATGCGCTCCGACGCCGTCTCGCCCATCTTGTTGATGCTCAGGTAGATCTGGTATCCCACCCATCCTATAACGCTGAAGAGGCCCAGGGCGAGCACGAGGGGGAGGAGGGTCCTTGGGCTTTTGTTAGAGAGACGTATGCGGTTAAGGGGATTTTGCGCATTCTGCTGTCGGCGCCTAGCTTACATGAACAAGGAGGCTTTCGCCATGGCTGCAGATGGGGGGGGGGGATGGGCTGGGCGTTGGTGCGTTGTGGTGTCTGGTGTTGCCCTTTTTCCGGCTTGTCGGAGGTTTTGAAGCTGTGAACTTACGGCTGGCGGCGCGCGTTGGCGGAAGCGGGGCGAGAGCAAATAGCAGGGGTCCGTCCGATGGAATCAGGGGCCGCAGCTCGTTGCGCTGGTGCTTTGCCCACTAAGAAAGGGCGTGTCTTCGAACCGTCGTTTGCGGTTTTAGCAGTTCTTGTGGTAGGTCGTCGAGCTAGCCTCCGAATGAGATGGTGATTGATGGTGAAAATTTTGTGCTAATTTCGGGCGAGAGCTCTGTGAGATAATGGGGAGAGGGGAAGATTTCTCTGTGGTAGCTCAGTATTAGTAGGTACCTAGGTAGGTAGCTTCTGTGGAATGGTAGCGTGGCACATGAAGACAGGCCTCGACAGCCGACCGCTGAACTTCAGCTGGACCAGGCTACAGCTACGAGTAGGTACCTACGTACTGGCCAGGGGTCCTGGGCACAAGAGAGCTTTCAGGGGCCACCGACGTACATTGCCAGTTGTGGGTTAATGTGGGTGGCTGGACGTGGGCGATCGAAAGGCGCTAGCGGCGGGATTTGCGTCAGGCGCCACAAACGGCGTGCTGGCGTGCTTTGGACGTCTGGTCAGTGATCTTGAGCTGGTCTTTTCAGCATGGCAGTCTCTGGAGCGCGCCCAGACGAAAATGTTAGCGGAGAAATTGGTTGGTACTGCAATCTGGCATTGCAGTATGCTGCAGTTTGGTTGATATACGAATCTGTACGAGTATTCGTTCACTGTTAATCCACACGTGCATCTGGCATGCAATGGGATATTGTAATTCAACGAAGTGCCATGTAGGTAAATAACCCCGTCTTAAATCAGTAGCCATGAAATTCCAACGCAAAATTTTGTATCTAGGTAGAATTATGGTCTCTGCAGGATTTTCCGCCTGTGTTTTTGACACAGACTTCTGTCGAAGGACGTGCTGCGCGCTACTCGAGATGGGTACGTAGGGTAGCTTCAACGCACCTTGGCTGAGCATGTGGTTCCGGCCAAGGCGGAGTGGGCTTGCTTCTTGGGTGCGACGTGCGACAGGCTGTTCTGGGCAATAGTAACGCCGAGCCGATTGCAGCGCAGAATATCTCTTGACATTGTTGGTGACAGATGACCATCACAGGACTTTTGCGCCTAGAATTTCCTAGTCTACTTACTTAAAACACGTTGCAAAATAGAATGACTCACACATGGACGAATAAGTGAACAGAAAACGGCATACGGAGTAGCGCCATTCACAACATGGCCACCGTCCAAGTAGACAGCGAAGCCTACCCACCAAGACTCACCGCGGGAACCTGTCTTCTTGCGTCTGGTTGGTTGGTCGGCCCCACTCCAGCCAAAGTGGGCAAGGCCACAACAGGAGGACAGCTTGACGCATCCGCCCGAGCTATAATCATCACGTTGTCGCTGCCAACACTCGCATCGTCAGCCCGTCATTGACCGCGAAGACGACCTCATCTTCCTTCTCGGACCTCCATTCGTCTAGAAGCAGCTGAATCCCGAGGCGGCAGTGTTCTTTTGCGGTCCGATACCCATCAGACGCGGACACCTTCGACGCCCGAACCCCTTCACCCTTCACCCTCCCCGCCACCGCCTCCCCTTCCTCTACGAGGGGCTCAACGCACCGTCATGTCGGCTCCTCCCAACGATGGCTACGGCCAATTCCAGGGCCAGCCTGCCGAGCAGCAGCCGCAGCAATCCTATGATAACCAGGCCGGCCAGCCTGCGCAGGATGCTGCTGCGCCGAAGAAGAAGAAGCGTGGCTACGCCGCCGGCGCATTCGATGTTGGTGCGGGCGCCAATGCTGCCGCTGGAGGACAGATGCAGGGCGCCGGCCAGTTTGGTGCACCTGCCGGCCAAGCTGGCCCCGTATATGGATCATACCCCCAGGGCGATCCCCAACAAGCTGCCGGCTACCAGTACGGTCAGTCATACGGCCAACCCCAGGCTGGCGCTCCTCAGCAACAACATGGATATGGCGGCTACCAAGCCCCGGACCAGGGCTATCCGGCACCCGGCGCCGGACAACCACCAGCTCCCGCCGGCGGCCTTGGAGGCATAACACAGGGCATGTCAAACATGTCCGTCGGTACACAGCAGCAGGCTCAGCCGCCCGCCCAGGCTCAGGGCGGCCAGACTCAGGGAATGAACCAACTCTATCCATCCGACCTTTTGAGCCAGCCATTCAACGTGGCAGAGCTAGACCTCCCGCCCCCACCGATTGTCCTTCCACGAAATGTAAGCTATATGAAACGTCAAGAGTGGGCAGAAAGACTTTCACGAAAACTAACCGATGCCAACCGACACCAGGCCAGCGTCACCCCCTCTGCCGATGCGAACTGCCCGTCGAAATATATCCGCTCAACCCTGAATGCTGTACCGACGACCAACTCGCTACTGAAGAAGTCGAAGCTGCCCTTCTCGCTCGTTATCCAGCCCTATGCCTCTCTGCACGATGACGAAGATAATGTCCAGGTCATCCAGGACCAAGTCATCTCTCGATGCCGTCGATGCAGGACGTACATCAACCCCTACGTCACTTTCATGGACCACGGACATCGCTGGCGTTGCAACATGTGTAACTTGACAAACGACGTCCCGCAAGCATTTGACTGGGATTCTGCCGCTCAGATGACGGTGGACCGCTGGAACCGGCACGAACTGAACCATTCCGTCGTCGAGTTTGTCGCTCCGCAGGAATACATGGTTCGCCCTCCCCAGCCCTTGGTCTACCTCTTTGTCTTTGATGTCAGCTATGCTGCCATCTCAAGTGGCCTGCTGGCTACCAGTGCCCGCACTATCCTTGATAGCCTGAACAGAATACCCAATGCCGACCGGCGCACACGACTAGGCTTCCTGGCCGTCGACTCAAGCCTGCACTATTTCTCAGTCCCCAAGGATGAGGAGGAGAATGGCGACACCAGCATGTTGGTAGTCAGCGACCTCGACGAGCCGTTCATGCCCGTGCCTCACGACCTGCTTGTGCCTCTCACCGAGAGCCGTCAAAACATTGAAAAGTTTTTGCAGAAGCTGCCAGACATGTTCCAGAACAACCAGGACAACGGTTCCGCCATGGGTCCCGCTCTTCGAGCTGGCCACAAGCTTATTTCGGCCCTGGGTGGCAAGATTACAGTCCTGACCGCGTCTCTGCCAAACCTCGGCGTTGGCAAACTCGAAATGCGAGAGGACAAGAAGGTTCTTGGTACATCCAAAGAAGGCTCTTTGCTACAGACTGGTAACAGCTTCTATAAGAGTTTTGCGGTGGAATGTTCTAAGAACCAGGTTTCAATCGACATGTTCCTCTTCTCTTCGCAGTACCAGGATGTTGCCTCCCTCAGCAACCTGCCGAGGTACACTGGTGGTCAGACTTGGTTCTACCCCGGCTGGCACGCGTCGCGCCCCGAAGATGCCCTCAAGTTTGCTTCTGAGTTCAGCGACTACCTCTCTTCCGAGATTGGCCTGGAAGCAGTTTTGCGCGTCCGCGCCACGACCGGCCTGAGAATGAACACATTTTACGGCAACTTCTTCAACCGTAGCTCAGATCTATGCGCTTTCCCGGCTTTCCCTCGCGACCAATGCTATGTCGTCGAGGTTGCTATCGACGAAAATCTTACCAAGAATGTCGTCTGTTTCCAGGCGGCCGTTTTGCACACTACCTGCAACGGTGAACGCAGAATCCGTGTTCTGACTGTTGCGCTGCCCACGACGACCAGCCTATCCGACCTCTATGCCTCCGCAGACCAGTGTGCTATCACGACATACTTTAGTCACAAGGCTGTGGAGAGGACGCTGGATAGCGGCCTTGATGCGGCTCGGGATGCCCTGCAGGCTAAGCTTACGGAACTTCTTCAGACCTTCAAGAAGGAGCTTGCTGGCGGCAGCATGGGAGGCGGACTGCAATTTCCTGCCAACCTGCGCGGCCTGCCTGTCCTGTTCTTGGGCCTGCTCAAGAATGTCGGCCTTCGCAAGTCGGCGCAGATTCCTTCCGACATTCGCTCCGCGGCTCTTTGCCTCCTCTCCACTCTACCGGTGCCGCTGCTGATGCGCTACATCTACCCCCGCCTCTATTCCCTGCATGACATGCCTGACTCTGCAGGCATGCCGGACGAAGAGACTGGCCAGATTGTTCTGCCCCCCGCACAGAACCTTACATCGGAGAAGCTCGCCCCCCACGGCCTGTACTTGATTGACGACGGACAGACTCAATTCCTTTGGGTGGGCCGTGAGGCCGTCAACCAACTTGTCGTCGATGTCTTTGGCGTGGAAGACCGCACTCAGGTGCACGTTGGCAAGGGACGTGTGCCAGAGCTGGAGGGAGACTTTAACGAGAGGGTCAGAGCCGTCATACACAAGAGCAGAGACCACAGATCGCTTGGCGTCGGAAGCATTACCGTGCCTCACCTCTACATTGTTCGGGAGGATGGTGAGCCAAGCTTGAAGTTGTGGGCACAGACGCTGTTTGTGGAGGACCGGGCCGACCAAAGTGTTAGCGCTGCTCAGTGGCTGGGTGTTTTAAGAGAAAAAGTAAGTCGATAGCGTTGCCTTGTACTGATTCTGTAGCTAACCCACGTCTTTTTTTTCCCAAAGGTTGTGCAGTAAATAGAGACTTTGCAAAGCAATGGGTAGGCGTCAACATAGACTGGGAAGCGGAGTGAGAGCGAGTGTCATTTTGGCAGTGGAGAGCCAGGGGCCTCACGCAGGAGCGAGGACGGTGGAACTGGCCAATCATGTAATTTGGTAGTAGTCGAAACAATACGAAATATTTAGTTTACAGTGCTCCGGCCGTACCTTGTTGCGTACTTGTTCCAGTAGAAAGGTAGCGCTACGCTGCGAGCCCAAGCGGGAGCCGTTCTAAAATTAGATCTACAATAGACAGTGAGCAAAGAGCAAATGAGCAAATGAGCAAATGAGCTGCCCATTTGATTACTGTTGTACTTGTGGCCTCAGACTAAAGTCACCTTTTGTTTTGAAAATGGACAGTCTCCACTGAGAGTAACCAGGCGAACCGTACGGGCGGTCCTGAGTGGACAATTGCCAATTTATCAGGCGTTGCTTCATCACGCCCGGTGGTGGTTGTGAAACGCGGGGTGGGCAACAGGAAACGGCTCAGCGACCAATGGTTGTTCACCCTTAGGCGCCCTGCCATGTGCCATGGGGCAGCAGGCACAGCAGCACAGCAGGCACTTATCCACTTTCAGGATTATCTGAACATTGAGGAACGAACCGAGTGCGGCGGTAGCAGAAAGAGGTAACTGCTGTCCTAAAAGGGGAGCGGGAGGTAGTCCGTTTCCCTTTCCCGGTAGCAAAAAAAAAAAAAAAAAAAATCAAAAACAAGCCAGGGCTAAAACCAGGGTATGGGCTTGTAAAGCGTCCGGCGCCAGGCTCAAGTCAGCGTCGCCCGCTGAAACTCGGGCAGCTAGGGGGGAAAGTTTTCTGTAACGCGCGAAGTGGGTGAGACGATTGTGGCAGGTGAACTCAAGGCGATTTGGACGGATTTGGGCGGGCGCACAATTATGCGCACGGATTTGAGTTTATGAGGCTGTGCTTGCGCGCTGGTGTAGGCTGAGAATTATTCGTAATACGGAGTATTCGTACTCCGTATATACATGTAAGTATATGCTTGGTTGCGATGAGGGTAAGTAGTTAGCCGCCCGAGTGTCTCCGCGCAATTATAACGTGTTATAACTGCCAGGTATAATGGTCTATTGAAAAGAGAAAAAAAAAACGTGCTATTTTTTCATTAACAAACCAATTGGAAGACGGTAGTATGTTCTAATTTTTTTTTTTTTTGTACATTTTCTTTTATTCTTTTAGTCGTCTTTTCGAGATGTTGGGCAGAGAGTACCACACCGCCCAATCCAGCTGCAATCACGGCTGTTCCGGGGCCGTTATGGCGCTTGCAGCTCCCCCGGTCCAGTAGGCAGCGGTTACTCGCTTCCATTGATCTGGAAGCGAAAGACCTTGATCCCACCCGTATCTGTCATGCCGCTACGGGTGTATACCAGTACAGGCTCAGGCCTGTCGTCGTGCAGCCGCAGTGGCCGCCGGGTCTGATACAAAGCAGCTCCAGGACGGTGGGGAGGGGAACAAGGGCGATGGAGCCGTAGGCTTTGCACCTGTCACGTCAATCAGGCACAATGGGGGGACCCTCCGTCTGCAGCGGGACGGGCCATGCCTGCCTGAGCGAGCACCTTAGTGCCCAAGGTACCGTATTAGCTCGTTCCGTTAAACCCCGTCCCTTGCCCCTCCACTCTTTACTGGTACATAGTATTATTTGCACATGCAATGCCTGACGATCGAGTACTCGTAATTGTATGTGGAAAAGCGCACTGATGATGCTCGCCAGGTGCTTATTGTGCCTTGCTATTCAGGGCAGGCTTGGTTATTGTGCCTGGGCCAGCCGCAAGGAACGCCACGGCTTCCCCTGGCCAATTTGAAGCACTGTTGCGGTATGAACCGTCAACACAGAGCTACGTTTCGGGCGGGCTGCGCAATACGAGTAGCTATTCCTCTTGTTTCGTTTCTGTACCTCTGGCCTCGTAGCAGACCTGCAATTTCTGGGGATAGTAGGACACAGGCCACTGCTACCAATCACTTGACGTATTACCCTCGTAGCCGTGCCTCAGACAGACGGCGAGTCCCAGTCTCTGTCCCTCTGCTGTGTAGCCTCTCTCTATTCTGTCCCTATCCTGTTGGCCGCCTTGCGGCTCATTGGTACCCTGGCATCTAAAAACTGCTGTGAGATACACGAAACAACGGCATCTTGGGTGGTCTTTTAGCCGTTGCCCAGCACGTTGGTCGAATCAAATGGTCCGTTTGCCGCCTGCACGCCTCTTTTTTTTCCCTCCCCCCTCGTCGAGTTAACCGCCGCCGCCGCCCCTTGTACCTCAAGGGGAGGTACGAGGCCCGAGCGGGGAACCACCAAGCCTGCCCCCATCAGCCCCTCACCAGCTCCGTCGCCGTCTGCTCATCGTACTTCTTCACAGTCTCGCCCAGCCAAGTTTCGCATTTCCCGCTACGCACACGATTACACAGCGGCCGTACCTGCTGGGAGAAAGCAGAGGCCACAACATCATCATCGTCAAATCTGCGACCTTTTGCCATCAGTCTCGCTCAACGCTGCTGAGCAAACCCCATCGTCCCGCCCTCGCGCTCGAGGCACCCTGATTCCTCCAACAAAGAGCTTCCTCCTGGCTTTCTCTCTGCCCTCCATACGTACCCCGCCACTCACCATGTCCCGCTCGAATCCTCCCAACAACGCGTCGGCGTCGCGCAAGATTTCCTTCAACGTCAGCGAGCAGTATGATATTCAGGATGTTGTCGGCGAAGGCGCCTACGGTGTGGTCTGGTGAGTATCCTTCTTGTCACGTCCGTGTTGTGCCAACCTGCCTAGCTGACCATTCGTTGCCCAGCTCCGCCATTCACAAGCCGTCAGGCCAAAAGGTCGCCATCAAGAAGATTACACCCTTCGACCATTCCATGTTTTGTCTGCGAACCCTGCGAGAAATGAAGCTTCTACGCTACTTCAACCACGAAAATATTATTTCCATTCTTGATATCCAGAAACCGCGCGGTTACGACACATTCAACGAAGTCTATCTCATCCAGGTACGTACGGCATTCACGCCGCGACCAACGCCTGCGCCGGGCACCATGACCACGAGCGCCGGTGGCCCCCTCACAGCGCATCTCATACGCAGCCCCTCGAAGCGTGCAGCTGCTGATTTAATTCTTCCACTGTTTAGGAACTCATGGAGACCGACATGCATCGAGTCATTCGCACACAGGACCTGTCCGACGACCACTGCCAGTATTTCATCTACCAGACGCTCCGCGCCCTCAAGGCTATGCACTCCGCCAACGTCCTTCACCGTGATTTGAAGCCATCAAACCTGCTGCTCAATGCCAATTGCGATCTCAAAGTATGCGACTTTGGCCTCGCCAGATCTGCGGCGTCCCAGGAAGATAACTCGGGTTTCATGACGGAATACGTCGCTACTCGCTGGTACCGCGCCCCGGAGATCATGTTGACCTTTAAGGAGTACACAAAAGCCATTGATGTGTGGTCCGTTGGCTGCATCTTGGCTGAGATGCTCAGTGGCAAGCCGCTCTTCCCCGGCAAAGACTGTAAGCATCGCCGTCATCCACGCATAAAACGCTCATGGCGCTAACCAAAGTCTACATCAGATCATCACCAGCTGACCCTCATCCTCGATGTCCTGGGAACGCCGACCATGGAAGACTACTACGGCATCAAGTCACGCCGGGCAAGGGAATACATTCGATCTCTGCCGTTCAAGAAGAAGGTACCATTCCGCACACTCTTTCCCAAGACTTCTGATTTGGCCCTCGATCTCCTTGAGAAGCTATTGGCATTCAACCCTGTCAAGCGTATTACCGTCGAGGAGGCTTTGAAACACCCATATCTCGAACCGTACCACGACCCCGATGACGAGCCCACCGCGCCTCCGATTCCTGAGGAGTTTTTCGACTTTGATAAGCACAAGGATAATTTGAGCAAAGAGCAGCTGAAGCAGCTCATTTACCAGGAGATTATGAGGTGAAAATGTCCAGGCGCATACGGGGCGAAGGATGTTTTGTATGGTGCTAGGCGCCCGCCGAGCTGGACCTCGAGCAACTCCGAGGAAGAGAGTCTACTCGCATATTAGATTTAAGTACTTTGTTCCTAGCAGGAAGAGAAGAATTGGCGATGTTCGAGATGGATGGACATGGAGGCTGTCAATTTGAAATGGATAGAGGCCAGATTTTACGACCAAATGCTTGATTACAGTTAAAGCCACTCAAACTATCCGTTCATCGAACTGACAACTTTGTGATGAGACTGCCGCCTTTACAAATAGCTGCTACGAATGCGCATATCTCCATGGTCAGGCGCCAAGCTCATGATCCGATCCACGCTAAAAAGATGTTCTCTGCGAGTAATACCTGGTAGTGTAATGCTAGTTCCGATTTTGGCACCAGCAGACGGGCTGTGGCGGCCGTGTCCCGCGCCAGGGAGATATGCCCCACCAGCCTTCGGCCTGCATTAGCCGTCGCCACATGAGGCCAGCACCACTCCCTCGCCTGTGGGCAAAACTAGACCTGTCGTTTCTTTCCTTCTCTTGTCTTCACCGCGCTTGTTGGAGCAATACATGTTTGGCGATTTCACGCGATTTATGATACAATAATGCAGCTTTGAAGATACGGAGAGCAGCCCGAAGCCTACGCTATTGCGACACAACTTGCTATTATCGATACCCTGAAGGGCAATTTCACCAGAATCATCACCACGGCACCGCAGAACCCGGCAGCTGCCTGATTTACCTTGGGCCAGCGACTCTTTTTCCGACTTGTCCCATACGATTAAAATAGGTGCACATCATGTTCACCGGCCTTGTACGACGCTTTTCAAGCGACGAAACGCAGCTCAATAGCCAAGATGACGAAGCCGTCAACGGGACCCGGGCAAAGGACGGCGTCAACGGCGTCTTCAACCCAGTGAGGCATACGGCAAGCCCCTTTCGCCCGCCGCCGCTCGACCCTGTCATTCTACATGGCTATAAAGAGAATACACCGCCCGCCGCGCGCCTGCTCAACAATGCCATTGCCGAGGAAATCCGCAACATGGTACCGGAGCGGCTGCGCATCACCGAGGACTGGAAGCTCGTGTACAGTCTCGAGCAGGACGGCTCGAGCTTGAGCACGTTATATCAAAAGTGCAGGGGCTACGAAGGCAGGAGAGTCGGATTTGTCCTGGTCGTGAAGGACCAAGAAGGCGGGGTACGTTTTCCATTCACCACGGGCACAGGGCCCGTCCACCACTTTGTCTACTAACAAAAGGCGCGGCTGCTCATTACAGACTTTTGGCGCGTACCTTTCCGAATATCCACGTCCCGCACCGTCATATTTCGGCAATGGCGAGTGCTTTCTATGGCGAGTCTCGACATTATCAGGCCTGACGTCGTTACCGCCCCCTCCATCGGCCGACACGACGAACCTGACGAGGAACACAACGCTTGCCCAGGCTCCCAGAAGTGGTACATCGACCCCAGGGTCGCTTGAAATGATTCGTTTCAAGGCGTTTCCGTACAGCGGCCTGAACGACTGCTACATCAACTGCGAGACTGGCTATCTGAGCGTCGGCTCTGGCGGTGGGCATTACGGGCTGTGGCTTGACGACTCCCTCGATGTCGGCCATAGCTCGACGTGCGAGACGTTTGGCAACGAGCCCTTGAGTGATGCTGGGCACAAGTTCAGTGTTATTGGCACTGAGCTGTGGGTCATTGGGGCGTAGAGTGCTGGTCTGGTGGTGCAGTCCAGGCCAACGGCCGCGAGCTGCCATCTTTCACTGGGCATCTTGGATCGCTACTGAAGCCTACGGATTTAAAAAGGGCGTGTTTTGGCGTAAGAGGCGTTTGTTCTGGCTATTGCATGCAATGCTTCTTAGCAAGCACAGGATGTACATTATGATATCCTATTGGGAAGAATTGGTGTGGTGAGTATGACAATCACTTGGAGGTGCTCCTTGGCGAACGCACGTCAATGAAGGGTCTTGTACCTGGTGCTGGAAGTTTAGAAGTACATGGATTCCAAGGTTGGAACGGTCGATATTGAAAACTGGTTGCCGGGACGTCATGATAATACCCAAGGATGGCAAAAGGCATCTTCACTCTGTTTAGGTACACATATACAAAGCACATGCTATTTCCACTTTATGCAAACCAGGAAGTATTTTGCAAGTTTTGTGACTGTGAATTTCGTCGTTTATTGTACTCTATTCCTCTCAAAGTCAACTATGGCTTGCAAGACGCCATCAGGGCTAGGCTTGTCAGCGCAGACGTCCGGCTCGAAGCCAAACGTGTTTATCAGAAAGTCTCTTGTCGTCGGCCCAATCGTAGCTATGAACGTCTTGGCATCCCGCCTCCAGGGCACCACTTTGCCGGTTTCGTCGTCTAGCATGTCCAAGCAGCGCAGCATGGAGTCGCAGCCCGTCGGCGAGAACACCACGACCCATTGCGTCCGCCGCGCTTCGCTGTCCCGCAGCGCGTCGGCAAACAAGGTCGGGAAGGACTCCATCTCCCCCGTCCCATACACTACTTCCTCTGTGACTTGTATCTGCGCGTGGCTGGGCAGCGTGGGGTCCATTAGCATCCGCGGGATGACGTCGCGTCGCTGCTCGCCGACGAGGAACAGCAGCGGCGGCTTGGTGGCGCGGTCGCGATACCAGTCGCCGTAGTGCTCTAGCATAAAGTTGGCGAGGGCTTCTCCGTTGCCCGTGTGCTCGCCGAATATTTGCAGTGGAGGGGTCTGCGATACGGCGCTGAGGGCCCTGCTCGTGGCTGGGCCGACGCTGTAGATTGGTACGTCTTGGAGATGCGGCCAATTGGCGTCGCCTATGTCTTTTCTTGATGTTAGCACTGCCATTAGATTGGTGAAAAAGGGGATTGATTAGAAGAAAATGAAAAACATAAAGCAAGTGGGACAGCTTTCGTACCTTTGCCCTCGCTGCTACAGACATGTGCAAAGGCTTCGACGGCTCGTTGCGAGGTGAAGATGATACCGCCGTACAATGCGTCCGGATCGCGGCTGATCTGGCGGTTGCGCAGTAGTTTCTTTACTGTGTCGAGGCCGTCTTCATGGAAGCTATGGCGCAGAACCGGTATAAACCGGGGACTCAGACTGCGGCCGTCATGAAGCGCGGCTGCTGATAAGGTGTCCTCGTAAGAGTCGCCGGGCGTGGAGCGGGTTTTCAGCAGCAGAACTGGCACTGCATGCTCGTCTGCAGCGTGATCTGAAGGGTCCATTTTCAGTTCTTGTTGTACATGACGTGGTTCTGATTGCATGCCTCTCAAGAGCGAACCTTCTGTTCCAAAAGCAATAGGCAGGATAGGCGCTGTTGTATGAATGACTTTCGATCCACCTCCGTTGTAGGAGAGGCCGGAGGTGCTATTTGGTGGGGCGTCCTGGCGAAGTGCGACTCCAGGACTCATAACTGCATACTCGATGAATTGTCTCAGAAAAGTAGAATATAATCATATGAATTTAAAACCACCGGCGGTATATAATTTTCTACTGGCCCTTTCTTATAGGAATTATTAAACTGCTTCGTGCGTGCTGTTACATGGCTACGGTACTACTGTACATACGGTGGCTACTCGTGGAAAAAAATGCCAGGCGTCAAAATTACCATAGAAAGCAAGACCTATTGGATACGTACTCAAAGCGGTCAAAACCAAAACCAGCCACGCATACTCTCCTAACGCGCAGCAGTTGAATCAGTAAGAAAGGCGACTCCGACTAACAATAAAGAACAGGGCCGCGGGACCACAAGTGTACACCGGCACCGAGCGTGGTGGCGGAACTAGTGGGGCCTGGAGCACCTATATCGCCGGTTACCTGGAATCGTGACCTTTTCTTACAAATCTGCCCCAAAACGTGTTGACAAGAAAGCCTTGGCCTCCGAATAGTAAGGCGCGCTTGGCCACTCGGTGCTCCAGTCGCAAAACCGGCCAACTCATATCGAACGGCATTTGGAGTTTCGATTGTCCCAGTGCTCCGCAGCTGGAGGCTCCGCGGGCGAGCGCAATGGCTGACGACGCCAGAGAAAACGACATGGCCGCCGCGCCGGCTGCTGCTGCTACCGCCTCGGCAGCATCTGAGCAGCCCAAGTACCCAAAGGGAGTGGTGCTGGGAAAAGATGGCAAGCCGTAGGTCTACGCAACATTTCACCTCGGGCCCAGCGAGCCTTGTGCTAACACTTTTTGCTACTTTGGTAGATGTCGGTCATGCACATCGGGTGCCGCGTTTTCCGCATGGGCCGCGCAAGCGAAGAAGGCGACAAACAAAGACAAGACGGCAGCTGCAAAGACGGCAGAGGCCCCGGCGCCTCGAAACGACTGCCCGCCCGACGTTGAGGTGCTCGGCCGCAGCTCATGGACGCTCCTACACTCAATCGCCGCACAGTACCCAGACACGCCGTCGCGAACCCAACAGTCCGACCTGCTGCGGTTCGTAGACTTGTTTTCGAAGCTCTACCCCTGCTGGAGCTGCGCCGAGGACTTCCAGACGTACATTTCGCGCGAGGCGCCGCAGGTGAAGAGCCGGGACGACTTTGGCCAGTGGCTCTGCGGCGCGCACAACGACGTCAACCGCAAGCTGGGCAAGCCTGTGTTTGACTGCGCCAAGTGGGCGGAGCGGTGGCAGACTGGGTGGAAAGACGGCAGCTGCGACTAGATTGGGTTTGTCATGTGTAGGCGTCAGGGCCATTACTACGAGCGGGATATTGCATAGGGTGCCTGCGTGGGTAGGTACCAGGTATTACAGCACTTTGGTTACGTTGCGAGCCTGTCCAGGGATGATGGGTGTTGCTTGTTTTCGGCGCATGGAGCGAATGGAAAGGTTGCTCTCAGGGACAGACGCCATCTACCTAATGCCTTAGGTAAGGTAAGGTACGGTAAGGCGATGCGCGACATGTCGGTATTCGGCCCGTGTCGATTCGAATCGATGGCAAGCCGGCAGGCAATGCGGGAAGGACGGGCAAGGGCCCATCACCACGCGCATTTGCGCCGTCTGTCGTTTGTGGCAAACTGTACGATAAACAGTGTATAGTAGACTTGAAATAGATAGACTAAAACGCTACTCTTAATTTAGATACATGATAAGCTACGCTTTTCCGATGGGCTCGTGTGGAGGGAGGGAAAGGAAGGGTGCGTGCCGGATGGTGCCGGTGCCGGTGCGACGCTGCACTGCGATACACGGCGCCAACGAACCAACGAACCAACAATAGAACAATTGCACGGAGTATTAATTGCCTACTACTCGTATGAAAGCATGGGCCGAAGATGGCCCGGGAGCGCATGTCGCCAGCGAAAATGAGCACCGGCGCGCCATCTGGCCCGGCGAGGCCGATCAATCGTAGAGCCGGAAGAAGCAAAAAATCTAAATCTAGGGCAGGTTCGCGACATCACGGAATAGATCACGGAATAGGGAAGCCGGGCGGGATTAAACGCAGGCGCACAGCATTGGCTGATCAGTGGATAGCCAGAGTTGGTTGTCTGATGCTTTTGCGAAAATAAGCTCGGCGCTAGGTGCAAAAGCACAGCGAGGGTCTTGCCTGGCAAAGCTTAACCGGCGTGTTCCAGCTGAGACGAGAAAACGCTGTCGAGAGCAGTTTCCGGAAGTTGCGGCGCCACCGTCACTCCACCTGCCAATCGCGCCCCGCTTTACATGCCGGCTGCCGCGTTCACCTTCACGCCAACCAAGACGGCCGCTCGGGGACGGACTGGCTGGCGGCGCCTCTAGCGCCCGAAGCTTTTCTTGTTCCCCCTCCTCAACTGGAGCTAGGCCGTTTGCGCTCCATCGCCGATACCAGGAAAGCTACGGGTATCATCAGAATGCAGATGGCGTGAGGCAATTGGCGTACGAAAAACCGGGCTACAAACGAAGACGGCCAGGCCAGGCTGAGCTGAGCTTGGCCTAGGAAACGGAGCAATGAAGCGAGAAGCTCTGGCTTTTCCGTCGCAAAAGCAGTGATATAAACTGTCGCTGGTGCCCATACTCTTGCCGTCATGCTTACATCCATCCATCCCTACTATACCTACTTTCCATACGAGCTCTCGCCACCCTCGCCACCCGTTTGCCATCAAATATATTGATTGGGCCGTAGGAACTACTACTTTCCTTCCTCCACATCCCATCAGCATCATCGCCAGCAGCAGCCTACCTCTTGCATTCGCTTGTCATTGCCCACAATGACCGACATTCGCGTCCAGAACCTCAAGAAGCCCACGCCCGTCTCCGAATACCTCTTCCGACGACTCCATGAAATTGGCATCCGCTCCGTCCATGGCGTCCCCGGAGACTACAACCTCATCGCCCTCGACTACCTGCCCAAATGCGGCCTCAATTGGGTTGGCAGCGTCAACGAGCTAAACGCAGGTGAGCCACCATAGTACCGCCCCATCCGTAGCGCCACATCCGTCCACCGGAATGCACCCCGGTGTACACGGCGCCCTGGCTTGTCTGCCCCGGGGTTCTCGAAACACGGAAACGAACAAAGGCTAACTTTCATCATTGTAGCTTACGCTGCTGACGGCTACGCTCGAGTCAACCGCGTCGGTGCCCTCATCACCACCTTTGGCGTCGGTGAGCTCTCGGCCATCAATGGCGTCGCCGGTGCCTATTCCGAACACGTCCCCGTCGTCCACATTGTCGGCTGCCCTTCCACCATCTCTCAGCGCGATGGCATGCTTCTGCATCACACCCTCGGCAATGGCGACTTCAACGTCTTTGCCAACATGAGCGCCCACATTTCCTGCGACGTCGCCAAGCTCAACAACCCGGCCGACATTGCTGTACAGATTGACCACTGCCTGCGCCAGTGCCTCATTCGCTCCAAGCCCGTCTACATCATGGTGCCCACCGACATGGCCGAGGCTAAGATTGAGGGTGCTCGCCTCGACACGCCCATCGACCTCTCGGAGCCCAAGAATGAGCCCGAGAGGGAAGACTACGTCGTCGACGTCGTTATGCGCTATCTTCACGCCGCGAAGAAGCCCGTCATTCTCGTTGACGCCTGCGCCATTCGATACCACGTTCTCGATGAAGTGCACAAGCTCATCGAAAAGAGCAAATTGCCCGTCTTTGTCACGCCCATGGGCAAGGGCGCCGTCAACGAACAGCACGACAACTTTGGTGGCGTATATGCAGGTGCTGGTTCCCACCCGCCCAGTGCCCAGGATGCTGTCGAGTCTTCGGATCTCATCCTCGCCATTGGTGGCCTCAAGAGCGACTTCAATACCGCCGGCTTCTCGTATCGCACTTCTCAGCTCAACACCATTGACTTTCACAGCGACCACTGCGTCGTCAGGTACTCCACATATCCTGGCGTTCGCATGAGGGGTGTTCTCAGCAAGGTTACCGAGAAACTTGACATGTCCAAGCTGTCTGTCACGCGCAGCCCCTTGGTCAAGAATGAGGTTGCGCAGGACGGCAGCCAGACCATTTACCAGGCGTGGTTCTGGCCACGTGTGGGTGAATTCCTCATCGAGAACGACATTGTCGTTACAGAGACTGGCACAGCCAACTTTGGTATTTGGGATACCAGGTTCCCGGCTGGCGTCACAGCTCTCAGCCAGGTCTTGTGGGGTAGCATTGGCTGGTCCGTCGGTGCCGCGCAAGGTGCTGCTTCCGCTGCCCGCGACATGGACAACAAGAGAAGAACCATTCTCTTTGTTGGCGATGGCTCTTTCCAACTGACGGCTCAGGAAGTGAGCACCATGATTCGTCATGGCCTCAAGCCAATCATCTTCCTCATCAACAACGACGGCTACACCATTGAACGCTTCATCCACGGCATGGAAGCCGAGTACAACGACATCAACCCTTGGGACCACGGCGCCCTTGTAGATGCCTTTGGCGGCAAGAAGTCATGCAAGAAGTACCAGATCAAGACCAAGGACGAGCTCAACGCCCTCTTTAATGATGCGACATTCAATGCCGCCGAGTGCTTGCAGTTCGTCGAGGTTTTCATGCCCCGTGACGACGCTCCTCGCGCTCTCATCATGACTGCAGATGCTGCTGCCAGCCGCAACGCGTGCACGGAGTAAGGTTCAACTTGCGGTTTCTGTAGAAGTTGGTTAGCGTTGTAAGGGGGTTCAAGAATGCAAAACAGAGCGGTCGCATGTTTTCCGTATATGTATATTGGGTTGCACTGGTAGTCGATTTACAGTTCATTTTCTAAATTACACAAAGAAATAGACAATTTTGTTCACATACATTCCGAGCTGTATCCTCGAAACTGATGACGATTTATTTTTCTTTAGTTCTGGCTTGTCTGTTGTCAGCAGGCGGCGTTTCTTAGAACACTTACAGTAGGCGGTTGAGGGCAGCTTGAACTCTCGACAGTGGATCCACTCTAGCTTGGGCAAGAAAATCTTCGTCGCCTTCACCTCACAAAAGCTGTCTTAGCATCAGCGGCGCATTAGACTGCAGGCAATATCACTCATCCTGCGCATTGAAAATGGGAGAGAAGCAAAATAAGCGTAAGCAAGGCGGCACCGGTGGTGGCCCAGCCCACAAGAAGAGCAGAGTGAGTTTACTGAGCCCACCCTTTTGGGAGCGCAACCTTGCACCGGGTTGAGAGGTTGCGCTCGAATGACGCTCAGGCTGGCTGACAATATCAATTTCTGAAAAAGGGCGGTCATTCGGGAAAGTGGAAGACGCCTCACCAGCTCGCGAAGCTGGCAAGCAAGTCCGAGCTAGGCACGGCGCTCAACAGCGGTGACCAGGGCATATGGGTCACGTACGCCAGAGGCATGCATGGCAAGGCTGTCAAGGAATTCAAGGAGCTTTGCGATCAGGTAAGCGGCATCATATCCTGACGAATTCCAACGAGGTGAATTCCGTCCGAAAACAGTATTCTTACCAAATTATGTGTTGTTTTTTTATATAAAGTATGGCGAGTCCATGTATGGGATACCGAATCCTGGAGACGAGCATGACCGCAAGGTTACTGGTGATGACGATGATGACGACGACGACGACGAAGATATTGAGGCGTCTATCCAAAAGGAGCTGAATGCCATGAAGGCCCCGAAAGAGAAGCCAGCAACGCAGCAGACATTCACGCCCGTTTCGTCCGGGGTGGAGTGTGTCTTCTTTGTCAAGACCATAAAGCCCGTGGAGCCGGATCGCCTGGTCAGGAAAATATGCGAGGACGCACAGGCGTGTCCGGATCCGCGACAGCGCAAATGCCGCTATATTAACCGCCTGACACCCGTCTTATTGACGGACAGGGCTACGGAGAACGGCATTGAACGTGTGGCCCGGTCCGTCCTGAAGCCGTTCTTTGAACTCAAGCGAGAAGATGGCGCAGATCCGTCCGAAAACGATGCAGATGCAGATGCGTCGAAAGTTGGCGACAAAGACGCACCATTTACAGTGAGTGCAGAATGCTGCTTACTTTGCTTTGGTTTTACCGAATGAAATCATGCGATCATGCGTTCTAACCTCTACGCAGTATGCCATTCGACACAGCATCCGTAACCACAATGTCTTCAAATCTGATTTCATCATCAAGAAGATTGCGGATTTGATTGACCCCAAACACAAAGTCAACTTGACAGATCCTGACAAGGTCATTTTGGTGGACATTTTCCAGGTGAGCCAAGCTGCACATCCGGCTATTCCATGCGCCCCCTTCAGCCCTTTGAACCCTGCACACTGCTCTCTAATAAAGGACGTTACTGACCATCTTTGTAGCTGTATTGTGGCATGTCCGTCGTGGATGGCAGACCATGGGAAGACCTCAAGCGATACAATGTTAATGGGCTGTACGGAATGATTCCGCAGCAGAAGAGCGGAGCAACGGCTGTAGACAAGACTCCCAAGGTAGCGAGCGATGAATGAAGCTGAATTGAACCTTTGGAACTGCACGCACAGTCTCTTGCACTTTTGTTGCCATGCGCTCGCCAAAATATTCTGTGCGTAGAGTTAGATATGCTGCCCAGCTTGAACTGTTGGTAAGAGTGTCTGAAGCTCGTGTTTTCTTCTTCTTTTCGCTCTTAGAGGTGCTCTGTGAATTGACTAACTGGCCATCTCTGCTTCTAAAATTACAAATTGACTTGACACTGCTAGGATTTCCTGCAAGTCATGCTGCCATGGCCACGCCAATCGCAGTAAATGGGGGCCCGTTGCGGATCTTGGTTGCGTGCCTCCGTGGTGTTATTGGCAAGTATACTGCGGAAACTTCCGTCCCGCAATAACTAATAAGCGATAACTCTGCGGTCTATGGGAAATTGATCACAGAAATCATTCTACACGGGCAAGAGTTAGCGTCTGTAATAGTACATACGAGTATTATGAGGACTGCGGTAGCACGATCCGCCTTGCCCCCACAAAGCTAACACCACACTCACTCAGGTGGTGGCTTTCAAATATTAGTGGCACAAGCTCAACAGGGGGGCGGAATGCGACCCGAAGCTTTTCGCTTACAGCAGCCAATGGCGATCTCTGGAGTTCGCGTAGATTTAGCCCAAAATGGGAGTCAAAGGCTCTCATCCACCAACTGCCCTTTCGCCAAGAGTCTTATGAGTAGTCAGCTACGTCTTTGCGGCCACCACATGCCTATGCGGAATCCATCTGGCAGCATCGGTACGTCCGCACGGAGTACGGAGTAACACATTTCAACATGAAGCGAGAAACAGAAACTGGCGGTAGCGTTCCTGTGGACCTAGAACCTCGCTCGGTTGTCGCCCATGGCATAGCCGATCAGTAGCCTGGCACCTTTCATTCACGGCTGTTCCGCAGATTAGTGATGCGGATGGTTAGTCCTGGCAGAATGGTACCGATAAACCGAGGATTCCATAACATATCTGATCAGTTCAATACCTCATTGATCATTCTGTTCCGTTATAGATGCATAAACTGCATCAAGACTAGTGTACGCAGTATTCACAACCATAACTACCAACACCTAATCAATAATATACGTATGGGCCGTGGACTTTTGATCCATTTGCGGTCGGATGCCTGGGCACATTCTTGTCCACACCTGGGAAAGTATAATGCCTAAATAGACAAACTCGGCTATTGCGCATTCACTTGGTTGGCTCGCTTCTTATCGCCCTAGGATCAAGTCGCGGAATTAGACTCAAATTTTCCGTGGCCCAGCCACCTGCGCCAGAACCATGCCGCGTTGGGTAAAGGTGGATGTCATTTGCCATTCCGGCTTGTTTCTTCTCACGGGCTAGGCAGATCCCTATCAGTCAGGATGGTTTGCTCTTTCTCACGCCTTGGCGTGTGTGCCTCAAACACACAAGCCATTGGCATCTCTGCGGGTTTCGCATACTAGAGCGGTATGCCTGCTACCCTGATACCTTTTTTGACGATATGTCTTTAGACTAGTGGCACAGATACACAGCCTTGTCGACGAGTATGCTAGGTTAGTCTTATTCATATTTGGTCTGCACCGCATCGACACTTCAGTTTGCCCCTCTGAGTGTCCCGACAGTTGTCGTAACGCCACGCGACAAATTTTGATTCACGTACATCGCCGTCTTTGAGATGACGGCTCAATCTTTACACATAACTAACATTTTTCGGCCCCCGGGGTAGTTCACGTTATCAGGAACTGCTCTATCAAGTTTCTTTCTCATCATCTTACCGGGAGAAGGATGAGGGCGTGACAGCACGAACTCGCATCGAATCAATCCTTGATATCATCATTCATGATGCCCAGCGAAATTATTTACACATCTTCTCCCAGGTTACTTGTCTCTTATCACGCAAGTCCTCTCTCGTCATCTGCTGAGTCTCTGACGAGTCGCGTTGCTGGAAGTGGTTACTTTGCTGTTACGCGTTTCTTCACAGCCAGACGCAAAGTTTCCCAAAAGCTTATATTAAATTTTGACATTTCTTATAATCTATTTTTTCTCTCTCAAATACCCGACTGCGGTGCCTTTGTGCTTCCCGGTCCATTCACCACTGCCGATTTAAAACTTCGCCATTCTGGATAACCATCGAGCTTCATCCAAGCCGCCATGGATACAAGTACTACGAAAGAAAATGTCAAAAATATCCTCGCCGATGCATTACCGGACGTAACGATTACGCAAGTGGAATCCATAACACCCATTGGCCTGCACCAGATGTACGTTGCCACTGCGCACGATGAGACACGATTTCTTTGCTCCTTATCGATGCCGAATCGCCGGGTATTGAAGTGCGAGAATACCTCAATTAGAGAGGAAGCCGCTATACTTCAGTGGATAGCAAACCTTGCCGAAAACCAACCATGCGAGGAGTTATCAACCTCGCGCGATGCTTCAAGCTCATCCGATAATGACGGGTTGTGGGAGGCTGGCGCGCGCAAGCTATTGCCATATGTTCCCCGGTTGATCGAGTACGGGTCCACAACGCTGCCAAGTCGTGCATCTTACAACATAGTAACCTGTCTGCCTGGCCAAGCGATATCGACTCTGCCAAATCCCCTAACTGATTTCGAGAGACGATCAGTCAACTTCCAAGTCGGGCAGCTTATCCGCCGGGTGTCGCTGCTGTGCTCCCCTACTGGGCGTTACGGAAAAGCTGAAGGTATAATGCCCCCGGTGCCTGCCAAGTCGAACTGGGCACAAAGGAGGACGGTGGCCCAACACTCCAGTGTGACGTATACTCGCTGGTCTGAGGCTTTTGCTGACATGGTTACTGAGGCGATTAAAGATGCCCAAATAAACCATATCACTGCTTCGTACGAGGGCATTCGACGCTGTTTAAAGCGCTACTCATCATCTTTGGACACAGTGACGGAGCCTCGTCTAGTTATTATCGACGGCGGTCTCGATCATACTGTTTTGGTTTGCCGCACGCCGAATCACAGCCTGGAACCGAACGACTGCAAAACGGAATCTCTCAGCACGAACGAACCTGCCACCGCAGCTATTCAAGTAACAGGGTTGCGAGAATGGATTAAAGGTGTTTTTGGAGATCCCCTGCTGGCGGCTGTCTTTTGCAGCAAATACAAGGAGAGCATCTTTGAAGGTTTTGATGAGCCGTTAGATGGCTTACCTAGATCCTGCGACGAGATATCGGAAAGCTCTACAGAAGATTCCTTCGACATACGAATAAGGCTCCTTTTGTACCAGATATATCATTCTCTGAACGCAATTACTGTCGAGTACTTGCGGCGAGACAGTGGCAGCGATCCGAGAGAAATGCAGGCCCGCAAAACACTGCTAGCAGCTATCCGCAAGTTGGAATCGATAGAGGAACTAGAGGCGTTGAAACGTCGACGTGGCCGGGCAGAAGCATCGCCCGCCAAGCGAGTGAAGACAGAAGCTTCACTTGATGACACGTCTCTGGGGAGAGCCTCTGACCTTTAAAGAGAGGCTGCATGCCTTTTTGTTATTTCTTTGGTATAGAGAGTATAGAACTTGAGCCTGTCTGCTAGTCACTTATTGCGTGCACTAGCCAGCACAAGACTTTGTTTTAACCCGTGCCCTCCTCTTCGCCTGAATCCTCGTCTCTTGGTAACTGAATTCCCATTAGGCCCAGCAAGTTTCCTGTCGGACCTGCCATGCCGCCTTGGCTCTTGAAGCTTTCCAGTAAATTTTTGGCCAGATTGTAGTCGATGTCAACCTCATCTCCTCCAGCATCATCGCCAGCCTCTTCTTCGCCGTCAAATGTAGCAAGCTCGCGTTTTGACGAGCCCTCCGCCGCTGAGCTATCCTCGCTTTGGCGGGCGTCGAGTTTTAATGCCCCATAGTCCTTGAGTTCGGCCTCCATTTGATCCGCAAGCTCCGCAATGTTATCCTCGGGTTTGTCCCTATTTTCGAATGGTTCGTATACGGCTCCTTTGCCCTTGTCAGTGGACTGCGGTCCTGCCACAGTTCGGCTGTCACTTTTTTCCGCTGGAACGTCCGCCGGTAAGCCCATCATTTCTTTCATCATTCTTGAAAATGTTTCCTCATCAAAGCTGACCACCTTGTCCTCCGATTCGCTATCTTCATCTTCATCTTCAGAATCGTCGTTGTCAATATCCATATCGCCAATCTGGGCGCCGTCCAACCCCGCGGTCTCGTCATTCAGGAATGACTCGAAGCGTGAAACGATTTTTCTCAAGCCTTCTTGCGTACTAGCATCTCCAAAACTCGGGTTCGTTTGTTGTTTGGATGCACTGGCACTCCTGCCCGCCAGCTCTCGCTCAAAGTCTGCAAAGTCTATGTCCATCCACGATTCGTCGTTATTTCTGTGCACATCTTTCCAGTTTTCTATATCTTCGTCCGTCGGCAACTCATCGTCGCCGTCCTCGTGAATATCTTCCAACATGATAGCAAGCTCTCTCACTGATCTGCTCTTATGTGTATTCGCGTTGGCAGAGAGCATTTCGAAACCACACGTAAGTTTCATGCCATCTTCCAACTTCTGGGCGGACCCTGGTAACGGTGCATCAGATTTTACATCTCCACATTCTCGCTGCATTACCGGTTTCCATCTGGGCGGTGCTTCAAATCGTTGTGAGCGTAATTGCGCGAAGAGCGTTCTGCTAAAGGCAACGCTAACTGTAACGAGATCCGTCGGTGGAAACTCCAGTCTCTCCGTCGTTGAGGTTATCCGTTTCATTCCGATATGGTCTCGAAGGTAGAATGCCTCCACTCCAGCAGAAATCGACTTGGGTAGTGTGTGAAGGACATAAGCCAGCTTGCGCGGGATGGTAACCACGCTATGATGAATGGATGCTGCGATATGGGCAGGATATTTTTCCAGCCTGTAAAATGCCTCGGCCTCCACGAAAGTAGAATGAACTAGTGACTCCTGGTTCTCCCGTATATAACTTATGGCGTCCGGCAGCGATATATTCTTTGAACCTTGCGGCAGTGCTTTCTCGGCAGGGGGCGGGATAATTTTCAGCTTGCCATCATTAATCCAGACACGGCAGTGGTCTATCTCGGGGTTTATCCAGCTTGGTGAGACATTGGCAGCCTCAACAAGCAGGAATTCGCCATCCTCGTCGGCAACGCGGACCCAGATATCTGAGCGCGACTGCGTTAGTTGTCGGAGGACATAGACAATCAGCCATTCGTCTTCAACAGCATCTCCATAGTCCGTAATACCTCGCAGATACACCAAGCCTTTTGATATCCATATTAGTGAGTAATCTTTGCATTACGGCCCTATGCGCATTGCTATCGTACCTTGTTCGTTGACGAGCTCCAGGTTAAAAGCGTCGCGCTGCCAAATATAATTTTCCGCGGCAGCATCCACCAGTCGAGTAGCATCTCGGCGCACTTCTTCAAGTGTACTTAGATATTTTGTCCCATCTAGCTTGGGACCCAGAATGAAGATCATATACTCCATGCTGTTTTCTTGCAGCTGGCGGTCGAGGCCATGCAAGTCCCCGCCGTCACTTGGGCTTGCATCCTGCTGATCCATCTTTGGCATTGACCGATATCGATAATAGTGTGAAAACTAGAAGGACTTTTAACATCTGCCAAACTTGGTCAGATATCCATGATTGAATATTGCAGGATTTTCGACTTTTTGGTCATCAGCGGCGTCACTGCGTGCCAAACAAAACGTTTGACTGAGGACCAATAAAACTCTTTCAACCGGGTAAGTAGGGGAATATTCCAAAGTGCCTAGGAAGGCATTCTGGAGGTGTGCGGGGCGGCTGTGGTCACTCACTGTGCTTGTACCTACGGTAGCGGGTAAGGCAAGGTGGGTACCTCTATTCTCATGCGGCAGCTGGGTGGGCACCATGCTGCCGGTGGGAACGCGTGCCTCACAATTACCTAGCAGCCGGGTGCTTAACACGCCACAGACGCGTCGGGAGCCCTGACAGCCAGTTGTTAGCCCCAAAGATCAGAACGCAACGCAATCAACGACGCTTGAATTCGTCGCATGGCACGGAAACCGGCTTCCTGCATTGGGCCAATATGTCGTCTTTGAAGCGATCGCGCCGGCCGGCGGGAGAAGCAGGGGACGGAACCGCCGCTGAATTCCCACAGCGTCCGGAATCGGTACGCCGCAATGCCTCACTCGTGTCTGCCGCACGGAGAACTAATCATAATGACTAGGGAAAACGCGTTCGTCTGTCTCTTGAGGCCATCAACCGTGAGCAAGAAACGCCCGGTGGCGACGACGACAGTAGCTCAAACTCCGACGGAAGCGACTCTGAGAGCGACAACCACGACATTTCGAACGCGCCACCCCAAACTCAATACGAGCTTATGCGAGACGCTGGATTTAAGCACCTTGAATTTATCGAACTCGATGACTACCGAGCTACACAGAAATTGAAACAACGACCTCAAAAAATTGGCGACAACGTGGCTGCCGAAAGTGGTATTATTGAGAGCATAACTTGTTACAATTTTATGTGCCACGAGCGTCTCCATGTTGAGCTGGGGCCATTGATAAATTTCATTGTCGGGGAAAATGGCAGTGGAAAGAGTGCCGTTCTCACCGCGCTCACGCTTTGCCTCGGTGGCAAGGCAAGCGACACAAATCGCGGCGGAAGTTTGAAGTCATTTGTCAAGGAGGGACAAGACCATGGGAAGCTTGTCGTGAAGATCAAGAATGCAGGCTCCGATGCGTATCAGCCGGAAGTCTATGGCGATAGCATTATTGTCGAACGGCTTTTCTCCAAGACCGGAAGCAGTGGGTTTAAGATTAAGAGTGCGGACAACCGCACAATATCAACGAAAAAGCAAGAGGTTGACGAAATTTCGGAATGGTATGCCTTGCATATCGGTAACCCTCTTACCGTGCTTTCCCAGGACAACGCAAGACAGTTTCTCAATTCAGCAACACCAGCACAAAAGTACAAGTACTTCGTCTCTGGCGTCCAACTAGAACAACTCGACAACGATTACAAAATGTCACAAGATACGTTAGAGAAGACTCTTGTTCTACGTGAAGATCTGAAAGACACAATTGCGATAGTCAAAAAGGAGATGGAAGATGCCCAGAGGCTCGCCGATACAGTCCAGAAGAACGAAAGCCTACGGGAAAAAGCACGGCACTACCGTAATCAACTGGTATGGTATCAGGTTGTAGAGCAGGAGAATGCTCTGGAACAGTTGAAGAAGGATCTGGATACACGAGGCCAGCGCATCCTTGATCTTGAACATGAATGCCAGACAATGGGAGCAGCTCTTGACGAAGTTACTGCAAAGCTTGAGAGGGCAAAGTCTGCCCGAGAAGATATGAATTCTGAACGCGATTCAATACAAGAAACGATAGCGTCTGCCGAAGCACAGTGGAACTCGGCCAAAAGAAACCTGACGGAACTTCACCGAGAAGAAAGAGACGCACATGGTCGTTTGAAAGCCTTGAAAAGTGACATTCGCAGCTGTGAGCAAAAGATACAAGATGAAGAAAAACGGCTAGGCGAGTCATCAGGCTCTGCGAGGGCAGAAAAGGATGCCGAACTTTCGGCCGCAGGCTCCAAAGAAAAAACACTCAGTGACCGTATTACGGAAAATGGGCGGCAGTTTCCTGGCCTCCAGAACGCTGTCGGTGAGGCGGAAGAGGACCTACAGCGAAAGCAGCAGCTTCGCGAAGCAAAGCGGAAAGAAATACTTGCGGCGGAGAAGGGCCTTCAAGAACTTCAACGCAGCACTGGCTCGGCTTTCGACGGCTTTGACCGTGATTTCACAAATCTGGCCAAAGCCATTGCAGATGACCCTGGTTTCCAAAGTAAGCCGGTTGGGCCAATTGGGGCGCACGTCAAGCTTTTGAAACCAGAGTGGTCTGGAATACTGGAAAAAACATTTGGTGAAGCTTTGAATGCCTTTGTCGTACGGAACAAGCAAGATCAATCGCGTCTGTCAGCAATGATCCGTCGTGGTGGTTTTAAAAGGCCACCACCCATTTACATTGCCTATGGCGGGCGACTAGATACCAAAAGCCAGGAACCGAACGAGGAGTTTGACACAATTCTGCGGGTGTTGGAGTTCGACGATGACCTGCTGCGCTCGCAATTGATCATAAACAGCCAAATCGAAAAGGTGATACTTGTTCAAGAACGCCTGGAAGCTGAACGAATCATGATTGATAGGGGGCCGCCGAAAAACGTTGCTGCCTGCATCTGCTTCCACGACGGTAAAGGTAAGCGTGGACAAGGGCTGCGCCTTACAAATCGAGGTGGAACAATTAGCACAGCACCGATCGTACCGACAGGCCAGCGACCGCGAATGCAAGCCGACTCTGGCAGACAGCTGGCGATTCAAAAAGACAACCTGAAGCAGCTTGGATTGGAGCTTAGAGAGCTCAATAGTGAAGAGCGGCAGGCCCAACAAGCTTTGCAACGCTGCAAGTCCGCTTTAGACACGCATCATACCAGCCAAAGCCAGCTAGAGAACGACCTGCGCCGTACTCAGGCAGACTTGGAGAGAATCCAGATGGACTTGGATAGTTTCGAGGGAGCGGATGATCGCCTTGTTACCCTTCGAGCGGAGTTAGAAAGCAAGCATGCGGAAGAAGAACAGCTCGGCAATCAATACGGAAACATGAAGCTGGCGAAGGGAGACCTAAACACAAAAGCCGAAGAAGCTAAAAGGGCTCTTGAATCTGCCCGGCGCGAAGACGAGAGTTACCAGGAGCGGTCTACCAAAGCCGATGTCAAGGTTCAGAGCACCGACTCCATGCGACGCATTGCACTGTCGCGCAAGAATGCGGCATATGAAAAAATCGACATTGAACGATCCGAGCGCCGACGCGCAGAGGACAGACAGGAACAGAAAGCCATTGAAGTGGAAGACTTCACTCGACAAGCTCTCGAGGTTGCGCCAGACCGAGTACACATTCCCGAGGACGAAACATACCAGAGCATAGAGAAG
This sequence comes from Lecanicillium sp. MT-2017a, assembly GCA_003056585.1. Lineage (NCBI taxonomy): Eukaryota > Fungi > Ascomycota > Sordariomycetes > Hypocreales > Cordycipitaceae > Lecanicillium > Lecanicillium sp. MT-2017a. Next base: position 520,719 of record PXYN01000192.1, on the reverse strand, counting down.
AAGTACCAAAAGATCGGCGAGCAATTGGCCCAGCGGGAAGCTCGACAAGGCGCAACGGACGAGCAGATAAATGACAGAGCTGCCGAAGCAAGATCCAAGCACGACCAAGTCACGCAGCAAACGGATGACGTCGACGTGACTATAGATTCACTTAAACGTGCCATTACCATGCGTCTGGAACTGTGGCGGCGCTTCCAGCGCCAAATCAGTGCTCGCGTTCGCATTCAATTCAACTACCTGCTCAGCGAGCGCGGCTTCCGCGGCAAGATCAACTTGGACCACAAAGACAAGAGAGTTGTTATTCACATTGAGCCTGACGAGACAAAGAAAAGTGCTTCTGGACGAGATACTAAGACTTTATCAGGAGGCGAGAAGTCGTTTTCTTCCATCTGCATGCTTCTTGCTGTTTGGGAGGCAATTGGCTCCCCTATTCGCTGTTTGGATGAGTTTGACGTGTTTATGGACAATGTAAATCGTGCTATTAGCACCAATATGCTGGTGAGTCGACTCCTGCTCGAACAACATCCTGCTTTGCTGTGCAGTGTGTGCTGACTAGACCCAGGTTGATACAGCTCGCCGGTCCGTGGCGAGGCAATACATCCTCATTACACCAAATGCCATTGAAGGCCGTGCGCGACTCGACAAGGACGTAAAAATTATTCGGTGAGTTTTGTAGCGACAAAAGAATATCGGTTACAGTTGCTAATAAGCCATTCTGGTAGGCTGACTGACCCGCGGCAACGAACTCTCTTGTGAGTCGCGCCGTCGTGGTTGTGTATTTATACATCTCTATGCTGAGCGTTTAACGAGTTTAACGGGCCGGGCCATGGAGTGAGGAATATTATGTATTTCGACGTTGATACCACCTGATATTGTACAAAATTATATAATGGGTTGCATTTGGTTTTCCGCCAAGACGCCTAGCCATATCCCAACCGATTCAGTGACGATGCTTTCAAACCCGTAGCCCCTTGCTCCTCAGCACATTGACACCAGCGTTCATCGTGAATCCTACCCACTGACCAATGGAGCTCGCTGTACCGCCCATCGACTTGACCTCTTCGAGGCGACGGGACAGGAATTGCTTCGTGTCGACAAAATTTGGTGATGCGTCATTTGTCATGAACAGTTCGGTGCTGGTATAGATCATGGACAGCGTCGCTCGCTTTGTATACCATGAGGAGTCGACCGATTTATCTCCCGAGAGGAACCAAATTTCGTCGGAGAGGCGGGCGAGTTCTTTCAAAGAGTTTGGGACATAGCTCGGTTGTGCCATCACGGCCAATGCCTTTGTAATGTTTTGGTTAGCACGCGATACGGCGTCTTGTTAACTCGTCAGCCATACCTCCTGCCACTGATGGATAACGTCTCTGTTAGCCAGCAGCCGCTCCCAAGTCAAGGCGGCCACCTTGGCCCCAACACCAAGCTTTTCCTGCTCGTTGAAAATCTCACGGCTCCGACTTGCTAGATTTTGGCGCTGCGTGACAAGGTGGTAGCGTATTAGGCTGAATGTGCCGTCCGAGAGAATGCTTGGGCTGATGTCGAGGTATCCCGCTTCGCGAGCTCCAATCCCCAACGCGCGTTGCGAAAAGCCGTGCTCAGGAACCTGCTTGTATGCTGCGGAGAGTATTGCTTCCTCTGCGGCGCCGAATGAACCCGCGGTCGATGGCTGATCGTAGGAATGATACGCTCGCCGTCCGTGGATTACGTTGCGCGCCGCCGTCAGCCGGTTGCCCAAAGCCACGCATCGCGACACGGACTGGCAAGAGGGACGGCTCATGCTTGAGGTTCCGAAAGTCTAGCGTCGGCTGGTAATTTATGGTTTCGCTCGGTAGAATTGGTTGTTTATGTGCAAAGTTTCGTAATATCGTGGGCTGAACAGCGGATTGCCGCTCTGTTTGATCTCGAAGTCCGATGCAGAGCAGTCCGTAGTCCGTTGGTGGCTCGATTTTCCAGGTGGGTGGGTCTACGCCGCGACAGGTGGGCGGGAGGCTATTCCCTTTCGGCACATGTCAGATATTACCTATGGCACTCCATACCATATGCCATTACGCGAGTGAGCGCAAGGTCTGGAAATATTATTTAGAAAAAAAAATCAAGGCATGTTATTGGTCCATGAACACATTTGTGACCAGCTGAGAACATGTATGTCCTGCGGCCGACAGCCTGCCGACATGCTGTTGGTTTTTGACAGGTGTCCCGAAGCATCTTCAACACACTTTGTTGACCTTCGCGTTAGTACCTACCTAGTAGTAGTTTTCAGTAGGTACTGCTGCATCAGTAACCAGACCGGCCGTCGTTGTTGTTGGGCAAACTACTCAATCTTTTGGCCCTCTCGCCTGCGCATGGAGGCATTCGGGCATTTACTAGTTGCCTTGACCGACCTGATCAAAACACACTGGCTGCGCGCGTTTACCGGGTTTGCGCATTCAGCACCATATTTCGTAGCGGCAAAGAAGAAACCATTAGGCGCAGACGAGGCTAGACCCTAGACCCGACGAAGCCATTTTCACTCTCGATGCGACAAGGGCTCATACAACCTCACGACTCAATCGGGTGGCTCGTTGACAACGCCCTCATGTGCGCAATCAATTCCTCAGTTCCAAGTTGCCATGCAATCGCAATGGTAACACGGCGTGAGTCTGGCCGGCGGGCTTCAACGCGCCCAGCACGGTGATTGGGGGCATGATTCTCCGCCCAACGGTTCGCCCCCCAGCGGCGTTTCTCGGCTGATGCAATGTGCATGCTCGTACTCCGTACACACACAGTCACAGCATGCATTGTAGGGTCGCATTGCGCATAATACACCCTAGACGGGAAAACAGCTCCGGTTGATGCCGAGTTGGCCGCTCACGTCGCTCTGCGTGGCTCTGCCCCGTGTCTGCCAAAGGGAGGGACAGACCTGCGACTAGCAGACTATCTCACCATTGCGCTGTAAGTGGGCATATATACGAATGAGCCAACACTGTGTTGAACTACAAGCCCCGTCCCGTACCACATGCTGGTTGAGCCGATTCAAGCTGGTCTTTGGCGGGCGGGACAGACGTAGAACACCGATAATAACAAAGGCAAAAATAAGGCTAAATCGGGGGGCTCTGGAAATCCTGATGAACGCTAGCTAGAAAGCGATGATTTGGTGAGGCGCCGAACTCTATACTAATAATAATACCTGCCTACAGTAAGGTAAGATAACTTGCTATAGCTACACGCAGATTCGAGATGCGCTGGAGGGTGTTTTCAAACGCGGTAAATATCAGTCCCTACGGTATAGATTGACTCATCAGAGCCGTTAGATCCATTGTTCCTCCTTACATACCTTGCAGCTGTGCTTTTCCGTAGCCCCAGATTAACAGTCCGTTTGATTCCCGGAAAGCAGCCACCTCCATGGACCTTGTCCCGAGTCGTACTCGTACGAGACTACCTTACGGACCTATGTGTAGTAGGTACTAACGCAGGAATCCGTAATTTGTAATTTGTCCGGTGTACCTTCCTGCGTACCAAGTACTCGTATTTTGTGCAAGGTGGGAGGACGAGGACATGGACGAGGATGAGTACATACTTCTCCGCGCGATCGCCCTTGATGGAGCGACCCATTTGGGGCCCAGTACTCCGTATTGGCGTATCCTTCAAGGTTGTCAGACTTTACCGCACTGGGCTTACTGCATGAGCAACCGGCACGCATTCGCGGGCCAAATGCCTCAAGATTGGACACGGTTCAGAGTAGCGCTTCTGAATGATCCATACCTACGGAGTACCTACTGGGTAATTAGTTTGCGACGAGGGAAATACGAGGGACCACTAATATATCCAAGCCGGAGGGAAGCCGGCGTGCCTAGCTCAAGGTACTCGTAGCCTTCCTTGCCTACCTTTACCTACCTAATGTACTGTAGGTATTACTTCGCTGTTGTACGGGTGTAGGGATTGCACACCTCTGAACAAGGCCGCTGGTGGTGCATACCAGTACCTAAATGGTACTTATTGCATGGTGGCACGTACCCGCTTAGTTAGTCCGGGTACTTGTATATTATTACGTATTGAACGCATTGTAAAGTCTATGGTACCTCGGGTGTCTGCCGACGTCTGTACTAGGAGAGCAGATATAAGGTACCCGCTAGGTACCTACTTACTACTACTCCGCACGGAGTACCACACTCTTGTACCTTTACCTTATGGACCTGAGCCTAACTTAAGCCACCTGCAGGTGGTAGGGTACCCAGGTACGAGTACCTACCTAGGTACCTTGGGCATTTCGCCGCCAAATTCAAGCCGGGACCCTCTCCTCGACGCGTCTTTTCTCGCTTGCCATCCTTCCCTTTCACACCACGTTTGCGCCGCCGTTGTTCCCCCCTCCTTCGCCTGGCCAGACCTTTCCATCCATCCCACTTCCGACTACCTGCATCCCATCCCGGCCTGCTCGCACCATACCTATGCGAGATCCGTCCCAGAGCTGACCACTTGTGGCTTCGTGTCTATTCCAGCGTCCCCGTTTCTTCCCACCGTCGTTCTGCAGCGTTGGGCTTGCGTTGCGCTGCCCTCCATCTGTTGAGACACCCACCGCGCCGCCTCACCACGCAAACAGGCTCAAGTCGTTTTTACGTTCCCTCCTATCAGACGCATAATCTGCCATGGGTACGTTTCTTCTCCGCATATTATCCGTCCTCAGTCACTCGTCTGGCCCTGCTGCTTTGCTATTCACGCACTCTCCTGCCTTCACACTCCTCACCCATTCCTCCCATTCTTGCTATCTTCACCTCGTGCGAACGGCTCTTGCACCTTGCCTCCGCTTCCCGTACGTTTGCTTGAACCGCCTCTGTGATGGAGCGATGCGATTCCCAGTACCCCGACAAGCCTGCTTTATCCTGCCTACATACTTTGACACGTAACACCCCTCACCCCTCCCTACCCGTCCTGCCGCCTGGTGGCTACCTTCTCAAGCCGCCGAGCTGCCTCCTCCGCACTCTGTCGCGAGCCGGGCCACGGTGTTGCCGCGACCTGTTCAAGCATCGGTGATGCGGTGCGCGAACAATAACAATCCAAGCATGCCGCTTTTCCTTTCTCTGTTATCCCTGTCTCCGACTGCCCCGCCACTATACCGGCCGTCTTTCATATGCGCCGCCGCTTCATTATGCTTGCCTATCTAACTTGAATTTCAGCTGACTCCGGTGACACCTACCGACCTGTAAGTTTGCAATCATCTACCATCGGTTCGCCTCTACTCCGGCCGCAATTACGTCGCGCAACTGTTACGCTGGCCAGAAATCCGCAGCGTCAGAATGGTATCGACGTTCGCGGATATTTACGATGGCAGAATCGTGGGCGGCTGTATTGCAGCCATGCAATTACGCAAACAAGATTATTGAAGAGGCTGACTCTTTCTTCAGCGCGAGAGATCTCGCTCCCCACGTCGTCGCTCGAGAAGCCCTGTGAGACAAGGGCGCCGCAGATCCTACTCCCCCCGAAGTCGATCCAACAGCCGAGACGACTATCGCCGCGGCCGCGATCGATCCCCCATGACTGGAACAGGTGCCTCTGGCGGAGGTTCGGCTGGCGGATTCAGTGGCGGACAAGCACCTCAGCGCTCGTTTGAGGAGAGAGCTGCTGCTCGCGAGCAAATGATGTCGAACGTCCGTGAATCCTCACAGCAAGACCGTCGGGTCTATGTTGGAAACCTTTCTTATGACGTCAAGTGGCATCACCTGAAGGATTTTATGAGACAGGGTGAGGAATTCGAGAATGAGGAGGATTTGCTTGGAGACTGACAATTGGGCTGCAGCTGGAGATGTTCTCTTTGCCGACGTATTACTGCTTCCAAACGGAATGTCGAAGGTGGGCTTCATCGCATAGTTCTTTCTTTCTTTTTTGCCCTTGGTGCTTCCTTGGGTTGGCTTTCATTTGTGGCTTCCTCTCCCTCCTTCGCGGCCTTTTGATGGATGTTTGGATTGACGGGTTGGGACTTTTGTCCTGGGTTACTTGTAGGGATGCGGGTAAGAACTCTTTTCTTCAGGCACTTCTTTGCAATATTTACTAATGCACTTGGCTAGAATTGTGGAATATGCGACTAGGGAACAAGCCCAACAGGCCGTTACCCAGCTTAGCAACCAGAACCTTATGGGCCGACTAGTATACGTCAGAGAGGTATGGAACAGCAATGTTTTCAGACTGGAAATGACAAGCTGACACATTGACGATGTAGGACCGCGAAGCGGAGCCCCGGTTTGTTGGATCCGGTGGCGGCGGCCGTGGCGGATTCGGCGGCGGCATGCAGGGCGGCTTCAACCCTGGATTCGGGGGCGGCCATGGCGGCCATGGCGGCGCTCCCGGTGCTGCGGGTCGCCAGCTATATGTAGCTAATGTTTGTCTCTCGTAATCGGCCCTTCAACTACGCTTGCCTCTGTTAACCCTCGTCTAGCTTCCCTTCAACGTCGGCTGGCAGGACCTCAAGGATCTGTTTAGGCAAGCTGGTGAGTATAATGCGACGCACACGAGTCAAGTCCAAGGGGCACCGAAAGCTCACCACTTCTCCGCAGCACGCACAGGCGGCGTCATTCGTGCCGACGTTCACATGGCACCGGACGGCAGACCGAAGGGCTCCGGTATTGTCGTATTTGAGAGCCCTGACGATGCCCGCAACGCCATCCAGCAGTTTAACGGCTATGACTGGCAGGGCCGGATGCTCGAAGTTCGCGAAGATCGGTATGCCGGCGGTGGCGGCGGTATGGGCTTTGGCGGCCGCGGTGGTTTCGGTGGAATGCGTGGCGGTTACGGCGGCGGATTTGGTCGCGGCGGCTTTGGTGGTCGTGGCGGATTCGGCGGCTATGGAGGCCGTGGCGGCTTTAATGGCGGCTCCGGACCTTACGATGCGCCTCCTGCCGCGCCCGTCGCTCCAAACCCGTTCACTGACAATGCCACTTCCGGAACCGAACGTGGCGAGATAATCTATGTCCGAAACGTGAGTGCTCGTGCTCATAGCAGCCATTTCTTCATGTCTGCACCTTTGACTAACCAGAGTTTAGCTTCCGTGGTCGACTAGCAATGAGGACCTGATTGAGCTGTTCACTACCATCGGCAAAGTCGAGCAGGCTGAGATACAGTATGAGCCCAGTGGTCGATCTCGTGGTTCTGGAGTCGTCAGGTTTGACTCCGCGGAAACGTCGGACACAGCAATTTCCAAGTTCCAGGGATACCAATATGGCGGCCGACCCCTTAACCTGAGCTTCGTCAAGTATCTGCATCAGCCTGCCGCTGAATCGATGGAGACAGATACTCATGGTGGCCTGACGCAGGATCAAATTATGTAAAGGATGTGGTTTGCGATTAAAAGCTTTTTGTTTATTGGCGAGGGTCGAACGCCCGTCTACTTTGCCTAGAGAAGCTGCGGTCAGGTTTAAGCTTTACTTTTTTCGATGTATTTTGCGTCAGATGGGACTTTGCGTTATCAGTTCGGTTACTCGGGTCGAAGTTGGATCCCAACACTAGGCGCACAAGATCTATTAGATCTATTTGCCACTGCATTGGGATTGTCCACTTAACTAGGATGATTTTAACTACTTTTTGCTTGAAGGGATAGTTGGGAACATGCGGTCTCATGGAAAACCTTGCGTGTCGATGTATTGCTACGTTACAAGACACATGTGCGTAGAACTTGTTTGTGGATAGGGTCGTGTTTTATGATGCCAATAGTTGGGGAGCGAAACAAGAGACGGTTGGGAATGGGAGAAAAACTGGCAAACGCGAGTCCTGTTATAGGGTACGGTTTACAGTTGAGTCGGTGGAACCAGATGCTGTGTTGGACCATACATCAATATTTGAATGGGAGATGGCATCAATGTGCAATTGTGTTTGAGAAGATACTCCGTCCGTCCTCGGCACCGGATGTAGGCTACCTAGCTACCTCGCCCAGACCCGTAGCTGTAGCCTAGAGTTGAGAAGAGCTTGCGCCACTGTACTGCCTCTGACGTGCAAGCGGATATATTGGTACGCGTCGTCATGAGGTGTCGCGGACATGGATTAGCCGAGGGATGGTGGCAATGCACGCTGTCGGCGCTCGTAATCACTGGCAATGGCTTCTCACAGCTCTTTGTGGCGCTCAGGTTCGTATTTGTCGATCGGGCAATGGGATGGGTTGGGGGGCGGCCTGCTCGATTTAGACTTCAAATTAAGCATACGGCAATTTAGCGTCCAAGCACACATCGCCCAGGAGCTTCCTTAGCTTAGCTGCATCATCGAAGCTGGGCCAGCCACTCACGGAGCAGCTTGTCAGCCTCTTTGCCCGGCTTCTCGCACCTCCGCCTCTGGGCACCAACCGCAGCAGCATCGGGGCGTTCTGGGCTCGCAAGCTAAACGCCGCGAGCTGAATCATGGTGCGGACTTGTCTTTGGTGAGCTCTGTTGCTCCTACGTTCCTGCTTCTCTAGGCCACTGAAACAGTTTAAAAATTTGGCACAGTTATCTGAATGCAAATACTTCCTACAATGTCTATTTTAAGATTATTGACCATAGGTAAATTGCGCTGCTGTTTCTACGCAACTTACGCAAACTTGTCTTATATTCTGCGCTGTCGCGGTACAGGCGGCATGTGGCACCGGCAATCCCCGCACTTTGCCCAGACCTTGGCATATTGCACCTAACTTGGCTTGATTCCTTTCTGGGCTTGTTTGTTTGCTTGTTTTGTCTCTGGGAAGGATCCCAGAGCTGCAAACCTTGTAAACCCTCAGATGGACGGCCTGGATTCCGAGGCGGCCTCCCAGCCATTGCCGTCTCGACACCAAGGCTTCCCCCGGCCTGTCAGTGATCCGGCTTGGCCACTCGCAACAGTCTCGTATACGCAGCTGTGCTGTACGGGTAGGCCAAGCGATTCGTTGTCTTAGTTTGAAGTTAATTTGTAATTAGGCCCATTTCGGCTGTAGTTCAGTTCAGGCGCATCACTCAAACCAAGCGCGAGGCTATATAAAGTGGTCAAATGTCAGCTTGTCCTACAACCAAAACTACCTCACCAAACAGACTACACAACTATTTCACTCGTTTAAGTATATCACCTTAATTTATAATACTGCACATCTTCGAAAGAAACATGAAGGCTTCGCTCTTTACTCTCAGCCTCCTTACTGCTGCAGTTGCTTCGCCTGTCCCCGGCGACAGTAAGGACCTGGCTCCTAGGACCGACGACAATAAGAAAGGCCCTTTTACCTTTACCTCGACGTATAACGTTGTCGCAAAGCCTGAGAATGTCGTCGACTCTAACAACAACCCGACCGGCGGTCTGGAGGGCAGCAGCGGCACATTCAATTTCGGCATCAACTCTCACGACAATGTGATTTGTTACAACATCACCATCACCGGCTTCCGTGGTGAATATCAATCACCTGCTACCTCTGCAACCCATATTCACGAGGCTGCCGTGGGAAAAGCAGGCCCGCCTCGGTATGTTGTCGTAACCTACCTCCAGCGCTAACTAGAACACTGACTTCTCCCCATAGCCTTGCCTTTCCGAACCCCGTAGGTGAGGGTGAAGGTCCAAGAAATAGCATCGGCTGTCTCAAGGGACCATTCAAGACTGGAGTCGCGCCGGATGGGAAGGACACAGGAGACGGCTTCCACGTCCGACAGATCGAGCAGAACCCTGGCATGTTTTTCGCCGATGTCCACTCCAGCCTCGCAGTTCCTGGCGCAATGCGCGGTCAGCTGGGGGATAAGAACTATTGCTAGAAATTTGTAGTTAAATCCCCTCTGCCTACAACAAGGCGCTTGCCTACCTCGTATGTTGGCCTGTGGTAATCAATAATTGATTTTAACCTCATAATACCTCATCGCTGTTTCTCATGTCGCTCCGTTTTGAGATTGTGCACTGTATCTGTTCCGTAAAAACGATGGCCAAGCCAATCTGCACCACAAGGAGCATCCTCCAGGTCCCTCGCAGGCTTGGTTCCTACACTTCGCCTCGCACCTCTTGGGTAGAAAGTCACTGCAAGACCATAAACTATATGCGATGTTTCAGTCGCTCTGTGGCTTAAAAAAGTTTTCAAGTATATTATATCCTGTAGTATCATGCTGTCGCTTTCTTCTTCTTCGCCTTTGCCTTCTTTTTGCTGCGATCACGTGGTTTGAGAGCCGTCATTCCTGCTTTGCACACTTCGGCATAGCGAACATAGAAACCATCCAAGTCATCGGGTGTCACGATGGTGGATAGCTTAACCTTGTTAGGCTTGTCTCGCTTAGACTTCCCATTTGAAGCCCTCACAATCAGCGGCAATGGATGTGATGGATGTAGGTCCCCGAACCCCTCTCCCTCCGGTGTAGAGGAGACGTCCTGCTTATACGACACTGAGAAGACGTAGTTAGAGCTATATTTCATAGCCTGAGATTCGGGCTATGCATTAACTTACAACGCTTCTGTGTCAAGTAGATGGCGCCGTGGTCGCTACCTTTGCGGGCGGCGAAAAGCTCATTGAGCTTCTCGAAGAACTGCGGTTGGCAAGTATTAGCACCCAGACGCTGCTCCGAACTCGATGAAAATCATGCCGAACCATCAGCGCCTTACCTCTTCATGGCCAAGGTGCCTTTCGTCCATCGCTAGAATGTTGCTATTGCGCAAACTGATGTTGAATGCCACTCAAAATGTGCCCCGCGTGGTTATCCAAAATGGTGGGGAAGGCGTGCCAGCGCTGTCCAGCGCGACCTGGCCTGCCATTGGCTGCGAGGGGCCGCAGCGCATGACCGACAGTCACTTAACGCCTCCGATAAGATAAGAATTTTGGACTTTTATGTACCACGGCCGGCTTTGATCATCACTTTCCACGTCCGGCTCAGAGAGCAGACATTTTAATCCTTACACCGAAGTAGGAAGGGAATAATATGCAACAAATATCTAAGCATTCGTTTTAAGGCAAGATATGCAATAACAAGGCCCCTGCTCTTGTCCATTCTGCCCCCAAAAATGCCTTCAACGTCGATTCCGGAGCTTCAGCAGAAGCTTTTCAACCGCATGGGGATCGAGGCGCCTGTTCCGCCCCCCAAAAAAAGATTGAAGCGCCAAAAGGATGGCCCTGCGCAGTCATCTAGGAAAGATCAGAGACGTGCGCAACGAGCAGAGAAGAAGGCGAGGCGTGCAAATCGCACGACAAATCGACCGAGCGAACCTACGAAGGGAAACCGACGCGAAACTGTACCTCACATGCTGCCAAACAAATCTCAAAATAATATGGCAAGGCCGAGATCAGAAACTACAAACGCCGGCGAGGAGCCTGAAGAATCATTGCAGTCCGTTTCGGACGAATATTCGGACCTCGGAGAAGACGACGATTTCGAACGCGTGAGCGAGGCGGGAGATACGGACGTCTCAAGTGTCGATATGAAAAATAACACCAGTAGCTCTAAAGCAAGGCAGGATATATTTGCCGAGGACGATGCTGAAATTGCTGCTTTTGAGAAGAAACTGGGGATTAAAAAAGGAAGAAAGTCTCTCCCGCAAGCGTTTCAAGATGATGGCCTAGACGAGTTGCTGGGTAATCTCAGTGCTGACTCCAATGAAAAGGAAGAAGTGGAAACTCGAAAGCGGAAGCGGGACTATGATGACTGGTTATCTTCAAAAAGGGAGAAGGCTCAGAATTTGGCAGGCACAGCTACTGTCAGGGCTGGTGGCGACGACGGAAGCGCTTCGCAAATCGGCGATTTGGAAGAGCATTCTGATGTGAACAGTGATGGGAGCGATGTTTTCTCCTCGGCAGCTTCATCAGCTGAGTCTGATAATGGGGCCGATACCGACGGCGATGATCTTGGTCTCGACGAAAAGGCTCATTCGAACCCTTCAAGGCGAGAAAATCCATATGTGGCGCCAACAGAGGGCCGCGTGGTATCCAAATATGTTCCACCGTCACTGAGGAAAGCTACTGGCTCCGAATCAGAGCAGCGTAACAAGTTACAAAGAAGCATTCAGGGCCAGATAAACAGACTTACAGACGCCAATATCTTATCCATCATTCAGGCTATGGAAGATCTCTACCAAAAGAATGCACGGGGCGACGTTACGGAACTTATCACCAACATCATATTAGCGCAGGTCTGCAAACCTGAGAATCTGCCGGATCAGTTCTTTGTCTTGACAGGTGGCTTTACAGCTGCTTTGTACAAAATAATGGGCTCAAGCTTCGGATCACATGTTGTTCGTCGTGTCGTTGAAGAGCTCGCAAATGACTACCAACGCGCTGATAAAGCTGCCCTTGGGGAAGCCGGCATACGTAAGGAAGCCTGCAACCTTATCAACTTCCTAGCTCAGCTCTATGTTTTTGAGGTCATTGGTTGCCGAATTATCTTTGACTACATGGAGAGGTTTCTGGTAGAATTATCAGAGTTGAACGTCGAGCTCCTGCTGCGTGTCTGTCGGATGGCGGGCCGCATGCTTCGACGAGACGACCCGCAAGCGTTGAAGCACATCGCAGGGATTTTGAACACCAACATGCAGAAGAAAGGCATAGACAGTATCTCTGTTCGCACGAAATTCATGGTTGAGACGATCAATGACCTCAAGAACAGCAAGCCAAAGGGGAAGGGCTTAGACTCTGCAATAGTCTCAGAGCATGTGATCCGGATGAAAAAGCGAATTGGAGAGCTCAAATCTCAGTCTCGGAGACTCGATGGATTGGCACCTATGGGCGTGAGCCTCGGCGATATTGAAGGGGCTGACACAAAAGGAAAGTGGTGGCTCGTTGGTGCCAGCGTGCCAGCCAAGTCAGCTTCCGAGCGCGAGAAACCAGACAACACATTTTCGGGTTCTGATGTGGAAATGATGGATGACGAAGATATGGATTTTGTGTTGCCCGATTACCCCCAAAAGGCGCGAGCCCAAGGTTTCAATTCTGCAGCACAAATTGCTATCTTCTCAGCGCTTATGTCCGCCACAAGTAACGACCACGCCTATAAGCAGTACTTGCATCTCAAGCTGAAGAGGGATGAGCAACTCGAGATTGTCCGTGTTCTGGTACAATGCGTTGGTAGCGAAACGGAGTACAATGAATTTTACGCGTTAGTGGCTGCTCAGGCTTGTGGCAACAATCGTCTGCGATTCGCCTTTCAAGATAGGCTTTGGAAGATCTTTCGCGGCCTGGGTGAATCACTTTTTGGCGAGGAAGCGGATGATGAGGAGACGGCGGACAGTGAGAGGATGAAGGATTCGAGAAGGCTGGCAAATGTAGCCCGCTTCTATGCTGCTCTCGTCTCCGATGGATCGCTCACTATTGGCATTCTAAAGCCGCTTGAGCTTCCGGAATTGAATACATGGACAGTGGAATTTATGGAATGGTTTATATCTAGCCTTCTCCGTCACTGCAAAGACAGAGGCGTTGCCGAAGACGACAAGATAACGCAGATATTTGGACCAGCAAAGCAGGTGCCAGGAGTCGCCGCCGGCTTGTATTGGTTTTTGCGCAAGAAAATGCGAAAAAACAGCCTCATGGAAGGAAAAGATGCTAAGAAGCTGGAACGTGTAAGGCAGAAAGCTCAAGCCACCGTTCAGGGCTTCACAACACGGTAGTCCATACGTAAGTATACAGACAAACCATAAGCAAACTTCATTACAAACATGCCATCACTTTATAGCTTTTCGTCATGTCAATTGTTATATGACTCATCGTGTCATGTCCCTTGGTGGTTGCCCTCTGCATGCTCCTGTCGTACTTTGCCGGGGTAGGTCGTAGGCGGCTCCCGACGACAGGCTTGCTGGGGCTCGGCCGATTCTGGCCGCTGGGAAGCGGGAGGGAACGGGAAGTTTGTGTTGGGTTACGGAGTATATATTCCAAGTAATTACCTAATCGTGCGTGGAAGGTACCTTGGTACCATCGGGCAAGTAGGTACCCACAAAGCCTGCAAAAATTGCAGTGGGTTTAGGTACACTTCGCCCATTTCAAGGTACCTTCCACTGCTGGTACTGCTTGTTGTGGCACCCAGCCAATGAACGCAGTTGCGAGCTCTCCGAACCAGGAGGAGCGACAATTCTTAGCTTCATCGCCTCACCCACAACTCCTCAACATCGCAACTGGCGTCAATTGATTAATTGGACCACTCTCGAGGTCGACCAAAATGCTCTCTAGTCGCTTAATATCCCGGGCTGCGGCTCGCCCTGCTGCACTTAAGCAATCTGCGTGAGTAGCCATGGCCACGTCGCCCTCGGAAAAATCCTTTCGAAGGCACCCAAGAGCCCAAAAATCTCTCGTTAGCTAACAAACTTTTGTTGACCAGCTTGCCAGCGGCGATCGCACCGTCGAAACTGTCCCGCTGGAGCCGAGGACTTGCCACTGCATCCGGTGCGTCCACGCGTATAGTGCGTTTATGAGATAAGCCTGTGCTAACCTTGTTCTAGAGGAGAAGGACCTCGTCATCATTGGAGGCGGTGTTGCCGGCTATGTTGCAGCCATTAAAGCTGGGCAGGAGGGCATGAAGGTCAGTAGAATGCCATCGCATTGAATGTCTCTGTGAGTGCGGAGTCTAATTGGCTATCATTCTAGGTCGCTTGCATCGAGAAGCGCGGTACCCTCGGCGGAACATGCTTAAACGTGGGCTGTATTCCTTCCAAGTCCCTCCTGAACAACTCGCATATGTACCACTCAATTCTCCACGATACGAAAAACCGAGGAATCGAGGTTAGCGACGTCAAACTCAACCTTGCCAACTTCATGAAGGCCAAGGATACAGCTGTTACTGGTCTCACCAAGGGTGTCGAATTCCTGCTGAAGAAGAACGGTGTCGAGTACATCAAGGGTGAAGGCTCGTTTGTCAATGAGAACGAGATAAAGGTGGCCCTGAATGAAGGTGGAGAGACTTCGGTCCGCGGCAAGAACATTCTTATTGCAACTGGCTCTGAGGCAACGCCTTTCCCAGGACTCGAAATTGATGAGAAGCGTGTCATCACAAGCACTGGCGCTCTTGCTTTGGAGAAAATCCCCGAGAAGATGGTTGTCATTGGTGGCGGTATCATCGGTCTAGAGATGGCCTCTGTCTGGTCCAGACTTGGTTCAAAGGTTACCGTTGTCGAATTCCTTGGCCAGATTGGTGGCCCTGGCATGGACAGCGAGATTGCGAAGGCTACACAGAAGCTGCTGAAGAAACAGGGAATGGACTTCAAGCTTAACACAAAGGTCGTAAGTGGCGATAAGTCTGGTGAGAAGGTAACGCTTGAAGTAGACGCTGCCAAGGGTGGCAAGCCAGAGACGGTGAGTACTCCTGTGTGTCCCGCGCAAGTTTTACTGCTAACTCAACCCTTATAGCTGGATGCCGATGTCGTTTTGGTGGCCATCGGTCGCCGCCCTTACACTGGTGGACTGGGTCTGGAGAACATCGGCATGGAACTCGACGAGCGCGGTCGAGTCATCATCGATTCCGAGTACCGCACTAAGATCCCGCACATTCGTTGTGTTGGCGATGTCACATTTGGGCCCATGCTTGCCCACAAGGCAGAGGAGGAAGCTGTCGCCGTGGTTGAATACATCAAGAAGGGCTACGGCCATGTCAACTACGGTTGTATTCCCTCGGTCATGTACACCTACCCCGAAGTTGCTTGGGTTGGGCAAACGGAGCAGGAACTGAAGAATCAGAAGATCCCGTATCGCATTGGCACCTTCCCCTTCAGTGCCAACTCGCGTGCGAAGACCAACCTTGACACTGAGGGCATGGTCAAGATGATCGCTGACCCAGAGACTGATCGCCTACTCGGCGTTCACATCATTGGTCCCAATGCTGGCGAAATGATTGCCGAGGGCGCGTTGGCACTTGAATACGGTGCCTCTACGGAGGACATTGCACGCACATGTCATGCTCACCCTACTCTGGCTGAAGCTTTCAAGGAAGCTGCTATGGCCACCCATTCGAAGGCTATCCATTATTAATGCCGGTAGCACCAGAGGTGGATCGCCGCATGCCTTGCGCCAGGTACAGCTGTTAGATACCTGTGTGATGCCTCACCGATTTCGATGCTAGTCGACACCGTGCGGGTAGCGGTACGTGTCCACCAAGCCCGGCAGGACTCCTAAATCTTATATTTATTTGTTTTGGCCACGGCATGTACGGTGGGTTGGTGTGTTTGAACGAGGTGGAATTGTAAACTAGGAACTCAATTGATACAATTTAATCATTCCAGGATGGCCAACATTGCATCCACCATATCTCGAGCAGATGGTTGCCCGCAGTTGTCTGTTGCATTGCCCAGTTATGCCATAAAACCCCATTCCAAAGCGCCCGCTCGTGGAAGGCCAGTTGATCACATATTCGTGGCAAAGTCGAGCTGCGTGCAAGGATCTATGTCAATCAGCGCATGCCATAAGCCTGGCTAAGGTCTGTTACACCGGGGCTTCGTATATGACGAATGCCCGTAAACAACTAGCAAATTGCGTAGCGCATAGCATGGAAAGGCCTGCGATACCCTCCGTAGCCGGCAACCAACCCCAGGCCACTCCATATCTGATCAGCCAACCAACAGAAGTTACCGCCAGCTCCTTTACGCGGTTCCCAAAGATTTCAACCTGTGAATCGCCTTACATGGCCAATAATGATGTAATGTCCCGTCGAGGCTAAGCGATCCCTTACCTTTCCTTATATGTCTTTGCGTCCAGAAGTCCAAGAAAGCAGCTGTACAGTACCTTGATTATTGCATAGACACTACTATCAATCTTCCCAGGCGACTGCAATGACATAGATAAGGTGCGCTGGTATTATTGGATTTTTTTGTTAAATACAATGAGCTAGGCAGGGGCTATCTGGTATTCCTCCATACTAAGCGTGCTTTGATGCCTGGTGCTATTCCTATGTCTTTGAGACCCACTTGCAAGGAGGAGGGGGCAGCGACATGGGGGGTGCCCCAAGACTACCTACTGACCTGCAAGAGCTTACCCTTTCCCGCAAGGTTTCCTACAAACACTTCCAGACGAATCGAGTGTCGCGCTGGCTTTGCCAAAGTGCACGAAGAACTGTAACGCCACCGCAGGAGGGTATCTGGATTTCGAAATGGCGGATGCGATCCAGGTGTCGAATCGCGAAATGGCGGCCGCAAGTCGCAAGCAGAAAACACTTCCACACCTTTCACGGGCGGATATCGAATCCATGATAGCTTCTGGGAAAACGATAATTATAGTCGACGGCCACGCCCTCAAAGTTGATGCCTGGCTCAAGTATCATCCTGGTGGTGAAATTGCGATTCTTCATCTTGTTGGGAGGGACGCTACTGATGAGGTGGATGCGTGCGTTGGTCTTCCCCTCGATCTCCCGTTCAAATACTAATGATATGCTGCAGACTGCACTCCGAAGAAGCAAGACATCAAATGCTACGCTATCGTATCGGAACGGTCTCGTTGCCTTGGAGGAATTTTCGCCCACCGATTCAAGGCGGAAGATTCAGAGCTGCGACAGATATTGGACGTTCTAACCGTTCCCAAGACGGTTTTGAAGGGCCGGCTTCTAGCTCTTCCAGCTCCCGGGCTCCATCTCCTACGTTTGACATGGATGGACAAGACGTCAGGCAACGATTTAGTACAACTGCGCAGGATCACCGCAGTTCTGTGTCGTCCTGCTCGACTTCGGATACAGAAATGGACGGGATGTCGTATTTGGACGCCCTGACAAGAGAACATATTAGCCTCGATCTGGACAAATACCCTCAAATCGACTCCGCCACGCAAGCACACATTACGGCAAAGTACCGAGATCTTTATAAGAGGCTGATAGAGGAAGGGTATATGGTCACAAACATGTACGCCTATGCCATCGAGTGCTGCCGATATCTGCTTCTATTTAGTGCATCAATTTTGTCTGTGCATTACGAGCAATATGTCTTAGGGGGCTTGTGCCTAGGCTTCATGTGGCATCAATTGGTATTTAGTGCCCATGACGCTGGGCATATTGGCATTACGCATAATTATCAGGTCGACTCCATGATTGGCATTATCATTGCAGATTTTATCGGGGGCTTATCCATGGGCTGGTGGAAAAACAATCATAATGTTCATCATATTGTTACGAATGCCCCCGAACACGACCCGGACATCGAGCATATGCCACTATTCGCCGTCTCCCATCGTCTGCTTGGTAGCCTAACATCAACCTATTACAATCGAGTAATGGAATACGACGCAGCCGCAAAAATTCTTCTACGAATCCAAGCATGGACCTACTATCCATTTCTTGCTCTGGGACGGTTTAATCTTTACGTCTTGTCCTGGCAGTTTCTTCTGACGGGCCGTGGGCCCAAGAAGGGCATCTCAGCCTGGCACCGATGGGTTGAAATTGCTGGCAATATCTTCTTCTGGTACTGGTTTGGCTACCTCCTCGTCTACAAGGCTATCCCGAATGCCTGGTCGCGCTTCGTTTTTGTCATGGTGAGCCACATTGCCTCGTCGCCGTTGCATGTGCAAATCGTGCTCTCGCATTTCGCCATGAGTACGGCCGACCTTGGACCTGAGGAGTCGTTTCCGCAGCGGATGCTCAGGACCACTATGGACGTAGACTGCCCGCCTTGGCTGGATTTTATCCATGGTGGTCTACAGTTTCAGGCTATTCACCACTTGTTCCCAAGAATGCCGAGACATAATTTACGGAAGGCGCAGAAGCTAGTGATAGAATTCTGTAAGGAAGTCGGCATCCCATATGCATACTATGGATTTGCGGACGGCAACAGGCAGGTTATCGGCAGGCTGGCAGAGGTGTCCCGTCAGGCGGCCATATTGGCGAAATGCCAACAGTCGATGGTGCAGAGCGGCAACTTTCACGGCCACACCCATTAGCAACCGTGACATACGTGAAGGTCCCAGCATAGCTGCGCAGCGCCTCCATACTCCGTTGAGTGGCACTGTTTGGGCCTTTGCAGCCGTTCTTATTTTGATCAGCCACCGAGTAGAAACTGAATAGAAGAACGTGAGACGTTCGTCTCTCATGAGTATTTGATTAGGGCAAATTGTGTGTTTCATACAGCTGACCGTGAGGACGGCCTTGCCTCCTATGGTAGCCGCGCCTATAATATTATATACCACCTGCTGTATTTACTAAGGTACGGGCTCATTAACACCGAGCTCAATATGTACTATGTATCTACCTACCTACCTTGCCTACTTTCGCTAGCATCATGCGTATTACTGCATACCTGGATATGAAGAAAGGGAGGTACTAACATGGGTTATTAATAATTTCCCGCTCGCTTAGGTCGTGGGTAGCGCACTTTGTGTTGTACGGGCGGGCCAAGACAATACCGCATCACTCAGTAATCCTACGTCAGGTTGAGCAGTAAGTATGTGACTAGGGAGCTGCCTTAACCATAATGCTATTCTTGCCTCATGGCTACTTATACCTACCAAGATGGTATTTGATTCGGGCAAACAGGTACCGGCTGCGTCGCCGTGCACAATGTGGTAAGGCGCTAAAAAAAATTTATTCCTCATTCTCACTGTGAAGTTATTCTTAGCTCTTGGGCAGGGCTGAAGCAATGTGCGCTACGTCTTTACCTTAGGTACCTTATAGGTGCGTACGTACCTATGTAGGTACCCAGGTACCTCTTTTATGAGCAGATTGGTGGCCAGTCGTGTCTCGTGTCACCTGGCCACCCACCACCTGTCCCCGCGTACAGCACCTGGTACCTATGGTCCAAAGGGCGCTGGCGTCACGCCAAATGCTTGACCCGCAGACTGTGTACCAGTGCCTCCCCAACATCACCTGCCTCTTTGTTCTCTATGAGCTTTGATCCGCAAACTCTGACTGAACTACCCGATTGAATCCTCGTCTATGCCTTATCATGGATACAAATATACAGAGGGCGCTCAACGACAAGCTCTACGACAAACGCAAAATCGGAGCCCTTGAGTGCGTACCCCATTTAGGCACCTGCTGCTGTTACCTCTACGCAAAACTAACCCGTTCCAGACTCGAGAGGGTTATCCGAGACCTAGTTGCGTCCAAGGACTACCAAAAGGTGTATGATGTTCTCGAGCAGCTCTGCAACGACTATGCATACGCCGTGCATCAGCCTCACGCTCGAAATGGGGGTTTGATAGGACTCGCCGCCGCTGCCATTGCCCTAGGGTCGGTGAGTGATGGCCGCTTTCATCATTTGTTTCCATCTACCATACAGGCCGTTGAACTTGCCCATCTATCATCACAAGAGCCACGCCTAAACACCCATGTTTGATGCGCATCGGGTGCTCTAGAAATATGTTTATGGGCATAACTAACTGCGAAGCTAATAGGAGCTCCCCCGCTATCTAGCCAAAATTGTACCTCCTGTACTTGCCTGCTTCACGGATCAAGATGCTAGAGTAAGGTATTATGCATGTGAAGCAATGTACAATATCGCCAAAGTTGGCAAGGGTGAGATACTGGTGTATTTTAACAACATATTCGATCAACTCTGCAAGGTATGCCAAGTGCTTCTATGCGACTTTACAGGACTGTGTGTTGACTGAGAAATGGTACAGCTGGGTGCCGATTCGGAGCTGTCGGTCAAAAATGGAGCTGAACTGCTGGATCGCTTGATCAAAGATATCGTTTCTGAATCTGCTGCGTCCTATGTCTCTGTCCTCGAAGCGCCGCCAGATATGGGTGACAACAAAGATTCGAGCGACCACCATGCTCATCTACCCACTGCGTTCTCTCTCCCGAGGTTCATTCCCTTGCTTAAGGAACGAATATGGGTTATAAACCCCTTTACTCGTCAGTTTCTTGTGGGGTGGATAACCCTACTAGACTCGATCCCAGACTTAGAGCTCGTGACCTACTTGCCAGGATTTCTTTCCGGTATCCTCAAGTTTTTGGGTGACCAGAATTTGGACGTTCGAACTGCTACGCAGACGTGCCTTGACAAATTTTTGAGCGAGATAAAGCGAATTTCTCGTGTTAAGAAAGGTATTGTCCAAAGCAAAAAGTCGCGCGATGGCGTTAAGAGGAAACGACAAGATTCTGTGGATAGCGGCAGCTTTAAGCCTGAGCTGGAGGAAGGGGACGAAATTGAATCTTCCATAAGCGACGACGATGATGAGAGCATTGAGGATGACTGGATCCCCGGCCAAGACGTTGAAATAAACTATAAAGAGATTCTCGAAATCCTGACGGCCACCTTAGACTCTCCTCTTGGTACGTTGGACTATCAGACTTTGCCCCTCTCCCGAATTTTCTCAGTTCTAATCGATTTTCCTTTGGTTTGCAATAGAGGAAGACTGCCTCCTTGAATCATTACGCTGGATAGTTGAATTCCTCGACATATGTCCCGAGGAAGTACTGCCCTTTACGCCCAAAATCCTGGCGCACATGTTGCCAGCAATGGCAAGCACTAAAGAAACCATACATCTAGCAGCCACAAGAGTGAATACCTGTCTTATGGACTATGTTGTTTCTCTGTCAGACGAGGTCACCATTGCCTATAACTTCCCTACGCATGGTGCGGCATCTTCCATGTCACGCTTGAATGTACCGGCCGAAAAACAGGAGGTAGGAAGCAATCGCGTCTCCCTTTCAAGCTCTAGGGACCAGGAACAAGGCTCGACGCCTGTCCAGAGTCGTTCGGTGTCTGCTCAGGCGCGGACGCCACAATCGGGAATACAGCCCGACCTCGACTATGCTGCAGCTGTGAGCTCGCTCACTCTCCTTTTCCTAAACGACCACGAGGCAACTAGAGTCGCAGCATTGACCTGGCTCATAATGCTTCACAGAAAAGCGCCCAAGAAGGTGCTTGCCTTCAACGACGGCACTTTTCCAGCCTTGCTTAAGACTCTGTCGGACCCTTCTGACGCTGTCGTCACCAAAGACCTGCAGCTGCTGTCTCAAATCTCAAGAAACAGTGAAGATGACTATTTCGCCAATTTCATGATAAACCTGTTGCAGTTATTTTCAACAGACAGAAGGCTATTGGAGACACGCGGCAACCTAATTATTCGCCAGCTCTGCATCAGCCTAAGCCCGGAGCGCATCTATCGCACCTTGGCGGACTGTATTGAGAAAGAAGAGGATGTCGAATTTGCTAGTATCATGGTGCAGAATCTGAATAACAACCTGATAACAGCCCCTCAGCTCGCAGAGGTGCGCAAAAGACTTCGCAATCTTGAAACTAAGGTACTTTTTCTTCGTTATTATTGGCTCTTTTACGACTTGTCTAATGGCAATGCAGGATGGACAAACATTATTTGTCGCTTTGTTCAGATCGTGGTGTTACAATGCTGTCGCCACATTTTCACTTTGCTTGCTGGCGCAGGCGTACGAACAAGCGTATAACCTTCTGCAGATATTGTACGTCTTCAAAGGCTAAATGCACGGGTCTCCTAAACTGACGAGCAACAGCGGCGAACTGGATATGACTGTGAATATACTCATCCAGGTGGATAAGCTGGTACAGCTGATTGAGTCTCCCGTATTTACATGTAAGTCTTGATACGAAAACGAGTCCGATCACACCTGTCTGTACCTAACTGAAGGCGCCAGACTTGCGTTTGCAACTCCTTGAACCCGAAAAATACCCATTCCTTTACAAATGCATGTATGGGATTTTAATGCTTCTTCCCCAATCATCTGCTTTTGCCGCGTTGAAGAACCGACTCAACAGCGTCAGCTCTATTGGCTACCTACATGTAGCGCCCAGGAGGTATGTTACTGTCCATGCTGGGTAAAGGTCCAGATATGCTCTATGAGAACCTAGGCTTAATGCGGATCCCAGCGCGGCAACATCGTCGAACAGCTCCGGCTACGATAGACCGAACCGCCTCAAAGGTCGAGAGGAAGGTGGAATTCGCTGGGTAGAGCTGTTAGAAAAATTCCGCAGCGTGCAGGAACGGGCCCGGCGTGTCCAGCGACAAAATTTGGATAATGATGACGTTCCGTTAGTAGGCGTTAGTGAGCTCAGGATAGGAGACGGCTCGCTCGACATGCGAAGCAAGGACGGCAGGGGAGCAACAGGCACATCACACGCGCCACAAAAGGATCTTGCGCCACCAGCGGCTAAGAAATCGGGCCTTGGGAGGCAATTTGGAAGATTGGGTGGAGCAGTATCTGGCAGAAGCCGTCGTAATGTATAACTATGGGTGAATGGGTATGCAGAAATTGGATGGCCAATATTACGTATGTAGTCGTTGCAGGAATATGAAGCGTACTATTTCTTCCGTATCGGGCTGGTACGGTCCACAAGGCCCTGGAAAGCTGCATCTCGTTGCGACGTGATACCATGGAGCTCGCGTTGAAGAGCGTCCAGTTCGTCTCTGGCCAGGCGAGGATCGCTTGGTAGACCACGGAATGACGCGATTCGGCTCTCTAAGTCCTTCTTCTGCTGCAAGAGAGCAATGTAGTCTTGCTCTTCGCGAACGACGTCGTGGATGCTCGTATTCGAGAGTATGGGGACTCCAGAGCAAAATTTCCCAGTAGGCGCGTTTGCCGACTCTGGAGTGCGATGGCTTATTGCCTCAACCGCATTTTGGAGTTCCAGGTTTTGCTTCTGCAGATCTGCGCGAGGGGTGCAGGAATCGCCTCGAAGCAGAGAAAGGAGGCTGCGTACATGTCCAACTTCGTGATGTATGTGCCTTTCCAGAGTGGTGGTCCGGTCCGCCATTTGCTCCGCTGTATAAATTGCCGCCATGGCCTCCACGCTGGACTGAGCGACAACCTCTGGCTCAGTGAGCCCTGTGCCTGCAACGGCCAACGCGGCTGCGAGGGATTCGAGGGCACTTCTCCCTTCGTTCGAAAGCCCTTTCTCAATTGCCCGTAGCGTCGAGTCTCTAAATCTTACAGGAACCATCTGGGTTGCTGGTGATGAGCTGCCTTGGTGCATCGCTTGTAACGCATCATGGTCAGCCAGGCCAAGTAATTCATCTTCCTCCGTGCTGGCCGCATTTGTATCGGCGAGTGCGAGCAGCACCTTCAGTGTGGATGGGTTGCGCTCAAACGGCGGAACCAGCCGACGAGAAAACCGGCGTGCTAACCAAGCGTCGACATAAGACCATTCCCGGGATGTGACGGCAGGACGCCTGTCAGCCGATGGGGGAAAGACGGCTGCGGATTCTTCTCTTTCCACTGGGCTTTGTGGATTGGCCATTCTGTCGCCACTCCCACAAGGCGTGCTTGAGGTGGTCGTAATGTGTCTTGTCATCTAGGTAGCCAAATTGGAACCACCGCACTGGTCCTTCGTCTTCGGGATTAGGATATGTTACAATCCATCACCATTGCCGCTTTATTAGCATGTGTTATCAGCGTTGGTTCACGCGTCCAAAGTTGTGCATTAGTGACACTGTCGGTGAGTGAATTCGGGGCAGCGCAGTGTCAGGACGAGTTTGGTATTGTTCGCGGGTGCTCAACCGGCACGGGCTGGTAATACAGTAAATACAGTACCTAACGTAGGCAATTAGGTGCCAACCCACCTGACTGATTTTATGTTGTCGGTACTCCGTACACGGAAGCCTGCCTAAGGTCGGTAGTACCCTCCTCTAAAGTGTAGGTACCGGGTACAGTACTGACGTACCGGGTGGTCTTTGCCTGTGGGTCTGCGGTGGGTGGTGGTCTGCAAATGAACGTGGCCACTTCCGAGCTTAAACGGGACTGGGTGAGCCACAAGAGGACAGCGTGGGCTGTCAGGCAAGCCACCGGCCAACTGTGAAGATCGCATTTCAGACCTGTTTGAAGCTTGACCAGTCTTCGTCTAGCAACACCTTGATTCTGGCTTTCGCTATCTCCAGAGCAAGGTCATTTCGATTCCCACTAGCCACGACGGCCCCAGGAAGAGGCTTATTTCACACCCACTGCGGCCGCTGTGGTGTCGACACTTCTGTACGGCCGAAGTTGTCGCCAAGGTCCAGCTACAACTCAAAACCCGACCTGCCTACTCAAGTTGTGCATCTGATATAATTGTGCTCTCTACGCCTCTACAATGCGGATCCCCTTGTCTCACTTGGCTGTAACGGCGAGCTTTCTGGCTTCTGCTGGCGCTCTTTCGTCTCAAGATATCCCGGGCGATGTGCCGGTGTCCTCCCTCCTCAACTCGGCGCAATCCCATCTGGCAAATGGCGAGACGAGTGAGGCACTTATGTATTACGACGCGGCCATCGCCAAAGACCCTACAAACTATTTGACGTTCTTCAAGCGAGCAACCACGTACCTGTCCCTCGGTCGTGCCAATCAGGCTACTGAGGACTTCAACAAGGTCCTGACGCTTAAACCTGGTTTCGAAGGCGCTCATCTGCAGCTGGCGAAGATCAAGTCCAAGATTGCCGACTGGGAGGGCGCCCGTGCTGATTTCCTCGCGGCCAACAAGAATAATGAGTCCACAGAGCTTGTCGAACTCGCGGAGGCCGAATCAGCGGCGGCTGCTGCCCTCGACGCTGCAGGGCGGGAGGACTGGGAAGGCTGCGTAAGTAATGCCGGCACAGCTATTTTCGTGGCGCCCAGATCACTTTCACTCCGTGAACTTCGATCCAAGTGTAGACTTGAGCGGGGCGAGATGGAGGAGGCCATCGGTGACCTTCAACATGTTTTGCACATAAAACCAGGCGACACAGGACCGTATCTGCTCATATCAGCCACTACTTTTTATGGCCTTGCCGATATGGATGCCGGTCTATCTCATATTCGAAAATGCTTACATTCCGACCCTGATTCAAAGATTTGCAAAAAGCTTCATAAGCAGGAAAAGGCGGTGCAGAAAACGTTTACGCGCGCGGCTGGTCAACTCAAAAAGGGGCAGACTACAACTGCAGGGAGAACTCTTGTAGGTACCGCTGAGGAACCGGGGCTACTACAAACGGTCCAAGAACATATCACCGAGCTGCGAGAGACTGGCTCTATCCCCCAACAAGCGAAGGCACAGTTGTATAATACCCTGATTGATATGACTTGCCAAGCTTACTCAGAGGTAAGCACTTGCCAATGCTGCAATCTTACACTGCCCGTGCTAACCTTGCCGCTATCAAGTCCAACCATAAATCAAAAGATCAATACTGTGATGAAGCGCTAGATTTGAACCCTGACTCTTTCTGGGGCCTTTTGCACAAAGCCAAGAAGCTTCTGAAAGACGACGAGTTTGAGGCCGCCATTCGAACACTGGAGTCGGCCGGCGAACTCCACCCTGACAAGAGAGAGAAGCTGAACCCCGTCTTGAACAAAGCTCAATTGGGGCTTAAGCGAAGCAAGACAAAGGACTACTACAAGGTCCTCGGGGTTGCATCTGACGCGGACGAGAGACAAATCAAATCTGCATACAGAAAGGCTTCAAAGCAGTATCACCCGGACAAAGCGCACAAGCAGGGCATTGCCAAGGAAGAAGCCGAAAAGAAAATGGCAGCTATTAACGAGGCGTACGAAGTGCTGGGAAACCCTGAGCTACGCGCACGATTTGATAGGGGCGATGACCCTAATTCTCAAGAAAGGGAGAACCCATTTCAAGGTAGTCCGTTTGGTAATGGTCATCCATTCATGTTTCAACAAGGAGGGGGTGGTGGCCAGTTTAAGTTCCATTTCGAGGGAGGCAACCCGTTTGGATTTTAGCGCTGTTGGGAGGTTGAGTTCTAATTTCTGCTTTCTATCGCTTCTACCGAGTCATGTGTATATCTTGTTAGACGTACAAAACAGTGTGGTATTAATCGACTACTCGTATATAACCCCAGTTGACGACGACTTTGATCTAGAGGAGTTGTTGTGGGCGTGTGTCTCGAGCAACTGCCAAAGGAAATGTATCTGCAATAAATTGTATTCCTAAAACAGCATTACCGAGAAAAGACACTACACAAAACCAAATTTCTACCTCCAGTTTTCGCCAGTATTACAGTCCGAATAATGGTGAGAGAACGGTGGCCGCGATGGAAGCGACAAATACTAGCCCTATATACACGCTTCGGAGCTAACACCCGTGCGACATATCTCAAGACACAAGAGTCAGTTGTCCCCTCTGATCAGCTACATGCGATCAGACAGCTCTCGCTCCATAGCTTTCTGTGCCATGAAGGATCATTGGAAAAAGACTCCCTCCTTAATTTCCAGCACGGCCAAACAAAATGATGCATGCCTGTCTCTCTCGCGGCAGTTACGACCGATCGTTTCGTCGAATAAAGTATGCCCTTGGTACGGTTAGCGGTTTACATGATTGAGCCAGGCGGTAGAGATATCACTCACTTGGAGAACTCATAGGCGGACCAGCAGATAGCTGTGCTGGGCATTGTGGTGACGACACGTGGTCGAACGCCTTTAAAGAAGCCACGAACCCCTTCACGCTGGTAAAGCAGGCGGCATCCGCCGACAAAGCTGTTGACATTCCGAATGGCTGGATCAGTAGATGTACCTCTCGTTTGCAGAATGGTCTTGATCACGTCCATTGGGGTCGTAAGGCCGGCCGCAAATCCTCCAGCTACGGCTCCAGCCAAGCAATGAGTCAATGGGTCGTACTTCTTGCTAGGGTTCATGGCCGTCGATATTGATTCGTATGCAAGAAATTGAAGTGCGGTGAATGGCACTGTCATCGAAAGCGTTGTTGGGTAGGACACGTAGAATGCGCTGAGTCCTTCGTTCTTGTAGACGTATTTCGCGCAATCAACCATTGATCGGTACATCTTGTGCGAGTCCTGGATTTGCATGCGCTGCTTAATTACTAAAGCGAGAGACATCATACGTCAGAGTTTTATTCTCTTTTCGGGAATATTCCATTTGCGGTTATGTTGCTTACCATCAAAGGGGTTCATAAAGGCGTCGCTTGCGATGGTGGCGGCAGCGCCGCTGGTAGCTGTGTCTGGTGTTAGCATCGGGCTTGAGCCGTGGGGCGTACGATACGTACCAGCCGCGAGGGGGTGATGAACGCCAGCTTGATTTCCTCCCATGGCATGTTTGACAGCTTCGTATGTTGCAAAGTAGACAGCGTGTGCAGGCCCTTGGCAACAGTTAGGCGCCGTGGCTCAGAAAAGTAAGTTGGCTGTGAACTTACCTGCACCGACAATCACGCTGGACATGCCTCGCCAGAGGCTGAAAAATCCCTCTCCAGCCGCCATTTGATACGTGCTGCGAATAACGCCGCTGTACGGTATGGCGGTATTGGGGTTGAGCACTTGCATTCGAGTCTGCGCGGCCATGTTAGCGCATTGCTTTGCGAGGTCGCATTCTGTTGTGGTTTTGTTGGGCTACGTACCTTGACTGCATCAATCGGATACATGACGGTATGCTCCTACACGATGTCAGTTAGTTATATGCCGTGTCTACTGTCGGTATCGTGGAGTGCTGCGCAGCATCGCCAGGTTCCCTGGACGGGAAGAGGGTTGCCACGACACGGCAGGGCAGGTGACGTACGGCTATACCAGCGAACGCTCCAGCTGCCATGTTTTGCAGCAGGGAGAAATTCGGTGGCAATGACTCATAGCTGCAAAATTGACCAGGTTAATAGGTTGTGGGAGACAAGGCGCGGGTGTTGCGTACTCGTAGTCTTCGACCGGCTCGGCATTCGGCTGGGCCATTTCGGCCACAGCTGCTGACGCTGGGCCGAACGCTTTCGTGTCTATGGCAGCCAGGGTGGCGGCTGCAGAAGGTCAATTCAGCTCGACGCAGACGTCGCGAGTGTCGCGATATTGGACGCCGACGGTAGGAGCCGACAAAAGCTCTCGGCCTGTGTGTCCTGCCTGGGCTGGTCAGGGAATATGTGGCAATGCCTCGGGTGCCTTGTGGCTGTCGGCGCAAGCAAGGAGCAGGTCTCGTATTCAAGAAAAAAAAGTCTCGAGGTAGCGGTATGTGTAGGACACCGGGGAGTGTAGCGCTGGGTCAACGCGTTTGTCGTGATGAATGGTGTTGCGCTTTGGGCTGCCTTCGGCTGACGGGAAATTTTCTGTTCTCCGTTGACGGCCTCGGAGTCCGGTCGACCAACGAGGCGTGCCAGTGGAAACACTGGACTTATGCGGACTTGGCGCTCTGCGCCGCTTGGTGGATAAGGTAGCGCAGATAAGGCAGCTGAGTAATAGGCCGGAGCCGCCATTGCAATCGGCGGTACCCTAGACACAGGGCGCGTAGTACAGTACATGGTACGGAGTACATTATCGGGCGGAACAATCAGGAGGGGGCAAGCAGCCATTGAGCGGCCTTGTGATGAGGAGTAGCGCCTATTCTTTGTGCTATTGCTATTGTTATTGCTATTGGGATGTTGGGTATTTCATTCATTGCGCGATGCATTGCCCGGCGACGGGCAATCGTCTGCTTCGCAAGTTGCATCACGCATCCATCACCAGCCGCGTGCCCACCTGTCCGGCGCTAGCATGAACGAAACATGGCCGGCGGCCAACAAGCGCCGCCAAACCGAGGGCCACTCAATGCTACTGTACAGTGCCCTGTTCCAACACGCTGCCATCTACGTGAAAGCACTGGTGCGTGATGCCACTGCTCACGAAATGGCCGAATTTATTACCATGTATTAGTACTGTAAGTACCTAGCCCAGCGGGCAGCAGCGCAGCATTCAGTGCTGTACGTACTTGTACATACGTCCGTACTCGTAACACCGAACGGCGCCGCCCTTATGACGGGGTTGGTCGCCAGTGGACCAGGTCGGCCTGGTGCCAGTCCGCACCAGTACGACGAGTAAAGCTGGTTGGCACCTGCTCCGGGCCGAGCTCCGAGTTATCATTTCCCAAGGAACATACATAGGCAGGTCAGAACCCGGTACACCCGCGTCAAAGACGCAAAATAGACGCACGCCGAGTCGGCAGTGTGTGGCATACCCGCTGCGGTGTGAGCAGAGGAACCCCTGTGGTATAGTTCGTACGACGAAATAGAGGCAGCGCAAAGGTAAATTTAGAATCTGGATTCGCATCGCCACAGCGTTTCACAGCATCAACTACACTACACTACACTGGAACCCCGCCTCGCAGTCTGAGTCTGCCGGAACTGGTATATCAGACCGAGAACGCCGGCTTCCGGTTCCGCCGTATCTGCAGCGCTGTTCTCACGGCTCATGCCTCTGCCAGGCGAAGTCTCCCACACGGACTCTCCCAAGATGCCTACCCCGTCATCTTCATATCCATCATCCGTTGATGAATTCAGCCGCCGGGCTCGCTCAACAGTCTCTCCTGGCTCCTCTAGTATCCGAGTCTCGCCTCGCTTAAACATATGCGGTGGCCGAGACCGTTGCAACCGGCCAATAGTGCCGCTTGCGTTCGCCGGATGGTGCCGTGGATCTAGCAACATTGATGCCATTGGCGACGGCTGCGCCATACTCGGCAACGCCCTCGATGCAGAGTGTATCGCCGCGCCAGGCGGAATCTGGCCCACGTCACGCTTACTTTCCCCAAGCATGCCGGGTGATGTGCGAAGGTCCGTAGCAAGTGTGGGAGAGTTCAGACTCGGGAACGCTGGGGGCTGGTGGAACTGATGCCGTGCACCAGGGGGCATGTGGCCGGGGATCCCGGTCCTAGGGTTTATAACGTAGTTATCCAAGAATCCGTAATATGACGCAGCCATCTTCCCGTGTTTTGTGGCGTAGTAGTCTTCGCGAATATCCGCCACCGAGTCCTGCTTCCGGCTCAAGCCGACGCCTTTGCGGAAGTCAAAAACCGCAAACGAGCAGACGTAACCCAACCCATCAACATGTATTGTGAATTCCCTGAAGAAATCCACAATCTGCTCACTGCATCTTGGCAGAGAGAAGAGTAACAGCAAAGGCGTCGTTATAATACCCATCACCTCCTCCAGGAATATAACAACTTTCATCTTATATAGCTCAGAGAACTCCTTTTTGACTTCAAAGCTGTGAAGTCGACCCTCCCAATGGTGTGGCTTATAATGCGTATACTCAATGACGTTCCGCAGCGCATATTCTGGGTTGAAAACTGTCGCCTCTTCGGATACCATGCCACGTGTCATCGCCCAGACAGCGCCAAAAATACCCAGATAAAACAGAACGGTGCGATCCTTTGTTATCTCAAAGCCCAAGAACAGCTCCGAGTCCAACACGGTACAGACTGCTAACACAGCGGTGATGGCACCGGATATAAATGCGATACTTCGGGCTATTTCTTCCGTCATTCGTTTTGGGAATTGGTCAACATATCTTGTCGCAAACGGAAAAGACATGTGCAACCGCTCATAGAAAATATGCGGTAATTCGTTGAATTCCCGGAACTTCCACTCAGCGAGTGCTGTATATTTTCTTGCAGCAGCTAGCTTGGGGTCCTTTTGGTATTCCTGTGGAACAGTCAGCCAGTTCGCAGTTCACTCGTAGCGGAGTCCTTACGTTGTAGTAGGTGAAGAAGTAGACGATGACGACATAGGCTAGGACGATGGGAGCAAAAATGAGGTTAAGAACTCCCGCAAAATACAGTCGCTGCTTGAGCTTTTCGCTCAATGCCCGTCGGCGATCAGCGCGTAAGAAGTCTTGCTGGACCTGTCCGAGCTCATTGAATGCCATATCGAGTATGCCATAGTGGAGGTACCATTCCATCGTCCTCGAAAACAATTGTCTGTTTCCAAAGAACGGTATAGGGAGGGACAGGTTCAAAACATCCTTGTTTATCATGGCAATCAGATAATTGTCCTTGCGCATCAGCCGATTCGCGATATCATGCGCGTCCAGGCGCTCTTTCGACTGGCTGCCCATGAAACGGCGTAAGTTCGCCGGGATATTTGTCGCTGTTTTAGGGTTCTGGTCACGTAGTGCCATGATGCGAGCAACTATGTCCTGCCACGAAACTGTTTGCATGTCTTGCTCCGGGATCTCGAGAAGATGAACGTAAAAGTCCCGAATATGGGCTAGTCTTCGAATCTCGAAGAAGTACTGGACGGACTTCCATATAAAGAAGAATGAATATAGCCAAATGCCGGCATTCCAAAGTCCAGACATCTTCCTGGTGCACTGTGGAATGATGACCTGGTCCAGCGACTTGCTCGTTGGAACTCGACTGTAGTCGACACATTGCGTGAGAAAGGTAAGCAAGACAGCAACAAACAAAGTTTCTCTGTAACAAGTTAGTAAGGTGCACCGTTACCCATGCGTGGGATCACTCACAAAAGCCACAAAGCATTAGAACAAAGTATACACCATATTCCACCCCCTTCGTAATAATCGTAAACGTCACGCATGAAGCTATCTAGGTTTGTGGTGTTCACCCATCGCCACAACGCCGCTTCATTCCGCCTGTGAAGGCCATGCCTTGAAACAACAGCTCTAGGCTTTCCATTGTCTTTGTGTGTACTATCGTCGTACGGATCTTGTCGCTCATAAGCCGAATCCAGCTGTCGCAGCCTCTCGTCTGACCAGTGTTCGTCTGCCGGCCGTGCCAGTGCAGGTATTGGACGGGTAGCCTCTGCCACTGGGTGTATTATGTTGGTATCGTTGTTGTCCACCAGGAGAGATGCCGGCACGTCATTATCGGCATCCTCGTCCGCCACTGGCCATCTGTTGTGCGCTTTTCGAAAGGGAAACTGTTGCCTAGCAGACGGAGGGACTCCGCCTGCGGTATTGCCAATCAGACCACTACCACTACTGAGGCGGCTCTCCTCCACAGCAGGACCGTAGTTGTCCAAGTCGTTGAGATTTTGCTGGAAGTTCTCCTCATCCACACCAAGTGTTCTCCTACCAGATGTAGGTCCCTGGTGAAAGGACCTGCCGTCATCTCTCGGCGATCCCGTCGATCGAGCTATAGCTTCCTTCGTTGCCATGTTGAGCTCATGGAGAAAGCGTCCATCCATTCAAGACGACATATTTGACGGCGCATCTGTACTTATTCTGGTTGTCGGGATCGGGGCCTTGTTTGCGGCATGGATGATGTGCGAGCGTGATGTAGCTTGGGGCTGCGCAACAGTCGTCACGGGTCATTCGCGTGATCATGTTCCAGGTGCCATCAGGCAGGTAGTAGGCAAGGCAGGCAGATGGACCATATGTATAGGTACCTACTGCCGGAATACACACTACCTACCTTAGGCATGCACCTACGAGCACAGTACCTAGGTAGTAGGTACCTACGTACCTCTAATTCAATGACCTTTGGGTGGCAGTGGGGTCGTCACAGTCACACGCATTGGTAGGTACAGGCTGTACCTACTGGGTACCTTGCTTACCACAGCAGGGACTGGCTTCTCATAGGTACTTAATTGGTACCTAGGAGCCACCTTTGTGCAGACAACGCGTCGTGCCAGCCAAGGAACACGGTGGTCACCAAGACAAATCAGGGCGAATACCTCATGTTAGTACATGCTGCTGCGCTGGTGTTACGCTTTAGTGCGTAGGTGCTGATATACCGAAAAAATAACCAGAAAGAATCGCTGCGCAAGCTCCGACAAACGTCTGGTGCTCGTTTCGGTAAACGCACGGCTACTTACCCAGCTGATGCTTTGCCAGGCCCTTGCCAAAGGGTAGTTTGATGTTTCAAAAGGTCCGTTGGGACTGAACGCTTTCAGAAGGTCAAACACCTGGGAACCTCAACACGACATTATCCTAGAATGTCATCGGATATCTCCTCGAGAATTGGTAAAACCAACACGCCACATGCGGATACATTGTCGCATCTTTCCACGACGAGTAAACAGACGCATCCTCTCGCGTCGAAAGTCGCCACTGTCCTCTCAACATCCTATTCAGATGCCGAGTTTCGCGATGCGATACGTCTCGTTGACGATCGCGAATTCCAGAATGACGGTAGAACAAGGCGTCGGCTACGCTCAGAGCTCACCAAGGAGGTGATTGATCGAAATGGGGAGGTCTTGGATGAATTTGGCAGAGTTGGCGAGGTTAGTCAGGCAAAAACTAATCCTTCCAAAATGTTCCCTCAAAGCTGACCTGCCTAGCAACTTGGCCGCATAAATGTGACTCTGAACAAGCTCAATGAAGCTTACAGAACGATGAAAGGCCAGCTTTCAACTGCGCAAGTCGACACACTTCCCGCTTTGGCGGAGGCTCGTACTCTGCTTGAACGACGGCGCCAGGTGGAACGCAAGTGCGAAATTATTGGAAAATTGAGATCGCATTTCATGTTGTCAGCAGCCGAGACTTTGGCCTTGACATCATCAGCTGAGCCGGTCAACGACGACTTCTTCTCTGCTTTGGGGCGTGGCAAGCAAATGCTCCGTGACTGCGAGGCACTCCTTGGATTTGAAAGACAGACGTTAGGTTCGGAGCTTATGGAATTGACATCGAACCACATCAACCTTGGCTATCAAAAGCTATACAACTGGACGCAGCGCGAGTTTAAGGGTCTTGACTTGGAGAACCCGCAAATGAGTGCCACTATTCGACGTGCTCTCAAGGTGCTTGCGGAACGGCCAAGCCTATTCCAAAGCTGCCTGAATTCATTCTCCGAAGCGCGGCAACGAGTCCTTTCGGACGCCTTTTTCAGTGCTTTGACTGGTAGTCGACCTGATGGCCCCGATGTGCCTGCAGCTAAGCCAATTGATATGACAGCCCATGACCCTATTCGGTATGCTGGAGATATGCTAGCCTGGGTTCATTCTGCAGCTGTCAGCGAAAGAGAAGTACTTGAGGTTCTTTTCGTTGCGGAAGGAGAGGAGCTAGCTAAAGGCCTGAGTGATGGCCGAGACGCGGAGGTTTGGAGGCTTGTCGATGAAGAGGGCAAAGAAGAATTCAACGCGACAAAGGCACTGGATAGCCTAGTCGACAGAGATGTATCAGGAGCTACCCGAATTTTACGCCAACGCATTGAGCAAGTTATACAAGCCAATGAGGATGACATTTTGGCATACAGGCTCTCCAGCCTCCTCAAGTTTTATGGAGTCATGTTGCGGAAGCTTTTAGG
This sequence comes from Lecanicillium sp. MT-2017a, assembly GCA_003056585.1. Lineage (NCBI taxonomy): Eukaryota > Fungi > Ascomycota > Sordariomycetes > Hypocreales > Cordycipitaceae > Lecanicillium > Lecanicillium sp. MT-2017a. The sequence continues at coordinate 486,022 of PXYN01000192.1, read as the reverse complement.
GCCGGATTGTAACCTGTTGGAAGCGATTGAGAGTATGGAAGGGGAATGCATGCGGCAGTTCAAAACGCTGCTTAGAGAGCGAATCGCTATAGTCCATGGCGACTCATTCCAAATACCGTCTAACCTCGCGCCACCGCTCTTTTTACAGGATGCTTTAAAGCAGCTGGAAGTCATCATCTCCACCTACGAGACTTCTCTGTCGTCGTCAAATGATGAGCCAGAGGAAGTTCATGAACTTATCGAAGAGGCATTTGACCCATTTTTGCTAGGCTGCGAAGAACTGGCAAAATCCTTGCCATCTCCCGACGATTCTATTTTCTTGATCAATTGCTGGTTGGCTGGCTCGAAATGCCTCAGCCAGAGAGATGTCACAAGTTATAGGAAGTCTCAGCTCGAAAGCAGCGTCGAGGTCCAAGGTGAAACGCTCATGCAGCTACAGCTTGAATTCTTACGACAAGAGTCAGGCTTGTCGGCGCTCTTTTCTGCTCTCGATATGGCAGAGACGCAACGTGACAATACCATCACTGCGAGTAGCCTGGCTGCACCGAGCCAGACACTGGACAAATTCCTGCCATCGGCACATATGGACGCAATGGAGAGACTGGAGAATTTGCAGGACACACTGCTTGCACGAAAGATCACAAAAGAGGCAGCAGATCTTTTTTGTCAAGAATTTGAACGCCTGGAAACCTACATCGACGCACACGACGAGACCTTGGACGCAGGCCAAAGGCCAGGGCTCCGAGCGGTATTCCCACGCACAAGTGGCGAAATAAGAGTTCTGCTTTCCTAACTGAGTTCCTAATTGAGACGTAGGGCCAATAAGTATTCGGTAGCCTCGGCAACTTCTGGTCTAAACACCTCGAGGTTTGCCGTAGCATCATCGAAAAAAAGAGTGTGTCTGTGTCTTAAGTCGCGATTCAAGTCGTGTAGCAAGTGGCAAATAATGAGGCTTAAAGGTTAATGTCTTGAAATAGCTTCTGTAATAATTTCAATGTTGAGTCTTCCACAACAGTAGTCCACTGTGGCCTCTTTTCTTGTTGCAGTTCCGTCGTAGTAAGAATGAGTGAGCAATACTGCGAGGGCTATTTCGATGGCAGCCCCGCCAACGGCAAGCGTCCTGCCTTCTGCTCCGCACCTCCTCGCACCGCGTACGAGGTTTTGTGGCGCGGCCGCCAAGCCTTACGTCACTGGTGCAAAGTTCTGCCCCATCCTTTGTGCCGACCTAGCGGCGAGCAGTGCCAAACACGGGACGTGCCTGGGCACAAGCAAGAAACGAATGCGGGCTGGGCCAGGTTGAGTTTGCCATAACCTCCCATTTCTACGACTGGACAAGCCCGCGTTTTCCGCACCACACTCGCCTGTCAGAAGCTGCGAATTCGCGCCTCTGCTTATCAGCAACGATCTCTGGTTCTTATCTCATGTACTGCTAGGTCTACTATGTGCCTAGCGCCAGCCCAATGTTGCGCAACAGGGTCTTTACCGCACTCCAAAAGACTTACGATGAAAGCTACTTGAGTTGCTCGACTGCTGTTTACTATGAAAGCCAGGTTGGTACCGGTGTCATAAGGCTGTATAAAGAACAGTTTTAACGATGAATCTGCTAAGCAGGGAGACGAGGTCGAGGCCATGAGACATTGGCGTAACGCGCTTGACCAGATATACGAACACAATGCCACTCGCGCGGTACCAGGATATGGGCCCCAAACCGATACAGAAAAGGCCTTGGTAGATGCTCTGAAGGAGCTGGAGCTACAATGCAAAGAAAGGCTTGACCTTCTCGAGGCTTTGAGAGCGTCCAGAGACGACGACGTGAGTTCCGACTCGGCAGCAAAAGGCTCCTCGGTGCCAAGTCGGTACGAATCGCCCGCGAGAGGCAAAGGATCTATAGGAGATGGTACAATTCCTGCCGTAACATATTCCGAGCTGTCTCGGCCGGCAGTTCCTCCCCGACCTGCTCTCCCAGTTCGAACAGCGTCCGAACTGCCGCCAGCACCGGAGAGTCTCTCGCCCCCCGCCCAGGTATCTTCATACGGCCGCACAGAGCCCAGATCCCTGTCTCCCAGCATGCCGCCAAAGCACGAGAGAAATGTTCGCTCGGCAAGCCCAGAAAAGCACACTATGAGGACAACACTGCGCCCATCCAAATTCGGGGACAAACCTTCGGGGGTCTCCCGGAAGTCGGCTAAGCCAATCGCAGAAGGTCCGAGTAAAGCTGCCACCTTAGCATGGAGTGCTCTTGGTTCTCGTGAACGTATTCTACGATCCCCCCCAACTGATGGGGCCGCTGGGCCGTCGGTTCTTAGGCCAAGGCCTTCAGGCGACCAGCTATCGAAGCAACGGTCTCCGCCTGTCCAATGGGATAGCCATTCCAGGAGACTTGTATCGCCGAGAGAGGGTGATGTAACCATTGCAAATGGTCAGTCAGCTACCACGCGACACTCAGACGAGTACCCGTACGCACGCCCATCTTTACTTTCTGTCAGCGCTGCGTCGAGTGCGTTGAGTTCTACAACGCAACTTGACTCGCAGGTGCCTGAACAACAGTTCGGCCGCCAAGACAAGAACGCGGCAGCCCGCAGTACCACTGCCAATATAGGGACGACCCGGGTACAGAGGGAAGACTACTCAAATGGATCAGGAGCCGCCGAGGAGCCTGCAGATCTTTCTGAGAAGCGCAGCGCCTCGGATGTGCCACTTCGTCGGAAAGCTGTCTCGCGACGCCCAAACGCCGAATTGAGCAACCAAAAGCCAAAGCAGCCTCAATCGAGCCGGCCCCGCCAACGGAACAACCCCAATCCAGGGAACACGTCCGCGTACAGTACCTCGGGCGATGAAGCCTTAACTGGAAAGAAGAGCAACACCGTTGGCAAGAAAAATCAGGGATCACGACCTCCACGATCTACGGGCAAAGTGAAACAATCGCGGCGTAAAGAAGACTCGATTAAGGTTGATTCTTCCGGGCAGACCTCAGACGCAAGCGATACCGAGAGCTCTAGCGACAAGCACTGGAAGAAGAAGAAAGCCTCCATTCTTAAAAACCTTCCTCCAGGAGTCGATGAATCTGCTGCTAAACAAATTCTGAATGACATCGTTGTCCAAGGCGACGAGGTTCGTTGGGGTGATATTGCGGGACTCGAGATAGCTAAAAATGCATTGAGAGAGACTGTTGTTTACCCGTTCCTGCGCCCCGACCTCTTCATGGGTTTAAGAGAGCCAGCACGGGGCATGCTCTTGTTTGGACCACCTGGAACCGGCAAGACCATGCTCGCAAGAGCTGTTGCAACGGAGTCCAAGTCAACGTTTTTCTCCATTTCTGCGAGCAGCTTAACAAGCAAGTACCTAGGCGAGTCCGAGAAGCTTGTGCGGGCCTTATTTGGTTTGGCACGACTCTTAGCGCCAAGCATTATATTTGTTGATGAGATCGACTCCCTCCTATCTCAGCGCGCTGGATCAGGGGAGCACGAGGCAACACGGAGGATTAAAACGGAATTTCTTATTCAGTGGAGTGACTTACAAAGGGCTGCCGCTGGCCGCGAGACTACCGAGCGTGATAGAGAACGGGGGGACGCGAACCGAGTTCTCGTTCTTGCTGCAACTAACTTACCGTGGGCCATCGACGAGGCAGCGCGGAGACGCTTCGTGAGGCGACAGTATATACCACTACCAGAACCCACCACTAGAGAGACTCAGATACGGACTCTTCTAGGGCAGCAGAAGCACGGTCTATCAAATGACGAGATTTCGCGATTGGTGGAACTAACTGATGGTATGTAATTTCTTTTAACTTGCGTTTGAAATACAGAGAGCTAACTAGGATTAGGGTTCTCGGGATCTGATATCACCGCATTGGCAAAGGATGCCGCAATGGGGCCGCTCAGATCGCTTGGCGAGGCGCTACTTCACATGACTATGGATCAGATACGACCTATTGCGTTGAATGATTTCGAGGCTAGCCTTCGTACTATTCGACCGAGCGTCAGCAAGGCCGGGCTCAAGGAATATGAGGACTGGGCGGGAGAGTTTGGCGAGCGTGGGGGTTAAACAAAGACAGAATGGTGTGGCTAATTTCAATCATGAGTGAAATGATAAAAGAAGCTTAGCTTCGACGAGTCAATGTGCCAGGGATGAGGCACTCCCTCCCCGCTGTGCAAAGCTCGCATAGAATTCACATCTATAATACATTTTTCTCCTATTGTACAAGTACAGCGTGACGCCCATTAAGGGCCAACATTATCGATCACCGAGCAAGCCATTCGTTCCTTCGTGTCCATAGATAGCTCGCCCGATGCACCGAATTATACACATGCGCAGCATATAACACGCCTAGCTAGCTGACCGTAACCCATATTCAAAACTTGGGCCGGCTGACAAATTATGAGCCCTTCTCTGTGCGATGATGCTCTTCCGAGTGCTTGCGCGATGCCCTGCGCTCGTCCTTTGCGTTCTTCTTTGCTTCCCGCTCCGCAATCATTTCGTCAAGGGTGGGGACTGCTGGTCGTTCTCGAACCTCCGAACCGTAAGGCGCAATTATGTGTTTAACAGCATGTCGCTTGTGTCGTGAGGTCGGCCAGCCGGGGGCTATCGCCACCACATCACCGGTTCTGAGGGAGGAGTTCGGATCGTGCACCAGATAGTGCTTGGGGTCGGCATACCACTGGAAAGGCAGAAGGTCATGTTGTTAGTCTTGCATTCTCTGCCCTCTAGGATAGATATCGAGGAGTCCTCACCTTATTTACAGTCTTATTCCATTTTTGGCTTCCCACACGGACCTTCACAGTCTTTTGCATCAAGCCTGCTGAGACGACGACCCCGTGAAGTTCATGGTTCACACGTCGAGCTGCTTTGGCTAGCTGTGACGACATTTTTCATTCAGTACTGTCACTTCCGAGGAAAGGAAAACGGGGAATTGTTCTGCTTTCGCGTCAAGAAACATCCACGAAAGCGACCCTGCCTCCCACTTAATCGGAAGCCACTTTTTCAGCTGGTTCTGATATGTTATGTAAGCACCACGAAGCTGAACACCGCGACGAAATAGTGGGTCTTCCGGATCAGACTCCGTAAATCAATTCTTTCTTTCTGGAATCACAGTCCGCCAAATAGCAAAGTTTCAGGTCGCATTGATTGATATCCGCGACGTAACTACAGGCTGTTAGCTGGGCTCATATATAGTCTTCCGTGGCCCACTTGATACGCTGTGCTTTGCCAGGCATCAGGCGGAATGTCTTCGCCAGACCGTAGAGCTGGCGTGAAGCGCCCGCGTAAGTTTCTCCTCCCCTTTTGAACTGACCTTAGACAGGACGAGGGGCTCAATTAGAGTAAATCAGACCTAGTATTCTAATTTGACTTGTGTAGGAACTCAATCTCTACCGCCTCCCGAGCTTCCGCAGTTGGTCGCCGAACAAAGTACCCCGATCCCTCCAACAGACAAAGACTCGCAACGTCTTATTGTTGTACTGTCCAATGCCAGCCTTGAAACGTACAAGGCATCTCATAGCAGCAGCAGTCGCACGGGGATCCATCGCGAGGAGAAATATTCACTTCTCAATAGCGATGAGCACATTGGTGTCATGCGCAAGATGAACCGGGACATTAGCGATGCACGCCCCGACATCACTCACCAGGTACTTACAAACCTAGCCCCAAACTGCGATACGCAACTTGCTAACATCCCTAGTGTCTTTTAACCCTTCTCGACTCCCCGATCAATAAAGCTGGCAAGCTCCAGATTTATATCCACACAGCTAAGGGCGTTCTCATTGAAGTTTCGCCATCAGTGAGAATTCCTCGAACTTTTAAGCGGTTCGCTGGTTTAATGGTACAGCTACTTCATCGACTCTCCATCCGGTCCACGAACTCAAATGAAAAATTACTTCGCGTCATTCAAAATCCGATTACCGATCATCTCCCCCCCAACTGCCGCAAGGTCACACTGAGCTTTGACGCGCCTATGGTTCGTGTTCGGGAATACATCGAAACGGCCGGTCCAAAGGAGAGCATATGCGTTTTTGTTGGTGCGATGGCCAAGGGTGCTGACACGTTTGCCGACTCTATGGTGGATGAGAAGATATCCATCAGCAACTATTCTCTTTCTGCCAGCGTTGCATGCAGCAAATTTTGTCATGCTGCAGAAGATGCCTGGGACATTCTTTAGGCAGCCAAGTTAGCATTTTTATGGACCCATTTCCTTGCGAAAAGAGAAGCGCCAAGCCTAGATTTGCGATTACCTCGCACCAAGCCGTTTTGGATATCCTTTGTAAGTGTTGTGCCGCGCGAACAGCCTTTTACAGAGAGTGTTTTCGACAATATATTTGGCCTCAATATGGGTCTTCTCCCAATTACATGGTTTTCCTTTGGCTGTTGGAGAATGAATGGATCACAACGGGCCTGTATGTCCCAAACGGCTGGCGGGCTCGTCGCGGCGCTGTTAAAACCTAACCGGTTTTCAATGGGTCACAAACTCACTCGGAGTTTGGCAATTACTGCTGGGGCACGGGCGACGCTTATGCGCCTCGGAAGAATGCTTCAAAGAGGTGGTTTTTTGTGGCAGCCATCGTCTTAATTTGTGGCAGAGCACTACGTATAGGTTCATCTTCGAAGGGTTTTGGGCCCACGTCAGTACGAGTACAACTGATTTCACTGGGAATTGGCTTGTTGAGTACTGACGAAAGAACAAACTCATCTTCGGTCTCTTCGATGAACCGATAGGCCCAATGCGGTGCTTTAACAATATGCCGGAAGTCGTCTGTAGACTCTTCTTGATTCATCTTTGGGCTATTCCTTTGAAACCGTCGTACCTTCTACGTCGATACTGAGAAACGCAACCTGAAGCCGCTTTATAGTATTCCCGGCATACAATAGTTTATAGCAACCAATTAACACGTATGGCCCAAATCTGAGCGTTGTGTGCTTCCCAGTGCAATAGTTAGGTACTACTCAATACTCGTCTACACTACACTCCAATTGTTTTACTTTCGTCAATCATTGTCGGGCTTGAAAAATGGAGACGAATGCAAGATCACGAGCCAAGAGCGCTTATCGCTCAAGTCCACAGCCAACTACCAAACCCTCCGTAATTTACTGATGCCCGGCCCAGTACTCCGGGCGTCATGAGTTTTTTACAAGAGCCTTTCGAATCCGCGCTGCAGCCAAGCAAGCTGCCGCATGTTTAGGTAAATTTCTACAACGCTGTGTTTATTCGGACGTATATATGTTATCATCTGTGGTAATCTCCTTTCAAGCGCACAGTGCATCGTGGGAACACAGTCATTCAAATTAACACTCGGGAGGGCAATAGAGGTTTCGACGTCTGCATGTCAATTCCTTTGCCATTGCGCTGGAGCACAAGTTTCAACTGGCAAGCGCCCATTTTAGTTCACGTTTCAGCAGCATCAAGGGGCAACAGAGCTCCGCGCATTCCTATTGTTGATGAAGTAGAGAAGTGAACGTTGCCCTTTACTATTACGAAGGGTCGACAAACCGATCTGGTTTCGTGGCTGGGAGCAGTGGTCGCTGCCTGTGTGATAGGGAGAACCTTTGACAAGCAGGTAGCCCTTTCGAGGCTCGAGGCTCCTGAGGCAATTTGGACGATGTTCGGGTAAAGCGGCTAGCATTGTTGTGCCAGGGTGGTGTGATCGTGACTGATGGCTCACACTGACTCCATGGGCTGTACGGCCCAGTATTGCACCTGGTCAGCGGTTCTAGAGCATTCCGAATTTCTCGAGTTGCCTTCGCCAGCGATTGGCCGAGAAACCTCTGTTTCGTTTCCCGACATAGATTCACACCACTTCTTTCTTCCAGGAGCGAAAACTTGGGCGTTTTAGGTATCATTCTAGCCTAGTGAAATGTCACTTTCAGTAAGTCATGCCTGCAGCATTTACGATAGCTGGAGCGACACTCTCAAATGGCCACAGAGGGGAGCAGTAGCCGTGACGGAGCCAACTCTGCAGCCTCCTGGGAGTTCGTACCATCATTAGGTTGTGGCCGCACCGCAATAATCGGCTGGCGCTGGAGTTAGATGTGGAATAGCAATTATTCTTCACCGTAACAGTGGTAAAGAATTCCTCAAACATATGCTCCTCGTACTTACGTAACTTCGCCAGCGCCATTGGCAGCGACGGCACATCTCGCATGAGATCCACAACCACCACGAAGGTTCCGATTCTCGGCCCACTAAATATTCGTGACTCTCTTTAATGAACGCAACATCCGCAGAGAACAACGCGCGCGCTGCCCAATTCTTCACTAAGGCAAAACACCCAGCGCCTGGTAAACGGCCACCGATAGACACCTGGGAAGCCGTATAATCTACGGACAGATAATGCCGTCGTTCAACCTTGGCGAGTCCATCCCGCCAGATACAGCTCATGTGAGTAACCTCAGCCTGCTCACGTTCTACCACCGGTTACACACTCATGCTGACTACCTTGACAGGCTGTCAGTGTCTCCTTGCCAACCTGGCAAGCCAATGTTGGCTATGAAGAGGGGGAGCAATGGGTTGTCAGCAAGATGACTACCGGCTATCCGAGGTGAGCAAATTAAGGGCGAGGTTGAACTACCTTCTCACACGCTGGCCAGATTCTTCATCCACAAAAGTGTTACCAAGCTTTCCGACTACATATTAGCGAGTTACGGTAAACCCGGCCAACAGGCAATGCTCTTCTCGACTTCGGCTGCGGCGCAGCGATGCCTTAACTTCATTGCTCAAGGAACGGATTCGCTGGCTGCTTCGCTCTGCGATGTCGTCGAGTTCACTCTAGACGCTTCTGACAACAATTCTACTGCGTTGAAGGGCCTTACGTCAACTATTTCTGCTGCTTTGTTCCCAGAACTGGGGTTCACGCTCGCCAAACAATATTGGCAGCACACTGGTGACGGCGTCTCGAGCCGGCGGGCTGAATTTTGCTATGACCTGCTGAAGAACGGCATTCTGATCCCGGAGAACCATTCACAGCCCCCACGAGACAATTTTACAAAACAGTTACGGGGCCCGAGGCGTTATCAACGAGCTGGTTCTGTGGATGAAGCGTTCGCAAAAGCTCCAGCTTCTGCACCTGATGAGATCAAGGAGAGTTCGCGCTTCTTAGAGGAGCGATTTGGTCGAAACTTGGATTTCTCCCTTGTCAAGCAAGCCGAATCAGCAATTCGTCGTCGAATTGCTGGGTCTCTCTCTGGCGAAATGGATTTCGCTACTGCCACATCGACTGGCTCGGTGTTGAAATCCACGCGCGCTGAAAACCTCCAAGAATCAGATGTCTACTTATTTCCTGCAGGTATGAACGCGATTTTTAATGCTCACAGGGCCCTTCTGGCCGCTCGCGGAAACCTGAAGAGCATTAACTTTGGGTTCCCGTACGTCGACACGTTGAAAATTCTTCAGAAGTTTGGCCCAGGCTGCATATTCTACGGCTATGCCTCGTCCTCAGACTTAGACGACCTTGAGGCAGCGTTAAGCAGTGGCGAGCGTTTCCTCGCCCTTTTCTGTGAATTCCCGGGCAACCCTCTCCTGGTCAGTCCTGACCTGCAGAAGATCCGCAAGCTCGCTGACCAGTATGAGTTTGCGGTGGTTGTAGACGAAACTATCGGGACGTTTGCTAATGTCAATGTTCTGCATTATGCCGATATTGTTGTCAGTAGTCTGACAAAGATTTTTTCCGGCGACTCAAATGTCATGGGCGGAAGCGCCGTACTGAACCCAGGAAGCAGATACTACTCTTCTTTGAAGTCCACTATGTCTACAATAGCGGAAGACAACTACTGGCCCGAAGATGTAATCTTCATGGAGAGAAACAGTAGAGACTTCCAGAGTCGAGTGGAGCGTGTCAACTCAAACGCTGAAGCTATCTGCGATATTTTGTCTGGTCATCCGCTCGTTAAAGATGTGTTTTACCCGAAATTGAATCCGTCTAAAGCCAACTATGACGCTTGCCGTCTTCCAAATGGCGGCTACGGCGGGCTCCTGTCCGTGGTTTTCCGCGAACGGTCATACGCGAGAGCGTTTTACGACGCGATGGATATTGCCAAAGGACCAAGCCTTGGAACGAATTTCACATTATGCTCTCCATATGCCTTACTGGCGCACTATAACGAGCTTCCTTGGGCGGCACAATTTGGCGTTGACGCAGATTTGGTTCGCATCAGTGTTGGGTTGGAGGAGAAGGAGTCTCTGTGTGGCACATTTCAAAAAGCACTTACTGTCGCAGAGCAACTCAATCGTACATAGGTTCATCGTGGGTTTGGTTTAAAACCGATTCCTAAAAATAGCTCTGCAGCCTCGTATGTAATAGCGACATCAACTGTCGTTTCCTTTTGGGCACAGTTTGGAACATCTGCACATGGCGGGTCCTTATCCCATCTAGGCTTGACTGTATAAATTACTGTATAAATTCATCTCCTAAAGTTACATGACGACACAGTCTTGATGCTTATAGTTTGGTCCATAGTCTTCAATCCCGCGCTCCAACTCATTCGCTCGTCGTTTCTCCTTGACCTCCTTCGGAAAGTACTTTTCCAGGTACTTTTCAAGTTGCCTATCAAGGTTGTCTAATCCAAATTAGCTTGCAGTTTCTACTGCTGGGATATTTTCCCCTTACCTGCGGATGCCGCCATTACGACGTCTGCTCTGCAAAGCGGGCAGTGCTTCTCTCCTCGACGCTGGATTTTAATGACACATCGAATGCAGAACACATGCTGACAGTCCAAACGAACCGGCCGATATGCCACGGAAAAACAGACGGGGCAAAGGTAGTCGTTTATCTGCGGCACGATGGAGACCAGTTCCTTTGACATGGATGCACAAACGTCTTTTGCAATTCCACCGGCAAGAAGCCCAGCAGAATGAAGAGCTCTCGGAAAATCTTTTGAAACGCCGAGAGATGTTCGTTTATCAAACTCTAGCTCTTGTCAGCAATGCAAGATGCAAAGTGGCCACCACAGAAACACTTACTCTTTAAGATCTTAGACACCGCTAGCTTGTTTAGCTCCTGAAACTGCAGATTCTTGAGCAAACTGAGGTTCAGCTGCAAAAACCGGCTGTAGGCTTGCTGGCTTTCTTGAATTTTGAAATGTTTCGCAAGCCCTCGCTTGCTGACTTCTGTTTGGAACCACTGGAGTTGTTTCACGGCTTTCTGACTCGAGCGCGCACCGTGGTCTTGCTCATTCGTAGCAAAGAAAACATTTGCGTCTAGGTATAGTTCGAATATTTGGCGCCAACGTGCAAGGTCGTTTTTTGAGAGGCGAGTTGGTTTGGAAACGGCACCCACCTCTTTCCCGAGTTCGACGACTTCTGAGAGTAATTGCTTTTGCTCTTCTGCCTGTAGTGCATCGATTTTATTGACGTCGCTTTGCAGTATATCAAAAAATTCACTGTCAAATACCAGTGGCACCTCTATAGTTTCATACTCTTCGTGTGCGGGCCGTTGGCTGCGTTCTGCCTGGTTCAATCTCGCAGGCTCGCTCGAAGCTGATGCCGTCGATGTTTGTGTCGCATCTGTTGACGACTTTGCTAGGTCGCGATTTCGGGGCATTTCGGTTGCTAGCTTTTCAAGGAATATTCGCGACGTCGGCGTCAGACTTGCATCGACAGCAATACCATCTTGGATGTGTACGAACACCATTAGTCGAGGGCGCACCGAGTTGGGCCCAGAGGCTGGCACGTACAACGTCGTTAGTGAGGAGCCTTTACGGGTTGCTATCGGGGGGGGTTGCGACTGTCGTACCTCGTAGCTTGTACTGAAGGGCCACTGGCGCAGCCGCGTTGGCATCTAGAAGGGCTCGCAACGTCTCTTGGTCCAGTCCCAAGTCTTGCAGTTCGCGCTGCACTTTCTTGAGACATTTCTTAAGCTGGCCATAGGGAATCGCCTGCGCAACCCAGTGATCGGGAAAGTCTGCTCACACTGTTAGCGGCCTCTGCTTCCAATCTGCTCTCCCTGGATGTGGAAATCGTTGTTACCTTGGCTCGCCAAGGTTTCCTTTAAACTGTGGGCAAACTTCATTGTGCAAAGTAGTGTCCAAACCGGTCATCAGCCTCGTCCAGGGTTTGCTTCGGTTTCTTGCTGCTGTTGTCCGTCATGGGACTCGCCCATAAAAAGTTTGCCTCCTTTTTGCCTGCGCACGACGCTCATGGTCTGCATCGAAACTGGTGTTGATTGGGTTACAACGGACGCAAAGCGCCAGCGCAACTTTGGCGTGGTTTCTGGGCGAATGCGATTGGCCACCAGGTTCATACGCCAAGTGCGCGTACCCCAATGAGGCGGAGGTCACCTGCGGCATGCAAGAGGCGCCAAAGCGCAAAGCATACGGAGTAGAAACGCAGCTATTACGGCGAAAGTGACGCGTGATTGCCGGTGTCCCCGCCCGTTCACATTTCAATAAAATCAGCCCTTTTTTTTTTTCTTTTTTTAAGCCACCAACTGCATTACAGAGGCGGCGGTTGTTGTTGGATTCGTCCTCATCTGGGTCACTCCAAAACCACAAGATACTTACATAGTAGGTACTCCATACCTGGTTGCCGTTTCGGGCTTGTCATTACTATTGTACTACTAATGTCCAGAGTAATCGCGCTCCCGTTACCGTCAATGATTACCGGCGCCCATACCTACCTAGACCGCCTGCTGCCACGGGAGGAGTCATTATCACGGTGGAGCTGATGTCTATGAACAGCAGTCGCGTTATTGTGTTGTTTGAATCCAATTATCGGAGGCCAACCAATTTGGCTCTGCCTACACGTTCAGTGACAAATTTGCCAGCGGTGGCGTAGGTAGGTTTTTACCTTAGGTAGTACACCTACGCAGGTGTTAGGTACCAAAGGTACCTTGGGTCAGGCACTCCGTCTCGTGGTACCCCGACGGTACATCAGATGATCACGGGAAATTCCTCTAAGAGGGCATCATAGTAAGTACCTACCTAGTACCGTTGCCCTAAATTCTACCTACCTCCCTCAGTAAACCCGATCGGGTCTTGGTGCCTCGAACCGGGAGGGGACGGACGGTGCTGTGTTACTGCAGAGAACAGCAAGTGCGGAACTCCAGAGTCAAGCCTTCTGTCCGTCAGCTGCGCCTTCGTGAACTACTGCGCTGCCTATCGGGGAATTACCGGCCACTCCTTCCACGCTATTGGTTAGCCCAGCCGCGTTCTTTTTGTCCTGTTTTTTTTTTTTTGTTATGCAGTACCAGGATCGAAAAATAAATTAAATCAGGTTGCTTGGTTGAGCCTAATTCAACATGGGCGCGGCGCAATCCTCTGGGGGAGGGGATTCCGAAACAGGTGCAAAGGTGGCAAAAACGTGCTTTTATGAGCTTCTTGGCCTTTCCCAAGATGCTACTGATACGGAGTATGTCCACTGAATAGGCGTCATGGCGTACAAGAACTGACCGTCCCACAGGATCAAGAAGGCATACCGCCGGAGAGCTTTGGAATTGCACCCTGACAGGAACATCGAAGATGTCGCTGTAGCCACCCAAAGGTTTGCCGAGCTTCAGTCTGCATATGAGGTCCTCTCCGATCCCCATGAGAGAGCCTGGTATGATTCACATCGCGACGCTATCTTGCTCGGGGAAGATGACATCGTTGATGGTGCGGAGCCGGCGTCATTTCGCAACATCCGTCTCACGTCGACGGAGGAGATCATGAGCCTTATGCGTCAGTTCCATGCTAATATTCCGTTTGACGATGAATCAACCGGTTTTTTTGGCATTGCTAGAGAGAGATTTGAGCACTTGGCTCTGGAAGAGGAAGCTGCTGCGGAAGCGGGTGACCTTTACCCTCCGGAATATCCGAGCTTTGGCTTCTCGGATGACACATATGAAGACGTCGTGAAGCCTTTTTATTCAGCTTGGAGTGGTTTCGCAACCAACAAGACTTTTCCCTGGAAGGATAAATATCGACTTTCCGATGCCCCAGACCGTCGCGTTCGGCGCCTCATGGAGAAGGAGAATAAAAAGCTTCGCGAAGAAGCTGTGCGTGAATTCAACGATGCAGTCAGATTCTTGGTTACATTTGTCCGCAAACGCGACCCACGCTACACGCCAAACACGCAAACACAAGCAGATAGGGTTGAGTCGTCAAGAAACGCCGCTGCAGCTCAGGCAGCACGAGACCGTGCTGCTAACTGCGAATTATCAGCATCGTATGAGGTACCCGACTGGGCAAAGTCGCGCTCCGATGGTGAGAATGATGAACACTTCACTTTAAGCGAGGAAGACTCTGAAATTGAGATACTGGAGTGCGTCATTTGTAACAAGACCTTTAAAAGCGAGAAGCAACTGGAGGCCCATGAGCGCAGCAAGAAGCATATAAAGGCAACAATGCATCTTAAACGGGAAATGAGGAGAGAGGGTGTTGAGCTTGAGCTGGACATTGGGAAGATGTCAGTCGGAGGACACGAAGAGCCTTTTGGTGACGGTCATGATCAGCCTGTGGATGTCCATTCGGATGCACGGGCAATACAGCTTCCAGAATCATCAAATACCGAGATTCTACAAAAATCAGATCCAGAGCGATGTTCGTCATCGGCATCGAGCCACTCAGGTGATAGCGATACGTACGCTCCGCGAAATCATGTCGTTGGTCGGCTGGCGCTCGATACCCTCGACTCGTCAGATGGTACACGTGGATCTGATGAGATGACGGGTGAAGCCCTGTTCCCGTCGGCAGATGCTACTGGCGCTGACCCTGGCTTAGCGGCTAAGAAGGTGGGCAAGGCAAAGGCGAAACGCGAGAGGAAGGCTGCCGCACATTCAAAGGCCGACACATCGGTATGTTTAGGCGGCTCAATGCCCTTTATTTTGACCACACTGACTCGCTCCTCTGAATAGCACAGTTGTACTGTCTGCGGTGAGCACTATGATTCGCGCACAAAGCTATTTAATCATATACGACTTGAGGGCCATGCTGTGGCTACAAAGCGCGAGACAGGACCATCCGTTCCTAAGGGAAAGAGGAGGTGACCTGTTACATTCCAGGCCTTGCACTACATGGGTGGATGACTGGCGTTCTTGTAAGGTTTGCAGTGATCCTGTTTCCGAGCGAGTAAAGAGGCATGGGACGTACGTGGTGGGAAATGGGCGGGGATCACAGGCACTATCATCACCGGTGGAAACAGTGGAAAACATTGACCAGTTCCGCTGGCTTGCTCATCATTTCATATTTTTTGGGCCTATAGTGGCCATCAATTATGAGTCAGCAGCAATAGTGCTGCTGTCGTCATCGCTCAGAGTCTCAACTTCGTCAATCGCACCCATCCTTCCATCGGGTCCATCTTTGCAAGATGGATCGCAGTCGGCCACATGAATAATAGCCTTACCTTGTACATGGTTGACGCCTCTGCGCCATTGCAGCCAGTCTTCCTCGCTCCTTATCAGGAATCCAATGAGCATGCTGGGGTCCATCTCCCGTACATGCAGGCGTCGTAGTCTCGCAGTGTGGCAGGAATCTACTTCCTCCTTCGTATAATCGCTAACAGCGGAACGGTATGGGAAGGCTGTGCGGGTATGGTGAGGGTCCAGATAGAAAAGAAAGGACCCTTGTGCACCGACAAAGTAGTGCGAGGATGACGGGCGCCCCCTAACAACCCGTGTTAACAAGACAATGCGCATTTTCTCTCGGGTTGGACTTACCCGGCGATCCCCACCGACTGCGGCATTTGCAAGGCTGAGATGAGGGCTTCCCAATAAACGGGTGTGATTTTGTCTATCCCCAATCGTGTTCCGATGAGTATTAGCGTTGGCTTAAAGAGGCCGTCTCCGCCCGTGGCCGTTTTCATGAAAGTATCCTCGTAAACATCAGGCCCGTCTCCTGTCGAATAAACTTTCATATCCGATGCTTGCCTGTTAACTAACGCTCTGTGGGTTTGTGTTAGCATGTGCCTCTCGTGTAGCTTTTGTCACTTACTGTATACACTGCGCTGTCGCAGACGGTCCAAACCATTCACCTGGATATTTTCCGCATGCTGATGCGCCATGCTGGACGAACTTGTGGATAGAATATGGCGCCCCTGGGTCATCAGCAAACATTCTCAGTATGTCCCGCTCTCCGTCTTCCTTTTCGCCACGACGCCACTCTGTATTGCACGTAAGCTCGATGAAGTATAGTGTTCCTTTGTGTGTGGTTCAGACCTCGACCAAGGCGAATCATGCCAATGGTATTCGCCAACAGGCTTTGCCCAGAGCGTATCATGCAGCCCCATCCGCTGTCGGATGAGAATCCACCGTTATCTCCCAGTTGTGATCTCAGGCGCACATGGAGCGATAATGCGGGTGTGGCCTTGGAATCAGTCGATCGCGGTATAGGTTGAAATTCGCTGCGATAAGTCATCCAAAATCTGGACTCGAAGTCGCTGAGAAATTTTATTGGCCAGCCTTTTTCGTAACTCAGGTTGCTATATTCTGTGGAGGATATACTGCTGGCTGTGGACTCGGGTGGCGTGTCCGGCGCGTTTTTGGGTGCTGCGGCGATGTGCTGAGGGCAGGCGGCGCCTGCCTCATCTCCAGTTGTGCATGCTAAGTGCCTAGGTCCAAGATTCACTGCACTCACATCTGGAGTTTCGGCATCGTCTCCGTCTCTGCCGCGTATACGGTATTGCTGGCCTAGGCACCATACCGGTTGATCCTGCGCTATGTCATTTGACGGTTCTGGGTCCCAAAACATCTGAACGATTCGTCGGTAGCGGCCTAGATCAGCGTTCGCCATGGCAGATTCCATCCTCGCCAGTACTCTTTGTGGTTCTTTGCTTTGGTTTGGTCTATCGCGAGCGTTTGCACTGGCTCGTGTGCGGGTTGCTTGTTGTTTTCTTCACTCGGCCTGATGATTTGTTCTATGTTAAAAGGTACATGTGTTGTAATGGTCACTTGCCACCGCAGTGACGGAGCTGTGAAGCAGATGACCCCGTGACGCGCCACCAAGCAGAGGAGAGAGGAGCTATGTACGAAAAGACAGCGATGATGACCACAACACACCTACCTCCCACACAGAACTGAAAATTACAAATGAATACCAGAAGACGATCTATAGGCGGCATACATAGCAATGCCCTACGCAATAAATATATGTCAAATGGTAGAACATAGCTAGTAATGTTCGGCCAAGGCGGCTATAGGGTAGGGCAGCTCGCAAGGCTATTGCTTCTTCCATACATACACCACTGATTAAATCGGGCGCTAGGTTGGTATCGATAAGATAACCCCGGCACCTAAAGATATGGTCGACAGGCACTCTCCAATCCTAGGAACTACACCAGTGGCGGACGGGCCGTTTCCTGCAAGCAAGGGAACCAGCAAACAGAGTCAAGAACAAATGACGCTGGCGTACCACCAGAACGAACGACAAAATCCGTGACAATGGCAAAGAAAAACAAAGGGAAGCACAAAAAACCCATGGCGCTCGCGCACAGCGGCAAGCGCACGCCCCAATCCAGTGAGTATATCCAGCCCTTACCCCCAATGGCACTCCCTGACGCTAGAGGAAGCAGCCTCCAGCGGCTTCACACTCGCAGACGAAGCCCGACAAACAAACCAGCATGACCACTCATTTTGGGATATCGAGTCAAAACTGCGAGCCAGACCCGTCATGTTTACGAGTGCCGGGCCGACTACGCCACTAGAAACGACGGAGGCCGCAAAGGAACACAGCAGCGCCGACGAGGAAAAACGGGCCGACAAGAGAACACACAGCGACACGGCCAGCCCCGGTGCACATACTGTACCGGCAGCCACAACCAAGCTGGAGAGTGGAGGGTGCCCCAGCAAAGTAGTGGAAAACGAGGCAGAGGAGCTGTTTTACTACGATACGGGCAAAGCCACAGAGCGGCGAGGCAATGCAGACACCAACCCAAGCGCTGCTATCGAAGCTGCGCTGTCTGATGGCACAAGTAGCAGCGAAGAGGTGATATTATTCAAAGGGAGATCTCGAATACAGGCACCAGTCGACTACATTAGTCTCACATACACCGAGGTCGGAACTGAAGCGGAGAGAGAGCCACAAGGTGACAAGGCGAAGAGGAGTAAAACAGACAAGCGGCGAAACAAACAGAATCCAAAGGCGCCATCCCGTCGATCGAGGACCAAGAAAGGCAGCCAGCAAAGTGCGACGCAAGATGACGACGAAGACACCATGCTTGCAGACTACATCGCGAACATGCGCAATAGTGGTGAGCTAGACCACTTATTGGGACTCACGCTGGACGACAACTGGTCTTCTGAAGATTCGCGCAGCAACTCATCCGTAGAGACCGACGAAGTGCGTTCTATCGGCACACCTGCCGACGGCAACTTCGAAGCCAGTCAAAATAAACACGGCGCATCACCGGACAGCCAGAGCAAGAAAAGACGGCTGTCCAGTAATCCATCTGAGATGCCGGAACCCTCACGTGCCATACATACACCAAATACGGATGAAGGTCTCTTGTGGAACGGCGATCTCGATGCCACGGACAACACAGCATTTGATCCGATGGACTGGGAAAGGCCCAGTTTACGTCGAAGAAAGGGCAAGGGAAGCAAGGCAAAACTGAATCTCCAGTTTGCAGATCTTGACCTCGAGACAGAACAGCGTCTCCAGTCAGCATGGAAGTCCGACAGACTCAAGAAGGCGGAGCGGAAACGAAACAGAGAAAGAGCACGCACAGCAGGGCTGCTTGGAAAGAAAGCGGACCCGGATGACTTGAGAATCAGATACCCAACCGGCATGAGTATAGAGGAAGTCGCCGGCGAGGTTAAACAATTCTTGGTCAATGCCGATGACAGGTCAGCCACGGCTCCGCCCCCAACTTTTGACAGGCAACTAACATTCCTACCTAGCCTCTGCTTCCCTCCGATGGGCAAAAATGTCCGCAAGCTAATACACGAGCTTGCGAACAAGCTCAGCATCAAGTCCAAGTCGATAGGGAAAGGAGATCAACGGCGACCTATACTGTATCGCACTAATCGGACTGAGCCATTCAATGCAGCCATATTTGACCAACTTATTGGTCGTGTGAACCGTCGATACTTCCCTCGGCTGAATCTGAAGAGCCAAGGTAGTCCGCGGCAGGCAGCAGGGCGAAATGGTTACGCAGCGGCAGCAAGTTATCGCGATGGCGAAGTGGTCGGAGCCGCCGCCCCGGAGTTAGGCGTAGAAAATAGAGGGAGGGCGATGCTAGAGAAGATGGGCTGGAGCAGTGGAACAGCACTAGGTGCGACGGAAAACAAGGGAATACTGCTTCCCGTAACACAGACCATGAAGCGATCCAAAGCAGGACTGGGCTGAACACGAAGGAACGAAGAGATAGAGCTGAATATATCATGTGCACGAATTCATTGCCTCGAGACCTTATTCTCGAAATTTATTGTACAACCGCGAACCCCGTTGACCCTGAAGACATTGCCCCCAATAAAGCAAACCATCCGTAACGCATTAAGAAACCCAACGGCTAGGTCATCTTCGACCCGCAGAGCCTCATATCATGACACCCTGATGCCACGCAATAAAAAAACGAACTTCAAATGACACCGAAACAGAAAACCAATACCAGCCCACAAAATTTATTTCGTGGATGAAATGTACTTGGTGACGGCCTTGGTACCCTCAGAAACGGCGTGCTTGGCCAGTTCACCAGGCAGAATCAGACGAACGGAAGTCTGAATTTCACGCGAAGAAATGGTGGACTTCTTGTTGTAGGCGGCCAGCTTGGAGGCCTCAGTAGCAACGCGCTCGAAAATATCTAGCAAATGTTAGTACATTGGTACCACTTGAGTCTGATTTGGAAACGTACCGTTGACGAAGGAGTTCAGGATAGACATGGCACGGTTGGAAATACCAGTGTCGGGGTGGACCTGCTTGAGGACTAATCACACAAGTTAATAACGCGCCTTAAGCCGAATTGTGATTCTCGACCAAGTCTTACCCTTGTAGATGTAGGAGCTGTATGTCTCCTTGCGCGTCTTGGAGCGCTTCTTCTTGTCACCAGAGGCGGCGGTCTTCTTGCCGGCATCCTTCTTCTCGGGAGCCTTGGAGGCGGTAGCGGGAGCCTTGGAGGCGGGCTTCTTGTCTGCGGCCTTGGGGGGCATTTTGAAGGATTAAAAAAAAAAGGGCGTGTTTGTTAAAACTGAAAGTTAGAAGAGCGTGTGATGTTCGTTGTCTGTGACACGGGTTGGGCAGCAGTTGATGGCGAGAGTTGATGGCGGAGGAAGACAGGTTGGGGGGCTGGCTGGGCTTTTGTAGCTGGGCGCGTCGTGCTGTCGTTGTGTTACTGATTGCTCTGCGCCATGGGCGGTGCACACAGGGAGGGTACGAAAGTGATCTAGCAGTAACTAGGTAATCAAGTGGCTACTGGACGTGCGACGAAAATGGTTGGTCGGAGGGCATTCATAGTGACCCACATCGCGTGCCGCCCGCGTTTCTGCATATTTGCGACGGGTGATTATGTTCCCAGCAACCCTTGTCGCGCGTCCATTTTCTGTTTTGTTTTTTTTCTGGAGCCCAATTTCTGATTGGCTGGACTGCCACAGGCGAGTACCATGTGCGAGTAGCAGACCCGCGCGACGCCCGCTAGCCACTACACCACATGCATTCCTCTCGTTGCAAGCTCCTTGCGAGTAGAGCTGCCTAGGTGCGCACGGGTATGGGGCGTCAATATTGGGGCATCGAAATTATCGCCGCTAGATCTGAGGCGGATTGGTGGTCGCATCATGGTGCCTATCGTGCACATACAGACGCCCCTTGTTGGAAGATATTGTGGCCCTCATGTACAGTAGTTCGTTACCGTCGGCCAAGGCTTTCGTCAATAAACGCGTACATCCCTTTGTCAAGCACGCCAAGAATGCTGCATCGTGTAATTTTTTTTTTACCCGCAGTTTCCTTTGTTACCCGAAATACTGTAATACATCTAATATGACCCGTAAGAAACACATAATTTGCTGTAATCACACATAGTATGAGTGCTGGCTCATACACTACACAAGTGGCGAGGCAGCCGCCCCTTCTCGTTCAAGGCCGTAATACGGGCCACGAAGATATGCTTCAGCATTGCCCGATTCCCTTGCAAGTCATGGAAGAAAAATATCAGCTACGAGAGATAGAGACAAAACAGTAACGCCTATCGAAATGGCCAACATCGTGGAGGGAGTAGCGTTATGATTCCGTTGCGTTAATCAATCAGCGCAGCCGACCTCGAAGTGCAGAACAATCGACCTGTGCGAGCTGATCTGGGGGTGAAGCAGACGGTATGGGGGTTCTAAATCACAGTTGCAAACGTTATTGTGAATCATGAAGGGCTAGGCAGCTGCTTTAATTATTTCCCGCTCCACGCTGCACGCGTGTACGAGTAGGAGCGCGCATTCACAATCACGGCTTGGTCATATTTGGCTGTTGTTTACCAGCTTGACACGCTGATTTCCTAATATAGACTAGCGTGGGTTGTGATGGTGCGGTTCCCTTTTTGGGAGTGGGTGATCCTAGATCACGTCGAGAGCGCGCCGAAAAGTACTTAATCTCTCCGCCCCCCGCCAGAGTGTTGCACTCCCCCAATTGTCATCTCTGCAACTCATCACAGACTTCTTGCATCTCGTCGCTTCGCACGACCAAGTTCCAAAATTCACCTTTCACAACCTTTTACCTTCTAAAGCAAACAGTCAAAATGACCGGCGGTGGCAAATCTGGTGGCAAGGCCTCTGGCTCCAAGAACGCTCAGTCGTATGTACAGGCCTTTGCACTTTACACTCGTTTCTCTTCTGCTCACAGTTACTTTTAGTCGTTCGTCCAAGGCTGGTCTGGCCTTCCCCGTTGGCCGTGTTCACCGTCTCTTGCGCAAGGGCAACTACGCTCAGCGTGTTGGTGCCGGTGCCCCCGTCTACCTTGCCGCTGTTCTTGAGTACCTTGCTGCCGAAATTCTCGAGCTGGCTGGTAACGCTGCGCGCGACAACAAGAAGACCCGTATCATTCCCCGTCATCTCCAGCTCGCCATCCGAAATGACGAGGAGTTGAACAAGCTTCTGGGTCATGTCACCATCGCCCAGGGCGGTGTTCTGCCCAACATCCACCAAAGTAAGTCTCTCCTTCCAGCCATTAATGGAATATGCTCTAACGTATCTGAAGACCTTCTGCCGAAGAAGACTGGTGGCAAGGGTGGCAAGAATGCAAGCCAGGAGCTGTAAATGGATCGTTTCATTTTGCTTTCTTGCGATGGTTAGTTTTGGGTTGCAATGACAGGGGTCACGGTTCAAGGTTCACGGTTGTTTTTTATGCGGTCAGGGTTGTACAATAATCCCCAGGGCTATGGTCATGAATGAGATTACACATCTATCTTAAAAAAAGACATAATGTTCTTCAACTTTTCTCCAGTTCATACAAGATGAATGATGCTTTGTGTGTTCGCAGAGTCTAGAATGATTTCGATGAGCGGTGCTGCCCTTTTGATTTTAGATGCATGTTTTAAACGCACTTGCACGGTTCATGGGATATAAACTTTGGGAGGAAAAAAAGTTGTCTGCACAATGTGTATGCACCATTAAATCTATGTAAGGAGTGGTTCAACTCCTAATATATGCCACGTCAAGCTCGTCTTCCTCTCCCGCCAGCCGTTCGGGGTGTGCCGGCAGCAACGTTAGTGCCGATTTGCCGGATGAGGAGGTGCTGTGATCGGTTTTATTTAGCTGAAAGGCTACTCTGGACATCACGATGGGTAGTATACGTACGGTCTAGAATGGGGGAAGGTAAGTTGCGTTCGTACTTCGTGCCTGTTGCTGCGGTTAGTTCTGTGCAAAGGACAGTCGACAAAAGCCTGCGTTACGCACCTCCTGGTGCTGTTGGCGGAACATAAGGATCGGGGTGTTTCCAGCTTTCTAGTAGTTTTTCGGTTTCGGAGAGAAGTGCCTAGAAGAGCCATTAGTATTGGAGTAGGAGCGTGAGTGACATTGAAGTATTGTGATTCTTTGTGCCGTATTGTGATTCTTTGCTTACTCGTTGTTGCCTCGGGTCAGATACATGTCGGTTCGCTTCGAAGAGGGATCGAATGTATAAGGCTTGGCCACGCCACAATGATCGTTGTACTGCCCAATCAAGAGCTAGCTTCAATGACCGGCGATACAGCGATCTAAGGTTGTTCATTGTTAGCCGCGCAGTTGAGTGATTGCGAATACCGGGGTTTACCGACAGTGCTGCTCGTCGCGTCGACATTGCGTGCGTCTGAGGGCTGGTGTGACAATTAAAATCGGTCAATGCTTCGCTGAATCGGGAAAATAGCCTCTGAAGGGTTTAGGAATCGATATTTGAAGCTGTGCCTAGCAAGAGTCGTTCAAAGGAGCCGTAAAAGAAGCTGCCTTGGATGTTTCGCGAGTGTGCATCCGCAGCAAAGACGTTTCCAAATTGTAGCAGCCTTGTCGCCTTAGGATGGATAGCGAGCCATTACTAAGGTAAGGCGGCTTTGCCTCAGTGGTAGGTAGCCAGGTACCTAGGTACCTAGGCTCTGGAGCAGACATCACATCCTGTACCAGTACTTACTGAGGAGGTTCTTACGGAGCAGCACCACACCCAACTTGGCTGCTAGTGCTAGGGCAGTACCAAAGGTACAGGCTACTACACAAGTTATGTACAGGTACCCAGGTATGTACTAGGTATCCAGTGCCTGCGCCACACACTAATTTATTATCGAGTTCCAACTCAGAACTTATAAGCGAAGTTCTATGACATATATCTCATGCCTTTGAACAGTAACTAGGCATATGGAACGAATAAATGACCCATTCAGCCATGCGAGACCCTCGCGCCCCTGGTATGCACCTACCTTAGCCATCTTGCTTGCGCAGCAAGGTTGCCAGGCACCTGAGTAGGTGTACCTTAGGTAGGCACTACGGCGGGCATGTCCCGCCCCATAGGTACTCGTAGTAGTACCTAGCAGAACCACCAGCGAAGCCAAGCCCCAGCCAGCGGGGAATCCGAACGGAATTTGCTGCCTGAATATTCCGATCCGCCAGGTGGCCAGCCAATACTCGGAGGCGTTAACAGCCAAATTCTCAAAGCTCTCCCCCCAACCCCAACACATCACACCTGCCGGTAGCTACTCGGGACAAAACGCCACTTCTGCTTGTCAAACTCCTCAATTGATTGACGCTTCACGTTACGTATCTTGCGAGTCGGAGCACTATGCAACTACGGGCCTAAGAAGAGCAGACAATTTTGACAACCGAAAGCAAGGCAGAAGACAGCAAACGAGACTATCTATCAAAATACCGCGCACGATTCCAACATGCTGTCACGAAGGGTACTTGCAACAGCCACGCGCATGGCGCCTATGTGTCGGCGCCAAAACCGTGGCCGTAACCCGCTGACTGGCCTACCTGTCATGCTGCAAATGCGCAGCTACGCAGACAAGGTAGTACAGGTGCCGCAGATGGCTGAGTCCATTTCTGAGGGAACATTGAAGCAATTCACCAAATCCGTCGGTGAATTCGTCGAACAAGACGAAGAAATTGCCACTATCGAGACAGACAAGGTGAATTTACATGATTTTGGGATCAAGTGAGAGTCGTACGTACTCTCGTGGACATACTGCTGACAATCTTTTGGCTAGATCGATGTTGCTGTCAATGCTCCAGCTGCGGGAACAATCAAGGAATTTCTGGTCAGCGAGGAAGACACGGTTACTGTTGGACAGGACCTTGTTCGAATGGAGCTAGGCGGCGAAGCTCCCGCCAAGGAGGAGACGGCGCCAAAGCCTGAACCTGACGATAAGCAGCCCAAGGCTGATTCGGCTGCGCAAGCGGGAGACAAAAAGGAGACTGACGGCGCGCCAGAGAAGGCTTCTTCAGAGGCTGACAAGCCAGAATCAACTACCCCTCGCAGTCCTCCTGCCAAACAAAACGAAAAGAAGGAGACAGAGAAGGCATCTTCGGGCCAGCCTACGAGCAGCTCTCCCTCAGCATGGGGCAGCAGAGAGGAACGCCGTGTACGTACCGTACGGGTTATCTAAGATACAGGACGCAAGCTGACAGCTATACTTTCTAGGTTAAAATGAACCGCATGCGCCTCCGTATCGCTGAGCGCCTCAAACAGTCGCAGAACACTGCCGCCTCGCTGACGACGTTTAACGAGGTTGACATGTCCAACATCATGGATTTCCGTAAACTCTACAAGGATGACATCTTGAAGAAAACGGGAGTTAAACTGGGCTTCATGAGCGCTTTTGCACGTGCATCTGTCCTTGCTATGCGTGATCTACCTGCTGTCAACGCATCGATTGAAGGCCCCAATGGCGGGGACACAATTGTTTATCGTGACTATGTTGACGTGAGCGTCGCGGTCGCTACGGAGAAGGGTCTTGTTACTCCTGTTGTTCGCAACGTAGAGTCGCTAGACATGATTGGCGTGGAGAGCGCTATTGCCGACATGGGCAAGAAGGTATATGACCCCTACTGTATGCTACGACTAATTATTGTTGCTAACGAGTTCATTTACGTTCTAGGCTCGTGACGGGAAACTCACGATTGAGGATATGGCTGGCGGCACATTTACCATCAGCAATGGCGGCGTCTTCGGCTCGCTTATGGGAACCCCAATCATTAAT
This sequence comes from Lecanicillium sp. MT-2017a, assembly GCA_003056585.1. Taxonomy (NCBI): domain Eukaryota; kingdom Fungi; phylum Ascomycota; class Sordariomycetes; order Hypocreales; family Cordycipitaceae; genus Lecanicillium; species Lecanicillium sp. MT-2017a. Next base: position 460,491 of record PXYN01000192.1, on the reverse strand, counting down.
CTACCTCAAACCGCTGTGCTTGGCCTGCATGCTATTAAAGAGCGGCCAGTCGCTGTCAATGGCAAGGTTGAGATTCGGCCGATGATGTACCTTGCTCTGACTTATGATCATCGCTTGTTGGATGGTCGGGAGGCAGTCCAGTTCCTTGTCAAGATCAAGGAATACATCGAAGACCCGCGACGTATGCTCTTGTAGACTTAGACCGCAGGGGATTTTTTTTTTTACACCAGACATTATTAGAATAACTATCACCATGTCACAGGTATGGTTCTGAATGTGTTAATACTTGCATGGCCCTGAGTCGTGGGGGGTGTGGGTTTTTCTGTTTCTTTCTTCTGTGCTTGGATTTATCTATCTAATAGTGCAGTGGTGAATTAGCTAGCTGATTGTACAATATAAATCTAGGTTACCTGTTTTGACTTTTGACTACCGCAAGCATTGCTATAACTGTAGAGAATCTAGATTGGGCAAAATTGTATGTGTGAAAGATTGGGGTTTGGGGCTTGTAATTTTTTTTTGCACCTATTAAAAAATTTCATGGGACTATTTAAATAATAGATATTGTAAATATACTTAGCCACAGAACTACGTGGTTTTTTATTTTATAAAATATTAATTGGTATGATATATTTTCTTACGAAATTAATATAGGATTTATATAATATAAAGCTTTTTTTTATATTGATTGTTTTCTTTTTGTAGGTTTTAATTTTAGATATGAAATTTTTATTTTTTTCTATATGAAATATAACCTAGGGAGAAAAATAAAACTTTGTACATTTAAAAGAGATAGTGTGATAAAAAAATAGAATACTGGTAAAAATTCTACTTAGGATTCTACAGAAGAAAAATTATTAAAGAAGTAAGCTATATTGATGTCGTGGTAGTATATATATTTTATTCTTTTTTCTTTATCAATAGCTTTCATTGCTAGCTATTTCCTAAAATTATAATTTTGGCAGAGGTTAGTACAGATTTTTTTTTCTTTTGCTAGATAGATTTATTTTTTAGAAGTTGAGGGATCATTTTAAACAGCCTTGCCAAAAAAATTACTATGCTAAGCAAGACGCCATAAAAAAAGAACATGCTAATTACTCCAAGTTTTATGCCATAATATACGGAGGAGAATAAGTATGTGAGTGTCGCGCATTTCCGGCCTCTGTCTTTTGAAGACGTTCCTCTGGCCACATTGTGCTGCTTCGGTGTTGCGGCTGTTATATTATTAGATTGAGAGGTATGTCCTCGTCGCTGTAATAGTTTCATGTGCAACTCTCCACCACTTGTTATTACGGTCGGTTGCTGCGAAAGTCTCGACTCATCTCTCTTGACTTTTATTATGGTTCCGGTTTTATCTGTACAGGGTCGGTTTGTCGCCTGATCGGAGGTAATCGGGATGGCTACTGATTCTTGAAATGGGTTTGGAGTCTTGTCCAATTGAAGGGTTTCTCCCAGAACATTGCGTAGATATGTTGTTACATTGTTGTAAGTTGTCCTTGGGGCTGGTACTTCTATTCTCCAATAATATGGCGGTCGTATCTGTAGAATGAACTTGGTACCAGATTCGTCTGCACACCAGCATTGGCTTTTCGGAAATATTGGCTGTAGCGCCGATCCGCAGGTTAAGAAGGCAATAGATTCTGGAGCGCGGTATATATGTAATGCCCCTATTGTCCGGTAAGCGAGGTGCGGTCGCGGGAAATCTAGGTGGTCTAACCAATTGCAATGGTTCTTTCCCCGTGTGACAACGGTGCTGAGCTGCTGGCTCTCCGCACACCGTAATAAGATAGAAACGCGGTGTCACTTAGCGCAAAAAGGGATATAACTTTCGCGCCTGGTATATAAAATAAGGTGGTACTGTCAGCCTCAGCTGAGCAACGGTTTGATGCTGCGACCTTTCTCGGAACAATCATCTGGATCAATCATCTGGATCGATATGAAAGAATGAGCTGTGAAAGAGCTTGGCGCTTTGTGGTTCCGTGGTATCCTTGTTATAGCGGGGTCACAACACCAAGTTGCTACATACTATGTAGCTCATGTGTGGGTGGTGGGTATCCCACCTATCCCTTCGCAAGTTAGCTGCACCGTGCCCGCAGCTCACCAATTCATCCTGCTGAACCAAATTATCGGCATCATGTCCAGGCTGGAGTCGCGGCCGAAGGCCGCTACGGCAAGGAGGACCTTTACCAGTCCGGCTAGCGGTAATTTTAATGCAAGAATTGGCTGGCATAATCTAGATATGTCTCATTTCGACGTCAATTCAGTACTCCGCGGTATACAACTCACTCTCGTTGGGGGTAAGCATCATGACAGTTGAGCACCAGCACTGAAGAACCCCTCGGGAGGATGCTAAGCAATCGCCGTATACATAGCCCATCGAGCCCTACAAAACCCGTCCATCTTCACCAACGAGCATTACAGACAAGCAGCTTATGCCGTCATTGCAGGCATAGCGATTAGGCTGATTGTCTCCGTCCCCGTGAGTGTCCACCGGATCCAATGCAACTACAAATGCTAAGAACCCATTGCAGATCCTTTTGGTAAAGGCGGCGCTGTGGTTCCTGTCAATTTTCATTTCTCTCGATGCCGTCACATGGGATGACAACTTATTAAACGCACTTGATTTTATAGCCGAGTATGTTCTACAGATACCATTCTTCCTCATGACGCTCATGCGTTACGTCGCCCCGACATTGGACAACGTGTGAGTCACTCTTCCAGATATCTTGCATCTTCCAAGCACTGGTAAGCCAGTGGGCTAACGGAGTACAGTTTCATGCAGTCCTTGCATTGGGTCGACTTAACGTACACACAAAAGCACAGGGATGAGGACCCGAACCGGTTACGAGGCATGTTTTACCCAAACCTCGCGCTGTACAGCCAACCTAGACGCCGCTCTATGGGTTCTTCTTCGAATATCAATTTGGGGTGGGATTCTGTATCTTCATTCCTCTACCGCTTTGGTCGGAAAGGCTTCGTCTCGCTGGCAGTGTTTTCACTTTCGCAACTTCCTGTGGTTGGGCATGTGATACTTCCACTGGCGAGCTTCTACACTTTCAAGAGGGCCGTGGGCATGGGCCCGGCAGCGCTTATTTTCGGTGTTGGCTTATTGCTGCCCCGGATGTATCTCGTTGTTTTTCTTCAGACGTACTTCTCATCCCGAAGTCTAGTGCGCGAGCTCCTTGTGCCGTACTTCACCAGGGTTCCTTTCACACGCGAGCAAAAAAAGCTGTGGTTCAGGAGCCGAGAGGGCGTACTCTTCGGCTTTGGTCTTGGGTTCTATATACTTGTTCGAGTGCCTCTTTTTGGTGTGCTGATATATGGAATCGCCGAGGCCTCAACCGCGTACCTTGTTACAAAAATAACGGAGCCGCCACCCTTGCCCGCCGACTTTGACGCCTACGCAGAGGAACAGCTGGTCTGGAAGAACAAGCATGAATTTCTTGACAGATCACTGTGGAAGTTGGACGACGTTCTGGGAGAATAAACATGGGAGAATAAGCATGGATTTCTTGGCAGCGGATCATTGTGGAAGTTGGACGACGTTCTGGAAGAAAAAGCATGATTTCTTCTATAAATGCATCAACCGGTGATTAGATTTGCTGCTTAGCGAGCCTGCTCGGCGTCATATTGACGAGGGACCTAGAGGCTGTACATACGAGGTGGCGGCTCGACTGGTTAGTGGCATTTTATACCTAATAAGCACCGGGCTGTCTGAAGCTCTGTGACATGTTCATCCAACAGCACTGTCACTGGTCCGGAATCATGTGGTACTCTTTGTGTCCGGTGTCAGACGTGTGCTGTCTGGCTGACTTATCCCCTTGGCCCATGAAATCACACCCGACTTCGCTGCATTTTCGCAGTACGTGGTCGCCGTCCATTCCCTGTACCTCGCTGAGCTCGGTGTGGCCTGTCTCTTCGGCATGTTTTCGCCCATCAGTGTCGCCGGTTCCTATCCACGAGCATCCTGCAACGTCACATTTAAGTACCAGCCCGTCCATGTCAGTGTAGTAGTGGGCTGAGTGTAGCTTTGAGACGAGTAGTTTAGCTTTGGTGATTATCTCTTCGTCATATATGGGCCAAGTTGTGCGATCCATCTCTGGGGGCAGTTGTGGACTGGTGTGTGGGAACTCGGAGTAGCTGAATGCCACGCGGTCGTAATGTATTCCAGAGTAGGCCAGGACACAGATATCCGCTTTGTTCTCCCCGAATGCAATGAGGCTTTGTGTCTGTGTCGCATTTTATAAATTGGTACTACTTCCTTCTCGTGGGCATGCTCTCGGCTTACCTGGATATCAAAGGTGCAAATTCGAATATCGAAGATAGAGGAAAGTATGCTCAGTTCAATTCCTCCGCCCCATCGATCGGGGTCTAGTATGTTTCGGCAGTATTGCTCTGCCGGTGCCCCAAGAACTGCCTCTGTATACACGGCTGGGTGCTGCTGTATGTACTCGGCCATCATTTGGCGGAGCTTCGGGGGTGGTATTTGCTGTGGTAGGGCACCGCCAAACGCGGTGAACAAGCAACTGTTGTCGCTTGGCATGACTCTGAGCACTATTTTGGACACGGTCAGCAAGCCAGTACACGGCAATTTTTTGTGTATGCGGCTAAGCACTGGGTACAGCCTACGTAATGTTCCGTCTCTTGCGGGCCACGGGACATATATCTCATCGATATCTGCGGCAGACGACTTCTCTGGCGTATGGTTGGCAGTTTGCTGTGGCATTCTGCCCGGTGTAGCTGCCATCGTGGCTGGCTCTACCTTTGGGTCTTCGGAGACGATGGTAAGGGTTTCATTGTTAAGACCCAGTGATCTTGCCAGCACATCCATTTGCCTGGTGTCGAGTGTTTTCATTGCCATGGGCGGGCCGATCTTTATGGAGAATGAGTTGATGCCCGTTTCATTTCGCAGCATTTCATACACTGTTCCCAGTGTTGCCCCGTCGTCGAACTCGATTATGCCGGACCCTTCGCTGCTCTTGTACTTAGACCTCATGGTAGGGTAGATGCAAGGCCAGGAAGACAACGACAGTCGTAGATAGGTATTTGACCCATAAGGTCATTCGACAGCGGCGTCAATACTGGCTGGGTGCTTAATACAGTCGTAGCTGCAAACTTGCGTCTTATCTAGGGTAGGTAGGCGATGAGGTTAAAGAAACACACGTACTACAGAGGCTCTGTAGGTAAGTACCTATAGGTACTTAGGTAAGTACCTCACCTAGGTAAGGTACAGGCACCACCTACATACCGCTACACCGAACGCCAACTGCCAGGGGATTACATAATCATCACAACCAGCTCATTCCCCATGTCGCGGCATCGCGTCAACCTCCCAAGGCGCGTGACAGCAGCTTGTTCGGGACGTCGTGACTCAATAGCGAATCCGCTGGAGTGGTGTCATTCCGTGTCGCTGCGCAGTACTACTTCATACCAACGGGCTTTATCATGTCCACGCGGCGTAATTCATCGGCGGCGCGTCTTCATGGCGCCGTCGGAACCCCGATAGAAGACGTCGAGATGACAAACAGCGTCGATGACGCAGAGAGCGATGCCGAGAGCGAGCTACACCACGACGACGGAGATACGGGGATGTATGAAATTATCAAACAAGTTACCGTATTTCTGTGCAGTGTGATGGAAGAGTGAGTACAGTGACATGCAGTGTGGACATTCACCAAACATCGATGTCGGCAGGGTGATTCTAACGGCTCACAGTGGCGAAGAAATTGCCTCCGGATTCCAACGAATTCCAAACCGGCGAACATTACCAGACTACTTTGAAGTAATTCCGGATCCTATTGCGTTCAGTACAATCAGAGTAAGCGACAACCACACAGTGCTGTACCCCAGCATTGGAACTGATACCGCAGCAGGGAAAGATCCAAAAGAAACAGTATGCAACGTTCCCAGAGTTCGTCAAAGATGTAGCGCAGATTTGCCACAACGCACAAGTTTATAACCGCCCATCTGCGCCTATATTCGGCGCTGCTGTTCGGCTTCGGCAGGTATTTCACGACGAACTGCGCAAACTTGCCGAGAAGCAGCAGATTTCCGAGGAGGAGGCAACCCTCCCCGACCTCGGAGAACTACCACCCGTGGAGGAATCCCCATCAAGGGAATCCGAAGCTGCTATTTTTGATGACGGTGATGCCGAAGAAGACGAGGAGTCCGACGATGATGACGATGACGACGACGACGAATACGAAACGGGTGACGAGGGGCCGGCTCGCAAACGAGGTAGCCGCAAATATTCGAGTGCTGGCCACCAAGATCGCGGCGGAGAGATGGATGACGATTCACGCAAACGACGAGGGCGCCCGCCAATGGTGATGACACCTATAGAAGCGCGTATCTTATCCGTTCTAAAAGGGCTTAGAAAGTTCAAAGCCAGCGACGGTAGTCTTCTCATAACGCCATTTGAAAAGCTACCGGATAGGAATATCATGGCTGACTACTACAAAATAATCACGAACCCCATTGCACTCGACAACATTAAAAAGAAGGCGAAGCGCAAGAAGTACCGAAACCTAGATCAGCTCCTCGTCGACCTTGAGTTGATGTTCGAAAATGCCAAAGCATACAACGAAGATGACAGTGCACTTTTTATTGCTGCCACTGAATTACAAAACAGTGCACGTATGCTTGCTGATCAAGAGAAGTCGAAGAGTGACGATGAATTTCGAGACGAAGACGGAAAACTGCCGCTTGCCGAGATAGTAGAGCAGGGACAGATCTGGAAAGTCGGTAGGTACAAGGATTCGCTACGGGTTGAAATCAGCATTACTGACATATACTGCGTCAATTTAGGTGACTGGGTTCACATTCGCAACCCTAATGACCTTGCCAAGCCGATCGTTGCACAGATCTACCGCATGTGGCAAGATCGCGAAGGCGAAAGATGGATCAACGCTTGCTGGTACTATCGGCCAGAACAAACGGTGCATCGATTTGAAAAGCACTTCTTCGAACACGAAGTTGTAAAAACGGGGCAATACCGCGATCATCAATTTAGCGAAGTTGTGGATCGCTGCTTCGTCATGTTTGTGACGCGTTTCAATAAAGGTCGTCCTCGTGGGTTCCCATCCGACAAGGATGTGTACGTATGCGAGTCCAGGTATAACGAAGAAAAGTTCCGATTCAACAAGATCAAAACATGGGCAAGCTGCGTTCCAGATGAAGTTCGAGAGAGAGACTACGAGATGGATCTATTTGAAACTCCAAAGCCCATGAAGAAAGTACCTAGCCCAATTAAGCATCTACTTCGCGATGATGCAAAGGCAACTGATGACTTCCCCCGACCTACTTGGGGAAGCCCAAATGCGCCTCCAATTGTAGGAGCTGTACACAGGCGACCCGCGGAAGCGAATGTAGGTGCACTCAATGCTCAAAGAGAAGGCAAATATGGCGACAATAGCAGGTACTGACTTGTTATTTCCCTAGGAAACACCACCTCCAGACCATGCATATCTTCCGAGTTCGGCTCATGATATGTACCAGACGCCGTCTGATCATGCGAGGCGAAGCACCGCAACGCCTCAGGGTGGCGGCTTTGGTGAGAGCCAAGCGCCAACGCTATCGCAATTGTCTCGAGGGATTGCACTACAAGGCCCAGGACAAGCCCAGTCTCCGCAGCTGGGAGACGCACAGCCGGCCACGTCGATAACTGGCCTGCAGCCCACATATCAGGCTCCCACGGCCATCTCGCACCAGTCACACTATGCAGCTCCAGGGCAGGGGCAAAGGGGCCCAGTACAATTTGCTCAGCCCAATCAAGGGGGCTCTATGCAAAGTCACGGGAGTCCAATTTCATATCCCCCAGGCCAAGCTATGCAGTTCCAACCAATGAATGTGACCCTGACAGCAAACTATCAGTCAGGCCAAGGTGGACGAGCAACATTTAACCAGCCCCCGTCCTATCAGTCGAATGTATACAATCCACCAAGGCCGCCCGAAGTATACACACTGTCAGAAAGCGTTAACGAAGCGTTGGAACCCAGTGTCCGAACTCAGTTCCAACACGACAACTTTGGCAGGGTCCTCTTTTTTACAGCGCCGCCGCTCGATCGTGCCTGCCATCGCGTGTCTTCTGGAAGAGCAGCACTGGCCCACAGCTTGAGATATCGTGCTGGTATGGAAGAGTGGCGGCGCCAACGGGAAAGAAAACGCAGACAGCGTAAGGGGCTAGAAAACCGTCGTGACACAAAGGATACAACAGCTACCCAATCGCTTGTTTCTGCCAGGGTCAACGAGCTCGTCGTGGGTGCCACGGAGGCAATGAAGGAGTGGTTTCGTAGGTTTGACGGCGATACCAGTATTTGGATGCATAATTATAGTTTAGCAGATGACAAGGTCGACGAATAGGCGCTTCGCGATTGGTTATGTCCGGCAGTTACCAATGCCTGCCTCTGACCCGCAACAACATACATAATTAGATGGTGTCTGAGTGTTTTGAACAAACATTCTTAGGACTTTGAGGAACGTGTGAGCGACGGCCCTATAGGGCAGTGTATTTAACCACTGCTCTCCAGTTTAATTTTCTTGCCCCATTCGCCATTGTAAGCATGTCGTAAATATTTTGCTGTTTTGTAATGCCTTACTTTTAATTTCGGGTCTTTGTGCCCTATAGCTTTCGCTAGTTGTTCCAGCCTGGGTTGCAGATTCCATGGACCGGTCATTGGCCACCATACTTCGGTTCAGACTTCAAGTTAGGCTTTATGGGCATTGGGTAGTATATTGCGTCCTTATATCAACGAAGAGGTTTGATCGTCGCTGATGCTAGACTTTCATGCTCCTGCGTTGCGCAACCTCAAGCACACCGTGCATCTCTACTTTGATGGTTTGATTCGTGAAACCTGCCTTCCCCACTTTGATACATTAACCCTTCGTAGACTGCCCATTGCACTGCATTTACCATGAATGCTCTGATGCTGCAAACGGTAAGTCCCCGAAATAAAGCCTTTGGTCCACCTTCCCGTACAGTCGCTTTCGCCACCTCCCATGCGCCTTGCCGCCCATGTTTCGTGCTTTTCAACGACGACACTGCGCTAATACCATTGATGGGTACCCAGTGTTGCGTCTGGAGACGGGTCTTCACCACGTCCAGAGGGAACACGCTTCCCCATGTCGCAATGCCAGCAATGCCACCGCACATGAGTATACGTGTGGCTTCTTCGGATAAAGAGTTCTCTCCTATTGATTTGGACAACGGCCAATTCTGCAAGGCCACTTCGTATGACCAAAAATAGAACCCGTAACCAATGCTATCGCGCAGGGCTGTGACTACGCCACCGAAGTATAGGCCTTTAATCCCTCCTGACCGCCATGTTTGGCGTGCAATTGCCCAGCTGGACTCAGATGCCGGCATTGAAACCTGAGCCCTACATTTAATAAGCTCCGTTGGCGCACTTACTACCCATGTTGCAAGCCCGCCGAATGCTCCAGCCAACCATGTTGCGTGTAGGCTGTTCTCAGTTCCAAGAGCCCGATTAACCGTAGAGTTGGCCCGGTTGTACGATACGAATAACAAGGCGTTGAGTGCTCCGTAGCCTAATATTGGCGCCGCTGTTCCGGTAAGCAGTGCTTTCGTGGTTTGAAACTGTATGGCGGCGTTTCTGTTTCCGTGTACCTGCAGCCGAAGTTTGACAATATCTAGGGGGTTACCCACAATGATACCGACGGCACCGCTCGCATAGCCTGCCCAAAAATCGGCGGACATTCCTGAATGTGTAGTGAGACGGGCGAAAAAATTAAATGGGAGAAAGTGCCTTTTTAAACAAAAACAAAAACAAGACACAATAAAACAACAAACTGGGCTAGCCAAGAGAGCGGACAAAGCACACTGTTGCGGCAATAGAACTGCCCATTCGTTTCAGCCAATAGTCGCGTAGTGGTAGTACCCAGGGCAAGGGAACAGACCCGGTACTAAGGAAGGTACCTCATGGGGGGTGGCACTTTTGGGCCACAGTGGTAGGATGTATATAGTACTCGGCCGCTCAGGCACACTCCAACAGCTGGGCTCCCAGTATGGTACCTCCCGGTATGTTAGTAATTAATATACGGACGTATCCCAGCAAGCATTACTCGACCTCATCTGCAGGGACACTGCAAAAAGGCTGTTTTGTTGGTCCAGGAACATATTTTTGAGCAGCTTCTGACACATGTCCTACGGCTGGCAGGCTGCCGACATGCTGCTGGCTTCCTGACAGCTCTCCGAAGTATGTCCAAAACTGGCGCTGCTTCGTGTACCTGCTACTAGGTACCTACCGGATAGGTGCCGCGAGAGTCACGTGAAAGCGCGACTGGCGGGGACGCGAGTTTACGCGTGCTGCACATCGATTAACAACAACTTACCCGCAACGAAGCAGCAACTTCATGACGTATCACAGGACAGAAATGTATGCCAAGATATACCGAGGGAGTTAAAAATCTTGCTAATGTTTGACCAAAGGGGCCTCGTCTCGATGAACACTGGACATGGTCCATCTAGCTCCGTTGGGAAGTCGCATCCAGCCCAATCTCACACGCAACTTGCGAACCGTCTACACCAGCCATTCAAATGTCCAGGTGCTGCTGGGAGGGACAAAACTGTCGAAAGGACATCGAGAAAAAGAAAAAGAGTTGATTATAAGGGGGCAGATGGATCAACAGACGTGAACGAAAAGTACTCGAGTGCGGACAGGCTCGCCTTGGCAACCAGGGACGCAAATCGGTTTCCCGTCTTCAAGGCAAAGGACAAGTCGACAGTCTTTCGAAAGGCCTTCTCAGTACCGCTAAAAGATAAAGCTAGTTTATCATACGATTCTAGCAGGCCGCCCCCCACTCTCGGCCTTCGCCAAGGCACGGTGTTTGTTCCCAAACCATTGCACGACCCTTGCGGCGAGTTCGCTATAGTTCTACATGATCCTACCATCGACGATAAGCCGAGCGATAAAATACCCCAAGATGTTCCGGCAGATAAGGAGGTGCAACAACTCGACGCTCCCCTGGTACACAAAAGTTTAGCAGAAATTCTGGGAATCAAGAAGTCAGTGGATAAGGCGCATCCCCGCGTCCCCGTTGTCCTAGACCCCAAACTCGCCAAAATTCTGCGGCCACATCAAGTCGAAGGCGTCAAATTCATGTACCGCTGTGTTGCTGGACTCATTGACGAGAAAGCAAATGGCTGTATCATGGCCGACGAGATGGGGCTGGGAAAGACACTGCAGTGCATCACACTCATGTGGACTTTGTTGAAGCAATCGCCAGTCGCGGGAAAATCGACCATACAAAAGGCAATAGTTGTATGCCCAGCCAGTTTGGTTAAAAACTGGGCGAATGAGCTGACCAAGTGGCTCGGCGCTAACGCTGTCACTCCATTTGCGATCGACGGCAAAGCTTCGAAAGACGAGCTAACGCGCCAACTACGACAGTGGGCCATTTCATCTGGAAGGTCCATTACTCGGCCGGTGATTATAGTATCATATGAAACTCTTCGACTCAATGTCGAAGAGTTAAAGCACACCAAAATTGGTCTCTTGTTCTGTGACGAAGGACACCGACTAAAAAATGGCGACAGCAATACATTTAGTGCCCTCAATAGCTTGAACGTCTCTAGACGGGTTATTTTGACGGGTACGCCCATTCAAAACGACTTGACGGAATACTTTTCCCTGACGAGTTTTGCCAACCCGGACCTGCTAGGGTCAAGGACGGAATTTCGCAAGCGGTTTGAGATCCCGATTTTGCGAGGTAGAGATGCTGATGCATCTCAACGAGACCGCGAGAAAGGAGACTTGTGCACGACAGAGTTGCTCGGTATAGTTAATAAGTTTCTCATTCGCAGGACGAACGATATCCTGTCGAAGTATCTTCCGGTCAAGTATGAGCATGTGGTTTTCTGCAACCTGGCACCCTTTCAACTTGATCTTTACAAGTATTTTATTACAAGCCCCGACATTCAAGCCCTTTTACGGGGCAAAGGGAGTCAGCCACTGAAAGCGATCAATATCTTAAAGAAGCTGTGCAACCACCCTGATCTTCTGAACTTGTCAGAGGATCTACCTGGCTCAAATGGCTGTTTTCCCGACGACTATGTGCCTAAGGAGTCTCGGGGCCGTGATCGAGATATCAAGCCGTGGTATTCTGGAAAAATGCAGGTTCTTGACCGCATGCTCGCTCGAATAAGACAGGATACCAACGACAAGATAGTTCTCATCAGCAACTACACTTCAACGCTCGATTTATTTGAAAAACTCTGTCGAAATCGACAGTACGGCTGTCTGCGACTTGATGGGACGATGAACGTCAACAAGCGGCAGCGGCTGGTGGATCGATTCAATGATCCTGAAGGCGATGAATTTGTGTTCCTACTCAGCAGCAAGGCGGGTGGTTGCGGCATCAACCTCATCGGAGCAAACCGCTTGGTTCTTTTCGACCCAGACTGGAATCCTGCTGCTGATCAGCAAGCCTTGGCCCGTGTATGGCGTGATGGGCAGAAAAAGGATTGCTTCGTCTATCGATTCATTGCTACGGGGACAATTGAGGAAAAGATATTTCAAAGGCAGTCTCACAAGCAAAGCTTATCGTCTTGCGTTGTTGATTCAGCTGAGGATGTTGAACGGCATTTTTCACTCGACAGCCTCCGTGAGCTATTCCAATATATGTCTAACACAAGGAGCGACACTCATGACACCTTCAAATGCAAGAGATGCAGACCAGATGGGAAGCAACATGTTAAAGCCCCGGCTATGCTGTATGGAGATACAAGCACGTGGAACCACTTCGCCAATGACGGGTTGCAACCCATACAAGATTTGTTGCTCAGGCAGGAGTTTGGTGAACCCGAGGTGTCAGCTGTTTTTCAATATATCTCTCACTAGCTCAGTAAACCAATTATATATTTTGAAGAGTTTGGTGCAATTCTTCCGTCTGAATAGTGTTGGTCAGCGCAGTTTGAATTGCGTAGTAGAGCTTCGCAATTCCTGTCCGATTGGGTGCATGCTGTTGGCTAATCGCTCAATGGACCACTGGCTCAGCGCGGGTAGACGATTTCAGCGTCCTACATTCTGGATGCATATACTTATTAAGTCCTGCCCATAGGATACATGGAATGCGGTGCCCCAGGGATGGTTTTAAGCAGATTGCTTGACCTGTTCCCATACGGGACTATTCTGCGCTGTGCATTGAAAGCCATGGCTCCGTGGCAGCTCAGATTTCGCAGCGGTTTCTACTCGTACACGGGGAGCACAAGAATGTCACTCACCATGTTCGTTCTTAGCACTTTTGAGGCCTATAAGGCTTATAGTTGATACGCGACTGAGAGAATATCATGCTGGGCCATTTTTTTTTGGCTGGCTTACGACGCTGGGCTTTGTTTTCGTCTTGTCGGCGACTATAGAAGGTATAAACCAGGCTTTCGCAAAAGGTCTGTCTGTCCTTGGAAAATCGTCGGCTTGCAGCCAGTTGCACAGAGCTAAAAAAGAGCACAGCTCCGTCCAAATGCAGGTGTAGCCTACTGCAGCAATTGGCAGCAACTCATTAGCCGAATATTGAGCAACATATTCGTCTTGGCCAAGAATATAAAGAGCGTTTGCTGCATGTCTCGCTGGTCTTCTGGAGTGAACTCATCGGAGGCACGAGGAAAGTGGGACTCGCAAGGAGGGATGCAAGACAAGGCCCCAGCCCAAGCTCCCCAACAGCAAGAAGCCGCTCAAATTTTCACACCAACTCTTTGGCTTCGTACCAACAGACGCCCAATAACCAACCCTCTGCCATATCGCGCTGCCGCATCAGAAAAAACTTTTCGAGGAACAGGATCTATGAATAATTTGTCTTTATTACTCTACAAAACATAATGTCGAGCGGCAATACCAATGCTGCATTCTCAGCCCATTATCTCAAAAGACTCACACAGGAACTTTCAGAAGACCTAGACAAAGTCCGGGACGCCGACGACTTCAAGGCAGACTCTGTTCCTTTTCTCGTGCATGCACTTCAACAAGGTGCAGCGCAGTTCACCCCTGCAACGCAACAGCATATTGTTCAACCTGTTCGGAATCCAGGCGACTCTTAAGCGGTGGAGGAGTCTGGTCCTTTTGCCCCGAGAATGATCGCCAAGCTGTTCCAGTCAGCCGTGCATGTCATTGTATAGAGCGATGCTTGACCTGCAGTGATGAGTCGCGCGGATAGGGAACGTACCTGTTGGTTTCCCCATGCCACGAGTACGTGATTAAAACGAGAGAATTCATTGTTTGCCACCCTGGGAAATAAGACTGGGCAGAACGTGTATATAATGACGGTGAAGAAAGAGGCGGAAATCCTAAGAACAAGTGGCGGCTGCGCCGCGCTGAAATGAACACGAATTATGTCCAAGGCTTCATGAGACGATGAACTAGAGCAGTTTAAAACTCACAAGACTTTGAATTATTGTCCCCATATTCTATAATCTGTCGGGAATATAATTCGTATGCTAGGAAGGCGAGAAATGTGGCGATAGGGCATGCGGCTCTGTAATATGGAAAGAGGAAATCTCGCCACTAGAGGATATTGGTTTTACAATTATTTTTGAGTGTCATTGGTTTGCCTTTTTTTATTTGCTTTCTTACTTTACTGATTTCGTTTCCCGTAGATCTAACATGCGCCAGAATGCTTCAGCGCTCATATGAATGAGAACCTTGCAATGCTGCTCCGTCGTCACAATCTGCGCTCCTTTCGCAGTGCCCATCCTTTCATGGCAAGAACAGTTACTTCCCATGCCATTAGCAATCCGACCAAACCCATGGTGACTGTGTAAAAGAACATTGCGTCAAGGTTGTAATGAATCATTCCGGCAACCGTGTCCGAGCTCTGTTTCTGTTAGTCGCTGAACGTGAAGTGAGATATATTGATAGATACTCGTTCACATACGCTTGCCATGAATAATATCCCACCGGCGATAAGACCGAATGCAGCAAGTAGCTCTGTAGGTGGGCGAGATGGCAGGGTTGATTCTGGAGGGCGAAGATATAACAGGACGTAGCTTAACGCTCGCGCACAGGAGGCTCCCAGTAAGAGGTTGCCCCACTGCTTATGCACCATACTAGATATCATACTTGCCTGGTGGTGAGAGCTCATCATTATCCCCAGTAGAAGAATAACCAAGGCGGGTATCGGATTTGTGGAAAATCTGTGATTCTCTGGATGCTCCCTCTGCTTATGCTCCTCGTCACGGGGCGGTAACTCAGGTATAGATGTGACGGCGTAGTTTAGGAGTTCACGTATCGTGCTGGACTCGACGAGCATTCCACACTGTATTATCAGCGTTAGCTACTGGTAGGAGAAGGTATAAATGGCTGGCTGTAGCCAAAGAAGCACACTTACCAGGCCTCCGCCGAGAAAGAGGACCGTGATTGCGAGATGTTCCAAGTCCTGAGCAGTCCAAGCGCCTCCCCAGCCTCCCACATGCTCTAAGAAGATATTCGTTGCACCGTAGAGAAAAATCAAAGCACTTTCAATGAATTCTGCAGAGGGGCGGAATTTTTGCATTTGATCCTGACCGGTCGTGGGCCGGAGGTTCCACGCCCAGCCCAGTTCGGCAAAGCTGCCACACCATCGGCCAAGAGTGAACAGCCCGAGCCAGAAGAAGACGCCGCCTTTGATCCAATGGGCCAGGCCATTGAACACAGACTTGCCTTCCTGTTCCATAACGGCCAGATTGTTAGTTGGGGCTAAGGCGGATCGCAATCTCATCAGCTGACTCACAAAAAAACGACCAAATGTTACGACGCCAGTAGTCAGTGCAATGAAGCCCAGTGGCAGAACAATGCGGTCAACAGCTTTGTATCCCAAGGCGAGGTACCTGGGGGCGCTCCGAGCGACACCTTTAACAATTTTGTGCGCCACATTAGCAGTCGTGGCCATCCTGGCTGATGTGAAAAAGGTCTCAAACTCATCATCATGGTCTAAATCTTTATGGACATGCTGATAAACTTCACCATAATCCCCGCACATGGTTGAGGCAGTACTGCTACGCAGCGACTCTGTGTTGGATCCCATTTCCTGTCCTATGTCATCAGAAAAGCGACATTGTTGCGCACAGTCTCCCTGGTGGCTGACGGCGTCGTCATGTCGCGACTCAAATCTGTTAAGTGTGTGAACGGGCAGAAACGGAAGTTGCTCGCTGGATTTCTGCGACGTCCGGCGTCTCCACGCATCCGCAAGGCGGGCTGTGAGGGCGACCGAGAATTGGGCTACCACAACAGATGTGATGATCCAACCGATTTTGTGATGTGCATTGTTCGGATATAGATCAGGTGTAGTCGCGTTATATATTGTCGCCACGAAAATGCCGATCGCGTTGATGACGAGAAAGGTAATCTGCAAAGCGAGGGTGTATCGTGACTTGGATATCGAAAACATGACAGCTAAGTAGGTAGAGAACGACCTGGCTGTTAGCGCTTCAAACGTGACCAACAACGGCGCTCCGCCCTGGAATATCCGATCGCTACTTACCAACAGGCAGTACAAATACCCAAGCAAGCACCATGAGTGCAATATGCGAGTAGATTACAGCGACATGTTCGCCGTGAGAAAAGTACGTGGGGGGGTAGACCGATTCGTCGACAGGCTCCTCGCCATGCATGCTGCCGTGTTCGTAGCTGGAGTTGGCATTATCTGCGGCGACGGGCAAGGTTCCTGACAGAAGGACCAGAAGTGCTGGCCCGAGGCTCCTCAAGACCAACATGAAAGTTGCTGGAGCCGACCGTCATAGACCGCACGGAGCTGGATCGGGGATACGGAAAGTCAGCGTTTGGTAGCGAGCCCGCATTTAATGGACTACAAGGCGAGTAGCTGATTTGGCGCAGGTCTTTGTCTGTAAATGCTTCGTTGGCAAGGCTATCCGATCTCGTCACCGGCAGTGGGAGGTACCTACTTGTCGCTGCAGCTACTCCGCCTTGTAAGATATTCGTCGCGAAATGGGTGGAAGGCAAGAAGGCAACTTTCTCGCTGTGCGTTTTCTACCTGTTTAGCTACGGCTCACAGACAGTTTTCGAGGGTTCCTCTGCCGGTTTTATGGGCTAATGGGCTACCCAGAGGTGCCATGAGCGATGCGGAGCTGCATCGCTTCATTGTAGTGCTGTAAACGTGGCCGACTATAGGACCCGAAGCTTCCGAAGCTTCCGAGGCTTTGCGTGAAGATGTGTTGGGTGATGGAGGGAAGGTAGATGGGTATGCGGACGATTTTGGCATGGTCTTGTGAGGTTGTCTACGGCGGTACCCCCAGGCAGGCCCGGTGTACAAGCACGCCGCCGCCGGAGGAAGTGACTTATGACCACCCCATCCCCCCATCCCTCCCAATTACGATATTACATATTACCTCCAACTGGCCCGCTACCTACTTGCCTGCCTACCTAGTACCTACCTTCATTACAGTACCTACTAGTAGATACGTACAGGTACTAAGATACGGTAATGTTGTTACGTACCTACTTAATGTAGTAGGAGGAGGAAAGGCGGCAGATGTATAGAGTATAAGCTCGTAGTCGTTTATGCATTCGCCACTAGTGCTCAAAGGGTGTCTCTCCAAGCGCACGACTTACACTGATAGCCAGGGCACCCGCGTCGGCATCGTCGGCATCGTCGGCATCGCGGGCATCGGGGGCCTCGGCGGGAACCCGTAAGGCGATCAACTAGTTGGAAGGAATACTCTTGAAACAACGTATTGACACCCCGCGGTGCACGCTGTATGGTTACCCGGTAGCCTACGATGCAGTGACGATGCAATTCGCACGACGCATACACGACGCATACACGACGCATGCTGGCATTTCTCACAGTGTTCAACGGTGGCCGGCTGTCACGCTGGCGTTACACTTGGTGGCGCTGTGACAACTCTAATCATCCGTGGGCGGCTGGATGTACCCTTAGAGTCCGCAATACCGACTGCATAGTACGGTAGTAGACATCCTGCCCTGTGTAAACCAGCCTACCATGGCCACCCCTCCCTGCGACCCACGGCTCCGGAATAGCCGGGAGCTTGTGTATCACCTCACCATCACGAGTCTTTGCCATCTCGACACTGCGCAGGAAGGCTGGAACTGACCGCGCACACCAAGAGACTTAGTCGTAGCCTGGCCGTGCTTGCTGCTACTATGTACGTGGAGACACTTCGCCGCTCGCCTACTAAAACCAACGCCGTTGTGGATAATGTATTGCCGAATAGATCATAGCATCGGGAAAACCAACACGCTACTGTAAAGTCGTTGGCAATGGTCGTACAGTAGCGAAGTACTGTACGGGCAGGGAGGAGAAAACAGGAGCCGTTGTCCACATCATCTCCACAAGACATCATCACGCCCATGCCCACGTTTCACTACGTTATGTATCTACTACTCGTATGTACGCCCGCGGACCCCCGGACGTAATGTCGTCAGCCGATCGTAAGCCACACGCATACACTCCGCCATTTCCGTCCCATGCGTGCCCGAATATTGTACGACCTTTACGTCCGCCCCCTCACCTGTTTTTTGACCGCATCTTCCTCTTCCGAACATGCCGGATGTCTCACCAATAGGTCGCAGCTTCACAAGCCAGTCACCGGTGGAAAAGTTGTACTGCGCCAGCCTTCGTGTGTAGCGGAACCATGCCCGTGAATGTGGTGGTCCTCTCGCCTAGAGTACTCTTGCGCGATTGGGACTTCTCGATGCCTGCTCACACCCAGCCCTCGCCTCGTACCAACGGCCACCACTTGACATTTGTTGTAGAATCGAATCGAGGACACGCAGTCACTGGCCGCAAGTCGCGTTTTATTAATCTTGTGCAGGCAGCATGTACATGCTGTGGCCACTCTACTGTACACATTCCCCCGACGTCTATTGACTCGGGCGACTCTTGGGTCGTCTGCTACTGCCGCCAGTCCTATAGCATGCTCGCATCCACTACATGGAAGACGCACGATGGGCGACTGACCTGGCACGCTGCTGGTTGTTTTTACTTGACACTGTCCAGCAAGGACAACCACTACCAGATGAGCGTCCCGTGAATCGCACGACCCTCTACTCAGTCCCTAAGTTGTGTTGTATGCCGACATAGCCCAGAAGGACTTGCGCGCTTGAGGCAGAAGCACAATGACGAAACTATTATCCCAGATCGATATTATGTGCAATGTATTATCTAGGCTACTGAACTTGTCTTCAGACAAGGCAGAGCCTTACAAGGCTGGCTTGCCCTCCAAGCGCCATTTGCTATCCTCGGACTGCACCACCTTTTTCTCCGCTTGAAGCTTGTGCAGTATCTGCAGGACGCCGGAACAAGCAGCTGGGTGAAGATCTTCGCTCACGTCTCGGTACACAACTTTGACGATATCCATAGCTGACCAAGTATTTCGGCCATCTTGCTCCATGTCACGCATGACATGAATAACCTGTTCTTCTCGCTGCTTGCGATGTTCGATGTATTCAGTTATTTTCAGGGGCCCGTTTTCAATCAACGGTCCATGTCCGGGGTAGGCCTTCCCATGGAATAGACGCTTCATATTATCCAAGCTTTGCATATATGTGGCCAAGTCTTCAAACACTGCTGTGCCTTGCCCAAGTACGTTATCAGCAGTGAACATGGCGTCTTCCTCCACCAATGTGAAGACCATGTGGTCTGCAGTATGTCCGGGAGTGTAATGGGCTGTCAAAGTAACGCCTTCAACACTGAAGACTTGTCCGTCAAGAATAGCTGATTGCCCCTCTTGCGGCTCATTTTTGTAAATGACAGCCCCCTCCGCAATACTCTGGAGGTCTCTTATCCCACCGACATGGTCATGGTGCCAGTGGGAGATGAGAACTGTCTCGATGGTTGCATTCTCATCACAGAGGACAGATCTGAGGGAGTCCGCCCATGCAGGTTTGCCCTCGCCGGTGTCAATCAGGATGCGCCTCTTGCCAGAGCCAAGTAGGTAGGTATTGGTTCCTTGGAGTGTGAACTTTCCAGGATTGCCGCCCAGTATGCGAATACATAGCGGACTCAATCTCGTCACGTTTGGAAGCGGCACAAGTTGTGTCGCCATTGTTCGCTGGCTGGACCTAGACGGGGCAGGGTTCTGTCGCAGGATGCTGCTCTTCAGGTGGCTGTGACTGGCTGCGAAACGAGATGTCGTTGCTGGTCGGCACAAGGCTCGAATACTGGGACTTTTTTGCGCAGCGTGGAGCGCGTTCAGCGTATGTCGCATAGTTTATGTACGAGTCAAAGATATCACTGATGTGGTGGTGTGGCGCCACAGTAACTGCCTCGGCTTCGGACCATTTGCGGCTACTCTCTCTATCGTTGGGTCGTCAGCGAAAGCGCATTCACCAGCCATTTGTGTACGAGTGGTGACCCATTAAGGAAGGGTCACCGCATCTAAGGCTGAGAAAAGCATCAAAACATCCGTTATGATAGATGTATGCATAATACACATATTTCTATTATACCGTTTTCCAGCTGGGTGATTCAGGAAAACAATTTGCGACTTGGACCACACTACTCCGTATATACGGGTGCCTACCATAGTACTATGTGATAAGGTCGCCCATAGCGGCCGGCCCGCTCTTCCCTCCCTCTTGACCCCACGCCTTATTTTGCGGCATCGGAAATATCCACCTCCGCTGCTCTAATCGATATGAATCAGGATCCATCTTTTGGCCGTGACAATTGATCGCGTCGAGTGACAGACAACACGGCGACTGCCTTTCCTCAATGTTTCTAGCAACCGCTGCACACTAGAGCACATTATACCAGCAACTACGTACCTTGTTCCATGTCAGGGCACGGAAACACAAGCAACGATAAATTGTAAGTTTGAAAACGGCACAGCAACCTTCCCGGCACAAATAGGAGATTTTCGGTTGGCCCACGCACAGGACTGCAGTAGATACGCTGCCTGAGCCAAGAGCTAAATTGACATTTTCGTTTTAGCTAAGATTTTCGCCGTGGCCGAGCCGTTCGTCAAAAGGCACTGCAGTAGCAGCATCGAAGACACACAGTCAGAAAATCACCATTAATCTCGCGCTGCCGCTCGAGGTGAACCATGTCCAGCAGGCCAGTAACGCCGGCATCTCCTAGGAATGCACGCGTCAAGTCGCCAATACCCGGGCTTCCGATGTTCGGCTGTGGTATGAAATAATCATGCTTAATTGTACCCCCAACCAAACTGCGACCTTGGGATCCTAACAGGGCTGTAGAGCACGTGCAGCTCCTCCTCTCGCAGGGGCAGGAAGTGATGAATAGTTCCATATCGCACTACAAAATGATACTACGAGGCATATTCGACTCGAGCCCTATTGTTCCACAGACATCAACGAACCCGGAAGGTCGGCCGATTACAACACTCACATCCAATTACCTTTGTTTGCAGTGCCCAATGACGGTCTCTGAGGAAGACAGACTTGGGCATGGGAATAAAAAGTCCCACCGATTTTGTGAGCATTGGGCACCCCGCAGCACATTACCAATTGCTAACTAAACCAAGATGTCGATTCCCGGAATGGTGCTCTTTACTGTCAAATCTGCGATGATCTCGTTTGGGATCCGACTCTTGAAGAACTTCGGCTACGGAAAATTGGCACAGGCTCGTTTTCAGGTAAGATACGCACTCTCCAAACGTAACCTAGAAAGCTCTTTTTAATGCTCGCAACAAGGCCGGAAAAGAAAGCACGACGAGCTATTTACAGACTCGATCAAGGATGACCCTAGATACATATCGTCCAACACTACAACTGCTTCCTGCCGCGCGAATGGATTACGGGGCATCTATAACGCTGGCGCAACCTGCTACCAAAATGTAGTACTTCAGAGCTTCCTTCACAACCCACTCCTTCGAAATTTTTATCTTAGCGATGGCCACCAAAGCAATGACTGCAACGTCTCGCACTGTCTTAGCTGCGCGATGGACGACATGTTTCAAGATTTCTACGCGCTGGAAAACACCAATGGATATACGGCTGCAAATATCCTCTCAGGCTTCTGGATATCAGAGAAAAAAGCATTCGAAAATCTCGTTACAACAAAAGAGCAAGACGCCCATGAGTTCTTCCAATTTCTTGCGGAGGATTTACATGAGCGCAACGGCGATGGCAAAAAGCCGGAAATCGGCAGCGAACATAGCTGCAATTGCATTATTCACCAAACGTTTTATGGGAAAATGCAGACGACAACAACTTGTCAAAGCTGCGGAGGGTCCAGCAATACCGTGCAGTCTTTCTTGGACCTTAGCCTGGGTCTCGATAACCTGGCTCAAAAGCGAAATAAGAAAGCGGGCCAAAAGGCACCGAACCTGACACTTACGGACTGTCTTGATGAAGAATATATCAAGTCCGATAAATGTGAATTTCGATGTCATCATTGCGCCTCCACGCAACAGGCACGGAGGCATACGAGCGTCAAGCGACTGCCCAACGTTCTTTCTGTGCAGTTAAAAGTAAGACAGACAGACTCAAACGATAACAACTACGCCGCCGTGGCTAACAATAGGTTGCAGCGCTTCGAGTACAAGCAAGGTCGACATGATCACGCGGCATCAAAGATTGACGCGCCTGTTGACTTCCCATTGCAACTGAATATGCTTCCATATACGAACCGTATCCGCAGTCGTGATAGTAGAGAGAACATGGAGCTGCAGCGATCGTGCACCTACGATTTGTTGAGTGTCGTCGTGCATGTTGGGGAGATAGAAACTGGACACTACACGTCTTATTGCCGCGTTGGTGATCAGGTACGTTTCAGCTAACAGGAATAACTTGAATAAGAACCACGCTAATTCATTCTAGTGGTTTAAGTTCAATGACCACAAAGTCGAATTGGCTAGTCTTTCCGACGTGTTAGGGGCCCAAGCTTACTTGCTATTCTATATAATTAGGTCATTAGCTTAAGCTATTCAGCATGCGTAGGCGGCAGCAGGTGCACATGCTCCATTCCCAGCAACTCACTTTGGCCGACCACTCATAGATCTCATGGTACAATGGTATACAACTTAGGATCCTTCATGCCTGTTGACTACACATGTTTGAAAGACCTGAATTATTCAGCGTTTAATACATTGCGCCTTTACTTCAAGACCTAGGCATATCGTCACTAGTTCCTCCCTACGTCATGATTGACATACCTGCGTCTAATAATTAAGCCTTGTGCAAAAGGTATAACGAGCTAAATCGAAAGAAAGATTGTATCAATTAACAGCGCAACGGCTTGCCAATGTCGCCATTGAAGACAAGTCGGCCTATATGTACAGACAAGAGCTAGCCACTCCGGTTCCCCTTTCCACCGCAGCCCACTGTTTGGCCACTTTACAACTCATCCAAGACATGAATATACTTCTTGTCTTCCCTTTTTTCCTTCTCTGTCGCAGGGGGTAGATCGTAGTAATTCTGGCTGCGGAAGCCTTGCTATAATACAGTTAGCAATTTTATGTGAAGAACCTTAGGAGGGAGGGTGGTTGCCTACCAGGTAGTGATACGTAAAGCTTGCAATATCACCAGGCTCGATACCGAGGTCCTTGAAAGTCTTGGCTTCCGGGTCAATGACCTGGTCAATGAATTCCCTCTCAATCTCATCAGCCGACAGAGTATGCCACCACAGCGCCTTGTTAAGTACACCAGCCAATGGCTTAAGGACGGACTTTGGGACGTTGACGTGTCGTCGCTGCTTGAAGATTTCTTTATCCACCATTTCCGCAATTTGGCCCATGCTGTATTGCTTAGGTCCGTAGAGCTCGAAGGTCTGTCCGGCGGTGGCATCGTCGTACAGCATCTTCTCCAATGCAGCGCCCACATCGATAGACTGTTGCATCTGTTAGGATCTTGAGTGGATTCGCCAGACAGATAAACTCACATGAACGGGCCAAAACTTCTCTTGCATGTTGTTTGCTGTGAAGAGGTTGAGTACAGAAGCAAGCTTCAGTAAGAGGTTATCTTCGAAGCCGAAGATCGGCGCGGGTCTGACAAGGGTCGCTTCCGGGAAAATGCTCCTAGCGACCTGTTCACCGCGGCCCTGAGTTTTGTTAGCATGTTTTACAATCGATACTTAACGTATAGTGGTAGTGGTATCGTACTTTGGTAGCATAGAACTCAGAGCTAGATTCTGGGTTCGCGCTGTGAGAGGAGACGTGGATGTAACGATCAACATCATATTTTGCTACCGCTTCGACAATACGTTCGGTTCCCTCAACATGCACGTCTGCTAAAGAAAAGTTTCTTTGCGCAATCATCAGCATACGGCGAAGTAGCGTATTGAACGTCTTTGAACATACTTGGTGGGATAGTCGCGACCGACTAAGTTGTAGACAACATCGGAATGGCGGACACTTGCTTCGATAGACGGGGTATTGCGAAGATCGTACTCCTAGAGGCCAGTTAAATACGCGTTTGGAATCACATAAGGCGCCGCCTTCTGCGTACCACAAAGACAACTCGGCCGAGATCGCCAGATACTTTGAGGTGACGCTTGGTCATTTCCTCGCGAAACGGAACGACGACAGTGCATCCTTGACGGGCTGCATTAATTAGCACCTTCTCTTTGCATGTTCTTTTTTTTGCCTTGGGGGGGGAATGCATTGTTCGTACCAAGTCTGTTGACAATGTACCGGCCTAGCTGGCCGGTTGCGCCAAATACAGTCGCGGTGTGCCCTGAAGAAATATTAGAAAGCTTTAGGGGTCCTACAATTCGTCTGCATACCTCCAAGAGAAGACCTTTGATATCATTAGTTAGTGAACATACCCTCCGGTGCCATCGGCATGTTATTTCTTACCTGCCACCCTCAACTCTCAGAATCGGTTTGCCCGTTCTTGTGATGGCGATGTCGGAGGCAAAGCGCTTGCATGCAGCGCTGTGCGCAATTTTGCGTGCTGAACGCATAGCGCCAAAGGAGGAGACCATCCTTGCGACGAATTGACCAATGCAAGAACGGTTGTAGCGTTGTCGACGAAACAGAACGTACGGTTGATTTCGTCGTTGAGGTCAAACGCTCGCCCGAAAGGTGAGTAGGATGGATACGCCGCGTCACGTGGAAGGTCACGCGTACGAAGGCTTGGTGGTGGGCCATGGCACGAATACACCTTAGGTAAGGAACAGTAAGGAGCAGAGGCAATGGCACTACCAAGTCCGGGTGGGTGGTGCTCAGGCACCATACCTACCTACCTACCTTAAGCTCCTCGGGCGCGTTCTTCTGGTCTGTGCGCCCTACCCAGGCCCCAACTCGATGGCGTGGGCCGTCTGGCGTTCGCAACGAAGCGCTCGCAACTTCCAACCAGAGCACCATCGCTTTCTCTTTTCCGACCAGAAACATCACAGTTGAAGCAACGGCGCTTTGTAATTGCTTCAGGGGAAACCGCAAGCGCTGAATTAACAGCTTTCTGAAGGTCCTCTCACATAAATTGGGGACTATTTGGTGCAATGAACAACGACGCTATCTCAGACTTTCTGGCTGAACAGAGGGACAAAGCTCCAGAGGAGCTCCAACCTCTTGTTCTTGACTTTGAGAGCTTCTGGGAGCGAAAACTTTGGCATCAGCTCACTGATGCCTTAGTTCAGTTCTTTAATCACCCCGGAAGCGCGCCGCAGCGCCTGTCTTTCTACAATGTGTTTATCCTGAAGTTTGCGGACAAGATCAACAAGTTAAAGCTCGTGGATCTAGCTTTGAAGGCCGCAACTCAGTCCAAAGGTAATTCTATTTCTCCCATCTGAAATGCCTTTGACTAACATTTCTTCAGATGATCAAGAAAAGCTATCGTTTCTTCAATCTGTCGCCAAGAAGGTTGACACCGAGAACTCGCAAGATGCTCTTGTATTTGCGTCGGTCGCCGTAGCAGAAGTCAAGCTGAGCCTGAACAACCTCGACGATGCAAGAAAAGATCTGGATAATGCAGAGCGCATACTCGACTCGCTAGATTCTGTTGAGGTTATTGTGCACGCTGCGTTTTACGATGCAAACGCAAGCTACTACCAGGTAAGAAACCACAAGTGGCAGGAAACACTATTTGAGGGCTAAAGTCTAATTTTTCCAGCGCAAAATGGACTTCGCGAATTACTACCGGACGGCCTTGCTGTACCTCGCTTGTATCGATGTTTCGACTATGCCTGACGAAGAACGCCATCGGCGAGCATACTATCTCAGCGTCGCCGCTTTGGTATCCAACAGCATCTATAATTTTGGCGAGCTACTTCTGCACCCGATCCTTGATACCTTGGCACAGAGCAAAGATGATGCATGGCTGCGCGAGTTACTCTTCGCTTATAATCGCGGGGACCTAGCTGCGTATGAAGTATTATCGGATCAGATCAAATCCAACAAGCTTCTGAGTGAGAATTCAACACATTTGCGGCAAAAGATCTACTTGGCGGCGCTTACGGAAGCAGTGTTTCGCCGACCCCCTCATGACCGGGCAATGAGTTTCGCAACCATCGCTGAGGAGACCAAAGTCCAAGCAAATGAGATAGAGCATTTGATTATGAAAGCTTTAAGTCTTGGCTTGTTGCGCGGTACAATCGACCAAGTGAACGAGGTAGCGCACATTACTTGGGTACAGCCAAAAGTGTTGGATATGAAGCAGATTGGCAGCATGCGCCAGCGTTTACTTGACTGGGACTCGAGTGTAAACCATCTTGGTAATTGGATTGAAAAGGCGGGTAAAGATGTTTGGGCTGCATAGAGGGTTCCCGGAATGGCTAGTTCATCGAACATGAACAGTTTGTACATTAGTTGGTGAATAGACTGGCTATCAAGGTTATCTCCTTTTCCACGACCCGGCATGTTACTATGGTCAGGCCACGATGCCAAACGCAAAGCCTTACCTTTAGTGGGCAATATTTGTACAAGTAGTCGTAGCCGCACTTAAGCGGGACACGACAAAAATTTGAGACTCGGGCTGTATATTGCGAGCACTACATCGCAGGTGAACCAAGAACATTCAACATGCCAAGAATCCACGCAGGCCACCAGACGCACCAAACGACGATTGACGTGTACATGCCCCAAACATTGAACCCAAAGCTAGCCTCCTTCAACACTTCGGCGATTGAAATGTTAAACGCTTGCGCAGAAGAGTACACCACGGTTGGTGGAGCAATGCAAGTCAAGATGCTGGCCAGGAAACACCTCGTAAATATGTTCTTGCTTGTCTGCACAAATGTGAACGGCGTCGCAAGGATGCCAACAATAAACGCTAGTGAGAAATTGAGTGTCGCAAGCGTGGCAAGGGACATCCCAAGAACGAGCAATGAAAACGATTTAATCAGCTGGAACTGCTGCACGGTCGCTTTATATCGCGAGAGAATGTAGGATATACCCCACGGCAGCAAAGCTGACCCAAAGGTGAATATTGCAAACGCCGGGGAGAGCATCTGACGACCAACATCAATTCGTGTCTTCTTTCAAGCAAACGGTTTTACATACCTTTTCAGACAAATTGTTAAAGATAAATAACGGTATCACGGAGAGAGCTTGGCATGCTGCGACAACGGCAATGGGGAGGAAGAGGTCTCTCTCAGCAGCGTGAGACCCATACGCGCTGTTTACCTTCGCTCCGGAATCTTTTGCCACGGTCTGAATTTGCTGCCCGCTTTTCACCCATAAAAATATTGCCATGATGCTGAAATTTGCCGCCAGTAGCATCGCGCTCGGTAGATAAGTACCGATGGAAACGAAACGATCCCTGTGCATCAAAAGATAAAAGAAGAAGCTCTGATGCAAGTGCTCTAGAAGATTATTCAAACTTCTGAAGGTTCCCTCGACAATGCGACCCATTGCCATCTCATCATGCCAGCCTTCACCGTAAGGCTGCAATGTGACAGCGTCGACATGGTACGGTATAAAGCTACTGTGTGGGCCCGTCGCGTAACCAATTCCCTGCTTCAACATTCCACGCAGTATAGTGCGAAGACGATCCTGGTAGTTGTTCGAGTGCTCTTGCAGATTTTGGATAGCTGTTGGCACGCCCATCTGTCCTCCCGCAATGTTAACAATGGAATTTATCACGTCAAGGTTGGGCAGCTGTCCATTTGTCCCATCGTAGACTATGTGGACGGCATCAAATCTGTGGTCGATTGCAAAATCCAGCGCCAACGCGCCTTGTAAAGCACCCGATTTAAGCGGAAGTGGCGAAACGTATTTCGAATCATGAGCGTCGTGATAAGCGTCAACCCAGGCTTGCGTCCCTGCTTTGCTGTCTGGCGGTAGCAAAAGAATAATATCCTTTGACCAGAGGGACCATCCTAATGCAAGTCAGTATTGCTAACAATAGAGCTGTTGCAGGTTCAGGAGCCTCTCTTACTCTTGAAATAACGAGCGAGGGTCAGGGCCAAGGCGACGCCGTTGCGGTTTACCTTCTCATCTATGCTTTTCCATGCTGCCACTAAAACAATCGATTCCGTTGCATCTCCTCGGGGAGCTTGCAAGATACCGTACACATTTTCCCCGGAGTACTCCTCTCCTGCGGAGTTGTATGTGAAGTTTTGGCGCCCGACCTTTACGCCTATGTTCTTAAGAATGACTTCGAGATGGTCATTTATTCTGTGTCGCAGTTATATTAGTATTTCCCCCCTCGTTATGAACTCTTCGGCAAGCTGCCAGGTATAGAACTGTACTCGTAGTTATCTTTGGTAGACAACACGTCAACCTCTTGCTGATAAGCTCGAAAGATATTCTGTTCGCTTCCGCCAAAGTATGTATGCACTTGCCCTGGCAATAGTGCATTCTCAGAAATGTATGTTCGTCGAGAGTATTCGTCAAGCGGTAAGAGCAAAAGCCAAATGAACCCTACGCATATGCAAAGCAGGGATAGGTAGGGCGGCAGCTTGAGCATTCGCGGATCGCGCCTCAGCGACATTGCGGAGGCTATTCAAAGATCAATACTAGTTAAATCATAAAACATTTGCAAGTACTTACAAAGTAGCCGCGACATATCTGTTGGATTTCGAGGCGGCAGATTGGCGCCTGTTCCGTGTTGATCCGTGTCGCGTAGTAACACGCATGAACTTGGAGAGTAGGTAGCAAGCGAGCTGGCAAAACGGGACGTGGCTCCTTGGAGCTACGGCGCCACCTGTCGGGGTAACGCGCTAGCACCGTGCATGGTGTGGGGTGGTTGCAGGGACCCTACCATAGGGACAAATGCATAGTTGTGATTATCAGCCACAACTACAGTACTGATGCTTTCAAATTCGCGGTAGCTATCATCCCAGTAATACGGGCCTATAGGCTGAATAACTCCTTGTGGCATGCTTATACGCACGCAGGCCCGAGAAGCGGCGAAATTACCTCGGACAATATCCTGTCACAGTCTACGCAGCACGGTACATTTTCGCAAGTGTGATGAAACCATACACAGATTTCCTGTTAAATTGGGCCACCATTTGACACAAAAGGGATGGGTGTATATAATGTGTGTGAACGTAGATTACTCCTGTGATGTTGGTAGTACATACACTACGATATATATGTTTGCTGCCGAAACGTTTCAGTAAAATGCATGCTGCTCCACAAAGCGAAATGCACATCTAACTGCGAAGATATCGACTGGTCTTCAAGCATGGCGAACATCTAACGCTGTATCTCACGGGCCTAGGCGCTGAGTGCTGCCAACCAACTCCGTGGCAGCTGCGCTGCCGCCTGTTCGGCTTGCTGATGGCAGCACTCCAAACCTCCCGTAAGTTTTTTGATCTACACTGATATAGTGAGGTAGAATAGCCAGAAGATTCAGTTTCGACTCGATCCACCTCAGCGCCCATTCTGGCGGCGCTACATACTTGACATAACCAAGTCCAGCTACGCGGGCAGCTTCACGTTAGCATATAGCTGTCAGGGATATAGTTATGGTGCTTACCAATATAGCCAACCCCGAGCCCGCAAAGGTGGCCAAGAAGGCTAGTGTTTGGCACTAATGCAGCAACTACAATAACAAATAGTAGCGGTGTTGTCCATGTTGGGATATGATGTGTCGCAATAACAAGGTAAGGATTTGCTCGATACGTTCGGATCGCTTCCATACCCAGGAGCAGAAATACCCATAGGCTATCGCGTTTGGGTCAGCAAAACATATCAAAATGCCGAAATCGCAAGGGCTGCGTACCTCGCCCCCATAATGGCGTTGTTTGCTCGAAGTATCACAACCTCAATAAGAAGGTACAGTAGTGCGGGGACCGTAGTAAGAGCTAACTGTCGATGAGATAATTTTCCGATCAATTGCTCTCCAGTCTCACTTACGACCAAAGAACAGCGCAAGGGCTGTTAATGTTCCATGCTCGCTTTCGAACCGCTCCATCAGGGGCGTAAGAGCCAAGATATTTAACAGAGCATGAATGGCGTTAAGGTGTATCAATGGAAAGGTCGAGAGTCGATATCCTAGTGGACGCGTGCCAGAGTTAGTCGCAATTCGCATTGCCTGTGCCTGTGAACATTTTGCTTACCTGACGTAAAGGACACTTTGTCGGGAACCAAAGCGCCCCATTCTTGCACATCCCAGAGTCCAGGGAGTGTTAAAATCCAGAAAATGGATATTACCACGACAATTGCTCGAGTAAATAAGGGGAGTCGGAAAACGTAAGAGCGGGCGCGAACGGTGCTGAAGCCTCGCACGCTGGGCATGGTATGGTCGCGTGCCCGCGTCGACGAGTTCTCCTTGCCGATGTAGCTGGCAAGGACCGCGCTAACTGTAGCAGTGAGGTAGGCGTAGTATCTCCACGAAGAGCTATAGCTACTGTCCAATATTGCAGTAGCTTCGCGGTGTGCTTGTCGGCAGGAAAAGCGCCAAACCTAGAGCATGGCGACACTTTCACGTTGAATAGAACAAGTTCTAGGGGCAGCATCTAATCGACACGTGATACGTATTCGCTGGGCTTGGGCAGGGAGCGGAGGCATGCACGCTTGCTCTCCTACTGTTAGGTAGAAACTTAGTGGGTCAAAGTTCAGCCCCCAGAGGCGCTAATCAGAAAGACACCGGTTCACGGTACACCAAGCAGATACTTCAGTCACAAGAATAAGAGAAACTATGAAGCTTTCGGTACACATATGAAAGTACAATGTTTTTTTACAAAATAACTGACGGAAATAAGTATGAAAACACACTACTAAAGTCTACCGGCACCCTGTGGCTGCCGTAGCCCAATCAACTCCTGCACTCTTGTTTGCGTCACGAATAAACCCATACCGTCCAATACAAGCGCCTTGGTAATTTATTTTCCTGCTTACAGCCAACGTATGTGTTATTACGCAGACTTGGCCATCGTGTTCAGGGCACTGCCATTCTTGAACCACTCAATCTGAGCCTCGTTGAAGGTGTGCTGCAAGGGAACTTCAAAGGTAGAGCCGTCCTTGGGATGAACAACCATGGTGATCGGCTTGCCGACGGCCAGTTCTGTGCAGAGAATATCAACCTATTACCTCGAAGTTAGACATCTATCACACGAAAACGAAATAATTCTGAATGCTTACCTTATCCTCAGGCTTGATCTTGTCGTAATCGGCGGGGTCGCTGAAAGTCAGAGGAAGCATACCCTGCTTCTTCAAGTTGGTCTCGTGAATACGGGCGAAACTTCGAGTGATAATAGCCAAGCCTCCGAGGTGACGAGGCTCCAGAGCCGCATGCTCTCGGGAGCTTCCCTCACCATAGTTCCAGTCACCGACGACAACCCACCTGATGCCCTTCTTCTTGTAGTCGCGGGCAACAGCAGGAACGGCGTCCCAGTCGCCAGTCGTGGCGTTCTTAATCTTGTTCGCTTCGCCATTGGCCTCGTTGATGGCGCCAATAAGCATGTTGTTGGAGATGTTATCGAGATGGCCGCGGTACTTCAGCCAAGGGCCGGCCATGGAAATGTGATCAGTCGTGGTCTTGCCCTGCGCCTTGATCAAGATTGGGATGTCCTTAGCATCCTTTCCATCCCAGGCATTGAATGGCTGAAGAACCTGGAGACGGTCAGACGTAGGGGAGACTTGGACAGAGACAGTGGAACGGTCCTTGGGAGGAGCTTGGTAAGTGTTGTTGCCCGGGTCATAGCCCTTTGTAGGCAAACCGTCACCGCTTGGCGGCTGGAGAAGGAACTCATTTCCGTCCTTGTCCTTGAGTTTGTCCGTGAGAGGGTTAAAGTGCAGCGTGCCAGCAATTGTGAGAGCAACAACCAGATCAGGAGATGTGACAAAGGAGTGCGTAGCGGGATTGCCGTCGTTTCGTCCCGTAAAGTTACGGTTGTATGACGATAGGATGGAGTTTGCCTCGCCCTTCTTCACGTCCTGGCGGTCCCACTGTCCAATACAAGGGCCACAGGCGTTGGCCAGCACAATTCCACCAAACTCTTCGAAAGTCTGCAGCTGGCCGTCGCGTTGAATGGTGGCACGAATCTGCTCAGAGCCAGGAGTGACAGTGAAGGCAGATTTAGCTTTCAGGCCATGGTCAAGGGCATCGCGTGCAATGGAAGCGGCTCGTGACATATCCTCGTATGAAGAGTTGGTGCAGGAACCAATGAGGCCAACCTTCAGGTCATCAGGCCAGTTGTTATCCTTGACAGCCTGGCTAAATTTAGAGATCGGAGTGGCCAGGTCAGGAGTGAAGGGACCGTTGATGTGCGGCTCAAGCTCAGAGAGGTTGATCTCAATGAGTTGGTCATACTCTGCGCCCTTATCCTCGCGAAGCTCCGCAGCATAAGAGCGAGCAAAGTCGCCAATCTCCGAACGCTTTGTAGCCGCGAGATAGTCGTACATACGGTCATTGAATGGGAAAAGCGAGGTCGTTGCGCCAATCTCCGCTCCCATATTACAAATCGTAGCCATACCAGTGCACGAGATGTTGTCGACGCCGGGTCCATGGTACTCAACAATCGCACCAGTGCCACCTTTGACAGTGAGGATATCCGCAACCTTCAGGATAATATCTATAGTTCAATTAGTATATATTACACCATATAGCTAAAATAGCTGCAACAACTGCAACAACTGCAACAACTGCAACAACTGCAACAACTGCAACAACTGCAACAACTGCAACAACTGCAACAACTGCAACAACTGCAACAACTGCAACAACTGCAACAACTGCAACAACTGCAGTGGCAGACATGGCAGACATGGCAGAGTCCAATTTGTCGCAGCGCTTGCTAAAACAGTAATACAGAAGGAAGACTCAAGGCAAAATGGTCGTCCAGAGCCATGTCACTGGGACTTGGGAAGGGACAGATGATTGGCAACGACCAAAGATGGAATGTGCCGGGTAGAGGAAGAAGATAGAATACGTACCTTTAGGAGAGGTCCAGCCAGACATCTGCCCTGTAAGCTTGACGCCGATAACATTAGGGGCCTTCAGCTCCCAAGGAAGATTGGCCATGACGTCGACAGCATCGGCACCACCAACTCCAATGGCGGCCATACCAAGGCCACCACCGTTGGGAGTGTGGGAGTCGGTACCAATGAGAAGACCACCGGGGAAAGCGTAATTCTCAAGGAGAATCTGATGAATAATGCCCGAGCCGGGTTTCCAGAACCCAATGTTGTACTTGGCGCAGGCCGAAGACAGGAAGTCATAAACTTCCTTGTTGATACTGACAGCACGCGCCAAATCTTGGCTTCCACCAACCTGTGCCTCAATCAAGTGGTCACAGTGAACAGTGGTAGGGTTGGCGACCTGGTCCATGCCTGCGGACATGAACTGGAGAATCGCCATCTGGGCTGTCGCATCTTGGCAGGCAACGCGATCAGGGCGAAGCTTCAGGTATGACTTGCCGCGCTCGATCTCTTGGCCGTGCGGGTCGTCCAAGTGAGAGTAGAGAATCTTTTCGGCATACGTCAGAGGCCGGTTGAGGCGGCTGCGGACGACGGACAGATTCTCAGACATCTTCTTGTAGTTGATAAAGTTTTTGTCTTCCCAGTTGTTCTGGCGAACCTGTGCCGCACTAGCAGTTAGTATACCTCTTCGGGCGACACATGGTCTCATCGTGCTCTATTCACTGTGCCACTTGCCTTTTTGTCGAGGGGCGAGTCGGAGACGGTAGCCAAGCGACGGATGGCAGCGGCACCGCCAAAAGCGGCGCGGCTCCGGACAGCGCTGCCCAGAACCTGTCTGGAAGCGAGCATGATGGGCCAATTGACAGATGTAGTAGGGTCGTATGTAATTCACACGAGCGAGGCCTTTCACTCGTAGAGCACAATCAATCCCAGGGGATGTTGGGGAGGTCAGCAATGGAAAAGGAAGGGAGAAGACTTGACGAGGTGGAGAGGTGTTTTCAGGCTTTTGGGGCAACAGCCAAACGTTACCGAGCAAAGGCTAGGTACTACCACTGGGTGGGTCCAGGCTGGTTGCACAGCTCCGGAGTCCCATGGTGGGGATGGCTGAGGGTTTGGCCGCCCGTAGCCACTCATAGCGCAGGAGAAAATAATCCGCAAGTCTCTTTCGTCATTTCTGGGTAAGCGCATGACAGGGCTTGGGTCTTCCACTACGCCGAGACTGCCACCTATTGCCGAAGGGCCGCCCGTTCGGTGCCCCTCCCAAAGAGCAGCTTGACTTGACGACAGCTTGACAACAGCTTGACGGCATACCCGTTTACCCTGTAAATAGAGAACGAAAGGGCTAATATGTGATATGACTCTTTTCGGCCCTCAATGCATCCAATGGGCCGGACTTTTCTGCTCGAAATACTAATGATTTCCCCAAACTGCCGCACACAGAGCGCACATGCCACGGCACGCGTTTTACCACCGGCTTAGTGTAAACAAGCGCCACCCACGCCACATGCAGATTTGCCCGCGTCAAAAAAAAAAAAAGAGGACAGCGATCGGTAAAGCTGGCCACTCGCGGCCATCATTTTGGCAAGGTCTGGCCACCTTAGGTGCCAAGACCCCTGTCAGTCCATTGGGGAAATGAAACCGCCAGTGCGCTTTGCAAAAGTTTTTTTTGGGTCTGGAGACACGTTGACCTCGGTTGAAGCGGGCTTGTGTCGGTCACCGTCACTAAATCCTCGCTTTTTCGCTGACATCGGACTTGGCTGCTCGGTCCCCGACACACCTTAGGATTTATGATAGGAGATAAGAAAAGCCATCTTAGCCCACGCGAAAGGCTTGAACGCAACCCCTCCAGGCTTAATTACATCAGCAGCAATGTATCATGGGTAGGTATGCTCCGTAGTATTGTACGATTTCTATGTATGAGTACCTACCCCGTACTTTACTTTTGGGAACGCGTTACCTGCACCGAGTACCGAGTGTGCCAACTGCATCTTTGTGCTATATATCACGTGATCATATCCATTTGACGCTCTTGCAGTTCCTGTTTGTATACCATCTTATAATAGTGCCTGTTATGTAATAAAGTGCGGGTTTATATATAGGAACAATGGTTTAAGAGATGGTGTACTGAATTATAGCGCTGAGCGTGTCTACTTAAACATGGAAAATTGCGAAGCGCTCAAGGAATCCTTGTACGAGAACTGACAACCAGGTCATCTGGAGCTTTTGCGAATAGGTTGGCGATACTTGGTTCGTAAAAACCCACCCCGTACTCCGTGCACCATGTTCAATTCGCGGACTTATTTAGAGATATTCAATCGGCACTTATTCAAAGAAGCTCAACAGATCTCGACCTCCGTCGCAAAGAACTGAAGTGCATCGACCACGTGACTGCACTCCAAAGCAAAATTACAGTCGCCCCATAATTTTTTTTTTGAAAGAATAGTCAGAGAACCCCCAGCAGCGGGCAAGAAAGAATAAGCAGCAACACGGCATCCGACCTTGCACTAGCAAAATGGGCGTCACGAGCAAGCGCACCCTGACTAAAACCAGGAGAAAGACGAGGTTCGTCTGGCGTTGTCAAATTTCATTCGCCGATGACTGACCACAGTTTTAGGGACGTCGATCAGATTAAGGCAGATTTAGCGTCAGCCAAACACCTCTCACAGTTTAAGCATTCCAAGGCTACAGAGGACCTTCCGGGACTTGGTCAGAATTACTGCATAGAATGTGCGAAGTGGTTTGACACGGAGGTTGCTTTGATATCTCATCGCAAAGGGAAGCCGCACAAACGGCGGTACGTTTAAAGGCCCTGTCTCCTCCCATGGCCGATATATGCCGTCTAACACCACCAGCAGAGTCAAGCAGCTGCGAGAAGAGCCAGACGCCGAAAGGATCCCTGGGGGCCAAGTAGGGTCAAGCATGAAGAATCAACTACATAAACCAACCCTGGACCCGGCAACCGACGTAAAAATGGCCACCTAGCGGAACGAGCTATGGACCGACAGGCCATATTCCAAACGACTGACGATCTTATAACCTCTGATATCTACAAACAATGCATATATACCTATCGACGACCATTGCATGTCATCCTGCACCACGTCCTCTACTTCTATCAAGCCCGCGAGATCGACCACGGGTCTGCGCAATCGAACTTCCCCGTGCTGCGCTGCCTCGCGCCGAGGGCAAACGAGACTGGCGATGTGTTGACGGCACACTCCTAACTTTGGGTTTCGTCGACACCGGG
The DNA here is from genome assembly GCA_003056585.1 of Lecanicillium sp. MT-2017a. Taxonomy (NCBI): domain Eukaryota; kingdom Fungi; phylum Ascomycota; class Sordariomycetes; order Hypocreales; family Cordycipitaceae; genus Lecanicillium; species Lecanicillium sp. MT-2017a. The sequence goes on along the minus strand of PXYN01000192.1, from coordinate 424,069 downwards.
GGGTTCTCAACGAAGGAGGTGTCAGTAGTCCTGCGTAATTTGGTTAGTTGCGCTGCGGTACATGTGAAGATGAGCACGTTCTTCCGAGAACATAATCGTCCAGACTCACATGAAGGTCGTTTCGCCATCATTCTCTGCCTTCTGCCAATCAGATGGCAGCGACTGTTCCCGCCGATCACGTCGAAAGGATTCCGGTATGGGCGCCTGAGGTAGATGGCGAAATTTAGCGGTGCTTCAATGGTAGTCGTATACTGGCCTTTGATTAGTGGTTAATGCTTACCTCCGGGAAGTCGACGCAGAATGCGTTCATATTCAGTCCGTAGAGAAAGCTACCAAAGGACTCGCTAAAGCGTGCAAGGCTTTCGTGCATTAGCTGAAAATGCATCATATTGGCTTCCAAATCTGCCATTCCATCAGACAATTCCATAAATGCATGTTCGAAACTGTTCAACGGGAATGTTGCGTCATCTTCGCCCGCCTGCCTGGCAGAGTCGCGGAAAGACGATCTGGATGACGGTCTCAGTGGTGTTGTCGGCCGGGGATTCTGAGTACGTGATCCAGCTCTTTGCATGGCGCTTTCCGTGCTATCGGTGGCCATTTTTGGCGCGATTGATATTTGGCGTTAGCAGCCGCGTGCGCTCTTCTGTCACTTGCGCTCCCGAGGAGAGCACTCTCAAGTCGCAACGCAAGCTTGTACAGAAGATGCAGGTCTTGTGGTTATTTAAAGGAGCGACGGTTTATTCTTATTTTGGCTTTGCCTGCAGTTTCTGAATCAGTTGCCAGTGGTTAGGGTCAGCTGGTATCGCTCTCACATACTATTTATTCTCGTCGTTGCGTGAAGGAGGACAAGTCTGACGCGCCCCAGTGCATTAACCGCGACAGTGGGTGGCAGCGGTCAGACCCACCCCACCCTCGTTGAAGGCCACACTAGCACGCCCAGGACTAAACCATGAACAGGTGGCGGTACAGGGTAACTTGCCGCCCACATGAACAAGCTTTCGTGCAGATTGCGGGCACTTCGAAGGGAAAACCCAATGCCGCATCACCCGTTCCCACCACCGTCATTTCAGCACTTGCACAAATCCGTCTTCCCAGCTTGGCAACCATTCAACACCCTCGCCACTACATACTTGACAGCAACCAACCAACTTTCATCTCTAGGCTTCCAAGAAGTCGGTTACAAGCTAATAAACGTTCGTCTTTACTACATCAAATCGCCAGCTACTCGGTGTGCGAGATCTCCCTAACCCTGCCTTAGCAGTTACCGGACATGTTTTGATGCTCTTATGAATAGATTCATACTCCGAGCACCCGAAACCTGGCCTGCACAACGAATTAGACACTCACTGCCTCACGCCACAGCGTATCACCGTGCTGAATTACGCACCGTATCCAGACCGTTTAACACATTTGTTCCAGGAGCTTTCCGCAAGAAATCTACAAGACCTCCAAACTTGCACAGAACCACATGTCCTCTATCTGATACCAATTTTTCAATCAACGATCCACGACCGATCCTATTCGAAAGGAATAGACTGCCTCTCCACAGCAGTTCACTGCACACAGCTCTCGTACTCATTGCTATTGCAGCCGCAGCTACCGCCTACCTGAATTTAGTTGGCGAAGGAAGCACCTTACACGTACCCGTCGCAGTAGAGCTACAACAAGATTCTGAAATGGCTAGCACTGAAGTACCCAGCGGTCACCTAGGCAACTTGTCACCTGAACAGGAGGAGAAGCTCCGACAATTCTGGCAGGCCATAGGCAATGTCTGCGGTTGGTCTGAAACTGGCAGCGCCCCTACTAAAGAGACCACGAAGGAAGCCTCTAATGTGACAGCCGCGGCCGATTCTGGCAAATGGGGCTTCAGCCTGTTTCGAAAGACTGAAGATACTAGCGCGGCGAGTGCCTCTGGCAACTCGGCCGAGGACGACAAGTTTGGGCTGACAAAGCAATTCGATGACGTCCTCGCTAAACAGTCAGCTGAATCCATACGCCAAACAATATGGAGTATGGTCAAGCACGACCATCCGGATGCCCTCGCCCTGCGCTTCCTTCGCGCCCGAAAATGGGACGTGCAGAAAGCTCTCGTCATGTTTATTGCTGCGATGAATTGGAGAGACTCGGAGATGCATGTTGACGATGATATCATGAAGCAGGGCGAGGCTGGCGCGGCAGAGAGCGAAAGGGGTGGTGACACGAACAACATGAAGATTGGCCACGATTTCATGGAACAAATCCGCATGGGGAAAAGCTTCCTGCACGGCAATGACAGGGAAGGAAGACCCATCTGCGTGGTCAGGGTTCGGCTCCATCGAAATGGAGATCAATGTGCAGAGAGCATCGAAAGATATACGGTGCATATCATCGAAACCGCCCGCTTGTTACTTGCACCTCCTGTAGAGACTGCTGTAAGTACTTTCGCATTGTCTCGCGGCGCCTCCTGATTCCTAGCTGACAGCTGCCAGACCATTGTATTCGACATGACAAGCTTTACTTTGGCGAACATGGATTACGCGCCCGTCAAGTTCATGATAAAATGTTTTGAGGCCAATTATCCCGAGTCACTCGGCGCAGTACTCATTCACAATGCGCCATGGGTTTTTCAAGGTTCGTAGGAGCTCTAGCTCATAGCATATTGTGGCCTCCGTCTAACATTTTTGTAGGGATTTGGCGAATTATTCGTGGGTGGTTGGACCCAGTTGTCGCGTCAAAGGTTCATTTTACAAATGGCAGGAGCGGCCTGGAACAGTTCATCGAGCCCAGTAAAATCATTAGCGAACTCGGGGGCGATGAGCAATGGGAATACAAATACGAAGAACCAGTAGATGGGGAGAACAAGTCGATGGAAGATGCTGCTTCGAAGGCGATGATTATGGAAGAAAGAGCTGGCTTGGTCAAGGAGTTTGAAGAGGCGACCAAGACTTGGATTCGGGACAGTGAAGGAAATAGTGGCAAGCAAGCCGCAGAAACGCGCACCGAGGTTGCCAGAAAGATGAGAGCGAATTACTGGAAGCTCGATCCGTATGTCCGAGCCAAATCACTCTACGATCGCCAGGGAGTTATCAAAGTCGGAGGCTCGATCGACTACTATCCAGAAAACGCGCAATAAAGCATGGTGCCGCATTAGCTACCTATGATAGAACTTAGAAGCTCTACTGGCTAGATTAAAGACAATTTAACAGCTGCACGCCACATCCATCCCCAACGCCATCTACTGCAGGTATGCGCTAATATAGCGACCTCAAGGCTGGCAACAGCGCATTTCACATTCGCAACATACGAGTTACATCTTGGACCTGATGTCATCGCAGAGCGCCTTGAGCTTATCCATGTCGCCGGTGGTGGATGGCCATTGGATTCCCAGTCCCTCTGTCTCATTCGGCTTTGGGATCTTTATTGATCGGTTAGCAAGGACGATTGATTGCCCAATGATGATGAGACGTAGGCAAATTTACCATGTGAAAGTGCACCTGAGAATGCTCGATTAGCGATGAATCACTTCCAGTAGCATGCTGTGCATTGGTAAAACTTACGTGATGGACCTGCTGGTGCGCAATTGTTCCGTTGTTCTGCAAGATGTTATAGTCAGAAGCGCCCGTAGCTTGGACAAGCTTCTTCAAGGTTGGCTTTTGCCAATCAGGTCAGTATTCTATGAGTGAGGCACGGTTGAATGCAAGTTGTGGCAGGACTGACCAAGACCTCGCTCAGTTGATCATCTGGGATGTCCGTGAGCTTTGCGCCGTGGTACTTGGGGATAACGAGCTGCTGTTGTCAATCCAGACTCTCTTTTGTTTTAGAGCAAGCACGCTGGGTACTCACAGCATGGCCTTTGCTCAGTGGTCCAATATCGAGAAACGCGAGGGTCTTCTCTGTCTCAAGGAGCTTCATGCATGGGATTTCCCCTGGCCAAGTCAGTATGGATGTCGGTACGAACGGGCATGTGGCTTGTTCTGCTGCAACCACTTCAGAAAAAGACAACCATCCCAGGCTCTATACCTTTGATAATGCGGCAGAATATGCAGGCGGCCATTTTCAACCTTCGGGCACGTTTATATTGCTGTTGCTGCGTGAATAAAGGGCCGTTGCACGGTCTTGTGGGTGAGGAGCAGACTGGAAATATGCTGGGTTAGTATACGCCGTTACGTAGTACTGTCGTAACTGACTGGGGTAAGTTCGGTATTAATACCTTGAGCTTTAGCTGAGGTGGCTGACAAGTTGGCCCCATAACAGGTACCTACCTGCTCGTATTGCGGTACGGAGTACTGTGGCAGTACTGGTTGGTTTGTAGTGCTAATTGGGCAATATCCTGTGCTCCATATTAGGTACCTACCTACCTATCCACGCAAATCAACTAACATGCTCCGAGTCCGAATGCACGTCTTTCAATTACCATAGTATTCTGCTTTTTTGGCTTGTAGCCAGCACGAGGAGTAGGTACTCAATTATCTACATTACCAACCTACTTACCCGCAGGGTACTCCCAAGGCTCTACCAGCCTGAAGTGCAGTAGCACTCATAGCTATTTGAAGGACCTTAGTAGGCAGCACAGTATGTACATGGAAAGGTGGGGCTGAAAGGTCCGAAACCGGTACTCGCCACCTACTACCTTATAAATGAAAATAAGCGGTTTTTCGAGCTGGAGTGGGACCTCCCATCGAACTCACCTCTTGCCTTTTACCAGATGTGACCGTGGGATTGGCCCAACAGACTCCATTCTCCCAATCTTTGGCACCATTCGTCTGGAAGCTCCAGATTCGATTTTCTTTTTGCTGCGCCGCGTTTTAGCATATATTGCAAACATATGTTATACACTGCTCTGGTGCATGTGGGCAGTGATTCGCCGAGTTTTTTTTTTTTTGATATCCTATTTTCTCTTTTGTGTTTTACGTGTACGCCCTGTGCCTACTGTTTTGGCACGGCTTGTGTATCTTCTGCTTTCTGCCTGAGAAACAATTCACACGGATTATAGTTCCTCGAACAAGCACGGGCCTACATAGTACGTAAACAACACTAGTTTTCTTACGCTTGAGCAAGGATCTAACGGGCGAACCAGTTCCAAGAAACTGCAATTCTTAACCGGCAATATGATTTACGGCACCTTGGTATGTACACAGGGGAAACTCCCTAAGGTACCTACCTACCTATGGAAGAGCTGTGACGTAGGTAGGTAAGGTAGGTAAGGTAGTAACGGCTTTCCTTGTAAACACCGCCCCACCACTGAGTACCGACCTATCTTACGTGGGTACCTTCACTTGCGAGTAACAGAGAGTCAGACAGTGGTACCTTACCTAGGCAGGTGCCTACCTACTGTTTTGCGGGTACGTAGGTACCTTATTACTAACATACATGTACCTCCTCCCTTGTAGTACCTACCTTTGATAAGTAGTTACCTACTTAGGTACTGTACCTACCTAAGTAGTGGTGCTGCCCGGGGTCGCCTTGCTTTCCTCGAAAACACACCTGATATTGTTTGACCAGTCGAGGCAACGTTTAGACTCAGCAAACAAATCGATAGCCGCACTCGTGGCCCTGAAGAACCCTTGCAGCTACTCCGAACGGCGCCGCTGAGACCATCGACACAAAACATGCCAAAGTTCACGAGTACCCCGCTCTACGGTGGTGCGATTGTCAGCGACCTTCCCGAGAAGTTTGCAGACGTAAGGTAATCAGTGTCCTGTTTGGCGCTTGCGCCTGCGAACCGCCTTTGTAATAATTGCTAATGTGTGGGCATTATTACAGCAAGCTGCGCCAAGTTCCCGATAATCAGGAAGTTTGGATCGATCAAGATGGCTTCACGAGCATTATATTTGACATCACGGAGCGTGTTGGGGATCCCGGCACCGGCCCTGAAATTGACGGACGGGCCTTGACGACTCACCTTGAAGAGCTTGTTGGATCCGATATTGATAGCGTCAAGATCTGGAACACCGCCGAAACGGAGTTCACAAGGCTTGAGTAAGTAGCCATGGAAGGCGTCGCCATCTCGCTCCGGCGCCATCGCGCCACATCGGAACCTCATACTTACATTAAGTAGAAGCCAGTATCCTTCATACACGCTCATCGCAACCCAGACGCCCCGCTCGAACCAACCGAGAGACAATTCGTCGGCCCCAGACTTCACGGCTATAATAATGACGCTTTTACGTCTAGAAAAACACAAGACCGATATTCTCATCACGATCAATGTTCCGCACATCAAAGGCGAGTACAATGAGGAGGATGTCGACTTAGAGCTAGGGAAACAGGGGAAGCTTATTGGTGATGCTGTTGAATACTCCGCACGTATTTGGAAGTCATTTACGGTCAAGGATTGGGGACTCTTTGTTGTTGACGAGTAAGTACGCGGCACTAGGCCACCGCAGCGACGAAGCAATACTTCGCAAGATGAGATCTCACTGCTCCAATGCACATGAAGGCTACGTAAGACATCCGATATATTGGTGCCTGCTGTGTTGTTCCTTTGAAGATGACATAGTTAAACAGTTCGTAGAATTTGTCCTCCGGCTGCCCTGGAGCTGCATTCTGCTAGTATACAATCCACGCGGTACCGTGGGGTAGAAGCATATTATGTACAGGAAAGATCTCGTGGCTAACGGCAATGGCCGTTAAAAGAACCGTGCAGTTCCCGTTTGCCCCGAGCTCAACAATCTTGGCTATCTCCTTCCAGCGTTAGACTCAGGAGTTTGTCCGCAACCTGTTCCACTTCTGGCGCAGCGCACTTAGCCCGCAATGCCCAGCGCTCGGCCGCCATGCTCATGATATCCTTCTGTGGACTACTTGGATGCTCCTCCCTAAGGGCCCGCATCTGCTCTTTGATAAACAGCTGGTACTCGCTTGGCTTTCCGGAATTTCTTGGCTTTGGCTTTGTTTGTGTCAACTTCCCTTTGCAGCTGCCACAGCGGTGCTTTTCCGGATTGATGCTCTTGGAGTGGCGTTTATACTGCGATGCACAGTTGACACATTGCCAAGCATATTTAAAGTCGATATCATAAGTGTGTTTGGTGGTCACTTTTACCCCTCGATCGCCAAATGCGGCAGAGCACTTCAATGCCCAGGCTTTGAAGTCTTTGCCGTGGGGGTTATTCGTAACCCCGCTGATCATAAAATTTGCCAGGTGACAAAACTCGTGTGCTAGGACGTTAAGTAGCCGGTGCTCATCGTCAATCACCTTTTCAGCCAGCTCTATCGAGGCGTGGTGGTGGTGTTGAAGGCTGGTCTCTGTTCCATCAGCTGCTGTCGTTCGAACTGTCTCCTTTTTCCAATTTGCCCGACCAGCAGTAGTGTTGAGCGATTTAGTCCATAGCAGCTTCACGCCGCCAGTAGACTTGGCGAGCTCTGCAATTTTACCCTCTGTGAGAGCAGTATCCAGTTGGCCCAGGAACGTTTCGGCGAGCGTTCGTTTCGTCTCTTCAAATTGTGATGACTTGCCATGTGTGAGGCTAAGCTTGCTACTCGTCGCCTTGGGAACTGAACAGCCCTCGTTTTGAAGGCTAGAGCTGACATTGTCGTGGTTCACTTGGCCATGATCTGGGCGCTGTTGAACGGTTGAATCTCTCTGCGGCACCAGCAGCCATGTTTTTGCCCCTCTTGCCATGTCCGATGGAGTTGAAATTTTGTCAGTGGCCAACCGGTCCATCACTGCGGTGTTCAGTGCCGGCTTGCGAGGGCTTAGGGTTCTGTGACCAAGGGGTTCTTCCGCGAGTTGATCATCGTCGGCATTCTCCTCGCCACTGAGTGCGAGTGGGTTCCTTAGCAGCGACAGGCACTTTTGGCCATTTGCTCTTTTTGGTGACCGCATTGCCTTGTTGTTGTCTCTTGGGGATAGGGGCTCGGGTGGTCGAAGAACAGCGGCAGGGGTGGGCGACGGAGATTCGGGCAGCCCAATACCGCTATGGCTTTCAAGGTTCTCATCGCGGCGCCGTGGAAAGCTCTGTTCTGCCTCGTGCAGTTTGGGCTCTTCAGGGTCGTTGTTATGCTTGTTGGAGGCGACCGCCTCTGACTGCTTGTTCGTGTCGCAATTTTCCTCATCTTCCAGTATTGTATCGCACGCATCTTGCGAACCATTGACCCGCAGTGAAGTAATTCGATGATTGATGTCCATTGGCTTCATGTTCGTCACCAGCTGCAGACTTGGCGGTAGAGTAACGTCTCCAATATCTGGCTCAGATTGGTCGTCTGGATCGGATGATGCGCGGCTGAGCACGGTTGTATCCAGTGAAGAGCGTGTGTGGTTCAGATTTTCATCACACTGCCCTCCTGAGAAAATGCGAGCCGGTCTGGGCGTTGCAGAGGCTTTGCGGGGCGATATATCCCTCGCGAATTGGAGCACCTGCTTCGAACTCTCGGTGGTCCATGGTAGGAACAGCGGGTTCTCAGTTGCTAGCTTCTCGCTGTTGAGACGCCTTACTCGCCTAGTAGATGGCTTGCACGTAGACTTGGGTACTAAATCTCGTCGTTTTGATGGTGTCGTTGGGCCAGTTTTGAACGACGATGCTGATTCGATGGGAGAGGCATCTGGCACTTCCATCTCGTTGTGGTCGCACGCATTCAGCTTGCTGTGGTCGATAAGGCGTGACATTTTGGCACTTCCGAGTCGGTTGTGGCATAAAGATGACTCGAAATTCCACTTGGGGTTCCAGGGTTGGCTGTGCTTCTCGGTCAATGTATTGTCAATGTTGGTTGGGCGGCTGGGATGCGACACAGTAGCAGTGTTTGGGTTCCTTGTCGTCGCCACGGTAACACTTACAAACAGTACCATGTGGGGCCGCACAGTTCTTCGATATGCAGCTACGTGCATCGACCTACCAACCGGGGCAGCAACACGCCATGTCCCGACGCGAAAGGTTCATCCGCGGTGATGGTTTGCTGGGAAAAATGAGAGATTGATAAAAAGGGCATCGTCCCCATCCGCGACGATACCTACATGTGTATGTACTTCGTACTCCGTACATTCCCCGCTCTTACTAACATCTCGGCGGTGCGACGTTGGGTTGGCATCTCGACCCAATACTTCGCTCTCCGACGCCAGGGACCGGTGTAGGGTAGCCTGGCGCCTTCGATTGGCTCAAATTTCGGACCACGTAAACTAATTATTTCCCATATTAGTCCATGACATTTGCTTACGGTGTCGAGTTCGGATGGAAGGCTGCCCAGATACGGGGTACTCGGGGCACATCTACGAGTGGTAAGCCTCTGCCGGTGGCCTGCGCACTCAGGCCTTGTAGTTTCATGTATGCCCCCCCAGCAACTCGCACGATACGCCATTCTGCAAACCGCCCCGTAAATGGCGGACGACATCCCATTGCCGCAACCAATGGCATACATCCAGGCCCCAAAGCCTTCGATCTGCATAGGAGCAGGATGCGCCGCCTCCAACCGGACTATCCTGACAAGAGGTAGACCGGTAAGCTCGAGATAATATTATAATATTCACAGTATAGAGTGCTGGGTGACGATTGTGAACCAGCAAGTGCCAAGGGAGAGCCGGCTAGACATGCGACTGCGGGCCGCGCCACTCCTTAATATATATATTTTTAATTTTCTTTTTTTGGGGAGCCTGCAGCACCAACCACCTATCTACCATGGCAAATTCAGGCACGGAGTACGGTATTCTCCGTACATAGGCATGAGATGTAGTCCGTACCATGTATTACCTTTACAGAGTAGCCCATACTCCGTACCTGACATTGCCGAGTAGTCCTCACTATACCAAACGTGGGCACTATGTACGAGTAGTTCGCACATAAGGCAGGTACGAGTAGCACCGTGGAAGGTTGTAAGCCTGATCACCAGAGACGGGCCAACTGAACTGTGGCTACCCACCGAGGACAGCCATAGCAGCCGCCTAATGACTAGGTAGGTGTATGTGCTTTGCTTCGTACCTTGCGCATAACCCAGGAATGAGCGGGAGCACACACCACCACGCCTGATTGACTGCACCAGCAAGCTCAAATGCCCCGTAGCGTGGCAAATACAATGTGCTGCCCCACAGCAAGGCAGAGGCACAAACTCTTAATAGGACTTGTATGTAGCTTGCCGATGTGACGTGCGACAGGACCCCCCTCAATTTGGGATGCTTCAGTCTGCCTATCGTGAGTGCTGTCTGTATGAGTACAGGGAAAGATTACTCGCGCCCATCCCCCTAGTACGAGTACCTGTAATAGTAGGTAGTACTACTAGGTATACCTTAAGGTAGGTTCGTCGCGAAGAGCATAACTGTCATATTAGTACCTACTTGTACCTACCTACATAGTACGTATAGGTGGTAAGGTACCTAGTAGGCAGTACTCGTTAGCTCGTTAGTACCTAATGGTAGGGGGGGTTGCGGCCAGGGTCGTGGGCACGGGTACCTACTACGAGTAAAGCTTTAAGGTCAGGTACGGCCGTACACTGTGGGCCCACACGGTCACTGAACGCCCCCGCCACACGCTGCATGTGCCTGCTCCCTGGGTGGTTCTCGTCCAGCTTTCTCTACCAGTAGAGTATCAGGATCTCAATCTCCAATTAGCGCCCGTAGAATTAGACGCATTGTGCCTGGAACACGACCCAGCGCTCAGCCACATTCTTCCCCTGGCGGCCGGCCCCTTTTGGCCTTCAGATTTTCGCGCCGGGCCGCTCTCTGTCGCCTCCAACTCACCCGTTCCGTGAAAGGGGGAGCGAAGAAGCCTCAACACAACTGCTCATTAATGGGCATGACCCTCCTTTACCTCCGCACTCGTTCTTTTCACCATACCGTGCCTGCTCAATAGGTGTCTATCCTCCCTTGCATCAGCACATTGCTACCCATACTGGTCCCGTAAGCCGCTCCGGCGTTGCGCAGAACCATTTTCAAACGCCCGCAGCTTTGTACAGGTGCAATCGACATTCATTCTCTACAAACCGCCCGCCTGCCCCTTGCAGCACTGTCAACCCCGTCACTTTACAAAAATTAATAGCTGCAGCCGGTTGAATCGCCCGAACCCCCCCAAACACAACTGCGGGTGTTGTCTCTGAAAGATTTTCGAACGCAACGACGCGAGTCGACGCCGCAGCCCGACGCCGTTTCATGTTGACACGAAAGTACGCCACGGCTCGAAAGGATCTGACTTGCAGCATTTCCGAGGGGCTTTGCGCTTCCTAGGCCGCTATAAAACATGTCGGGCTACCCAGGTGGTCACCACGACCAATACGACAACGGCTACGGCCACCCGTCAGCCGCTGGCGACGCGTATTATCAAGACGACCAATACTATGATGGTGGATATGATCACCAAGCTGGCCACGGTGGTCGTGGAGATGGCTACTATGATGAATCGTAAGCCACCACATTGGCCAACAGCAGTAGCTAAGACTAACCCGAGCACAGAGGTTACTACAACGCTGACCCAAACAACCCATACCACCAAGATGGCGGCTACTACGACGGCCACGACCAGTATCAAGACGACTATTACAATGGCCAAGGCGGTCACTATGACCAGGATTACAGCCAAGGTTACAGCAATCATGGTGGCCGCCATGCATCGGAAGAGGAATCCGAGACGTTCAGCGATTTTACCATGAGGTCTGACATGGCCCGGGCCGCTGAAATGGATTACTATGGCCGCGGAGATGAGAGGTACAACAGCTATGAAGAATCCAGGGGCGGCCATGGATATCGCCCCCCGTCGTCGCAAATGTCATACGGAGGCAACCGCTCTTCCGGCGCCTCGACGCCCAACTATGGAATGGACTATGGCAACGCCTTGCCCGCTGGGCAGCGCTCCAGAGAACCCTATCCGGCCTGGACATCGGACGCACAGATACCCCTTTCAAAGGAGGAGATTGAGGATATTTTCCTCGATCTCGCTTCCAAGTTCGGCTTTCAGCGTGACAGCATGCGAAACATGTACGATCATTTGATGACTCTTCTGGACTCAAGAGCCTCTCGTATGACACCCAACCAAGCCCTTCTCTCTCTACACGCGGACTACATTGGTGGTGACAATGCCAATTATCGAAAATGGTATTTCGCTGCCCATCTCGATCTTGATGATTCCGTTGGATTCGCAAACGCCAACGGAAAGAAAATGCGCCGAAAAGCCAAGAATAAGAAGAAGAAGGGAGCGGAAGAACCGAGCGAAGTCGACATGCTCCAAGAGTTAGATGGTGACGAGAGTCTCGAGGCTGCCGAGTACCGTTGGAAAACTCGAATGAATCGCATGTCCCAGCACGATCGTGTCAGGCAGATAGCCCTCTACCTACTCTGCTGGGGCGAAGCCAACCAGGTTCGCTTCATGCCAGAATGTCTCTGTTTCATCTTCAAGTGTTGCGATGACTATCTCAACTCGCCGGCCTGTCAAGCACTCATTGAACCAGTTGAAGAATTTACTTTCCTCAACCATGCTATTACGCCGCTTTATCAGTATATTCGGGACCAGGGATATGAGATCTTAAACGGCGTGTACGTGCGTCGAGAGCGTGACCACAAGCACATTATCGGGTATGACGACTGTAACCAATTGTTTTGGTACCCTGAAGGCATTGAGCGCATTGTCCTGGAAGACAAGAGCAAGCTTGTCGACATCCCCCCGGCTGAGAGATACACGAAACTTAAGGAGGTGAACTGGAAGAAGTGTTTCTTTAAGACATATAAAGAATCGCGCTCATGGTTTCACCTGCTTGTCAACTTCAATCGCATCTGGATTATTCACTTAACAATGTTCTGGTTTTATACGGCCTATAACGCACCAACTCTTCTTGTCAAGGATTACGAACAACAAGTGAACCAAAGCCCACCGCCGTCAAAACAGTTCTCTGTCGTTGCGTTTGGAGGTGCTATTGCATCACTCATTCAAATTCTTGCCACTCTGGCTGAATGGGCTTATGTTCCACGTCGATGGGCAGGGGCGCAGCATCTCTCGAAACGGCTCGTGTTCCTGATTGGCATCTTTGTACTCAATGTTGCGCCGGGCGTGAAAGTATTCATGTTTCCCGGAGAACCAAAGGAAAAGGACGATCCACACAGCGACAACACCATTGATCTTATCATCGGAATCGTTCATTTTGTGATTGCCATATTGACATTTCTCTTTTTCGCAATCATGCCACTTGGGGGACTTTTTGGGAGTTACCTGACGAAAAAGTCGAGAAGATACGTGGCGAGTCAAACTTTCACCGCAAGCTATCCCAGACTGGCTGGAAATGACATGGCCATGTCCTTCGGCCTCTGGATGGTAGTTTTTGGAGCCAAGTTTGGAGAGTCATACATGTACCTCACTCTTTCGTTTCGAGACCCCATCAGGTATCTTTCAATTATGGAAATTGACTGCCTTGGTGATGGCCTATTTCCAGACGGCATGAAGAACATTCTCTGCAAAAACCAGGCCAATGTATTGCTGGGCCTGATGACATTCACGGACCTCATTTTCTTTTTCCTGGACACGTACCTGTTTTACGTCTTGACGAACACCGCCTTTTCTATCGCTCGATCGTTCTATATTGGCTCATCCATTTGGACACCTTGGCGAAATATTTTCTCGCGGCTTCCTAAACGTATCTACTCCAAGGTACTTGCGACGACGGACATGGAGATAAAATACAAACCCAAAGTTCTTATCTCTCAGGTCTGGAATGCCATTGTCATATCCATGTACCGCGAGCATCTCTTGGCGATCGACCATGTCCAGAAGCTACTCTATCATCAAGTCCCCTCGGAGCAGGAGGGCAAAAGGACACTTCGCGCCCCGACTTTCTTTGTATCTCAAGAAGATCAGTCCTTTAAGACCGAGTTCTTTCCGACGCACAGCGAGGCTGAACGACGCATCTCATTTTTTGCGCAGTCTTTGTCAACTCCAATCCCTGAGCCGCTTCCTGTTGATAATATGCCTACCTTTACGGTTATGATTCCTCACTATAGTGAGAAAATTCTACTTTCTTTGCGTGAAATTATTCGCGAGGATGAACCGTATTCACGTGTTACGCTTTTAGAATATCTAAAGCAACTGCACCCTCATGAGTGGGATTGTTTTGTCAAAGACACAAAAATTTTGGCCGACGAAACAGCCCAGATGAATGGAGAAAATGAGAAGAATGAAAAAGACACAGCAAAGAGTAAAATCGACGATTTGCCGTTTTACTGTATTGGATTCAAATCTTCTGCACCTGAATACACGCTTCGCACACGTATCTGGTCTTCTCTTCGTTCTCAAACGTTGTATCGCACTATCTCTGGCTTTATGAACTATAGCCGAGCTATCAAACTATTATACCGAGTTGAGAATCCAGAAGTCGTCCAGATGTTTGGAGGCAATTCAGATAAGTTGGAAAGGGAGCTTGAGCGAATGGCACGTCGAAAGTTCAAGCTTGTTGTGTCAATGCAACGGTACTCTAAGTTCAAAAAGGAGGAGATGGAAAATGCAGAGTTCCTTCTGCGTGCGTACCCTGATCTTCAGATTGCGTATCTTGACGAAGAACCTCCTGTAGCTGAGGGCGAAGAGCCTCGGCTTTATTCCGCACTTATTGATGGCCACTCAGAAATCATGGAGAACGGTATGAGGCGACCCAAGTTCAGGGTGCAGCTGTCAGGTAACCCTGTTCTCGGCGATGGCAAGTCCGACAATCAGAATCACGCACTTATTTTCTACCGTGGAGAGTATATCCAACTCATTGACGCCAACCAAGACAATTATTTGGAGGAATGTCTAAAGATCCGAAGCGTTCTGGCAGAATTCGAGGAAATGAAAACTGATAACCAGTCCCCCTATACGCCAGGCGTTAAAAACGACGTTCATACGCCTGTCGCAATTCTGGGTGCGCGCGAATACATCTTTTCAGAAAATATCGGTATTCTCGGAGATGTTGCTGCTGGTAAAGAACAAACGTTCGGTACACTTTTCGCTCGTACGATGGCGCAAATTGGCGGAAAGCTTCACTATGGACACCCTGACTTCCTCAATGGTATTTTTATGACGACCCGAGGCGGAGTATCGAAAGCTCAAAAAGGCTTGCACCTGAATGAGGATATCTTTGCTGGCATGAATGCGCTGTTGAGAGGTGGCCGAATCAAGCATTGCGAGTATTTCCAGTGCGGTAAAGGTCGTGATCTCGGTTTTGGGTCTATTCTGAACTTCACAACTAAGATTGGAACGGGCATGGGAGAGCAATGGCTGTCTCGGGAGTACTATTACCTAGGTACCCAGTTGCCTCTGGATCGATTCCTGTCTTTTTACTATGCTCATGCGGGATTTCACCTCAATAACATGTTTATCATGCTATCTGTTCAAATGTTTATGATAACATTAATGAACATCGGGGTGTTACGACACGAAACCATTCGCTGCGACTATAACCCTAAGAAACCCATTACTGATCCTCTCTTGCCGTCAGGGTGTGCGAATACTGATGAACTGATGGGTTGGGTTTGGCGCTGCGTGTTTTCCATCTTTTTCGTCTTCTTCTTGTCGTTTGTTCCGCTTGTCGTTCAGGAACTGACTGAGCGTGGTGTCTGGCGTGCGGCTCAGCGCTTCTTGAAGCAGTTTTTCTCCCTTTCTGTGTTCTTCGAAGTATTTGTCTGCCAAATATATGCCAACTCTGTTCAACAAGATCTGGCATTTGGTGGAGCACGTTACATTGGCACAGGTCGTGGATTTGCGACTGCACGCATTCCTTTTGGCGTTTTATACTCTCGATTTGCGTCGGCGTCGATATACTTCGGCGCCAGATTGCTCATGATGCTGCTTTTTGCCACCGTCACAGTTTGGCAACCTGCGCTGACATACTTTTGGATCACCCTCTTCGGCCTTACAATCTCCCCATACCTCTACAATCCCCACCAATTTGCGTGGAATGACTTTTTCATTGACTATAGAGATTTTCTGCGTTGGCTCTCGCGTGGTAACTCCAGATCTCACCAATCATCATGGATCTCGTTTTGCAGACTTGCTCGAACTCGCATTACCGGGTATAAGCGCAAAGTTGTTGGAGACCCTTCAGCCAAGATGTCGGCCGACGTCCCGCGTGCTGCCATTGCAAATCTCTTTTTTACTGAAATTCTTACTCCTTTCCTTCTCGCGGTGGTGACAACAATACCATACCTCTACATCAACGCTCAGACTGGCGTTGAGAATGACAAGAATGTGGACGATTTGAAAGAAAAGCCCGAAGCGACCAACGCACTGCTTCGTCTTCTTCTAGTGACGTTCGCGCCGATTGCAATTAATGCTGCAGTCCTCGCGGCTATGTTCGGCATGGCCTGTTGCATGGGTCCCCTTTTAAGTATGTGCTGCAAGAAGTTTGGCAGTGTACTGGCTGCTATTGCGCATGGTGTTGCTGCTGTTATGATGCTCCTCTTCTTCGAAGTCATGTTCGTCTTGGAAGGGTTTAGCTTTGCGAGAACCCTTGCCGGAATGATTGCTGTCGTCGCGTTACAACGATTCATATTCAAGCTAATCGTTTCATTGGCTCTTACGCGAGAGTTTAAGACCGACCAATCTAACATTGCCTTCTGGACTGGCAAATGGTACTCTATGGGCTGGCATTCGATCTCGCAGCCTGCGCGAGAATTTTTGTGTAAAATAACGGAGCTCAGCATGTTCGCTGCAGACTTCATCTTGGGCCACTGGCTTCTTTTCATCATGTGCCCGGTTATCTTGATACCTCAAATTGATAAGCTTCACTCTATGATGCTGTTTTGGCTGCGGCCAAGGTAAGTAAGACCAACAAGACGAATGGAACGACATCTCTGCTAACAGTTGAAACCAGTCGCCAAATTCGCCCCCCGATTTACTCGATGAAGCAGTCAAAACTACGCCGCAGACGAGTCATTCGCTTTGCTATGCTGTATTTTGTCATGTTCATTATATTCCTCGCTTTGGTGATTGTCCCCGCAGTCGCTGGCGCAAGGTTTGTCGGTGACTCGTTGAGCGGCGTTGGTTTGCTGAAAGACAACAAGTTGATCCAGCCAAACTTGCCAAACAACAACACAAGCGATGAACCGACTGGTGTTTGGGCCTCGGGAGGCGGCAAGTCAAAGGCTACTTCAACTTCTGACTCGAAGAGAGCGAGGCTGTTTTGATTGTGGTAGTAGGCCGCTGGCCTAACTCATTCTCTTCTGCACTTCCACATTTTTCGCTGTTATGCGCCGCTGTTTTACAACTGCTGTTTTTACCAAGGAGACCTGCACGGAAACAGGCGTGCTTTCATAAGCCCATCATCCCCTTCCTTCCTTCCCTCCTTTCCTTCTTCTTTCGTTTTTAGAAATAGTCTATAGAAAATTAATAATCCATGCCTGGGCAATGCTCGTGCCTGTGATGTGCTTCACTTCCCGTGAGCTCAGTGAGCTCATCCCGCTTGTTAGGGTGGAGCCTGCGCTATGTACGAAGTAAGTATGACGGGATTAACAGTTCTAGAAAACAATGGGACATCTTATTGCTACGAGTAGAAGCATGAAGTTGAACAAAGTCATGTATATGACTACTTCCTATGTCGTACAGTGATTTGTTTGTCTCCAATACTGCGCGCAGGTTGGCTCATCTGACTTTTTGGATGGTTGGTAGAGGCTGTTCTACTGGCCTTAGTAAGTCGCTTGAACAGGTAGAACCCCTGAAGCCCCACTTTTTAACATCGCTGACGTCCGAAGCTTCCAGGTGAATTTTCGACCGTCACCATCTCCAGAACAAGCTATCAACGAAACTCCCGTCTATAATCAGCCACCTACGATACTCGAAAATTTGCCATGGACGCCGATTCATGGTACGAGCAGATTCGATATCTGGCTCATGCTTCTTCGACAATGTTTCAGAAGATTCCGGGTTCAGCGGTCTTGATTAGGTACATCAAGTCAAGTTACCAGAATGATCCTGTCCGATCAGCTATTGAGCTAGTCCTCGTGCTCTTCTTTATTCGTTATCTGCTCTCGCCGTCTTATTCTACACACAAGCAGAATTATGTTAAGCTGAGGGAGGATGTGAGCAGGAATCTCTTGGGCTAATCGTGCAAACTAGCCATGCTAACTTTATGTAGGAGATTGAGGAGCTTGTGAACGATTGGACCCCGGAGCCCCTTGTGGCCGAGCAAACTGGTCTTGAAGAAGCCGAAAGTGAAAAATTGCCAGTAATAGTCGGGTAAATAACCGCCAATGCTTCGCCTTCGCCTTCGATATATCTTGCGTTTACTAACCGGTGCTTCCGCTCATACAGCCCGACTGGCCCAAAGGTGCGACTCTCAAGTGGCCGAACCGTCACGAACCTAGCTTCGTACAACTTTTACAACTTCAATGCGAACGAGCAAATAAAGGAAAAGGCTATTCAGACTCTACGAACCTACGGCGTCGGCCCTTGTGGTCCACCACAGTTCTATGGAACCCAAGATGTACACGTTAAAGCGGAAGCTGACATTGCGGCATATCTCGGCACAGAGGGCTGTATTGTGTATGCACAGTCCTTCTTTACAGTGTCTAGTGTGATACCGACATTTTGCAAAAGAGGAGATGTCATCATTGCCGACAAGGGTGTCAACTATTCCATTCGAAAAGGACTTCAAGCTTCGAGGAGCCACATCAGGTGGTATAACCACGGCGATATGGATGACCTTGAGAAAGTCATGAGCACGGTTGTAAAGGAGCAGGCAAAGGCCAAAAGGCTCACCCGCCGTTTCATTGTTACGGAAGGCTTGTTCGAGACTACCGGGGATGCCACCAACCTGCCAAGGCTCGTGGAGCTGAAGGAGAAGTACAAATTCCGGATTATCCTAGATGAGACGTGGTCTTTTGGAGTCTTGGGACGTACGGGGCGTGGTCTTACTGAGGCTCAAAACGTCGACCCTCAGCAGGTTGACATGATTGTTGGGTCGTTGTGCGGTCCGCTCTGCGCGGGCGGTGGGTTTTGCGCAGGTGCTAAAGATGTGGTTGAGCACCAACGTATCACATCGTCAGCGTATACCTATTCAGCTGCTCTGCCGGCAATGCTTGCGATGACTGCGAGCGAAACGGTCAATCTGCTTCAGACAAACCCCGACATATTAATCCAGTGTCGCGACAACATCAAGGCTCTGCGATCTCAGCTAGACCCTCGCAGCGAGTGGATTTCATGCACCAGCAACATGGATAACCCGGTACTACTACTTGTGCTGAAACCGGAAGTGGTAAAAGCCCGAAGGCTTGGCCTTGACGACCAAGAACGGATCCTCATGGAGTGTGTCGAAGAGGTACGTAACGACCACACAGGTCATGCATGGATAACTCGACGTGTGTTTATGGTACTAACACGGAGAAAATAGTCATTAGCTAACGGTGTAATGATCTCCCGCCTCAAAACACGCATGTATGCTCACGTCATGACGGCTAAGGACATTGGTTGGGTTGCGCAGCCAGCTCTCAAGGTTTGTGTCACGTCTGGCCTGTCAAAGAAGGAGATTGAAAAGGCTGGTGTAACAATTCGCCATGCAATTACAAAGGTTATGACGCGCAAGACGAGTAGTAAAGTGTGTTGATTTATCAGACCCAGCTTGTAGTCTCAATGACCATGTCAGCATAGTGGTCCGAGAAGGGGATATTCGCGGCTACCACCCCTGTTCTGTTTCTACCTTGTACACTTAAGTAAATATAATAGCTAATTTTAAGCAATTTTCATTCAAATCGCGGGGGAGAGTGCGTTGAATTGCATAACAAACTTAAAATTTCGGACTGAGACATGCGTAACAGACTGGGCTGCTGCGTGGAAGGCCTGGCAGCGACGATACGAGTACGAGTACATTGACAAGAGATTGCTTTGTATGGCGGCCATCGTGAAGTGAGAATGGCGAGGTGGTGGTGCAATACTCGTACATAGTAAGGCCTTTGAAAGTATCATCCGGGTAAGTCTGGTATGCAGTCCTGTTTGGAAGATTACGAGCAAGCATACGACGAGTATGTAGAGTACTCGTAAGTACGCACTAACATGGTGGTTTACTCCAGTACCAATGCGCGGGCAGCTGTGGAGCGTACATACAACGCACAATGTTACGAGTACATGTACGGAGTACTACGGACGTATTGGTGGCAATATGAGTACTCCGTACTCTCCCCTCAGAATGAAGAGGAACGGCACTGCCAAGATATTTCTGTTTATCATCTGAAATGAGCGCCATGACTGTGGCTTGCAGCCCAGCACAGTTGCCGCCTACAGGACCAGTTTGCAAGAGGAACTGTTTTTCGTCTCTTTTGCCGCATGTACCTACTACGAGGATGGTACTCACGAATAAACACTGCAGACGTGATACGGCGAGTTAATTGTCTTCCAAAAGTTGCCTCTGTCCATAAATCCGGGGACGAAGGGCTGGAGCAAGGTCTTGCATCCGTCGGTGCCAGCCTCATCGAAGTATCCCCAGCCAACTCTCGGTGCGCTCACTTGGGGGTTGGGAGCGCGTTTACGGCCGCAGACCTCATACTCGTAGTGGTATCAGAACAGGGGAATGGTAAACCTGCCCAGTCGAGTTGCTGGAGAAACAGCACGTACATCCGCGTCGGGGAACAGCGCACGAGTCCGGGCCAATACCTACCGTAGTATGCACATAGTACTACGAGTGCTCATAGAGTAGCGCGTAAGAGCAGGGGCGTCGAATTCTCTCTCAACCAGCCGAGAAGCGTCTTCAGTCATTCTTTATCGGCTCTTCTTGCGGAACTTCCATTTTTTTTCTCTCGCGCTGCTTTCTAGCGCAGCAGGTGTTAGCGGTGGACCGCCCGCCATTTTTGTCTCAGGCACCACTTACATTCCTCGTCTGCTGCCGTTCTCACGGCGCTGTCTTAGCCGCATGGCGCGACGCATTCCAGAAGCCCGTCTGTTTATTGACGCTGTTGGTCGTTCCTCCGAAGCAGCGCGATGTCCTTGTCTGTTTGCGGCAGGCCAACCAGGGGCCTTCCCTATCGCGCCGGCCCTTTATGCCCCAACCTTGCGCCGTTGCTGAAGTTCTCTTTTCTTCCAATTGCCATCACCTAGAATAGATTTTTGCGATTTACGCACGTTTCGCTCGTTTTCTTTTATTACATTCGTTTTTCTCTGGGATTTACTCTCAATCAGGTATCATCGTCCTTTTTGAGCCGCTTTCTACCCCCAACATTTGACTATGGCGCTGGGCATCACAATCCTTTCAGCGTTGGCTGCTGCGCCTCTTTTGGCTGCTCACCCTGCCCGTAAGTTTGACACGTTATGGCGGTGTTTACGGCTAATAACTAACTTCTAATTTCTAGCAGCTCACGGCATCGCACCGCGAGGTGATGGAAAGCATGGCGACATCGTCGTGTTTGATGCCAAGGTCGCGGACGTCGTCTCTATTCCTGAGGTTGTCGTTTGGGACGAAGATGACAAAGAGCCTGTGACAACGACTCAAAATGTGATTCACATGCCCCTTAGCATGGCTTCTTTGTACACCGGTGGCATTATTCAGCCTTCCGCCGAGCCAACTACGACGACAACCATGACTTCAGTCTCCACGCAGACCGTCACCGTGCCCGCCGCTGCCACTTCGACAGGAGCCGCTGTGATGGGCAACGCATCTGACCTAAGTGGAATTTCCTATGCACCGTACCGTGCGGACCACCAGTGCAAGTCCCAGGCAGACGTTGACGACGACATTGCAAGGATGAGCGGCAAGTATTCGGTCATTCGTGTCTATGGCACAGACTGCGACCAGGTCTCTATGATGTACAAGGCAGCCAAGGCGAACAACTTCAAGCTCTTTCTCGGCGTCTGGGAGCCGTCGGCTGTCGAACGCGAAGCCAACAAAATCATCGCCGGTGTTAATGGGGATTGGGATATCGTCCACACTGTAAGCGTTGGTAATGAGTTGGTGAACAACGGACAAGCCACGCCTGAAGATGTCATGGCTGCGGTGAAAAAGGCACGCACTATCCTCCGTGCTGCGGGTTACCAAGGCCCTGTTGTTGCAGTGGACACGTTTATGGCCGTGCAGGCTCATCCAATTCTGTGCGAGAAGTCTGACTACTGCGCAATCAACGCCCACGCGTTCTTCGACAGCACCACAAGCGCATCGCAGGCTGGTACATGGCTTGCTAACACTGTCAAGCAAGTGAAATCGGCACTCTCAACCCCAATGAGAGTTGTTGTTACTGAGAGTGGCTGGCCCGTTAATGGCGTCGCCAACGGCCTGGCAGTCCCTGGATTAGCCAACCAAAAAATGGCTCTTGACTCAATCCATGAAGCTTTTGCCTCTAACCCAGGCGATGTCTTCCTCTTTTCGGCTTACAATGACCTATGGAAGACGAAGACAATGGCAACCTTCAATGCGGATCAGTTTTGGGGCATCAATGGTGCCGTCGCACAGTGTGATCAATAGACGGGACGTCGTAGGGCGGGATATGCCCTCTTATTGCATCTCAATTACCCTTACCAACACTAAAAATTCCCATCGTTCTATTACTTGCGATGTGTTATTTTATGTCCACAACTATTGACCAACGCAGGGTGCATTGTCATTCAATTGAGCTACGCATTGAAAAGATGACCACACACTACCCGCAGTCTCGCGCCGTGTTGGTTTTCTGCATCTCAGTGTTCGATCTTGAAGTTTAGGAGTCCAGAGTTCGCCAGCAAAGGAGATCTTAGATTGTGCCAGCACTTAGGAACCAAATGTTTGCTCTTTTCTTCTTTGCATATATTTTAACTGTTGTTTGAATGGTAGTGCTGCTGTCACCCATCAATCGGCAATCCTCTCGCTACTTGATATTTGATACAATCTCTTTGCCCATTATTCATTTTGCTCTTAATAATTGTTCTCGTATAGTAAGGTGGAGCGTGGAGCCGTTTCATTTACTGGTAACAATGGAACGCGAATGCCATAGACAAGCGCCCGGCATGCTGTTCAGGTTTGCGATCGCTGCGTCGTGTGATGACCAATGAAAAGTAAAACATGGGGATATATAAGTTAATATTATATTATAGTGCTGTCTGCAATGCTCTGCTCCACAGGACAGTTTATTACTCGCTGTATGCCTTCGGTGTAGATTGAGGCTACGCGTAAGATACAAGAAGGTCGTCCAAAAGGTCATCAAGTTCTATGATGCGAAATCTATCTCGCCATTGCGCTGACCAAGCTGTATTTGTCCATGCGCTAGACAGGCTAGCGTGCCACGACACAACCTCTACGTTCCAACCCATTCTTAAAGCTCGGTCAACATATATAAAAAATCCGTCTGAATATTGAGCTGGTTTTGCATCCCCGGTCGCCAACACAATCGTACCTTGCTCTTGGAAATATTCCATGACGGCCTCGGCGATACGCGTCTGCAGTGTCTCGTCTACCAGTTCTTCCACGTAGCGTACATTGGTGGCCGGACCGTCGCGCGTGGGTGAGCCTCGGCGCCTTGCGTTGCTGAAACCGCCATCTTCGACACGTCTTCTCTCCCTAAGATCGACTCGGTATCCAAGCTCTCGCAGTTCTTGAACATACTTTGGCTCAGTGCGCTTAGGAGCCGTTGAGCACCCAACGCTGAGACACCTGGTACGACGGCCACGAACAAGTACTTTGGACAAAAATTGGAGATTGAGACGTGGAAGAGGAGTCAGTCGCGCATCCTCAGCTAGTTTATATTTTGCCCTCAGCGCAGTGTGAAAGCTGACATCAATATTGGACATGTCCAAGAAGACGTGTAGCCCATTGCTCGCATTGGAACAGTACTTTCTTGCTATAAAGCTGTCCATGGCGCAATGGCTCACTAGTTTTAACATGAGGGCCTCGTGAGTATCCTCAATGGTCCGACGTTTGCCATAGACCGGGAAGACGAGCCCATTCTTGACAAGCTGGTAGCAAAATATCTCTTGAAGCGTATTGAATGGCGGATGTTGGCTCCTATGCCCTTTGAGAAAAGAGGTTTCAGACATGTTGTCAATATGTCGATCCTCGGCATCTTTTGAATCAGACTTTGATTGCGTCGTTGGCTGCGTCGTTGATTGCCCCGACGCTGGCATCGGGACAGTGTCAACCGATCCTGACACTCTCGCCGTATGCTGGGTGGAGTTAGAGAGAGACAGCTCGGGCAAATAATTCTCTGCGAAATCCGAACCAGGCGCGCTAGCCGTGGAACGGACCTCTGCTGAACGGCCATGCCATGTTTTGTATGAATTCTGGTGTTGTGAACACGGTTGGAATTGATCATCAACCATTCGTAGCTGTTCAACAATTTTGGAAAGGTTTCCAAGCCTTAATTCCCCCGCCGACGGCCAGAGACAATTCAGGAAGTTGTGAGGGGGGTTAAAACCAGCAGAAGCATAGACTCTATTAAAGTCGCCCAGCTTAGGAGACGATTCGCTGTGCGGTAGTTTAAGGCATGCCTGGGGCAATTCCCCTGTGCAGCTTGGGAGATAAGATGGCTCTCCATGCGGCGGGATAAGTTCACGCTCATCCATCCTGTGGAGAGCGTGAGATATCGATGCTAGGTCCCGACGGAACCGATTCCATTAGCATATCTATGCGCCGGCCCGCTTGCGAACCGGTGCAACTAGCAAGGGTAACGACGAATGTCAAGAGCGTGTCATAGAAGCTCGCACGTAAGAACGCTTCGGGGTGCCAACAAGTACCAGCGTTCAGAGAGATGGACGATGCAAGGGGTAAGAAGCAAGGTCCAGAGGCGCAAAATGGCCAACCGAAGCCAGGCGCTTCGCAGGTACTTGAAGTAGGATGTTCCAACGAGGGGAAAACGAAATGAACGGTAGAAAAGACTGCGACGAATATTATATTGCTGCTTAAAAGACTAGTTTGACGGCAATGCCTTCGAAAGTGTCAGGGCACAAGACTGGATGGATTGAGACAGAATGATGCCGGCACTGAAGCGGAGCGGAAAACGGCGTGGCTGGCGCCTGTAATATTGTGGGTATTTCTTCGCGGCCTGCGGTGTCGATGGGTGTTAATACCATCTCATGCCATGAACTTGGCTGGAGACCACCGACGGGCAGGCGAACTAGCAAACTAGGGAACGACGCAGAAGAATTTCAGATAAATTACCTGCATATTACATGCTGCTCTTCGTTGAATGGAATCCTGGGCGAGTGCAGCTTTCGTACAGTAACCATGTCTTGCC
Source organism: Lecanicillium sp. MT-2017a (assembly GCA_003056585.1). Taxonomy (NCBI): domain Eukaryota; kingdom Fungi; phylum Ascomycota; class Sordariomycetes; order Hypocreales; family Cordycipitaceae; genus Lecanicillium; species Lecanicillium sp. MT-2017a. The sequence continues at coordinate 399,039 of PXYN01000192.1, read as the reverse complement.
TCTACTATTTTGAGAAGGGAACGGATTTCATTCGTGGCGAACTGGTACAATACAGTCCACCCGGGCTACCCTGTTCACAACGATCAAAAGCTGTATAGCCATAGTACAAAATATCCTGAACACCAAAATTTCTTCCACGGCGGTTCAACCAAGGTCGCCGTGCACCAATGAAACATCGGGTTTCATGAGTTTCCTATTTTCCGCACCTTTCATCTCCGGCCGTCTATACTCAGTCTATTCGACTCAATGCTAGGCCGAACTGAGCTACTTGAGCTGCGACGACGCCTCGCCCTTTGTTCACCCGGGTCCCCAGGATTCAATCCAGTTGACTTGGCGAACATGTTGAGAACATCAGTAAGAGAGACGACACCTGTTAACTTCCCAGATAGGCGAGCTCCTGCCATGGCCGAGGCAGGGACTGCAGCAGCAGGAACAGGGGATGGAGGTGCACCCCCGGGTGGACACGAGCCACTTGCAAGCGACTGGGGCCCCATCAATGGCGTTGCCGGCGTTGATGGCGATGGAGAGGCAGATTCAACAACCCACATGCGATGAGATCTAGTGGCCACCAATTTCGCGACAGTGTGGGCCAAAGTTGAGTAAGGATTGACATAAAAGACCGGGAAAGCATCCCTCCCCTTTTCGACGCCCCGTTCGTTCAATATGACAGAAATGAAATGCATGCACGATGCATTGAGGAGCGGCGCGCTTGATGTGCTTGTCAGGTGGCGAACATCCTTTGTCGAGATGTTTCCAACCACATTCTGACCATTATCGACAACTGCAACGCTAGTGAGGCCTTCCTCATTCATCAATATGAGTGCCGCTGACAGCGCTGAGTCGGAGCTGGCATCGAACGTTAGCCGAGTCTTCAGCCATTTGGAGGTGAAAGATGCGCTGGGAAATCTTACTTAACAGAGATTGCATGGTGTGTGCCAACACCGAGATCTCTGAGGATAACAGGGTATAACCTGTCTATGGTCGGAAAGTTAATACCTTCATTCCAGAAGAAATCTGCTAATCGAAGCTGGCTCATGACCCCTCCTGCCTGGCCAGATGAGTCTGTGACAACGATGCGGTGAATGCCGCCACCCAGAACTTCAATGGCTTGTGATAAGTAGCTTCCTGACTCGATTGTATTCAGAGCCTCTCGTCCGAACACGGGTAGTGCTTCGCGGAGAGATATTTTGGCACCTCGTTGGGCTTTTGATATTATTTCGTTAAAAAGGGCAAATTGTTGACCGTCGGGCTTCGATAAGCCAACAACGATAAGGAGGTAGGTGTTTAAGTCGCTGTAGTCGAAACTGGAAATGGCGACATTGGATGTTGCATGCTCACGGACCAAAACAACATTCGTGGGGCTCTTGAGGAGACGCTAGGGTATCGTATTAGTACTGCCATTTCTTAGAAATCGGGCGCCATAAGGAATAGCACGAACTATTGTAGCTTCCTCGACGCTGGAATCGAGCTCAATCCAGCAAATGTCGTCTGAGGAGACGAGCTCACCGACGGTGATGTCTCGCCAATCTCTACCCGCGAACTTGGGGTTGGCTTGTTTGTTCGTTGGAGGGTGATTCATAAGGTCCTGAACGGCCGCTTGAGTGAAGGACGGGTGCCGGTGGCGTGGCGAAGACGGCCCATTGCGGAGGTTCTCAGCAAAACTCTGACGATGCGAGGAGAGATTGATGTTGGACGCTGACGGGGAGCGTTGCGGCGGCGGGCGTGGCTTGGAACCTGGCGGCGAGGTACTGGCCGGGGCCCCTTGTTCTGCAGAAGCTGGCTCGCGATGTGCACCAGCTTCTTGCTCGCTCTTACTCGGTGAATGCGAAGAATCCATTTTACACAGCGATGTTGCTAATGTAACGTCCTGCGCCACGGGACGTGACCGTCGTGGGCTACCTATGGGACGGCGGGGGCGGGGCCACCCATCGTCGCACTGGTCGTGTATCCACACGCCAATCCGGACGTCTCAGAGCTGCTGGTGGCGAGGCATTTGGCCGCCAACGGTATCTCTGGTAGGCAAGATATCTACATACCTACCTAGCAAGGTAAGGGGTACTATGTATGTATCGATAGATCTATAGCCTACATAGGTGCCTAGTATACTTTGTGTTTCCAAAGCCACGGTAAGTGTGTAGCGGCGTGAACATGCGTAGAGAGCATGGGCGAGTCTCCGATTCTTCGATTCCGGACACTTGCGCGCGCGAGTGGTCTACTCGTAGCTACCTAAGTAGGTACCTGTATGCCTACGTATAGCAGTTCAAATTCGCAGGCGCTGGCAGACTTGGTGATGGACACACTGCCAGGAGCCACAACTGGGACGACGAAAGCGGCTTAACCGGTAACTACCTCGTAGAGATGTACCTAGAGGTACCCACCTACCCGGTAGCTTGTACCCATACCCACAGGTCAAGACCTTGGGCACTGGACGCGACAAGCTTGGTTTGGAAGTTTACAGGTAAGTAGATGTTTAGGCCAAATATTGACAGCCATTGCCCGCTCTACGCCTTTTGTTTACGTAGCTCTCGCCGCCTTCCGTTCCAAAGTCAGGTGAAGAAGTCTGTTTTTGGTGCTGTCTCCTTTTGAATAACGTGCTATACATACGAGTAATGAATCAATACTTGGTGCCACCGAGTGTCGCATAAATGCCTTCCTCGTTGGAAGCTACCTACATAGCCACCTACAGGGTCTTGCGCTCCAGCTGCATATTGGGGAACCATAGTACTTTTAACTACCTATGTATATAGCCTCCCTTATTGCTCCCGGAGCCATGGGCATATCCTGCCTGTCGTAAGTTACCTATTACCTTACTGAACCTACTTAGTTACTTGGCAACGTACCAAACCTTACGAGAGGTAGGTAAGTTAGTAGATAAGGTAGGTTAGTATGGTACCTACTAGGTATAGTACTCGTAGGCAGGTAGGTAGGTACCCAGCACCCAGGCTTCATGCAAACGCGCGAGTGGGGAAGGTTTTTTTTTTCTGCCGACGCGCCGCTGGACACCCATTAAAAATTATTGACAATTTCCTCCCCTCCTCTTTCCCCTCCACTCAACCCCTCGCGGCCTGCGCGCGCGTCGATCCTCACTAGACCGTTCCTCGAAATCGTTTAACCCCCTTTCGAAAACCAACGACCGTTAACACCGACCCGACAGCTACTGTCAAAGGCCCCGACTTCCCAGGAGAGCCTGCATCTCTGCGCACAGGGGCTGAAACTTCCGGACCATTCCAAACAAGCGCGGACGAAGTGTAGGGCAGACAGCAGCCAACCCGAATTTCACCGCCCAACTGGTATCGATCGGCTGCTACGCTGCTGAATTCCATCGCCGCCCAGACTCGTCGCGTTATCAAACCCTCACGGAAAATATTGCACACCCCAGCCATGTCCGTTTTGTCCGCAGACATCCACGCAGAGCTGGCCCAGCTCCTGCAAGGGCTGCAGTCGGCAGACAACTCGGTCCGGTCCAGGGCCGAGGAGCATCTGCAAAACAACTGGACTGCCACTCGCCCTGAGATTCTGCTGATGGGCCTCGCTGAGCAGGTTCAAGGCGCCGGCGAAGACAAGGTATGTGAACGGACTGGGGACTTGGACCGGTCCCCCTCATGCCTGCCTCGTGTCTGTAAACCACTGACGTGTTCCCCTCAGACAAGATCTTTCGCTGCGATTCTTTTCCGACGCGTCGCGACAAAGACCAGGAAACTGGAGTCCGGCCAAAACGTAGACTTGTTCCTGTCCGTTGCCAGGGACCAAGCTGCCGTCATTCGGCAGAAGCTTTTAGAATCTCTTGGAACCGAACCCGATCGCGGAGTTCGCAACAAGATTGGTGATGCCGTTGCAGAAGTCGCACGCCAGTACTCGGAAACCGGTATAGCAAAACACCAGAGCCACGCGTCTTGAACCCCTCCTGCTGACTGCCGCAAAATAGATGAGCGATGGACTGAACTGCTCCAAGCCCTCTTTCAGCTTGCCCAAGCTCAAGAGGCGGATAAGCGTGAGACCGCTTACCGAGTTTTTGCAACAACACCCGGCATTATTGGCAAAGAGCAAGAGGAGGCTGTTATCCTAGCTTTTCAAAAGGGCTTTAAAGATGACGCGGTCAAGGTGTGTATACTTGGTAAATGGAGTGGACCTCGGGACAAGACTGACAGGCTACATCAGGTTCGCCTATCCGCGATGGATGCATTCGCGTCGTTTTTCAGAAGCATTTCGAAGAAGAACCAGAGCAAGTACTATCCATTGATACCCGACGTACTCAACATCTTGCCTCCGATCAAGGACTCCCAAGAGTCAGACGACCTCAGCAAGGCTCTTACAGCGCTCATTGACCTCGCAGAGACCGCACCAAAAATGTTCAAGAACCTCTTCCAAAATCTCGTTCAATTCAGCGTTTCTGTTATTCAGGACAAAGAACTTGACAATTTGTGCAGGCAGAATGCATTGGAGCTGATGGCAACTTTCGCGGACTACGCGCCGTCCATGTGCAAAAAGGATCCTTCATATACCTCTGATATGATTACTCAGTGTTTGAGCCTGATGACCGAAATTGGCGAAGACGATGATGATGCCGCCGAATGGCTAGCCTCCGATGATGTAAGCTGTCTACCTCACCTCATCCTAGGGACACGGTTAACCTGATCTATCATTTGCAGCTCGATCAAGATGAGTACGACCAGAACCACGTCGCTGGAGAGCAGACGATGGATCGGCTCGCCAACAAACTCGGTGGCCAGACCATATTGGCTCCGACTTTCAACTGGCTTCCCCGCATGATGCAATCGGGATGGAAAGACAAACATGCCGCATTAATGGCCATTTCGGCAATTTCTGAGGGCTGTCGCGACTTGATGATCGGTGAACTAGGTCAGGTTCTCGACCTCGTCATTCCGGCGCTGCAAGATCCGCACGCCCGCGTTCGTTGGGCTGGTTGCAATGCCCTAGGTCAAATGAGCACGGACTTCGCACCGAAGATGCAAACCGACTTTTATGACCGTGTGCTCAAGGCCATCATCCCGGTCCTGGAATCCCCAGAGCCTCGAGTAAAGTCTCATGGTGCTGCAGCTCTTGTCAACTTCTGTGAGGAGGCTGAAAAATCCGTTTTGGAACCTTATTTGGACGATCTTCTTTCCCATCTTTTTCAACTCTTGCAGAGCGACATGCGTTACGTACAGGAACAAGCGCTCTCTACTATTGCCACTATCGCGGATGCAGCAGAAGCCGCATTCTCAAAGTACTATGACACTTTGATGCCCCTCTTGGTCAATGTCTTGCAGAATCAGAACGAGAAGGAATACCGGCTGCTGCGTGCTAAGGCTATGGAGTGTGCTACCCTTATTGCAATCGCTGTTGGCAAAGAGCGGCTTGGACAAGATGCGATGACCTTGGTGACACTACTTGCCAATATCCAAACAAGCATCACGGACGCGGATGACCCCCAAGCCCAGTACCTAATGCATTGCTGGGGCCGCATGTGTCGCGTCATTGGAGCAGACTTTATACCATTCATGGATAATGTCATGCCGCCACTCCTTGAGCTGGCCATGGCAAAGGCTGACATTCAACTGCTGGATGATGACGAACAAGCAGAGGCCATGAATGCTGATGAAGGTTGGGAATTTGTTTCGCTCAAAGGCAAGGTGATCGGTATTCGCACCAGCACCATGGAGGACAAACATATGGCAATTGAGCTCCTTGTTGTCTATGCGCAAGTTCTTGAGGGAGCATTCGCGCCGTATGTTGCGAACATCATGGAAAAAATTGCTCTTCCAGGCCTGGCTTTCTTTTTCCATGACCCAGTGCGATGTATGTCTGCAAAGCTCGTTCCTCAGCTTCTCAGCTGCTATAAGAAGGCATACGGCAGCCCATCAAATGAATTGGCAGGTCTGTGGGCCGCCACCGTGGAAAAGGTCATTGAGGTTCTGGTCGCCGAGCCAGCCATTGATGCACTGGCTGAGATGTACCAGTGTTTCTACGAGTCGGTTGAGGTGGTGGGCAAAAACTGCCTTAGCGCTGATCACATGAACAAGTTTATTGATGCGGTTCACTCTACCATTACAGACTACAAGGAGCGCGTTGCTCTTCGTGCTGAAGAGCGGGAAGGGGCGACTGCTGATGATGTCGAGGATGAGGCAGAAGAGACCCGGATGGCCATTGAAGATGACCAAACTCTATTGTCGGATATGAATAAGGCGTTTCATTCTGTTTTCAAGAACCAGGGAGCCGGTTTTCTGCCTGCGTGGGAAAAACTTATGTCGACATATGAAGGATTCGTTACCTCACCGGACCCCACGCAACGTCAATGGGGTATATGCATCATGGATGATGTACTGGAATATTGCGGCCCAGAGAGCATTCGCTACGCAAACTACATTACGCAGCCGCTCATTGATGGCTGCCAGAACCCTTCTCCGGCTGTTCGGCAGGCAGCAGCCTATGGCGTAGGCGTTGCCGCACACCGAGGAGGGGAGGCTTGGTCGCAGTTCCTCAGTGGCTCGCTACCCCTTCTGTTCCAGGTAACGCAAGTGCCGGACGCTCGAAATGAAGACAACGTTTATGCCACGGAGAATGCATGCGCTTCGATAGCCAAGATCTTGCACTACAACGCAAGCAGCGTTGGCGATGTCCAGCCTGTGATCACACAATGGGTCGACACTTTGCCCGTGACGAACGATGAGGAGGCTGCACCGTATGCCTATGCCTACCTTGCAGAATTAATTGACCAGTATGTTGGATATGCTTTATCGTTTGTTGGAGGGACTATGACTGACAATTTTCACAGGGGAAATCCTATTGCGATGGGTCAAGCCAGCAAGTTGTTCGTGTTCATTGCGCAGGCGCTTGAAGCCGATACTCTGAGAGGTCAGACTGCCAACCGAGTTGCGACGGCGGCTAAGGCGATGCTCACCACTGCAAATGTCGACCCGATGCCGCTCCTGCAACAGTTCTCACAGGAGTCGCAGCGTGCTATCATGGCATTTTTCAGCTAAAGAACAACCCGTGATTGGTTAGCGCGCTTTGGCGCGCCCCTTTTCGATACCGTACTTTGGCTGGGCATAGCTGACCTGGTGTTGCGTGTCTTGAGTTGCTGTTCACTTCAGCGCAGGGCCAGCGAATGTACAAGTACGATCTGGTTTAGAGTGACACATGCCAATGAAAAGAAACCATTTAAGACTGTCTCGTCACGAATGGGAACGCGTATCTGGATTTCTATCTAGTTTAACCTCTAGGTCTGACGTGGCATAGCCATGTTGCTTACTTGTCTTGTCTTTGGATTAGCATGCACAGATTAATCGATTGAATGTTGATAAACAATTTTATACGCCGTTACCTGTAAAGCTGAAGAAAGCCCTCTGAAGAGTGGTTGACGATACGGTGCGCTCCAAAGTGTTCTGCTACATGCTTCGCGGATTGGTACGACTTTTTTATGCTAAACTTTGATGCAAAGTTCCAAAACGATAATTCATCATATGAAACTAATCGATTCTACAGCCAGCCCCCTTCTGCGTAGCTTGGACGTGGTAATTCACCGATTCAATGAATGACGGGTCTGATTGGTAATTTGGTGTAAGAATCTCGGCCCGGCGGCTGTACCACACTATGTAAGAGGAGCCCAGAGGGCAGCTCCTTCGAAAACAAATATTGCGTAACTGCTGAAATTCGTTTAGATTATCTCGCCAACGCCGTTCATTTCTTTTGTACATCTCGCCCCACGCAGGTCCGCCTGCGATACTACTTTGTTCGCCGCTAACCTGTCAGACGCCTTGCCTCTTCGGCGCTAAGGAAACAAGGCTACTCGTAGGCAATGGATAAATTTACCCTTACAAGAAACCAAGTTCTTTAAAATTAAAAATGCGCAAATGTTTTTGGCCTGCCTTTGTGTGCCTGATGGCTGCAAATCACGCTGAACAAGCTGTGGCCATTGGCTGCGAGACAGGGATTGCACAGGTACGCTTGACAAGTTCGTTTGGGTCACCACCCACTGGCGGAGAGAATCAGGCTGTGAAGCAAGCCCTTCACCGACTTTCTCTTCCACCCTTTTATTGATAGAAACCTAGACTGAACTACTAAAGAAATGGACATGGCGGGACTGACGTTGGAAATATACAGTGTGATGCCCTTGTCAAAGCCGGGCTGGGAGGCCAGCTATTACTCCCTGGAGACAGTCGATACGACGCCAGTGTCAACTCGTACTGGTCCGCGAGCGCGAGACAACATCCGTGGTGCATTGTCCAGCCCAAGACCACGCAAGACGTAGCAAAGGCTGTCCGTGCCCTGGCTGATCTAGATGTCGGGTCGTTTGCTGTTCGCAGTGGCGGGCACAGCCACTGGGCAGGGGGGAGCAATATCGCCAATGGAGTCACCATCGACCTTAGTCACTTTAACAAGACAACGTACGACCCTGCGAGTAATATCGCATCTCTGGGACCTGCGCAGAGATGGGGTGATGTTTTCATGGCTGTTGAAGAGCTTGGAATCATGGTGCCTGGCGGCCGCGACGGCAACGTTGGTGTCGGCGGTCTACTCACTGGCGGCGGAAATTCGTACTATACAGGCCGCCACGGATTTGTGTGCGACAGCTTGATTAATGCCGAAGTGGTGCTTGCCGATGGAAGTATTACTCAAGCAAATGCTACCAGCAACCGAGCTTTGTGGAAAGCCTTGAAAGGAGGTCTCGGCAACTTTGGCATTGTTACGCGCTTCGATGTCGAGGCGTTCAAGGCCGGCCAGCTCTGGGGTGGTATTCGTGCTTCCGAAAAGTCACACACCAAGCAAATTATTAACGCACTCATAAACTTTACAGATAATAACCACAAGAACCCCGAAGCTGCCTTTATCATCAACTTTACATATCAGCCAAACATGGCTCCTGATGTTATTGTCGCGCAGGTTCTCATTGATACGGACGGAGTGGAGAATCCTCTTGCATTTGAAGAGATCCAAAAGGTCCCCGAGACTTTCAACGACATCAAAAGGCGTCCCATGAGTGGCGTGGCGAATGACTATGTCTTGCCTTCGGGGTTACGGTAAGAAATTATTGCCCACGTTTCCCGACGATGGCGAATTCAAGCCGCAGCTGAATAGGCTAATATTATGCAGAAACGTCTGGTTTACACTTTCATTCAAGAATGACGCAAGAGTGGTTCAAAAGGCAGCGGAACTTCACGAGAGGCTCGTTGAAGGCTTGCTCGAGGTCATCCCTGCCAAGGACCTCGTCACACAGAGCCTTTTCCAGCCGCTGCCGAGAATGTTTGCCGATATTGGCGTCGCCAAAGGCGGAAATGTCATGGGGATGGACCAAAATGATGGAAACGCGCTCCTGTGGCTGAGTGCTGTGTCAGTCAAGAAACTCGAGCATGAGGCCCTTGTGCATCGCAAGACGGCTGCCATGACAGGCGAGCTGCAGAGGTACGCAGAGTCTATTTCCGCGCTTGCGCCGTGGATATACATCAATTATGCGGACCCTAGCCAGGACCCCCTTGCTAGCTATGGCGAAGAGAACTTGGAGTTTATGAGAACAGTGTCGGCGAAATATGATCCAGCAGGGCTCTTTCAGAAGCGGGTTCCCGGGTCATTCAAGCTGTCCAGGGCTGGCAAATAGACGTGGCTTGAAAAGCCAGTCTAATTTTCTTTACAATAATAATAAAAATGAGTTTTTGTCAATATGCTAATGCAATATGTATTTAAACCTATGGTTATGCTGTACTTCGTATAAGAACCAGGGATAAAGCCCTCGTCATAGGTATAGGCTTATATTCTAGTATCTTGGCCTTGTTGACCACAAGCAAGATTGATCTTGCGATTCGGCGATAATAGTAGTTCAAGAACCCCTTGCTTATATAAATTTGATTCTATATCATTCTATAAAACCTATCAGGTCATATATATGTTGCTTTGCACTAACTAGGCAGGTTTTATACAGTGAGTTGTACGGAAGTACGCAGTCAACGGCCTATCAGGAACAGCCCCCGACCACTGAGATACCCACTCTACTTTACCTAGGTGCTACGGGGTACGAAGATAGAAACAATAGGTAGATGCTGTGTAGATTGCCGCGCGCCGGCTGTTGTAACTTAGCAATTTATTGCTCAGGTAGGTAGATATGTAGGTATATAGGCATGTATGGCCCACGTTGCCGGGACTGCCTGTAATAGCATCTTGGCGGCAAACACGCGTAACCTGAGTATCTCTTTGAGTCTTGTCCGGAATTTTAGTAGGCACCTGACCGACTAACGTGCGTTTGCTGCTCGAACTAGTGCCTACCTAGGTACCGTACCTACTCATGAGTGCCCAGGCAGGTAGTAGGTACTTACCAGGTACTGAGAACTACAAGAATTTGAGGTACTGAGTGCCTGGAATAGGTACCTTGCTTACCTGCTTTATCCACCTAGATACTATGTACTATGTACCCACGAACCACTACTAAGGTACTTGGTTTATAGGCAGGAAATGTTGTCTACCTTAGGTACCTACGTAATGTAATCCACCCCACACTGCGCCGTAGGTTGGCACAAGGAGTAATAATCGTCTCGCCTCCAGTACTAGATCATCCCTCGTTGCACCAGCGAGCGAAGACGAAACCTATTTTGCGCCACACCGAACACGTCCCAAGCCAGACGAACAACGGACATCGCGTATTTTCGGATAAAGACCTCGGCGAATCGAATTAGTGCCCGCCGGAGCCAGCGTGCGACTCGCGTCTTCCACCAGTCGGCACGGAACATCGATCTTGACCGCAAACAACGCGGACGATATACCGACCTTTGTCACAATAAATGCCAAGCTCGTATCGCTGTGCGCATTAGGTGAATAGATATACTGGTGCGCTCGTTTCTGGATACATACCTACGTACCATCGCCAATATCTGGGGGGTGAGCGGGCCTCCCTCCTACGTCGTTGCGCAGTTCCGAAGCATCGCGAGTGGGCAAGATATATCGTCTGGTGCCTGTGACCGATGCTAGAATGATGGATCAATATTTTCAAAACAACCCGATGCACTCTCAGGAGCAGCAACAGCAAGGGCAGCAGGAACAGCAGCGCCAATTCCAGCCGCAACAGCAGCATGGCGGCATGTCTGGCCAAGAGGCTGGACAACCAAATCAGCAATCCATGGCGCCTCCCAACTCACAACACCTTATGCAAAGCATGGCAATGGCTGCACCTGAGCAACATTCTGACATCTCTATGGCGGAGCAGGAGATGCTCCAGCGTCGGAAAAGCATGCCGTTAGGTTATCCTCCGCAGGCCACTCAGGATCCGACACCACGGCGAATGTCCATGGTCGGTGACCATGATGCAATGGCTTACAGCAGTGCAAGTTCCAACCAAAACGCTGGGTTCCTCAGCTACCAAGGCTTTCCTGTTCTGAATAACCCAGATCTCGCCCCAGAGAACGAATTAGGCGTGGATAACGGCATGAACGACTCTTCCTCTTTTCTGTCATCTGATGTAATGGCATCCATGGTGTCCAATCAATACTCTGGCATGAACATGGGAAGCGTTTTTAACCCGTCAGTCACATCCGGTCCGGTGGGTAGGCAGATGTTGCAAGCACAGGTAGGCGGTTTCCAAACCGAATACCCTCTGAACGCGCAAGACGGCACATACGATTCAACAACTGGAGCAATGGGGCGGGCGCCCTTCAGTTCATTTTCCAGCCCAGGGGGCGATGTGCCTGGAACACGTATTTCCCAATACAGCCAACTGGATACGTCGGGGCAGGATATGACGCCGTCGTCGTCTAGCGTCGAGAGAAGTTCTGCCAGCGCGGAACCAAACGCTCGAAGCATCTCACGGCATGTGTCCTCGGCAGGATCATCAGCCGTTTCTCCTAATACGAAATCAACTACTGGCTTCGCGCAAACAAGCTCTACTTCGTCATCGAATACTCCAAATACATCGGTCACGCCCCGGGATCTGCGGGACAAGTCAATCTATTCCAAGAGCGGCTTTGACATGCTCAAAGCTTTGTGGTTGGTTGCATCAAGGAAGGATCCCAAAATTCACCTCGGCGCTGTTGACATGTCATGTGCCTTCGTCGTGTGTGATGTTACGATGAACGACTGTCCGATTATATACGTTTCCGATAACTTTCAGAATCTCACCGGATATAGTCGACATGAGATTGTTGGTCAAAACTGTCGCTTCCTCCAAGCTCCCGATGGAAAGATCGAGGCCGGAGCGAAACGCGAGTTTGTGGACAACGATGCCGTCTACAACTTGAAAAAGATGATACACGAACGAAAGGAGGTTCAGCAAAGTTTGATCAACTACCGAAAGGGCGGTAAGCCCTTTCTCAACTTACTTACAATGATTCCTATTCCGTGGGACACGGAAGAAATCAGATATTTTATCGGCTTTCAAATTGACCTGGTTGAGTGCCCAGACGCAATAGCTGGTTCTGAGTTTGGAGGCGTTGCGGTGAACTACAAGCACAGCGACATTGGCCAATATATCTGGACACCGCCAAACTCCACCTTTTGGGACAATGACAACGGCCAGACCCTTGGCGTGGATGATGTCTCAACACTTCTTCAACAATTCAATGCCAAAGGCATAGCCTCTGATTGGCATAAGCAATCTTGGGACAAGATGTTGCTAGAGAACTGCGACGATTTCATTCATGTTCTTTCTCTGAAGGGCCTCTTTCTATACCTTTCGCCTGCGTGTAAACGACTCCTCGAGTATGACTGCGCAGAGCTAGTTGGGAACTCGTTATCGTCTATTTGTCATCCATCTGATATTGTCCCTGTCACGCGAGAGCTAAAAGATGCGACTTCTGGCTCACAAGTTAATATTGTTTTTCGGATCCGCCGAAAGGTCAGCGGGTATACGTGGTTTGAGAGTCATGGGTCCCTATACGTCGAACAAGGAAAGGGCCGCAAATGCATCATTCTGGTCGGGAGAAAACGACCCGTATTCACCCTGAGTCGACGGAATCTAGAAGCCCATGGAGGTATCGGTGATAGCGAACTGTGGACTAAGCTGTCTACATCTGGCACATTTCTTTATGTTTCGTCCAATGTTCGTTCTCTACTTGATTTGCAACCTGAGTCACTGGTTGCTACCAGTATACAAGAGCTAATGCGCAAGGACTCCCGGCCTGAGTTCGGCCGCGCGATGGAGAAGGCCAGGCGAGGTAAAATTGTTACCTGCAAGCACGAAGTTCTCAATCGCCGTGGCCAAGGTCTCCAAGCACAGACAACACTCTACCCTGGCGATGCTTCTGAGGGCCACAAGCCTTCTTTCCTTCTAGCACAGACAAAGCTTCTGAAAGCATCCTCCCGCGCCCTAGCACCGGCCATGTCGGCAGCGTCTTCTGTTTCTGGACTGCAGACAAAGAGTGGGCAGCTGTCGCAGCCAGCTGGAGGTAGCCTACCTCCTGGCAGTCAAGACGCAGCCTTGGCATCAGATGATAACATATTCGACGAGTTGCGGACTACAAAATGCTCAAGCTGGCAGTTTGAGCTAAGGCAAATGGAAAAGGTGAACAGAATTCTCGCAGAGGAATTAGGCGGTCTGCTCTCCAGTAAAAAGAAAAGGAAAAGACGAAAGGGGGTAGGCAACATTGCCCGTGATTGCGCCAACTGCCACACCAAAAACACACCAGAGTGGCGCAGGGGACCCAGCGGCCAACGCGATCTATGCAACAGCTGTGGCTTACGGTGGGCTAAACAGGTAATAACTCAGACCCAGCAAATTGCATAGTACGCTGTATTTCTGAATTTGCTAACACTGCGACAGATGGGGCGAGTCTCTCCGCGCACTTCGTCTCGGGGAGGAAACAACGGCGACTCTTTGAGCAAAAAATCTGCCTCCCCAATTCATTCATCACCGCTTCACAAGGACCTATCCGCCGATACACCGCCGTCTCAGGCTGCTAGCATCGACGGAACAGCGTCTGCAGTACCCGCACTCTCTTCTGGGAAGGAAGCGCATCCTGCCACAACCACAACTAGCGGGGCACAATCTCAGAAGTCGTATGCAATGTTGCCACCTCCCAGTCAGCCCTCTCTTGAAGGAGGCGCGGCTGGTTCTGCGATGACGTCAATTCAAGAAGAAATATGAAACGAGCCGGCCGCGAGTCGAATAAATTGGCTGTGACTTGGCGTGTGGTTGATGCCATTTCGGTATAATGCTGCTCGCCCACTTCCCCTTGACCTTGTTCCACTTGTCTTGTTTTGAATCTTTCATTTTTTTTGTCGTTCAGCTGCACATTTCTACTGTTGACATGGGAACATATATACACGAGATGATACCACGTATACGAGGCGATTTGTTTTATTATGGGTTCTGACGAACGTTGTTGGTCTATCCGATTTTATTTAGGAGCCTTGGGCACCTTAATTCTGTGTCTTCCTAGGCGGGGAGGCTACTGTACCAGCTCCTTATTCTTTTTACATAGCGAAAATGCTACTTTTGCATCATCCTCAAAGGATATGTTATATATTCTTGTCTTGGGGCAGTGTAGAGCGCTTCTTGATGCTGAATAGATATTGGTATTGACCTGTTGAATGCCGGCATGCAATCAACGGAACTACTGCGTTGCATTAAACATAACATCAAATCCATTAATGCTCTGTGGCGCAGCTGTTGCACTAGTAGCTTTGTGGGGTGTTGCAGAGGTATCAAGTGATATTCTCCCTGCAATGTTTCGCTACTTTACAATTCATCTCTTGTGCGAACACTCTCTTGCAGATTCCTGCTCTTAGGATTCTTGTGGCTATTATCCGCTCGCGACGTAGTGTCGTTAACCCCTTGGGACTTGCCGCTGCTCTCCAAAGTTGAGACCTTTTGAGCCAAGGCTGCAATTTCATCGTCATAAAGCGTCCATTCTGGCACCTGTCTTCGCGCGCGATCAAGCTTGGGCTCCTTCGTCTGTGGGTTGTTGCACAAATCGATAGTGCGTGCTTTAGCCTGACTCTCATCGCTACACCAAGTCTCACACCATAGCCACTCCTGAGGCAAGCTGTGGATGGGAATCTGGAACTGCATATGATTGGGTAGATCCTGATCGAGGTTTGAGAGGCTGTTTGGATCTGCAGATAATGTGTGGTATTGCTGTCGGAGCCGATCACCGGCGGCAATCTCGCGAAATCGGCCGAGGTCCACCACATAGAGCGCAGAGATATGATAAGGCAATCCTCGGAGATAGTTCGCCCAGTATCCCTGTTTCCAAAAGCGGAAGCCCTCCATTTCTGTGCGAGAATCACACATAGGCGTGAAGCCATATGGTGCTCCCTCCAAGTTGTGATTAACTAGATCCATCATGTCCGTCCTCACGATTTGATCTGCATCCACGAATATCACTTTGTCAAGTGACAGGGGAAAGAGGACATCCAGAAATAGAATCTTATATCCCCAAATTTCTCGCTGTTTCTCTTTTTGCTGTCGCAGCCAATGTGGCCACTTATATGTGACCATCTCATACTTAAAGCCGTACTCCTGGGCCATATGTGGAATAAACTTCTTAAAAGACGGCGATAAGAACTGCTCAATGAACCAAAATTTAACGGTATTTTTGGTATGGCGCATGACTGACACCATCATGATGTTGAGCATACGCTCATATAAGTGCCCGCTGGCAACCGAAAAGATGTTGATATCGGCGTGCTCTTGTGCGGAGACAGATTTCTGGCCGAAAGCGCCGCCAAGAATACTTTCAGCAAGTTTGAAACCCTTCGAAACAAAGTTGTCTGACTCCACCACATCTTCTAAGACATCCGCCTTCTCCTGGCCAGGCTTTCTCTGGAGACGAGGGTACAGTGTGGTGCCCTGGAAATCCATGAGTGCCAGCGAGGTTCCTTCATCACCTGGGGCTGAAGTCCACCCTTGGGCTCCGACACTTTCAATGTTGTAGATTTCAGCTGTCCTGCCCTCTTTTAAGTGTATGTTGTAGAAACCGGGATTCGATTTGAACTGGAAAAATCCCAAGTTTGCCATCACTATTGTGTCTGTCAAATGAGGGTCCTTTTCTGTACCCAATACCAGTTGCGCACCGCGAGGAGGAGATGACCTCCTACCTTCCCTTGAATGCCCTTGAATGAGGATGTGCTCCAGTTCATACATAGCATCGACATCAGCATCAAGCGAAGCGAGCTTCACATTGTCCAGGTCATGAACAGATTCTTTGGATGCCACTAGCCATGCTGGAGGCACATCGACGGCAACGGTAAGAAGCGCCTCGGAAGGAAGGCCAATAAAACTAGCCTTCAACCGATGCACGTTCCCAAGTTCGTCAAATGTGGGCTTTGCTTCCACAACATAGCGAAAAAATCGTTTCACAGGAAGTTCTTCCATCTTTTCTTTCGGATTCAAGAACAGCTTCAAATAAACCCCGTTCAATTCAGACAAAACCTTCAGGATAGGCACCCACCGCTGCCCTTGCTCGCTAAGGGGATTGAGCAATGCGACAAGATGTACACTCGCCGTTTCCGGGTCACCAACCTCAATAGCTGTCTCCGTGAAGTTCCAAGTGTCATAAAGTGTAGAGCGCACGGACGATGCAGACTCAAATATGCCATCTGGTAGGTCCGACATACTGGATAACGCAGTAATAGATGTAAATTTTGCGGCGCTCTTCGGGTCGGATACGAGGTGCGAAAGCTTGAGCTGTTCGAGAGCTGCATATACAGGGAGAATTCGATTGGTTTGCTCCACCCTGAGAAGCAGATGAAAATCATCTGCGTCAAAGGTGTCATCGGTAGCAAGAGGTCCTATGACACGGCCGTTGAGGAGAATCATCTGCATCCCTGGCTGTATTTTGCAATCTTGGCGTAGCCTGGCAAGCCCAGCGCCATAGCTGTCACTTTTGACTAAATACTTTTCGTCCTTGGTGATCATCTTCTCCAGTTCGTCCATATCCGAAGCGTCAAGGAGAGACTCTTCATGGTCTTTAAGAGACTGATTCACCTTGGAGGCTTCCGAGGAGTTGATCGGGTTGTGGACAAGTTCAAGTCTAATGCCCCTGCAGTCACGACGGAACTTGAGAGCTGAGAGCAGCAACTCTCGTCCATGCTGACTAGTCATATCCGCTATAACAGTAGCAACGGCCCAGGTGTCCTGCGTTGTATTTGAGCCTGCCTCAATTACGGGGATGGTCTCAAACAGACTAGCATGGTCACGATGCAGTTTGTGAACGTCGAAGACTTTCAGTGGGTGATCCTCGTCAACAGCAACGTAGAGATTGCGACGATCTAGGCCACTTTCAAGGAATATACCCGGAACCCAAGTCTCGTCGTCGATGATGCCATGAAAGATGCCTTTTTGCACTACGTGAAGATCATCAGTTATCTTCATGCCCATGGCTTGGAGCCAATTCGGTGTGTATGGAATGACAGCTCCATTCACGAAAATGGGGCGAGGATTGTCACAGGCCCGCAATCTTGACGCCCAACGCTTGGCAAGTTTGATCTTCTCTTGGTAGGGCCCATTTTCTTGAATTGTCGTGAAGTTCAGGGCGGTCGCTGACTCCAAGCTTTCATTGCCTTCGATAGAAATGCCATAAATCTTTTCCTGGGAAGTCGTCCCCACGTCTTGCAACAGGCTCTCGATGTATCTTCGCAACACCTTAGGTTCATACGATTCCGTCAAATGGTAAGCAACCTTTGCATTTGCAGTAGATTCAGGAGATAACGTGGAAGGAACAATGCCGAAGCGGATCGGAACACCACGGTCGATAAGAGAAAACATATGGACAATAAACTGCAAATCATCTGTTTTCGAAAAATCAACTGAAGCAATTGTGTGGAATATATTTTTCGCGATAGGTGGTATTTGCCCTGGGAATGATCGCTGAAGTAGCTTTTTGTTTTGTTAGTAGTCGCAACGGTATAAGGGTCTCACAATAAGAAGCAACATACGGAGGATAGTGTTTTCGGGTATTCACTGTAGCGCGAATCCGATTCCAGATCATTTAGCCAAATAATCACACGGCCGTCTTCTTTGCGATCGGTCCAATCGTATCTTAGCGTCTCGTCGTCGTTACTCTTCGCGTCGACAATTTTTTCATGGCCCAGGAGCGACACTGCCTGCCTGGCGTTTAGGCCCAGACTCCGAACAGCGTCAATCAACTTCCGTTCGCTCCGCAGCCTCTCAACTAAAGAAAAGGGCTCAATTTGCCGTTCAACAAGCTGAACTCCATTGATCCAGAGTGCATTTACGCCCCTGGGGACTTGCTGCATCGATGCCTGCTCATAAGCCAAAGAGAATTCTTCCGATACATTATGGGTAGATATTGACGCCGAGTAGCGTGGGAAGTCTTGCGTCAGTTTAACAAGAGTTTCAAGAGCATTCTCGCTCTCTCGGATAAATGAGGCTGTCTTTATCCCTAATGTGGCTAGTTCCGATGTCGAAAGTGGCCGTATATCGGTGAACGCTTCATCGTCGGAAAAGACCTCCGCGCCTAACGGCCTTTCGGGTTTCTCGTTTGAGCCAGCATCTCGATCGTCGATGACAATATAATCAGTTCGTTTCAGAGCCAATTCCACCCCATATCCACTGACTGGAAGAGCTTCAGTGCTAGCATTAGCAGGCCGCCGATATCGCAACCGGTATTTCAACTGCCCACTCGACGCGGCATTTGTGAGAGCTTTGTGAAACTCGCTGAACTCTGGCGCAGTAGGGTCTGCATATAGAACAGCATCCTCGCCCGTTCCAAGGGTACGGTCGAACGCTATGTCTGTTACAAGTCTTCCAAAATGTTAGCTCTGCCCGTGACTACGCTGAACGAGCTTCCGAACCTGTCTGACAAGTCGCTACCTGCAGGAGACTCCATTGTAGGAGCGCAGTATTGTTTTCCACGAGAGAATATCCATATTTTACAGGCTGTATCCAAGTTGGCAGTTGCAACTGCGGTCTCATAATATTGATAGTGTGCTTCGATCCGCGGCGCAGCCGTTCGTAGGGAAAGGGCCAAGTTAAATGTAGACAAAGATTCAGGTGCGTTAATGTGTCCATCTTCTTCAATGGTCTTTATGAATGCCTCATAGAGCTCAGATTCAGACGAAAATGCAGAAAACTGGCCATTGGCTATTCGATCGAGAAGCGGGAAATAGGATGACGAGTTCTCTGTAGCCGCAGTTTCACTGCCGTCCATCATTAATGCTGGGTACATAAACAGTGAAGAGAACAAACTTACAGAAGCTCCAGCAAGTATGGGCCAGCTGGAAATGCAGCTTGCATTCCAATATTCACTGCAGGTGATGCAGATGCGTTGAATGCAAGTAGCGATCCCAGAAGAGCCACGACTTGGAACTTCAAAAGCGCCATGGCTAATAGTGCTCTTCGGCCCGGCTGCCACCACAAAAGAGACTCGTTGCCTATATGAATTAGATCTAGCGTTGCGGTATTTTACTGCATCAGATTGGGCATTGTAATAGTCTGCGCCGCCGTTGATGTAGTGTTAATGCCTGCAAGCTCGTTGGATGCTGTGGACGTCAATTGGTTTGGTAAAGTAAGCGTGTTGCGGTACCAGGCAGTTACAGTACTTGACACCTTGACAGGCTGAAGGTAGCTCTCCAAATGGGGCTTAGCCTGCTTGAGTCCAATGCAGTGGCGGCGGGCGGGACGTACTATGTACATACTGTGCCTGCCAAAGAGAGGAGGGGAAAAGGGGGGCAGTGCGCCTCGGGCGGTGTGGTGTGGGTGGTGTGCCTGAGCTGTCGGGGGAACATTATTGCGGGGTTCCCAAAGGACAGCCAGCCCACAATTGAAGATGGACACGAAGCTCAATTGCGTTGCTGGCAAGGAGACCCGACTGCATGATCCTCCACCATCCTCAACGCAACGAAGTCGCCGTGTTGGCTCCTGCAAAAGCAGACATCATTCGCGCAACCTGATTAACCAGTAGCAATTGACATTGCTCTGGCCGACCACATTGACCTTTGACGCGTTGTCTATGAAGCTGCGGCTTCAAGCGCCCCCGCCAAAATGCAGTCCTCCCCTGGCATGCTAACCAAGGTAACGCTTCCACATGACCGCAGTTATTACTACGCGTACTAATGGTTCTAGTTCGAGTCCAAATCTTCCCGAGCGAAGGGCCTTGCCTTTCATCCGAAGCGGTAAGCCATCATACACCACGGAAACCCGCCCGAATCTCTCTAATTCTCTACGCAGCCCATGGATTCTTGTCTCCCTTCACTCGTCCACCATTCAGCTCTGGGATTACCGCATGGGCACTTTGATCGATAGATTCGAAGAGCACGATGGGCCTGTACGTGGTGTCGACTTTCACAAAACGCAGCCTCTTTTTGTGTCGGGCGGCGACGACTACAAAATCAAGGTTTGGTCGTACCAAACAAGGCGATGCCTTTTCACCCTGAATGGCCACCTCGATTACGTTCGCACCGTCTTCTTTCATCACGAGCTTCCCTGGATTATCTCCTCGTCCGATGACCAGACAATCCGCATATGGAACTGGCAGAACCGATCACTGAGTAAGCTTTCCATTTCTCCCGACCTTAGACTGCTAGGCTAATATCTGCGTTAACAGTCTGTACCATGACGGGGCATAACCATTATACTATGTGCGCTCAGTTCCACCCGAAAGAAGACCTTGTTGTCTCTGCGTCCCTCGACCAGACCGTCCGAGTCTGGGACATTTCCGGTCTGCGCAAGAAACACTCCGCTCCCACGTCCATGAGCTTTGAGGATCAGATGGCACGCTCCAATCAGAACCAGACTGACATGTTTGGGAATACCGATGCTGTCGTCAAGTTTGTCCTAGAAGGTCATGACCGCGGCGTCAATTGGGTCGCTTTCCACCCCACTATGCCGCTGATTGTTTCTGCTGGCGATGATCGGCTCGTTAAGCTGTGGCGTATGAGCGAAACCAAAGCCTGGGAGGTTGATACGTGCAGAGGACACTTCTTAAATGCGGAGGGATGTCTGTTCCACCCACATCAAGACCTAATTCTCTCCGCAGGCGAAGACAAGACTATCCGAGTATGGGACTTGAACAAAAGAACAGCTGTCCAGTCGTTCAAAAGAGAGAATGACAGGTTCTGGGTAATCGCAGCGCACCCCGAGATCAACCTTTTTGCTGCTGGTCATGATAATGGCGTGATGGTGTTCAAGCTTGAACGGGAGCGTCCTGCCGCTGCTGTCCACCAAAACACACTTTTCTATATCACAAAGGAAAAGCATGTCAAGTCGTACGATTTCCAGAAGAATGTCGAGAGCCCGACACTATTGTCGCTCAAGAAGCTCGGCAATGCCTGGGTTGCCCCACGAACGCTTTCATATAATCCTGCGGAGAGGTCAGTCCTCGTTACTACTTCGGCAGAAGGGGGCTCATACGAACTTGTGAACCTGCCCAAAGACGGATCAGGGGCTATTGAACCAACTGAGTCAAAGCGTGGCGCGGGAAATTCTGCGATATTCGTTGCCAGAAATAGATTTGCCGTCCTGAACACGGCAAACCAGACAATCGACATTAAGGACTTGTCAAACAACACGACCCGCTCTTTCAAGCCCCCGACTGCCACCACTGATATCTACTTTGGCGGCACCGGTAACCTGCTCATCATCACACCCACTGCGGTTCATCTCTATGATATTCAGCAGAAGAAGAGCACAGCAGAACTCTCTGTGAACGGGGTCAAATATGTTGTATGGTCAAATGACGGCCTTTATGCGGCTCTTCTTAGCAAGCACAACGTGACGATAGTCACTAAAGCTCTGGAGCAAGTCAGTACGCTCCATGAGACGATTCGAATCAAGAGTGCTAGCTGGGACGATGCAGGTGTCTTACTCTACTCTACCTTGAACCACGTCAAGTATACACTACTCAACGGCGACAATGGTATCGTGCGG
Source organism: Lecanicillium sp. MT-2017a (assembly GCA_003056585.1). Classification (NCBI taxonomy): domain Eukaryota; kingdom Fungi; phylum Ascomycota; class Sordariomycetes; order Hypocreales; family Cordycipitaceae; genus Lecanicillium; species Lecanicillium sp. MT-2017a. The sequence continues at coordinate 377,231 of PXYN01000192.1, read as the reverse complement.
ACACTTGATCAAACTGTATATCTTGTGCGTGTGAAAGGCCGGAACGTTTATTGCCTGGACCGCGCTGCCAAACCACGAGTCTTGCAGATTGATCCTACTGAATATCGATTCAAGCTGGCTTTGGTTAAGCGAAATTATGAGGAAATGCTCCACATTATTCGCACATCTAGTCTTGTCGGCCAGTCCATCATTTCGTATCTACAGAAGAAGGGTTACCCGGAAATCGCCCTTCAGTTTGTACAAGATCCAACCACGCGATTTGACCTGGCGATCGAATGCGGCAATCTTGATGTTGCAGTGGAAATGGCCAAAGAACTGGATAAGCCGAAGTTCTGGAACAGGCTTAGCATTGAGTCTCTGGCCCATGGCAATCACCAGATCGTGGAGATGTGTTACCAGAAGCTGAAGCACTTTGACAAATTGTCGTTCTTGTATCTTGCAACTGGCGATCACTCCAAACTCGCCCGCATGGCCAAGATTGCTGAACACCGTGGAGACTTTACGTCGCGCTTCCATAATGCATTGTACCTTGGAGAGGTAGAAGACCGTATCCAAATGTTCAAGGAAATTGACCTCTGTGAGTATTACAACCCTTTTTGCGGCATTGATGGTTGGCTAACATTAACAGATCCATTGGCTTACATGACAGCCAAGTCGCACGGGTTGGATGATGAATGCCAGGCGATTCTAGAAGCCACAGGCGTTACGGAGGACCAGCTTACGATGCCAACACTTGGGGAGTCCCTGGCTCCACCAAAGCCCGTTGTACCTACATTTAAGCGCAACTGGCCCACAAAGGCAACCTCCCAATCGTTCTTTGAGAAGGCTCTTCTGGGCCAGGTAGAGGGCCTGTCTCTCGACGACGAGCCGAGGACCGGTGCGGTTGGCTTGGACGAAGAACTGGATGATGGTGGAGCCGCAAAGAATGGTGCGTTGGTAGATGACGACGAGGAAGATGCTGCAGGCTGGGATATGGGCGACGACGATATCCCCGAAGCAGACAGCGACTTTGTAAACGTCGACACTGCAGAGGCAGGCGGCGCTGGAAGTAGCGACGCTGATCTTTGGGCCCGAAACTCCCCTCTGGCTGCTGATCACATTGCTGGTGGTTCCTTCGAAACTGCAATGCAGCTTTTGAATCGGCAAGTTGGCGCTGTCAGCTTTGCCCCGCTCAAAGAACGCTTTTTGGAGGTGTATCAGGCATCGCGAACGTTTTTGCCCGCGTCTGCTGGACTTCGACCACTTGTCAACTACGTCCGTCGCACCGTCGACGAGACGGATCCTCGCCAAGTCCTTCCTATCGTTCCTCGCGATCTTGAGCATTTGGCTGCCAATGAATTGCAGGGTGGATACGGCTCGATGAAAGCAAATAAGCTGGAAGATGGTATCAAACTGTTCAAGAGTATCTTGCACGCCGTTCTTGTCAATGCGGTATCCAGCGAGGGAGAAGTAGCGGAAGCCAAGAAGTTAATAGCTTCTGCTAGCGAGTACACCGTTGCCATCGGCATCGAACTTGCGCGACGACAGCTGGGCAGCGCGGATGCTGTAGAGAAGGACCCGAGCAAGCTCAAGCGTAGCCTTGAGCTTTCTGCGTACTTCACGATACCAAAGATTGAGGTTCCTCACAGGCAGCTCGCCTTGCGAAGTGCAATGCTACTCGCTGTCAAAAATAAGAACTACAACTCTGCCCTGAGCTTTGCAAACCGCATCATTGCGAACGGCGGGTCGAACAAGATTGTCGAAAGTGTAAGTCCAAATCTCATTGCTTTTCAGCACTAGGCGCTGTAAAAGAGGTTGTGTATCGCTAACTCCCATAACAGGCTAAGAAGGCCAAAGCCCAGTGCGAGAGGACCCCGAACGACGCTATCGATATCGAGTTTGACCAGTTCGCTGAATTTGAAGTTTGTGCTGCCAGCCATACACCAATTTACAGCGGAACATCGTACGAAGAGTGTGCCTTCGACGGCTCCAAATACCACTCTAAATACAAGGGCAGCGTTTGTAGGGTATGCGAAGTGTGCGAGATTGGCAAACATGGCAGTGGATTGAAGTTGTTCGCTTGAGCAAGTACGTCCCTGGACTTTGGTGAAGAAAAGCGGTTCGAATAATTTGCGATCACTGGGGAGTGGGTGGGCGTCATGGTTCTGTAGGCCATTGTCATATTACTTGAGCATACGCCCAGGAGTAGTACACATGCTTTTAAAATAGAAAAAATCCTGTTCTGGTCCTGCTTCTTACCACGACACATGACTTCGAAGCAATTCTCAGCCCATCCGCCTGGCAAGGGTTGGGGACCGAAAGGGAACATCTAGTAATACAACCTTACATTAAGTGACGAGGTTATGCCTCTAGTATTACACTATTGTTTCTAGTTCTCGGGCATAGCCCAGTGTGTTTTCGATCACCATTTGGCTCATCTCCTTGTTGTGCCCTGCCTCCTCGCCACCATCGGTCGCCTCATCTGGGAAATAAATGTGACCGTCTCGGACAACCCAGCCCCGGTGTTGTGCAAATTGAATAACTTCGCCTTCGGAGTCGAGGAAAAGAAGCGACTTTGTAGAGCTGATCGGAAGGCTTGGGTAAGCGCGCTCGCTGCTGCTGGCTATCTCTGAGCGGATCTGGTTCTTGAGAATCTGTAGTGCGTGATGGTTGATTAGTTTTTGGCGAATGAAATATGGCGTCCCCTGCGGGAGGGGGGGACTGGTCCGCGCGACGACATACCTCGGAAAACACGCTGTACTCATCACAGGGAACCTCACTGCTCTTCATCGCCTTCCAGACGCGGTCATAGCTACCCTCCATCAACCATCTCTCGAGGCGGATGGGATATCCTAAGTAACGGTCGCCCTCAACATCACCGGCAGTGCCACCGCCATCTCTATTTGCGAGACTCTCGAGCTCGGAGTGGAACTCGGCGTAGCGGCCCTGGGTTAAGAGCAACAGCAGACTAAGGCCTGTTACCTTGTTGCGTTCGGGGAGGTTCGGCGGAAGCCTGGACGATGGCAGCTCGTAAAAGGGCTGGAGCTGCTGTACGTAGCGAGCGAATGCATCGGGGTTGCGGGCGCGAATGGCGAAGAGGGCGCCCTGCTCGTACGTCTCGCGTGCCAGGGCGAGGAGATTGGCTGAGGCAGCAGATGTAGGAGTAAGGGCATTGAGGCGTAGGAGGGAGAGTTTTGCCTTGGAAAGCATGCTGTTTGCCTCATCGTAGCCCATCGACGGCGAGTGCTTGAGCTGGCCGAGAATCTCGGTGAGGGTGCGTTCTGCCATCGTGCAGCCAAAGGATTGCGATTGAGCCAGTAGCGGCGATGTGAGATCGGCTAGGTTTGAATGGTAGTCGGTGTATTGCCGCGGGGGTTTTATTGCAGACGCTCCGAAGTGATGCTGCGTTGTTGTTGCGAGTTAATAAGCTGGCGGGCTGCGTTTGGGCAGTGATGGGTGTGGTTGGTGGCCAGGCTGAAGCTTGGTGACGCGATGCTCGAGGCCACATGCTGCATTATGTAATCACATATTGAAGCTATAGGGTAGGTGTACGCCAACTCAGTATCGCTTTGGGCCACCAGGCGAGGCGCCTTGATATCCGACCTGTAAATTGATGGTTCCACGGGCCCTGCCAGTGAAATTTTTTTTTCAATAGTCTAAAGCATATATACTGCCAATCTGGGAGGCTACTGCAGTGCGCATTGTTGGCCAGTGGCAATCCTATTTTAGGAGTTGGAGACATTCTACTCCGTTTAGGAGGGAAAGTGGAAATTGCTGCCCATCCCATGACAAAGCGCGGCCTCGTATGATAAATGTTCTACGATGTATACGTATGGAAATGTCCTGATTATTACCAAATGTGGCGGCCTCTCTGGGAACGGTTAATTGGGATTGTCCAGTATGACTCTAGCCGGCGGGCAAACAGGACAGCCTGAGTCAAAATGCGCTAGATGGCGCGGGAATGACTCCTACACTGCAAGCTTTAAAACGCCGCAGGAGCTGCGCCAAAGGAGCGCACGTTCTCTGTAATTTCCAATCCATGATTACATGTATCTATGGTATTATAGCCCGCGCCGCAGTTTACGATGAGCGAATCAGCCACAGTATCAACCGACACACTTCCTGCCACTTGGGAAGACGACGCGACCTTTCGAGGCGCTGTCGAGCGCTTCAAGTCCCTTCGACTCTTCTCACTGCTAAATGACCCAGGCTGCTTTGGATCCACCTACTCCAAAGAGGTTGAATACCCAGACTCACGCTGGCAGGAAAAGCTACAGTCTCCAGACGTATTCCATGTCATAGCCTCATTGCCAGTGGAGGACCAGGACATGACCGGGCAACGCAGCTTTCCGGAGGGCAATTGGATTGGCATGGTTGTCCCGAGGCGGGTCAAACAGGAGTCCACTGCGCAACTTGAAGATGGACTGTATGTCATCACTGGAATGTTTGTTCGCCCCGAGGTGCGAGGCATGGGGGTCGGAGCCAAGCTCGTCAAGCACGCGTTGGCGGTAATCACGGCCGACCGAAAGCAACGCCGTGAAGCAGCTGCTCGAGTGGAGCTGACGGTAGATACCGACAACGTAGCTGCCATTGCGTTGTACAAGAGCTGCGGGTTCTGCATCTTTAAGGAGACGAGCGCGGAGAAGGCCACCTCTGGCAGGCAGGAAGTGGGCATGTACATAACACTGGGCAGATAGGCTGGATGTTTCTATAATTTACGACGGTCATTTAAGCCATGCGTCGTGCAAACCCCCAGAGTTTCTACGCAGGCCAGATTAGGAAGAGCTGCGGACGGCCTTATTTACACGCCACCGAGACTGGCGTTTTTAGGATACGGAACAGAATAATGTACGGTTTCCCAATGGAAGAGGACTTGAACGCCCCCCTGAATAGCGTAGGAAGCCTATTTTGGGCCGGCCGAATTCGCGAGCAATGCGAAATTAAGGGCCGTTCCCGCCGCTGGCAGAGTGCCTTGTCTCGCGCCATGGCTGGCGGAAGAGGCAGATTTCGGTGCCAGCGAGGCACCCTAGCTCCACCCAGACAGCGTCTTTGCGGTAGCCCGAACGGATGATGCCGAAGAGAGGCGAACAGTAGCAATGAAAGCATCCATCGGCACGAAGGGGTGATTGTGATCGCTTCTGGAGGTTGATCCTGGCGGCGAAGTTATTTTGTACAATCAGGCTTGCGGCACGGGCTGTGAGGGACTACCGTGACTGTAGTCTGTATTGGCTGCTTAATTGGGCCGTGCTATACAAGTAAGCGCGCGACACGGCCATTCCTGCGCCGATGCCACCGTAGATGGGGACGGAGGCTCTTACCGTCATAATGAAGGGCACTGGATGGGAACAACGACATGGTGATATAAGGCCCACCAAGCGGTGGAAGACCCTGTCCGCCACCCTGAACATGACCGTTGGTGTCTAGAGGCTCGCCCATCTGGGGTGGATTAGCGCAGCCATGGGCGACTGAACAGAGGCAGGTTCACGTCGTGTTGGTGAGGTCAGCAAGGATGAATCCAGCCCGGTTTTCCACCACAGAGTACCAGTTGCGAACCCGGCCGGCCGAGAATGGCGTCGAGAATGGCGTCAGAGGGCGTGTAGGCACCCAAGAAACCCAGAGAATAAACTCAGCTGCTCCGTAATTACCAGGCGAGGCATTCCCGAGGGCTGGCTGTCATGGGGTCTCAAGCGTCGTCCGCCACGGGGCACCATGGCCTACAGAGCGGTATATAGCTGTAGCGCGCGCCGGCGCTTCCTGCATTGTGCGGCTGCGTATAGTACGGTATGAATGCTGCCAACTACGTCGAGCTAGGAGTACGTTGACCCACGAGCACGTTGACAGCCGACCTGTGGTCGACAACCGTGCTTATAAGAGATACAACACTGCTTATCGCCCGTCTCTGGTTACTTGAGGGCGCTCCGCTTTATGTTTATGTATACGCATGCAAACACTTCATGTCATTGGGAGCCCCGTTTCTACGAGGATTGCCTCGATGAGAGCTGCGGCCTCCTCCGCGCGACTCGTTACCCCGTGACATCATTGGGGCAGGAGTTTGACCATCCGGGGACGGCCTCGGCCAACTCTCCTAGGATATTGCTGCTCCCTCTTCGCTAAAGAAGCCTATGATAACACGCCTGACGCCTCCATCTAATCGGCGAATCAACAAGGACATATAGACGAGGAGGCACAAAGAAAAAAAAAGAAAACTTGGAGAAAGGAAAGAAAAGATTGGTCAATATGGCGGCAACCCAGAACCCGAAGCTCGCTGTCCATCAGGGCTTGGAGTGGACGCCAACAACACCGTGTAAGTGCAGAAACCCCCAACTAGCATCCTAGACGTCACGGATTGTGGTGCCTTATTCTGGCCCTTGCCCTTGCCCTTGCCCAAGCTCCATCCCCTCATGTCTGCATCCTTCCTGCTTCTGGACAGAATCGACAGCAGGTCGATAAGGTATCTACCTGCTCGTGTTGCCTGGACATCAGTGTATATACTGGCACCCAACGGCAGCCGATCTGCCTACAAAGTCTGCTCTGGCACTTAGTTTTCGCATGGGGAACCTCAGCTGCGGGAGTGGTATGGAAACCGCGCTTATCCCAGGCGTCGTCGGATCTGCTCGTCGAAATACCGTACCGACTTGGCGCCCGTCCCGTCCCGCATGACCAGTACAAGCACGCGCGCATGCACGCGCGCATGCAACCACAGATCTTGACCGGATACCGATACCACTTCTTCCCGCGGCTCTCGTTGCTTATGTACAGGCTGGAGAGGCAGTACCATCTACTCGTACGCTCCGTCGATACAGTACGCGCAACCTCCAGATGCGGCCGCGCACGGGACCTGGGCTGTGCAGTGACGACGCGACACCCACGTCGTTGACAGATGGAGCCCCGAGACAAGACGCACTTTGCAATAAAGGGACCCGCGGCAGCGCTGTGACTACTGCGATGACCGTGTCGGGTTGCGCAGCAGTGTGTAGTACGTGTACGGAGTACGGAGTACTCGTACAGCACATACGCCAGCTGGGTAAGCCAAATGGTGCTATAAATAGCACAGGGCTGCCGCGCTCTTCCTCTCCCACTCATACAGCAGGGCACGGCCTACGCAGTGCGGAATACGGACTGCCGAGTTCACCGGGGCGACTTGTTTGCTCAGTCAGCGAGCAGAAAACTGTGGCAGGACATACCATGTAATATAGTCCTGTGGGTGGTTGTGTTCGGGATGCTGCTCCAAAAGGCTGAGGAAACGAGACCTGCGCACGAAGTACAGATACTCCGTACGGATTTCGGACCACTGACAAGGGCCAGCGACATGGCTTCGAACCACTGGGCGGCGGCCTGACGGAGCCTACATACGGCGTGCTTTGTGCCATATTAGCTCATAATAAGCCTGCTCCAGCAGCCTTGCAAGCTCTCATCCTTCCACCACCTACCCATCCACAGCGGGACGGCACACGTGGAGCCCAGCGCAACTGTCACCCATCCGCCACGCCCAACACCCCACGGCCCCCCGCCACGGCCACTGCTATAGCCTCCCCACCTAGCAGTAAGGTACCCAGCATTACAGGGTACCCAGTGCTCCGTACAGCCACTGCCACTGCCACGCGACCCGCCAGACGGAGACAAAGAGATTCGTTTCCATAACAGCGCCTTGGGCCCATCCTGTCCTGTCATTTCTTGCCAACCAAGGCCAACCCAGCCAACCAACCCAGGCCAGAAGGACCAAAAGCAATACGGAAGCAAAAGGGGGCAAGCCAAACGGGAATCAGGACAGAAAGACACCGATACCGATACCGACACCGCCTTTCTCTCCGCCTCTCCGTCGTGCCTCGCTCGCTCGCTGACGCCATCGCGTTCGCACTCCAGACCAGGCCATCCATTGCCACTCTCCCTACCATAAGCTGCTGCGTAGCACGCAAGACGTCGTTGGCCGGGACCACAATCAACATACCACCCTGGGGCCGGGCCAGGGGAAGCCAGCTGTCGGAGCGGCAGACCGTCGTGGCCAGAGCAGGGTCGCCAGCGGTTGAAACCTATTGGACTACAGCTCACTGATCGATCACATACAGATCGCTATCGCGACGCAGACGACGACATGGCCCCCGAACTCGGCGCCACGTTCGTGCCCGGCGGCTTCGATGACTACTATATGCCCGAGGTTGTTGCGCCGTCGCCACAGAGGTACGCATCCTTGATTACTTGCCGGGGAGCCTGGGCCGCATGCTGGAATCAAACGGCGGCAGACCCCCTCCCCAAGAAACCGCTGCTGAGGTTGGAACATTACTGACGATCCCGCGGCCGCATCTAGAGTCACACCGCAGGTCCCGCAGAACATGCAGGATGACCTGCAACGAATGGAGCTCGAAGCTGGCGTTGCCGAGCACCAAGGGCGACCAGATTCGCAGCCATCCACGTCGACATACACCTCTCCGGACCCGGGCCAAACGACGTTACCTCCCCACGCAAATCACCACGACGTGCAGGCATATCACAACGATGACCGGCTTGCCGAGCGCCTCAACAGCGTCGCGCTCGATGGCCCCTCCTTCTCCCCGTTCCCAAAGGTCACAGGCGACAACGTGCCGCCGGGCGACGAAGCAAAGGAGGAGATTCTCTGGAGTGCGCGCAAGCACGTGCTCCACTCGCAAAACGTCTCGATGCAAATCAGTTGGGCCAGGGACGTTCTAAACTGGGCTGAAATCTCCATCGACGCGGCCGCCCGAGACGCATCCGGCAAGCCTCGGCCGCAGACGCCCCGAGCAGAGCATGAGCTGCGTCTTGACGCCATCAATATCATAAACTACCTGGCTGACCAGGATCACCCCGACGCCTTGTACATGAGAGCCAAGTGGCTCGAGTTTGGCAAGTTTGGCAACCGAGTTGACAAGCGAGAGGCCTACAATGGCTACAAACGTGCTGCCGGCCTCGGCAGCGCCCGCTCCGAGTATCGCATCGGCATGCTATACGAGCAGTCCAACGACATTTCCAAGGCCAAGGAACACTACTACAAGGGCATGAGCCTCAAGGACTCTGCCGCTCTTTACCGGATGGGCATGATGAGCCTCCTGGGACAGCACGGCGAAGCAAAGGACTACCCCAATGGATTGGAAAGAATACGTGCCGCGGCCGACTCCTCCGACGAAGATGCCCCGCAAGGCGCCTACGTCTACGGCATGCTGGTTGGCCGCGAACTGCCAGACATAGCAGTGCCCGATAGCATGCTCACATCCAGCGTGGAAACGGCGCGCATGTATATCGAAAAGGCGGCATACCAGGGCTTCGCCAAAGCGCAGCTGAAAATTGGCCAGGCCCACGAGCTTTGCCAGCTCGGCTGTGACTTCAACCCGTCCTACTCACTGCACTACTATGGCCTGGCTGCCAAGCAAGGCCTGCCCGAAGCGGCCCTGGGTGTCAGCCGCTGGTTTCTGTTTGGCTATGAAGGCGTCTTCAAGAAGAATGAGGAGCTCGCGTTTAAGTACGCCCAAGAAGCTGCAGCCGCAAAGCTGCCCACAGGAGAGTTCGCTATGGGCTACTATTACGAGATTGGCATCCATGTCAGCAAAGACATCAGTGAGGCTAGCAAATGGTACAGGCTAGCCGCCGAGCATGGCAACAGCGATGCTGTTGGTAGACTCGAATCACTGAAACTGGACAAGAGCCTATCTAAAATGGACCACGAGACGACGACTCTTACGAGGATCAAGTCCCAGTACGGGTCTCAAAGAGGCCAGCGCCCTGAACGATTCAAGCAGCCACAGCAAATGCCTGTCCTCAAGGAGACCACCCTTGAGGCTGCACCAATCTCCTCACTTCCTGTCAACCCACCGTCTGGAGGACCGTCACCGATGCCTTCGCCTGGAATGAACCCTACGATTGCACCAGAGCAGATTGACTTTCCGGACCCGTCTAGGGCATCGGCTTTGGGTCAAGACCGGCAGCCAGCGTTTAGTCTTCGAGTCGAGTCAAATCAAACCCCCGCGAGGCCACATTCTGCCGCCCCCTATCCTCTCGATGACGGCCCAGCGCCACTGAATGTTCAGCGCCCGAAGTCAACGGCCCCGTATCCCGAAGATGACGTTGTTGCTCCAGCCAACTATCATTTGAATGCTCGTACGTCGCAGGGCCCGCAAGCAGACCGACCAATGAGTGCATTCGGCATCAGGACGCAGAATGGGCCTCTCCCAGGATCGCAGTCTGTCGAAAGCTTACACGCCAACCCTGGGCCGGCCGGTCCGGCCCGTGGCAGGATCGTCTCAGCAGGGTGGGAGCCTCAGGGCGCGGCTCATAGGCATGCCAGCTCGGGCTATCCTGCGGGACCAGGGAATCATAGCAACGCCTCGCACAATCGACCGATCAGCGCCGCTCCATACGCCAATGCGAGCCCTGCAGGGCACAAGCTACAAAAGCAGCCACCCAGGCAATCCTACGGCCCGGTGGTCCCCCCAGCCGCATCCGACCCTGGCCGTAATTACTCTCCAAGGACGAGCTCCCGTCCGATATCTGAAGTGCCACAGCAATATGGGCACCAAATGCGAACCTCGAGCAATCCCAGGCCGGACCGAATCAGTTCATTGCCGCCCCCAGACCCTCGACAGTCGCGAGTACCTAGCGGCCTCGGGCCGGGAGCGCCGAAGCCTTCAGGGCTAGGAACTGGCGCACCGCCCCCGAAAGGACATGGGACGTCTGCTCAAGCTGCACCTGGACGGCCACCGAGGATTGACCACTCGCCTGGACCTGCACCCAGCACCGGACCAGGACCGGCAAAGCCATCAAAGGGACCTGCGACATTTGAAGATATGGGCATCCCTCAAGGCAAACAAGAGGGCGACTGCGTAAGTGAAAACCCCCTGCGGAACATGCTATTGTCCTAGCATGATATGCTAATGACTGTGATTAGGTCGTAATGTAAGAATTAAGTACATCACAGGCAAAGACGGCGTGACTCTCTGGCAACGGTGGTTTCCGTGTTTGGACGCGTCAAATAGGAGACAACTGAGATAATTACCACCTCTCTCGTGGAGCCTGTACGGCGTGCTGATTGCCATGCAACATCCGACAGCGTAGTCCGTTCCCAGGCGCCAACGTTTGGGTGCGTAGGATACGGGTTCTGGGGTTAGAGTCTTTGACGTTTGAATTAGATGGCCGAGCAGGCAGGTTATTGTTTATTGTTTCGTGTATTGGATCGAGCGATTTGGGACTTCAACGAAATCTAGCGCAGCTACATGGTAATATGGCTAATTGATCTTACTACGGCGCTTCTGGTTCCTATGTGCCACTCACGTCCGGCCGGTGCGATGTTGGACGAGAATGGCAATTGTCACCGGGTGTTTGCCGGAGAGGTGGAGTCGCCGGCAGGTGCGAGTGTGGGGTCTGTCGTCCGACCTCGCTCAGGCCAGTTTGTTGTGGGTTCCGGTCGTCTCTGACAGGTTCGGGACTCATTGGCTACCTACTAACATATGTAATACGACGTTGGCATTGCATGAGACGTCGCCTAGGCTGGGAGTGGCTTGCATTAGACTTGCGGCATTGAAACAGAAAGTGCTCGGCGCTTGGAAATAGCCATGGTGGCAGATATTCCACCAACCAAGCAACCAACCACGGCACAGCACCGGTCACCCTCTCAGGGATTACAACGGCGACCGCCGATTACCCTGCGGCGGACGGAGGGGCAATCCCGTCTTTCTCAGACATGTTGCGAACGGTAGCCGTCGTCGACTCCCAACGCGACAGGGCAGTATTGATGTACAAGCGAATGGAGATGATGATGATGATGCGCCGAGTAGGTCATGTTGCCGTTACATCCCCGGTTTCCTCGCGCGCCTAGGGCCCTTCACCGTAGCGCGCCGCGAAGGTGGAATGCCCTGGGCAACAACCTTTCCGATGACCCGCCGGCCGCTAAGTTGTGGAGCAGCGGGCGACCGACGGCCGGCCGCTAAAGGCCCCTTTGCTCTGCCTTCTGAGCGAATCGGCAATCGAGACTGCAGTTTTCTTCGCTTGGTTGGACAGTCATTTCCGGAGGCGTATAACCGGAGCCAGCAGCCTTCCAGTGCCAACGCAGCAGCTCCTAATCTTCCTCTATCTTCATCCCGGGTTTTGTAACCTACCTGCCTTACTACGCCGCCTGTTCGCGTGTATTTTATTGGACTCGACCATACGAATCAGTCCTGTACGTTGCCGAAAAGCGCGCTCTAAGGCTACCTACTGTCATCTATTCATGCACCCTCAGCATCAATAACGCAAACCAGAAAACAGGCGCCCAAGGTGGGCGCTGTGCTGCTTCTTGTCATATCACCGCACTCCAGAAAGCCACCGTCGCCTCAGAATCCATGGCCGGTTCATCGAGCAGCGACCCGCTCGACCTGGAGAAGCAGGCGACCTCTACGGACAGGGATACTGAGCAAGACGAAAAGATCCAAGGCCAGCGCACTCAATCTTGGTCAGATCCAAGCCATGACGAGGGTAAGCAGCGTGAGTGCGAAGGCTGGGCCGCCGGCCAAGATGCCGTGGCTCCGGTTTGCTCGCGAATCAACTCCCGTGCGGATGCAGCGGCAAGCAACAGCTGCATGGCACAACCGGACGATGACGGGGCTGGAAGTGATGCTACATCCATTCGCCAGACACCCAGTGCGATCAACAGAGTGCTGAGCCGAATAACCTCGAAATCTAGCGTAGATCCAGGCCCGCCGCCCGATGGTGGTCTAGTGGCATGGACTCAATGTAGGTTTTCAGCAGCAAGCTTGGAAATGTGAATGACTTATTTAACTCGCATTTAACTAGGTTTGGTTGGGCATCTTGTCATCTTCACAACTTGGTACGCGAGTATGCCAACAAAACTAAACAGGTCACTAACAATCTCCTTCAGGGGCTGGGCAAACTCATTCGGAACATTTCAAGCCTATTACACCGACATTCTAGGACGTTCTGCGAGTGAAATATCGTGGATCGGATCTCTCAACGTCTTCCTGCTCTTCTTTGTCGGTACAATTACCGGCAGGTTGACGGATGCAGGCTACTTCCGCATCATTTTCATGGTCGGCACCGTTCTCCTCGCCGTGGGGATCTTTACAACGGCTCAGTGCACACAGTATTGGCAGTTCATCCTGGCGCAAGGCGTATGCATCGGCGTAGCGCACGGATGCCTATTTTGTCCAACGCTGGCCGTGCTGTCTACATACTTTCATCGAAATCGCGCCCTGGCACTGGGTATTGCCGCCTGCGGAAGCGCCACGGGCGGGCTGGTCTTTCCGACCATGGTCCGCCAGCTGCTCCCCAAAGTTGGATTCCCGTGGACCGTTCGCGCAATCGGTTTTGTGCAGTTGTCTGTGATTATTGTTGCCAACCTCACAGCACGGACCAGAATCCGCCCGAGAAAGACGGGCCCGATTGTCGAATGGCAGGCTTTCAAGGAGCTCGAGTACACATTCTACGCGGCTGCAGCCTTCTTTGTGAGTTTGGTGCAAGTAGACGTCTGATTAGTGCTATTACTGACCCGTGGCTGTAATTTGATCAGAACTTTTGGGGAGTCTACTTTGCCTTTTTCTACCTGGCCGCGTTTTCGCGGGACGCTCTTAAGCCGCCGATGTCGTACCCCGAGTCGCTAAACTTGTTATTGATCCTCAATGGAGTTGGTGCAGTCGGCCGTATAATTCCGAACTACATTGCTGATCGCATAGGAGCGGTGAATGTCTTCATCCCAACGTCCATTATCGGATCATTGCTGGTCTACTGCTTTATCGCCATCAAGACTCCCGCAGGACTGTATGTATGGGCAGTAATCTACGGCCTGGTTGGAGCAGGAATTCAGAGTCTTTTCCCGGCGGCTCTCTCTTTCTTAACAACCGACCTGCGAAAGCTTGGTGTCCGCATGGGCATGGTATTCACCATTGTCAGCTTTGCCGTTCTCACCGGGCCCCCTGTTGCCGGGGCCATCATTGATAGCGGCGGTGGCTATACCGGAGCAAAGATATTTGCAGGAACTTCCATCGCAGTGGGCTGTGGGTTCTTGGTGGCTGCAAAGACCGCTAGGATGCGCAGAACGGGGCAAAGCTGGACCAGCAGGATATGAGCCGCACCTTTTGCGCGATGTCCTACAAGCCTGGGCATTTGACGGAGGGAGTTGAAACTCGATTGATATATTCCATGGCATTTGACTTCATAAATACAGAACTTCACCTTTGAAAAGAAATTAATAACTGCTGCGCAGTCTAAGTGCTATATATAGTCTGCAGCCACCCATTGGTGTCCACCTGAGAAGTAATACCCCGCGTTTCGGCGACCGCGGATGCTGCATAACGCTCAACACCAGCTATGTAATTCTTCGCTCTCTTGCTTCGTCTAATCTTTGAATGTAGGCCTGGAGATATTGGCAGAATTGCTATAAGTAATATGCCAATGTGAACTATACAATAATGCGACGAGTCTTGTAGTACACATAAGCCATTTACGACCTCCCTCTGTGCTACCACCATTCCCAACTAGGCAGGCAGTCAACCACTTGGCAGCTGGTGCCTTCGCAAGCCTCGATGGCATCCGCAACCTAGCTCTGGCAAGCACAGGCACTTCCCAACAAGCAGCTCCACCATCACTTTCGCACCGTTCTGCCGTATTTGCCGCAAGATAGCAATGAAAGCGCATATGCATTCGCTTCTGGCAGCCGCCATCGTGATACCGGCACTGGCTGTACCGAGCACACACGACGTCGGCGACTTTGACTGGGACACCATTACACCGAGCGAGGCTCTTGTCTACCATGACTGCTACGACAAATTCCAATGTGCTCGACTCCAAGTCCCTCTCGACTGGCTTAACGCCTCAGACACCCGTCAAGCTACAATCGCCATGATAAAGCTACCCGCCATTGTGCCAGACACGGATGAGACGTTTGGAGGGCCCATCTTCACCAACCCAGGGGGGCCAGGAGGCTCCGGTGTAGAGATGGCATTGCGTAGGGGCCACCAAATCCAAGGCCGTGCGGCCACACCAGGGAAGCGCAACTTTGAAATCATTTCGTTTGATCCGCGTGGGATTGGCCGTACCTTACCAAGCTCAGACTGCTTCCAAACCGACCGGCTAAGCCGCGACGCCCAAGCCTTCGAGAGCCGTGGAGTGGGCAGCTTAGACCGTGGGGGCAACGCAATCGCCTACAGCCTGGCCATGGCTGAGGGTACAAGTCACCGCTGCGTTGAGACCGAAAGGCACTTTGGAGAGGCAATGGCCTATGTCAACACTCCCAGCGTGGCCAGGGACATGATTGCCATGCTTGACAAGATCCATGAACTTAGAAATGGGAAGCTGCAACCTGTCAAGGAAGAGGAACGGCTAGAGCTTAAGAGGCGAAGCGCTGAGGCCGACTACAGCCGGGAAACTGGAGTTGACGACGCAGATCCGGATATTCCTCGCCTGCAGTACATTGGCTTTTCATACGGAACCGTGTTGGGAAACTACTTCGCCTCACTTTTCCCTGGCCGCGTCGGAAGGCTAGTGTTGGATGGGGTTAGCGATTCTGAAGACTATGCTACTGGCCCAGTAAGTTTGCGTATCCCTATTACATACCATTGCAACTCTCATTGAGAACCGCACTTTACCCATTCAATACAAGTAACGTACTTATAAGCTGCCACATAGGGATGGACAACTAACCTCGTGGACAACGATGAAATTCTGGAACAATTTTTCAAAGGATGTTTTGAAGCTGGACATAAGCTCTGTCCCATTCTCAGGCAAGAGGACAAAAGTTACGATGAAGCGCAGGGAAGAGTTTGGAAGTGGATTGGAACTCTCGACGAGAGGCCTCTATCAGTCACCACAACCGCCGGACCGCCGCTAGTCGTCACCGGAAACGACGTCCGAAAGTTAATAGGGGCATCTATGTACAAGCCGTTCGACACATTTCGCAACTTGGCAAATATCCTGGACCAGAGCATGAAAGGCAACACCACAGAATTGTCCAGTTTTGTTGGGGATGTAGTTCCTAGCATCGACACTGCCTGCGCCATAGGGCAAGCTCCTGACTTAGAGCGACCAGAAGTCGCCTCCGCCGTAATTTGCAGCGATGGGGACGACATCAGAGACAAGGACGTACCGTGGTGGGAAAAGTATATCGCGGCGCAAGTCAGTGCGTCCAAGGCGTTTGGTATATACTGGAGCCAAATCCGTTTCAGCTGCGCTCGGTGGCCATTTCGCCCCAATTGGACCTTCAAAGGGCCGTTCACCACTCCTACACCCGCTGTCAAATCTGGTAAGCCGGTTCCAGGAAAACCTGCGGCTCCTATTCTCTTTCTCAGCAATAGACTGGATCCCGTCACGCCACTATCTGCGGCGCGAGCAATGTCCGCTCAGCATCCTAGTTCCCACCTTGTTATCCAGGAGGGCATGGGGCATTGCACTGCCAATAATCCAGTCTACCATCCTTGCGTGGAAGACGTCATGGCGGAATATTTATACTCTGGAAAGTTGCCTGATGGGAAAGAGACCATTTGCGGCGGTGTCTGTGGACCTTGGGCCACCGACTGCCCTGCAGATTCCACCGAATCCGTCTTCATGAGGAATTCAGTGGATGAAAACGAGAAAACCATTCGACCGCGGCAATTTCCCCTTGCCATAGACTAGAGAATGGACTGGCCTTTTGCTATACGCGCACATAGGTATATCAGTATCAACATCTATTATCTTTACGCGCAGAAATCTGTAGTACTGGAGGAGCACGGCTTTTCGAATTACCAATGACATATCGCTGTGAGAATCGCAGTAACAAATGGCCTGTTTCTTCTATCTAGGCTTAAATCACGCGACAGGAGCGAAACACCCGCAAAGTTAAACCGACAGACTTACCTCCGCTGCATGCGTACTAGACTGCCACTATGAAGGTCCAAGAAATAGAATCAAATTAAAGCAATAAAATTTCCCACAGCAAGTCGCCCACATCGGCTAAATAAATGATATGATGCTCCGCATCCCATGATTAGTCAAATGACGCCCAGACATAATCGTTGTCAAGCTTCTTTAAACCAGTAGGGGTCCACTGCCAAACACCTCGACGAGCTGCTCGATCAAATACTTCGCGCTTCCTTTTGCTTGGAGTACTACTACTTCGACAAGCTGATGCATCGCAACTGTTGTCAGCCCAGCCAACTTTGAAGTCGTCTCCCCACCATGGCCTTAGCTCGATGCCAACACGCAATTTGATCAAGAGAGAAGATAGATTTGTATATCCGTCGAGTTGAACTGGGAAAAGCGGACAACTACCATGAGGGAAATTCGGGCAAGCGGGAACGCGTTTCACCTCCGACCAGGCGAGTGGCATTTCCGTGGCCGAAGTCTCGTTGTAGGCGTAGGCCGAGAACTCAAATTCACACCACTGCTCTATGCCCTCAGCAGCACACCCTAAATTGGCGCCGTAAAAGTTAAACCTGAAGCAGGAATTCGCAGCGTTTGGCCCAACGCCGATCTCTGCTGTATCACCAGAACCATCGGCGGATGGAACAGGATAGAGGGCCGGAGGAATAAACTCAACCAACTGGCCGCCAGAAGATGGGAAAAAGGGGTTTGAAAGGGGAGACAAAGGAGGGGCAATAAGGAATCCTTCTGAGAACCAAAAGTCTCCCGTTGGGTTCAATAATGGGCCTCGAGACAAGTCATCAAACTGGATAGGTTAGTCACATAAACCAAGAGTTCGAATTTTAACGTACATTTATGGTGGTATTCCCAATTTTACCTCCGGAGGGGCACAGAGAGGGGTCATTGGAAGGAGTTGAGATGGGTGTTGTATTCTCTGGAGTAGTTGGTAATGTTGGGCTAGGAGGTGTTAGAGTCGGGAGTGGAGTCTGCCCAACGAGGCCGGAAGAGAGTCTCGCGATGAGCGATGTATTTTCTGTAAGTGTTACTGTGCTAATTGTACTGGAGTTGGTCCATGAGAAAGGATCGGCAGAACTGGTTGTCTTGTGAGCGAAGAGGGTAGAAGATGTGAGACATTCGTACTTACTTCTGACGTCTCATTCGTCTTTTGCCGAACGGTTGCACAGGTGGAATCGTGATAGTGACCATAGTAGTTAAAGGAAACTTCATAGTATAAGTGGTCGTTTGCTCAGGAATGATATTCGTCCAAGTCTGAGTTTCCAAGGAGGTCATGGTGCGTGGAGACTCAACTGGATACCCAGGAGAGGCCACGGTTGGAAGAGGCTCGTACAATATCGACGAATGCCAATTGCCGTCAGTGGCATAAGTCATGTACCCTTCTGGAGAAAATCCAGGTGTTATGCCTGCAGCATCTGTTCCATATGGTGAGAAAGGAATTGGTGATGGAAATACATAGGCTGGTGGCTCATTGACAGGGCCAACTGTAGTGCCTGGAGGTGGAATGTAAGCAACAGGCGGAGGAGCTCCAATGCCAGAAACACGGGACGACAGCGGGGGTGTCAAGGGATAGTCAGATGGTACGCCGTATTGATGGAGGCTCTCGGGCAATGTCACCGATAACATTGATGATGCAGTCTCTGATGGTAGAGGAACATTGAGGCTTGTCGCTATGACGGGGTTTGATCGTATGCCGGTAACCGTCATTCCCAATCCAGCAGAAGCAGTTTGGATGATGGGAGAGACGAATTTTTCTGAGCCTATGGCATTTGAGACGATACTGGTGATAATAGAATAAGTCGGCAAAGGGGGGATCGTCTGCTCAAGATCCGACAAAATAGGTGGCTCAGCAAACGAAGGCACAACAATTCCGGTGTTTACTGGCGATTGGGTATGGATCGGAACGACAATGGTCACCTCTGATACGGTTGGGATACCATCTTGACCAATAACCATGAAACTTGTGCACGTGGTCGTAACTGCTGGTGACACAGACTCAATCACTGTTTGTTGTCCACCTGGCCCGATGACTGTGTAGGTGTGGTATTCTGTGGCGGGTGCAACACTTGCGGTTGTCAAAGCCGACTGCCCCTCTGTGATAGCAGTTGTGGTCGTGTGAATGGCCAAAGTAACTGTGTGGGTAGAAAGAACAGTGAATTTTGCGCTGCCTGTACCTACAGGCAGCGACTGCACGTTAGTATCGGTAACCACAGTAAAATGGTGAAGAGACGACACTGAAATGCCTGTTGTGCTTTGATAGGGGGCAAGCGACGAGTCGGAAATAGCCGTCTCAGTTATCTTGGTTGGCTGCGACGCTTCATTGGAAGCAACAATCCGGCTATCAGTGGCTACTGACCAGTCAATGGTAATTGTTGTGGTCGGCTGTGCCGATGCTTGCGCTCTTGCCGTTGACTGAACTGGAGAGATCATGACAGTGGTAGTTTGGAGGCCGGTACCATGAGAAACGACAGGAACTGAGCCAGACGAAAACGGGGGCAAAGTTACGTAGACTGTTTTGGTTGCCTCCAACTGGCAGACCGGAAACTCGGAAATCGGATTGTCGTTGTATGTGCTCGGGCTAGAGGCAAGGCCATCTGCGGATCCCCTAGATAGCATTAGAACCAAAGAGCAAAAACACTTCAATGCACACGAGATGTTGAGGTCTCACATGTCCTTAGCAGCTGCAGCTGCAAGACATTGGGAAATCAAGCCGCCTAAACCGGCGGCGAAAGAGGAAGAAACACGCATGTTGACGGGCGCTTGGTTAACTTGCACGCCAAGTGCGTTTGCGGCGCCTAAATGACAGCCTAATTGTTTTAGTGAAGGCACAGATTCCAGTGTTCGCAAATCAGCTTACCTATCTATGCCAAGGAGTTGTGATACCACGGCACGAAAACAAAGGCGACGTAAGCTGTAACGACTGGCAGTAAACGAATGAGTGATGAAGAAGGGGAACACTCGAGGGAGAGTTTGGCACTGGGGATGCATGTCAAGGAACCGGCACAAATTTCCCGTCGTTTGCATTGCCAAGCCGACATTCCACGAATAGAGGGAAGGTTCGGACATGTGCCGCTCAGATGCCAGCTGGACGGTACTGCCCGCCAGCTGGCGAAGTAAAACAGCAGCCGTTTGCACCTTTTCAGTTGCGGATGAGGATAAGATTTGAGTAGTTTGCAGCTAGAACAGAATCGCATAACATTTTATAAATTGGCAACAGTGACTGGAACTGGCTATAGTAGTTTTATATCATCTAACATATCAGTATTGGTTTAAAAGTCACCTACCTACTCGGCAGTAAGAATGTGCGAGCGGTTGGCAACAATGTCTGTTTACCCTTCCTAATTGGGCGTCCGTCACCAGCTGCTGTCCGTGAAGTGTCTTGCGTCCAAGATTCTCTCCCTTGAACGTGACACTAATTGGCTGGCTGGCTGGCCTGCCTACGTTCCAGACAGGTAGTATTGTGTGGCTTATCGAAAGCAGCGAGATCAAACTTTGGGACAAGTGTTGGTGGTCGCCACATGCAGCAAAAGAGCATTTGCGTGTCGACAGCAGATTGCCACCTTGGCCCGGTCCTATCCACCACGAAATACGACACCTGAAGGGGAGATGCTCGGCAATTGTTGGTTATGCATGCCCTGAGATCTGAAATTTTATACCGTGCCATCTGTGTAGGGCGGTGGTGCATCTGGCTCTGCGGAGCTGTCTACCTCTCTCTGCCGACTTTCATGCTCCATTCTTGCTGTCCAAAGCGCTGAGCCAGTCGATGTTGTCAACAAGAAGAAAAACGAAAGGATCGGTATCAGTTCAAGAATCATGGCCACTGAGCCAAACCAGACGTTGTCCCATCCCATCCGTTTCAGTTCTTTTTTCTTCTCGGGCTTTGAAAGTCCACGTAGCTGAAACCAGCGGTGATGTGAGAGCTTGCCCAGCCTTGTGCCGGTAATCATAATAAACGCCAGCGGCCCAACGTAGGGGATGAGATTAAGGGGCAAGAACACGACCAGCTCGATTATCTGAATGATACTCCACGGTTGATATATGGCGGCAGTCGTGGGTTTACCGAGCATCTTCACAGCGTTTGGCGCGTCAGTGAACAACAATCGATGTGGAGCGACGAGATCAACCAACGATTGTTGGATTAAGGTGGCCTATGACAAGGTTAATAATTGATCCATATTATGTTATAGACAATAGGAACTTGCATCGTAGACATCCACGCGACATTCATCGACAAAGAAACCTTCAAAAAGTCCTTGAATGATGACCAAGCCCTCGCCCAGGACGAGCACGACCGCATTCACCCACGCACCGCGACCGTGGAATATCGCCAGAAAAGCGTACTGAGGAAGGAAAGTGAAAACAAAGAGCAGAAAATATACGACCAGAGAGATCAACGACAATGGCAACAGTCGCCCTAAGAAGAGCGGCCAGAATTCGCGGGTCCGGCTGAAGTACCAAATGCCACGAAGCGGGTATGAGGCGGCGATGCCTGCCCTTCGCAAGTAGGAAACAGGTCTTCTGTCGACAGACTCCATCGCATTCGCAAAATTCAGTGCCCGTAGAGGTTTCTACCAAGCGCAAATCCTTGCTTTAAACCTATGGCGAAAGGTCGGAACCGAGAAACCCAGAGTCAGAACCAGGTAGTTTCCCAGGGCAGTCAACGTGTGATGCCGAGCGGCTGGGACATGCACATGCGAGAGAGACTACGTCATTGGCCAGGGCCCACCACGCGCAGGTCTGGAGCATAGCCGCACGAGAGCCGAGGAGCTTAATGGGAGCAAAGGCCGTCGGGTAACCTGGTGAAGCAGATAAACTTGTTCATTGTACTTGAAATGGTGATTTGGAGACGAACGAATAGATATCTTATGCCTGACGCTGCAACAAATATGTTGTGGCCTTAAATTTGCCCAAAGTATAACGGCCAAAGACGGCACTGCGTGAGGGATGGTACCACTTCGCACACCTCAGTACCTCAACGATTCACGATTGCTGGTGGCGGCATGGGCTGGGTAACGTTAATAAGCAAACCCCGCCAGAGGCCACGGTTATAAAGGCCGATATGCTTCCCGGAATAGTTTCAGCACTTCTTACTCAAACCAGAAAGCTGTTCATAAAAAACACGCGACAATGTCCGAAAACATGCGGATTCGGTGCCAGTGTGGCATCATTGACTTCAGGACTTCGCAACCTCAGCCGATAGAAGTATACTTTTGCCACTGCACGCATTGTCGAAAGCAATCGTCGTCTGCGTTTGGCACTTCAGCCATATTTCCTGCGGAAGGCATGTGGCCAGTGCCAGAGGCCGCAGGGCGTCATCTCAAGATTTGGACGCGACCATCGAAGTCTGGTGGTACTATGCAGTGTTACTTTTGCGACACATGCGGCTCACGCATACTCCATCGATCAATTTTGCCAGACGGCTCTGCAAAGCCATTACTCTCCGTCAAGGGTGGAGTTCTGGAGGGGCTCGATGTCACAAAAGCGCGACACATCTGGACTGAATCAGCAATCGTGCCGGTGCCAGAAGGAAGTGATCCGGGGTCTCCAGGTTCATAGCCTACCTAGCTTGTAGCTTGCTATATTACTTTTACTGTCTACTAGCCGTTTCTACCGAGATAAGATGTCCCAGGGTATCCCCCAAGCAGCTCTTCTTAAACCTCGATCGCCTTGTTGAATGCATTGCTTTCATTCCCTTGAACAACTTTTGCCAAAGGCGTCACAGGTGCTTTGCCCCCCAGTTCAGACTGAAGATGACGCATGTACGCCTGTGCAACTTGCAGCCACTTTGACTTTTCAGCACGACTTGCTCCCAGGCCCTCCCATACCCAAACACCCTGCCCACTGTCAAGGAGAAAGACGTCGTCACCATCGAAGTCGCTTTGCGAGATACGGCCCCCATCTTTGACCAAATCAAAGGACAGCTGGCCAGATGCATCACTAAGCCTGAAAAGCTTCTTTGCTCGCCCGGTATCTGAGGACGCTTTGTTTCCAGAAGCGATTGGCCGGGCTTTCTGGAAGCCGTCTCGTGGAGTCGTGTCATCGCCGCCCAATAAATCCACCACGCGTCGAGACCTAGACTCTGTTTGAGAAATCACCTCAACGTCAATGTGCTTGGCCAAAGTCATATCGTGAACAACTTGAGCTGCTTTGGCCTTCTCCATAGGGCTACAGCTTTTCCCTTGCCACACCCAGATCTTTTCACCCTTGTCAAGAACAAAGACGTCGCCGTCGTCAAGGCTGCGCCAGGTCGGTTCGACTTCGTGTACCACGAGGCCATTGCCGGCTCCTGTGCCAGGGTTTGTAAAGACACGTAGTAGGGTGGTGATTTCTTCTTTGGGTGCTTCGTCGACATGCCTAAAGCCCGAGCGGACGCCTCCAGACCGAATGGAAATGCGGGGAAATAGCGCGAGGAACTCGTCTGACGGTGCGCTCTGCACCTCGCGGTGTTGGGATGCCACCCCGTGAAGGAACTCGTCTAGTTCAACAGTCTTGTATGCCGCAGTTCCAGCCTCATCTTGCGTAGTGTGGCTGCCGAGCCAAAAAAAGATGTCGTGAGCGAGCTTCTCAGTACCATCTTTCGTGCCTATCTTGTACGAATGCAAAACGATGAAGCTGTCGCCGTCATAAAATTGCCCATACTTGTCTTTCGGCCAAGGAACAACCTGAAATTCTTCAATTCTCCAGATTGTGAGACCCGGAGCGCTACCAACCGCTTGCCACGCAGGCTCTGTTACTGCTGAGTTGTACTTTACTCGGTGATCGATGTCGGTGCCAATGAACTCAACATTGCTGTCTTTTATGTCGTATTCCTTAGGATGCACAAGCCCTTGATTCGGAGGCATATTGTAAATATAATTAGGTATGAATAGGTAAGGATGCAAAGGTGATGAGTGCAGAGCTATCGTGCGGTTGTTGTTGGGCAAACAGGGGCAGGCAGGCCACTTGCGGTGACGACATGTTATGTGACATGGCAGAGCCGCCAGGGGTAGTGCGGGGTCGAGTTGGAGACGGCCCACCAAGCTTTTGCAGTCTTCATCTTGGGGTTGCGAAGGTAACCAACCGGCCAGACGACCATGGTGCGCGTCAAATTTTGGCCGAGGCTTGACGCATTTTGTACACAAATATCCAATGCTGCGGATACTGGTATTAGCACGTGCTACCTACTGTAGCTAGGACTTCCATCTTCTTTGGCACGTGATAGGGCAATCGGCAGCGTAAAGGTGCATCACCAAGCAACGCTGCCAAAAGGTCATAATCTTTTGCGTGCAAACTCTCAAGAGTTTCGTTGTATGTATTATTATCTATCTGCCAATATTATTGACAACGCTACCGACCATAACAGCGACCTCACGATCCCAATTATGTTCGCCTTTGGTCTTTGTTTTCGGGCCCAGCAGCGCAGCTGGAACCTGCGAGCCGTTGGCCACTGCCTGCCGAATAGCTTCCCCAACATTATTCTTATTGGCCTTTAGAGTTCGAGCAACAACGCCGCCTCGGGCAACAATATCCTGGACACGACTAGACAGGCTCCCAGCCATTGTTCTCCAGAAATAAGACGCTAGAGATCCTGTCTCCAAATGCGTTAAGAGCGGCTGAAGCATACTGTGTGCAATTGAGTGAGACGATGGCGGGAGCAAGGGGTGAGATGGAGGTTTCATTCCATCCAGAATGGCTTCAAGGGCCATTATATTTTGGCACTTGGCGGTGACTTCGGCAAGGGCTTTATCTAGACTGGGCAGCTGGCCCAAAGAGCGAGCCAAACCTGTGATGCTGGTCTGCAGCGATGAGCGAATGTACGTCTCGAGGGCCTGCAGGACAAGCCGTGGCGCCCACTTGTCAGGTTTGATGCCCATTGTAGGCGAGAGGAGATATAATGCCTCCAGAGCAGAGATGATTCTTGCCTTGGCTTCTTCTGCCTGAGAAAATGTCGTGTGGCCGGGGCTGCTAAATTCTCGAACAAAGCGCTCCGACGCTTCGCGAACCGCACGCTCAACTGGTACAGTAACTGTTTCTTGCAGACTGCGTATTGCGTCAACTTCATTGAGTCTATGCCCCTCTTCACCAGGTGCCTTTCGCTCGACGATTTCACGAATAGACAGAATGGTGTACGCGCACCGAACAAGGGCGCTGTGGTCCTCCTTGGCAGCTACACCCAGCTCCGAATTCTGTAGTTCCAATTGCCTACCAAGTTGTAGACAGCGCCCCACAGAACGACCGAGAGTTAACGACTCCCAGAGACGTAACGCAACGTGGCGGACCTCGTCGGCTTCGGCATGCTTGTCAATAACCTCCCTTTCCAATTGCTTGTAGCTGTCGTTCAAGTTGGTAATCTGGGCATCGAGCTCGGCGACGATTCGTTTGCTGGATTTGGTTTGGCGTTCCGTGTGCTCTAGCAGTGGTACGGCGGATCGGGTCGTTAATATGTCGATGTGAGAATCGATTTCTTGTGCGTCGAAGAGGACTCGCGACAACGGGGTAGAAAGGTCAAGCGGGGAGTCCAGGGGGTTGTTTGTGGACAGGACGAGAGAGTTGGCGAACGATGAAGGAGAAAACTCCGGAGACAGGAATGTCTCATAGTCAATGTAAGAAGGCTCGTCATCCTCTCGAGGACTGGCTGGAGCTGGCGTTGCGGTGGACGTCATTTTCGCGACTCCGACTCGTGGCCTATGTCGGGTGCGCCGCAGACGTACGTGTCCTGAAAGTCCAACTTGGCCGTCAATTGGTCTCTAGCCCGGCCAGAAAGGCTTTGACTGCAATAGAGGGACTAACGCAGTGCAACGAATGTGGCGGAATGAATAACCCAACCGCATGCATCCCCTCCGCGAAGCTTCATATGCTCAGATTTGAGCCTGCGACAGGAAGATAAGAGGTGCACTAGGTATGTACAGTAGGTAGGTAGTCAGCATATGCATCTGCGTGGTACCAATGGCGGCGCGCGGTGGGTAGGAAGCCGGAGGGTCACTCTTTTGCTCGAGTCGAGCGGTGGGCTGCATCCCGCAGCGGATCCGTGCCGGGCGGGTCGCTGAGGCTTTGCCTGTTACGGGTACCAAATGGCGCCCTGCCACTGTGGCCATCGATACGGTGATTTCATAGGTCAGCACGCGTGTGCCGCGCTACCCGGCAGGTACATGCCTGCCAATATACCCACTACCTTACCTGGGTGAGGCTGCCACTCAGTGGATGTACCGCCGCCTGAGCCATTTTGCAGCGAACTAAAATACCTTTACTGGGTCTCCGGCGCCCGGCGACTATGACGCCCAACTTCTCCGCCGCTTCCGCGTCGACTGTGAAATTTTTCCTGCATTGTTGGTCCTTGCGATATCTTTTCCGGATTGGCCAACTTGCACCCAACATATACAAAAAGGCTGTCCATGTTCTTCGAAGGAGCTTGCCTGTTTCATAGCGCTGCGCTTACGCCCTTCGCATAGACGAGCGGCGTCAACAAAACCGTTTACCGACCGCGACCCCAAATCCTCCAAGACTCGGCATACACCACTGCGAGCGACGCGTTTGGCGCTGCATGCTACTGCCCAGCATGTCGTCCTCCAATATCATCGGTGCTAGAGACGTCATGGATTGGCCACAAGTTGGCGATGGCAACGAGACAGAATTCGGCGGCGTGCGCTTTGACTTGGATGTACTGAAGCATTGGAACTATACATACTACAGCAACGGAACTCTATCAAATGGCTCGCGATGTTACTTGACGTATGAGCCATACCAACCGGCACTACTTTACACAAACGGCAGCTTTGTGAATGCGACCAAGTGTTACTCTGCCGTTGACCCGATCGAGTTGCGCGGGTTTACGGGGATCGGCATCGCCGTAGCCTATGGCATCGCTCTTGTCCTGACGGTTACCGTCCTCACGAAGCATGGGAAGACGTATCTCCCGAAAGAAAGGAGGTTTTACCCCATAGGAAGGCGCTGGCAATGGTACTGGGCTATTTTCGTCTGTGCCTGTGCGCTGATCAGTCTCTTCATCAATGTCGATGTTGACCGATACCACGTGCAAGAGCTTCCAATTGTCGTCATGTGCTTCTTCTGGTTCCTTCTCTGCCAGGGAACCACTGCCATTGTCTGGGAAGCAGTTCGGCACTGGGGTAGCTGGCAGGAGCGGCAGTATATTGACCCGAACCCTTTCTCGCTGGCAGAGGACGACCGACGCGCAAAAGTTGAGTTTTATCTGCCGCTGTGGTTTTACCTGTGGCTTTGGCTGGTACGTGTATATGAGCTTTTCGCTTATTGTTTGCCTAGTATTGTATGCAAGCTGACAGTTGTATCCCTTTATCTAGAACTTTTTCCTGGTCGTTCCTCGGAGCTGGAAGTTTTTGGAGATGCAGCGCGATCCAGAACAGATAAAGAACATCGCGATACCAACAGCAACCGGTGCGCGGTTCAAGGCAGCTGGTTTTTGCCTAGTGATATGCTGGTGCACAATCTGCTTTTCCTTGCGACACTCGATACTCCATTACAAGCCGCGCAACCGAGGAGTTCTCAACCGAAGCATCGGCTTGCTCAAGTCTGTGCCCCTGCGCTTCGCCCTTATCATCCCGCTCTCAGGCGCCTTGATTGCATACCAGATCTTTATGTCTTTTGAATGGGAGTTTTCCCTTTTGAGGTTCCAGGGTATTGTTCCTGTGCAGTTTGGCTGGGGATTTGGACCATCTCTCCTCATCATCATCGTCCAAATTATCTATGGCTACACCAATCCCAACGAGGACAAGGAACTGATACGCCAGAGGCGCGAACGAGGAGAAGGCATTGATCGTGAACTTGGCATTGTGAAGAAGCCAGCTTGGTGGCGACGCGTTCGGGGTGACCACATCGAGGTCCCATTCCACGAGCGCATCATGCGTAATGTCAAGGAAGTAGGTGGCGTGCGCGGTATTGGACGGCGAGCAGAGGCAGACATGGAGCGTTACATGCGACAAGAGGCGGAAAGATCCGCCATCAACGATGACAGTATTGAGATGGGCAAGCTCCCACGCCGCGAAGCAGATAACCCGCGGGTGGATCGCGCTGGCGCGCGCAACATTGGCAGCGAGCCTAGCGGATCGCAACCAGGAGCACCTCGATACGAAGGCAAGTCCGAGAGAAGACAGAACGAGCGCATGATGCAGAGTGCTGCGGGCATGTTGTTCCCCAACAATCTCGAGGTAGAACGCGCGCGGCGGCACGCGGAGCTGAGTGAAGATGGGCCACCGCCAGCATACGGTGAAGGCGAGCGAGGACGGCACGGGTCAAGCCGACCGGATTCCGCGCACAGAAACAATAGCACCTCGACTACCAACTCGCTGTCGGCACCTCCACAGCAAGTGCGGAGCATGCTAGATATTTAGACGCGGCAGCGTCTGCGTCGGGCTGTAACCGTCATTTGCGGGGTTGTTAGAGCACTGCTTTTCATTGGAGCTGTACATGGTAAGCTGATTTATATAAGGCTTTGTGTGTTTGCTAGGGTCTTCTGTGTCACATTTTCAACGAGCCGGCGTTACAAGGGGGGATGGACTATTACAAACAATCATATATATAATGAGAGATGTATGTACTACGACGCTCCGTTCACAAAGCCACTATATCCGTGAATCATGAATTGTCAAGCCAATGATTGTTGGGGCCAAGGTGTATATGAGACGGCTATAAATGTTTGGTCACTCGTCTGCGTCTCTAAGTTGGCTTTCAGCTATAGTTGAGGCCGTGAGCGTCCAATGCCAAGCGCTGTATGAACCACACCGCACGGCAGAGATCCTGTTCCCCGCCATTAGGGAGTAGCGATGTTATGTATCGGGTGCCGAAGGACAAGCATGCAACACAAGTTCGTACGGGCCTGTCCATTATCAAATTGAAAGGCTATCGAACTACGAGTAGCGCCAAATCGGTATTAACCTGCAGGCCGCACGGACAATTGGCAAGTGTCTTGCCCAGCGAACGCTGCTAGGACATATACCGCACCGTCGCCAGCCAGAAAAGGTTCAAAAAAAGAAAGAACGAAGAAAACAGTAAACAAGGACGGACCCCAGGCTAAAGTCCTTTAATCCCTATAACGAAGAACGGCGGTGTGGTGCAGCGTGCCAGCAAGACCAGCAAGTATTCGTGGGTTGCCTGCTTTGTTGCTGCACGGTTTGCAGTGCTCTGACCTCCTCTGTGGCGGGGTTAGCTGCTCAAGTGCACACCACTACGACACCACTGCGGCCCACCAAGACCTGGGCAAAGATGTGGTGCCTGGAGGGCGAGGAAGGACCTACTCGGTAATTCGCAGATAATGATCCGACATGGCAAAACGCCGTATGCAGTCTCTGTGTGGCTCATGAGCTCCTGGCTATCATGGGATGGTGAACTAACTATGCGACAGCATCGACACACGTACTGTGTCCATGCACAACTGCGCCCAAGACTCTCACTGACTGTCGATGCATCCCACGAATTCCATATCGACGTCATGCCCGTTCTTCCCTCGCCCCAGTGGAGCTCCTCATTGCACCCCTTCCCTAGCACTGGCGGCAATAACGAATTGTTACCGTATCAAAGTCACACCGCACCTGTAGGGCACAAGCAGGTTGCAAGCCAAGTTTAGCCTGCTGGGTACAGTAGTGGTGTCGAGGTGAGTAATCTACTATGTAGCAAGGCGTGGCAAAGGATGGGTAGTCTCGATGGCGCCGAACGAACAACCAGCACGGCCATGAGCGCCTCTACTAGCGCGGGTAGTTCGTAAGGTATGCGATCTGTTGACTACCGAGATGAAGGTGAAGTACTCTTCTTCTAAGCCATGTTTGCTAGGCATGGCTTTACTCATAGCATGTCTACGGAAGTACTCTGTAGAAAGCGAACTTTAGGTTTTCTTGGTGGACGTCTTTCTCTTCTCGTGGGTCTGAGAGACATCGCAGCGAAACTCGATATAGTCGGTTCTCTGCCCTGCAGTACGAGTACTGGAATGCAGAAATCGGTGGCTGAGGAGTCACTGCGCATGATTGTCAGCGTGCCTCGTACGAGTAGTGTAAGGACAAGCGATGCAAAAGCTACGGGATCATGACATCCGCTTGCCATGTCGTTGCCAGCGGGCGACTGCCGGAGCTCAAATGTCGACGAAGCAGGTGGCCAAGCTGTCTATTTCAACAGCCTCATCCTTCAAAGCACCAGAGCAGAGCTGTATAGGTATCACCTTGGACAAAATAGCTTGTACAGTGCCCATAGGAGCAACTAATACGTCTGCTGGCGTGTACTGTGCTTGCGAGAAACATTGTCGCACACGAGGCCACGGGCCGCCTTGACACTGGTTCACTAGGCACACGGCGCCAGCTTGTGCGACGTCGCCTGGCTGTTAGGCATTTCAAGGCACGTCCAGTGGACGATGTATTGCGTGCGTAGTCTATACTGTAGATGCACTCGTACCCCTTCAGTGGCATGACCTCCGTGTATAATTGACGGTAGCGCTTGGGACGTCCACGGCTCGCGCTATTCGTAGCTGCTGGCGAGCGATCGACAAGGCGGTGAGGGTGACGGCATGAATCATGACCTCCCATGCGTTCCTGGTTCCTTTCGTCGACCAGCAACGTCGGTACCTTGCTTGGGTAGCTCGCAGCAACACTCTTGGAGGGTTCTGCGGATTGCGCCACCAGTTTACTCGTCGCTGCTCGCTATTGTCGGGGCCAATGTTTTGAGTTTCGGGGCTTTGGTGCAAGCGGGAGGCGCTACCAGAGCCGGTGCAGCGCTGCAGAACGGATCTAGGCCGTTTTCGACAACGAACAGGTACTGTGGGGCTGGCAAAACCGGGACCCAATGGGTGACGCCAAACCTAACACCAGGCGACGCGGACGCTACGAGGACGGAGTGCAGTAGGGTTGGGTTAGCCGGGCTAGGCATGGATTACTCGCAGTAGTAGGCCGCACAGTCGCGCAGACACGACGCAGCCGCATCCAGGCACCAGGCCAGGGTCTGGCGGACTGCAAGTAGTGGCAAGCTGCAAACGGAGTGGTGCTTTTTAGCTTGCGAGAGGGGGTGGGACATGCATATGCTCCGTACTCCGTACTCAGTACAGCACAGCACAGCACAACACATCCTTTGCTAGCGAGAAGTGCCGGCCAAGCCGGGGGGTGATGGGCTGGTGCGATGAATGTGAATGACCTGCGCCCACAGCGCAGGGCAGCGCATAGCGCAAGGATGTACGGACGTATGAGCAGAGCAGACGAGCATGGTGGCGACAGCATGGCGATGATCTGCCGCTGCCGTGATAACCGGCGGCGGCGGTTTGTATGTAAAGCGGTCGCAATCCGTGACATCCGGGGCGAGGGGAACCAGTTCAGAGATGGCGCGGCCGTGAGTGGAGCGAGCTCTGTTTGTGTCATGGTACTCTACTCGTATGCGTATTTCTGTCTGTACGGGCCTGGATGTGAAATCAGATGGAAACGAAACGGCCATGACGAGTAGTGTATGTACATCGCCGTTATTCCTGCTAGCTACCTTACCTTGGGTATCTGGCAAGACACACGTTCTTGCACACCAGAAACCCAACAGTGTGTATCTCTCCTTCCCTTGAGTCGGGATACCAATGCAGGAAGCCTGGCTGTTGTCCATCGTCGTCCGTACAGTCAGAGGCAAAAGGTTTTGGCGTGCTGGTACGATGCTGCCCGTTCCGCATTCAGTACGCAGCAATCCTTTGGATATCGGTACCGTACTGTACCGAATAGGCCGTACAGAGTAGGTAGGTAGGGAATACTCTCAAAGTCAAATCCACGCTCCCCAGCTGCTGTGCCGACCGAGTGTTTGGTGAAGCCTACTCGTAGAGTGAGTGACCTGTGGGTGGTGTGCCACTTCCTCGCCGTACCTACTGCACCTAGCGATGTCCGTACCATGCATGGCCAGTTGCTCTGACTTGGCGTGGTGGCGGACTCACTAGCTGGGCGGACCAGTAGAAAGGAGGGGTTGCGGTTTGCCTACACGCCATTCGTCAGCACCAAGCCCCTCCCCCATGGACGCCATGTACCTGGCCGGCTCGCGCTAAATCAGAGCAGATGACCTGTACCTTACCTGGGCCCCGCTTCGGACCTGCTGGGGCAGTGCGTCAACCCCCCTCCCCTCTTCCCCAAAATCCCTTTGCTACGAGTAGCCCCGTCCGTGGCTGGTGACTCGCCGGCCGCGCCAAAACCTTGGCAGGCAGGCTGGCAGGAGGCGCCTACACCGATCCGGTCAACGAGGCGGTACTAGGCACGGTAGCTACAGTATCTGCTTCAGCTGCCAACTCATCAGGTACCGTGGTGAGCTATGTACCTCATCGGGATTGCTGTTTGCGCTGTAAATGCCACAAGTAGTGTTCGACTCCCCCCCCCCCCCAAAACTTCAATTGAATTTTTGTGTTTGTATTTTGCACTTTGGGTTTGAGTTTTGGCTTTTGGCTCTGAGGCTGTATGCCTACCTACCTAGGCAATTAGCTCATCGAACGCCCCGAATCCGTTTGCGACACACACGTTTCTTGCCGCCAGCCTCTCCTTGCCTGCCTACGAGTAGGACTCGTAGGGACTGTGTAGGGTTGCTACGCCGGTCTGTCTGTATAATAGACAACCTAATAATTCCACAATGTGCCACAATCTGTCATTGCTGCGCTCCTATAGGCACCGAGCACTGTGTTATAATCCAGATACCCCAAAGCAGCCGAGGTCGTACATAATACCAAGCGCCATCGCTGACAGGCGATCGTATATATGTATCTAGCTCCCCTCCTAGTCGGGCGCAGTCCTGCTTGGTTGCCCCGACCGACGATCGAGGCCTAGCGGATATTCCTGACGCCTCGAAAGCAAAGTGGCTCACCAGTGTACATCGTAACAGCAACCGACTCCGCCCAACCAGAGGGACCATCGCCCCCTCTGCCCTCCCCCCCTAGTTCTTGCGGGCTGGGCAAAGACGAGACGGCGCAGCCAACCTCCCCTCTGGTACTCCGTAGGTGCTGGTGCCATTACACTAAGAGGTAGTTGGCTGCAGCGCACGGTACTTCCTTTGGCAGGGGTGCATGCGCCACAGCGACGGCGCAACGGCCGAGCCAGGCGGGTCCCTGTCAATACAACTCGATACGCAAACTCCAGATGGTATTCGTTAAGGGCCGTGGGTAATAATTGGACTTGAACCCTATAGCTGTAGATGAATGGAAATGATGTTTGAATCGCTATCAGGCATTGCAAATTACCTACAGGATACAAGTACGCATCAAGTAGCAGGACAATCGATTTGCGAGCGGCCAGCCACGCAGAGTACAAAGTACAGAGAAAGGCTGGTGTATATGCCAGTAATTGCTTCTTTGCAACGAGTAGATGGTGGCTTTTCACACAATGCCAGGGCTCTCTGCAGATAGCATAATGCAGAGAGCATTGATTACTGTGGTCCTTACGGATACTCCGTCTTCTTACTGTCATTGACGGTCCTCGGTGGCAGGGACCATCTCAGGTACCAGTTGATCTTGGCCGCATCGGCGTACGTCAATGTACGAGTATGTCGTCCGTACCTACTAGGTACGCTACCTAAAAGTCCGCACTACTCGCACGTACTGTTGCTGTACCTTGTAGTCCCCTGGACCGACCTCCGTCCGGAGTACAAACCTTCGAGGTACTTTGAGCGAGACGCAGAGAGGGCCAGCTGGACTAACAAAAAAAAAATCACATACATGGCCGTAACCAGGCCAGCCCGAAAATATGCTTTGAGCGTTGTGGTGCCTGTGGACTCACGGGCTCCAGCCGCATCGAAAGAAAAAAAGCTCCATCGCCCGCCAAAACTTACAGCACCACCTCTTGCCTCTGCCGTCGTTAGCTTCGACGGCCCAGCTGAAAGAGAGAGGCTGGTGGTTGGCTCGCCGCACCCGTCCCACCCGGATCCGGACTCCACCGAGCTCGAGGGGAAAAGCAACCACAAGACACCGCCTGGCCCAGTCTCCGCCGCCTGGCGCCCACACCCACCACCCCACACCACACCACACCTTTTTGCCGGCGCACCTCTGTCGTCTCGTACCTTGCTCCTGCAGTATTACGGGGTAAGTACTCGTAGCTGCCGCTCAGGGCGCACCCAACGCCAGGTACCTACCTACCTACCTAACTTCCACTGGACGCACGCTGTACTTGTACCTAGGTTAATGCTCGTAGGCAGGCAGGTTAGTACCTACGGTAGGTAGGTACGAGGAGTAAGTAGGTACCTTATGCGTGCGATTGAAGTCGCCACCCAGCTTTGCTTGCCCCTGGGCCCTGGGTGCCTTTTCCTGTGACCACACCCCCCGGTCTACCCCCTCCCAGCTTGTACGCCGCGCGCTGCCTTTTGCGATTTGCCTTTTTGTCCGGGCCTGGCAGGCAAGTACTGTACCAGGCTACTAGTAGTAAAGTAGGTTGGGTTGGTTTGCCCAGCTGCTGCTGCTGCCACCGACGAGTACGCATGCATGCGCTCGGTCGAACCGGTGGCAGCGCGCCGCTCTTTTGTCGTTCTTGTCAACCCCTCCCGCCAGCCTTTCCAGCAGCCAAGTTAGCCGTAGTCGTCAGTAGGTACGGAGTAGGTAGGTAGGTTGTCATACTGGCAGAGGTGGTACTGGTAGCGAGGTATCCTTCCGTCTTTTACCCATCTCCGCTTCCTCTCCTCGTCCTCCTCCTTCTCCTCTTCTTCCTCTTCGTCCTCATCTTCCTCATTAAATACCTGCCGTACTCAAACCACCTTGGCTGGCCCGGCCGTGTTGCACCGCTGCAGTCCCTCGCCCAATCTTTGCCACCTTTGCCAGCAATACTGATCTTGGCCTCTCGCGCAGCGCATCTCTAGATACCTAGAGCCTTGCGATCCATATACCAGCGGCGCAAAGTCCGGTACCTACCTACCTCGTCGCCACCCGTGCAGCACCGCATCGTTGGGTTGGGTGGTGCAGTGCAGTGCGCACAGTCCGCTTACACACCTACGAGTACACACGTCATTCTCCGCAGACGTCGATTGCCCCAGCCTGCCCGGCCGGCCCTGGCCTGTGCTCTCTCTCGTTGGCCCCAGGGGACCCCTTACCAGTTGCTCGACTGCCCTGACTCGATCATCCATCATCCTTGCCCGCCGCGCCCACCTGCCCGCCTGCCCGCCGCCCGTTTTACGCTATACCTCTGATCCCGGCCACCCCCCCTCGCCGTCAACCTCTTTTCTCCCCTTGCTCATTGCAAAACACCAACCAAGACACCAGGCAAAAGGCCAGCCTCCGACATCAACCATCCCCCGCCCACGGCCTACGACCACGAGTAGCCTCTTTCTTGCCTTGTGCATGGCAGTGCAACCACGTCTCAACACTGGTCCTTTTTATTTTGCCAACATCCGCATGACCTGATCCCGGCACCAGTTACTCCCTATACCTGCCGCCACGACCAAGACGACGACGACCACGACCACGACGACGCCGCCGCCTTTGTCTCTATCCCAGCCCGTGCTTGGTCTTCTTCCTCACACCCGCCCGCTCTGTCTCGGGAACCAAGCGAAACTTCGTTTTTTTTTCTCTTCCACTCTGTCTCCCTCCTTTCGCCTCTTGTCAACGAGCGCACCTCGTTTCACCCAGGCTGATCTGCCAGCCTCTCTGCTGCCGCACTCCGCACCTCTGACGACGACCCCTCACCTACCCGCCGCCACGCATCGTCAGCTTGGCTGACTGCTGTATTGAGGCGGCCATCAACGTCACCACAAACCGAACGACAAGACTGCCTTTCTTTGTCCAGCATCTCTCGGTCCGGTGACGACTCTCGACGAGACCGGCCTTGCCTTGACCCGGCAGCTGCCTCCTGGCCGGTGACAAATCCCGAATACAATCGCCAAACCATCCCACACCACACCACGCCCGCGAGAATGGCTTCCTCTCCCGACACAGCCCGCGCCGGAACGGCGACTCACCCCCAAGCGCCAAAGCCCGCCAATGACGGGCAAACACCCACGCAAGCCGCCTTCAACTCTGGCGGTGCCGACCCGCGCGTATCACAGTCGCAAGACCACGCCCATGCTGACGATTCTTCGCCCAAGTCCTCCCAGCGGGATTCGATGGATGTCGACATGGACGACTCCGACAACGACGGCGGACACGATGAAAATGGCGGATCTGACGGCGAAAGCGTCAACGCCGATGGAACCAAGTCGAAAAAGAAGAAGTCTCAGCGTTTCTATTGCACAGATTACCCGCCTTGCAACCTAAGCTTCACCCGTAGCGAGCATCTAGCTCGGCACATCAGGTATGCACAACTTTCGGGTTCTCCCATTGATCAAAGTATATAGCTCGCCCCTGCTTACACCGCTGCAGAAAACACACGGGAGAGCGACCGTTTCAGTGCCACTGCTCACGCCGCTTCTCGAGACTGGATAACCTGCGACAACATGCGCAAACTGTTCATGTAAACGAAGACATCCCCATCGACTCCCTGGCAGCCACCGGCTCGAGGTTTCAACGCCAAATACGCACCGACAGGGTGCGACAGGCTGCCGGCAACAGAGCCAGAGCCTCTACTGGCGGCAGCGCGGGCGGACCAGCCCGAGGTCATTCCAAGTCGCTATCTACTTCGAGCATCAACAGCATCGGCTCTGTCGGATCAGCATACGGCATGCAGCCCGATACACGCCGCAGGCCGCCACCTCTTGTCATGGCCTCTGACCCGCGCTCGCGCATGTCCCTGGAATCGTATCGCAGCGGCGTGGATAGCAGCTACTCATACCGCCCCCAGTCACCTGGCGATTTCAGCACGCCAACATCGGCAACGTTCTCAACCGCCCAGAGCAGCCCGCGCTGGCCCTCGGGCATGGGCTCGCCGTCTTCATCTCACTCACGGTCCCATAGCATGTATACACCAGACGATCGGACGCCCGGCCGCCGCCTAAGCGTTCCATCTGGCGTGCCGCCAATGCAGTCACCCCAAGGGCCTCCCCCGGGGCGCCTGTCTTTTGGACCTGCACTTGTCAACAGCTCCAATGCCGGCGCATTCTCACCACCGGCCAACGGCCATTTTGCCGCATCACCGTCCGGCTCAAGCACCGCGTGGTCTCATCGACGCGACAGCGCATCTAGCGGCACCGCAGACGATGCGTGGAGGCGGCGCACTTGGCACCCTGACAGCCGCTCGCTGAATGGTCAGCAGCCCGGGCTGAGCGCCGTTGCGAACCAGTCTGCGGCACAGCCAAATCCTCCGCCGCCTATTGCAAACCCTTCAAGCCCGCAGTCGAATATGCGTCTCCCTGGAATTGAATCCTTTGACCCCATTATTCACCGGCCACCAACGCCCCCTCGAGGCAGAACATCGCCCATGGCTGTCGACTCTGAGCCAAGCCAGCGACGAACTATGCCGCCCGGCATCATGGATGCTGTGCCCATTGATGATCGCCGGAACCTCAACATGTATGATGCCAGCTTGCAGCGCGGCATCAACCGCCTGGACATTGGACATCGTACTCCGCCACGAGACAGCGCCGGCAGTTGGGCCACAGAAGCCAACAAGGCCGTGCAGGCCCAGGCCGAGCGAACGCAATCTCATGTTCGCTTCGAGGAGCCTCCACGTGAGCAGTACAACACTGCTAGCGCCTCTAGATCTCTGCACCAGCACACCATGTCTGCACCTTCTTTTGCGACGAGTCGAGAATCCAAACGACATGGCTGGTACCACGGTCCGGTGTCTTCATCGCGCGAAGCACCGCCACAGCCGCAGCAAGAACCGAGGGCTGCACAAGTTGAGAAGATGGTCCACCCAAACTTTAACGGCTTCTCTGGCTTCCCCGCCAGAGAACATCAACAGCAGCAGCAGCAGCCACATCAGCAACAGCAGCACCAGCAGCAACAGCAACAGCAGGAACGATCGAACAATCCTGATTCTCTTCGAAGATTGGAGGCTTTGGTTGCTGTTGCCACGAGTGAAGGCTCTACTGCCACAGCGTATTAATGCGCTGTGAATTTTGGCACGCAACGCTTTCGCAACGCTGTTTTACCTTGCTGCTTACTCCACAAGAGTTTTCTCATTGCTATTTGCTCTTACCGGCGCAACTATAATTGACGTCTATGGATTTAGGAGTTTTGCATGATATACCTTTGTTTCTTCCTTTTTGCCCTCCAGTATATGATATCCCTGCTTCTTTTTTATTCTTTTCTTATGATTTGCGTTCTGAACAAGAGATTCCAATCTTATCAGAGATTCATCACTCCTTTGGCTGGTGTAGCCATTTGTTGAGTATCAAGCTCAGCGACTGGGACTTTTGACCCTGTCAGGGATTTGCTTTTGATGTTTTTCATTTTCTTTTCGATACTTTTTTTGTTTGCTCGGCAGCTCTCAGGCTCCTTCTACTCTGTACGAGTTTTGGATTTGTTTTTGGATGAATCGAACGGTTGGAAAGGGGTAATACATTGGGGATTTTACGACCGATCAAGGCAAGATGGCCTGACTTGACACCACAAAGCGGCAGACGCAGGTCGTTGCCTTGACATAGACACAGATGTCTTCAAGACTCGCGTCATGACGATGACATCAACGTTGTCATTCAGCGGCGAGATTGTACTCACGGCCTTGTTACTTCTTTTGCTCGCGTACTGCGGAGAGTGCATCGCACCTGGGCTGAAGCAATGTTGGAAATTGATACCCAAAGACTTTTTTGCTACATCTGGGAACACGTTGGATTTGGGAATTGCGCTTACTGTTTTTGATATTTTGAGCTGGCTAGCGACTTAGGTCTGTTTTATATGGTATTAGCTTTGTAAGCGACGAAGATATGATGCTTTTTTTTTTTAATCTTCTGTATGGACAGTGTCAATGCAAATCTCTACTATTATCCTGAGTCGTGTTAAGATTGTAGATTGTTCGAGTGACCAAAATGCCCAACACGGTGAGGGCGCTGAAGTCCGCGACCTGTTCCGCAGCAGGCAACACAGGGCCAGGGAATACTGGCGGAGTCCTCCTGTACCTCGCAAGTTGAACCCAATTGCAGGACGACGATTTAGAGGGCAATACACCAGCCAACGTAGCTTCCCAAGAGCATTCACGGTCTTTCCAGGAGCAAGCTCGCTTCTTTCCTCGAATGGACGGTCTTGTCAGCCCGCATGAAGTACCTAGGTAGTGGGCAGTTTGACCATTCTAACAGCGCACAAGCTCGTACCAGAGCCGCTTCTCGTTTCCAAACTTGCAGACATCATCTATACTCCTCCCATTCATTTACAGTTGATCTACATACCCGCCACAACAATGGACCCGTTACACGCTCGGCATACTCGCAGACCATCCTCGGATGCTGCGTCACACAGGGCCGCTCCGTCATATACATCAGGCCAAGCGCCTACAATCGTGATGGCGCGTGCAGAACGCAACGAAAGGTTGTCCTTGGGTGCCAAGTACTATCTCGGTGCCCTGTACCTTCGCGTTTTTACTGTCTTGATTGGCGTAACCACACTGGCAGCCTCTCTTGATCACCGCAAAATACTCTGCCCAGACAAGGATGCTTCTCTGTGCATGGTCGCACAGTGGATGGCTGCTACGATGGTGAGAACTTCAAAAGAGGGCACCTATTTTATGACGTTTGTTTACATAGGCTAATGCTGTCTACGGCAATTCAGTTTATGATTTGCATTGTGTAGGATATTGTCGTCGTTGTAAAGTGGTTCTTCAGAGACTATCACCCAGTCCCTATGATGGTCCAGCTGTACGGGCAGGCTCTCCTAGTAGTGGGATTGTCTGCTGCCTTGGCATGGACTCTGTGCCTGCCCCGATCCATCGACCTCTTGCACCGCAAGATTAGACTCAACATTATTAACTGCGTCGGCATATATACGTAAGTGGCCTATGATTACGGGGCCGTGTTTTGAGCCTTGCTAAGAAGTACCAGGACTTTGTTTTGGAGTACCTTGATTGTCTGCTTTCTAGGTCGGAATGGCGATCGAGAAGTCGGAACTAGTATTGAAATGAACACGTTGTAGACTAGAGAGAGAAGCGATACAAAGCGATTGGCATATGTGGTCTTGAGAGCAAACTTAAAGTGCAGCGATTGAGGGTATAGTTAATGGTCTCTATAGAGATATTTGCGCCGTATTATACAAGCGTTTTGCTGATCCGTCCCGCGCTCGCCTGAAATGAAATAAAAAAAAAAGTCAAAGGCTAGTGTACACGCTTTTCTACATTAATTGGCTCCAATCCCACCAAGGGCGGCAAACCGCAGTTGATATTCCCTCAAATCCGCCCAGTGTCGCAATTCAGCCTCCTCGTCTTCCGCAGTCATCTGGCTCTGTTCCGTCGATCCTGTCTCGCCCGCCGGCCCCGTCTTTTCGAGTTTGATAAGCACATCAATGAGCTGCGACAAGGCTTCCTCCGACTTGACAGCCAAGGGGCCCTTGCGGTGCGGCGCATCGTTGAGTAGAGTCGACGCAACCTGGCGAATCTTGCCAATGAGCGAGCCGCCATTGGGCTCCAGGTTACGCTGCGAGATGCAGCCCAGGACAGTGAGGAGGTTCTGCACAATGAGCTCGCGCTCCGTGGACATGAGGTCGTATATTTCCTTGTCGTCGCTGT
Source organism: Lecanicillium sp. MT-2017a (assembly GCA_003056585.1). Lineage (NCBI taxonomy): Eukaryota > Fungi > Ascomycota > Sordariomycetes > Hypocreales > Cordycipitaceae > Lecanicillium > Lecanicillium sp. MT-2017a. The sequence continues at coordinate 336,900 of PXYN01000192.1, read as the reverse complement.
CCTGCAGGGCCTTTTCTTCCTCGGACTGGCCATTGAGCGAGCTGTCGCCGTGGTGCTCGGTTAGGTGGATGTCGCGCAGGTCAAAGTAGAGCTCGACAAAGTAAGATCGCGTCGCGAGCTGGGAGACGAAGATGTTTGCCTTTTGGATCTCATATTGCAGCTGACGCCTGCGGAGCGGCTGCGTCTTGATGACGTTTCGAAGGTCGTGGGACGGCTGGTTGTTTGGCCAGACTGGTGGGACATATTGGAGACCGGATTCGTCGAGGCTGGCCAGTGGGTTCGACTCGGCAGAGGGGCTGCCGAGCTGCAGCTCTGGCGGAAGGTTGTCGATGATGCTCTTTGCTGCCATCAGGCCTTCGCGCAGTAATATGCGCTGGTCAGCCCAGGGTAGCGTGCTCATGCCGTAGGCTAGTTCGAGGCTGACGACGCCGTTCATGGTGGTGTAGATGTCAATGGCGAATCTGAAGCCTGTGAGGAGGGTCACTGTGCCTTCGGACTGGTGGATAACCTCGTTTGCGAGTACGCAGATGTCGTCGACGTTTTCGGGGTAGGCGGGGTAGGGAAGGCTTGGAGTGGATGGCGCGATGACCAGGTCGCTGTGCGAGGCTCCGAGTTGAAAAATTGTTCGAATGCCAAGGAGCAGGCACCAGAATATACGCTTGCCGATCTGGTCCTTGACGTGGTTGAACGGAAGCGGGTCGGTCGTGTACGGGTCGCTGCCAAAGGTCGGCTGGTCTCCCTGGTGCTTGGGACGGGTGAAGCCGAGTTCACGGATCAGCGTCAGAGTCTCTGCAAAGAAGTGGCGCGCAGCATTGTACTGCATAGTGTAACCGGAAGCGAGGCCCAGGAAGTAGCTGGTGGCGACATCATCAAGCGTCTTGGGCTGCTTCAAGGGCCAACGGCTGCCCCGGGTATGCAGCGCAATGTCTCGGCACTTGTCGACCATGACGACGGCTTTTGGAAAGAGATGAGTGCTGTGCTGGGCTTTGAGATGCTCCCTGGCGCTTCTGGGAAACGACGCGACGAGCGCAGCAATCATGCTCGACAGCAGTCCAAGAAACTCGGGCTTTGTTCGATCTTCTCGATTGGCAAAGGACTGGCGAAAGGTCGGCTCGTGGGGGAACGGGGCGAGAGGATGGATGTAGGTGAAGAAGTCGTCCACGAGCAGCTCCAATACGGGCATGGGCGCAATGGACTCGGCGTCGAGGACGGCGTCGGACGAAATGTTCATCAGCGTCTTGGCAGCGTTCTGAGGCGAGGGCGAGGCGGCGAAGCCAGCCATCTGGGGCTCCATGCGAACTCGTTTGGCGGCCTTTGCGGCCTCGGCATGTTTGTTCGGAGGGCCCCGTCGCTTGGTTTCGCGGTTGTAGGTGCAGTCGACGCCGAGCTCGCGACACGGGCGGCAGGGGATGTTTGTGTCGTCGCATTTGACCTTGCGCATGCTGCACATGTCGCAGGCGCGCCGCAGGCGGGTGAGCTTTGGATTGATGGTCGGATCCCTCATGCCACCAGCGCTGCCGGGGCTGGAGACGAGATGCGAGGGCATCTCGGGGCTGTGGCCGAGGTGGCCAGCGACGGCGGGCTGGGCGACGGCTTCGGCGGCCGCATTTTGGAGGGCCTGTGAATTTTGCAGGGCCTGGGCGGCGTCGCTGGCGGCCTGCAGAATCTCGAGGCCATTGCTCGCGTACGCGTGCGCCGTGGTATGGGGAGACGGCGGAGGCGGTGGAGAGGAGGACATGATGGTTCGCGCCTGCGACGGCCGGTCTTCTGGAGTCGCGATGGGTGATTGTCGGCGGATGTCCGGATGCTGGATGGGCGTTGAAGCGAGGTGAAGCCGACGTGCGCCCTGGGACGACAGGTTAGCGTTGGCGCCGGGGTGCGGTCACGTGCAGGCCTGGTTTGCTACGAGGCCCTGTCTGCCGACGTGGCGCGGCGGTCGGTCCGGCACTGTCAAGCGGCGCCTGGGGTCCACCAGACGAGTACATAGTACCTACGAGCAGGGCATGCTGGAATACATAGGGATGAGCTCTGTATGGATTACTCTGTACGGAGTACTCCGTCATGCTCTGTAGATTATAGCAATCAAAGGCGTAGAACCGCAACGTGTCATGCCTTATTAACATTGCCCCATTACGTACGGGGTTGCCTGGGCCAATGTGTTGGCATTCCGCTGGGAAGGCAGGTACTCGTAGACGCTGCAATGGCAGGGGCATGTTTGTTCTTACGAGTACTCTCGCATGCAAGCACTCCATAGAGAGTCTAGACAAGGCCGACGTGTACGCTACAAGCATGGTAATTTGTCCTGAATCTCGCCGTGGACAGAAGAAATGCAGTGCTCGCAGTTCTAGGTTGCAAGGTGCGGTGGGTGCGGCGCCGATGCGGAAACGGTGGTCAGCCCAAGCCTAGCGCGGCAGCATGTAAGCCGCGTTTTGGTGGCGAGCAAAATAAGCTTCTGCAGCCGCTTGGCAGGGCCCTGCCTATCCATGCCTGGTACATACCACGTCCGTTGTCATGGGCATTGTTCCCCTACGAGTGTACATCGGTTTATATCTGGGCTTCTGTAATGGCAATGTAACAATACACCTAAAGAGGAAGAAGCCCGCTCTTCCCCCGTAGGTAAGGTACATAGCTGTTGCTCATCACATGCTGGAGTAGCTCCGTACCCAAGGTACCTCTGCAGGAGTATGTACCAAGGTACCTCCCTACCTTAGGTACATGGTAGCACCACGGTACTCTGTAGAGCAGCCCAAGCCTCCTTGACGGCCCCACTGTGCACATCTCCCAGAGCTCCGGCTAGGTACTCGTACACCTTAATTACCTTCCAGTTCTGTGGTGTATGGCACCACTGCCAGCTGTAGGATTACCTAGCCAGCAACTCCAGCGGGTGGGCGTTCCAGACACCAGCACCGCCCAGTCCCAGCTGCGTCCGGCGACTTGGAAGCTAAAGCTTCTTCTTCTCCTTTCCCCCAACCCGACTCTGTCTCTGCTATTGCCGCTTGCCGGTTCAGGGCCCCTGCTCATCAAGACATTACGGCACGAACCGACGGCGTCTTGGCCATTAGCGACGGCAGCGACGTTGGGCGCCTGCGACTTTCATCCGACTAGACACCTCGTCGCGATACCCTCCTACTCCGCCGAATCCCCTCCCCCGCACCAACCCCAAAGACGATACGCTGAGCCCAGGCTCACAGCCTCGCTCCTCCCGCCGCACTGCCCGATGGCCCGTCGCGAGTCTCTGTCCGACATTCGGGCGGCAAATCCAGAGCTCTCCCTGAGCGGCAACATCATCTCCGTCGCCTTCAACATCCCCCATGCCTTGACATACAGAGTCGGCCAAGACTGGGTGAGTGCAATCGAGTAGATCTTGTGCTCGCTCCGAGCTTTCCAATGGCCATTGCATGGCTGCTGGAGCTGTATCGCGACGCACAGAACTCCCTCATTTCCCGACCAGCCAGCTGTGTCCAGGTGCAGGAACCGGCTAACTCCATCACAGCACCTACAACCTCGCCGAGGCCAGTCTGCTCTCTTTGACTCGTTTGCCTACCTCTCTTCTGATGCCAGCCCGTGGAACCACACAGTCGTCTCTTGGACTGGCGAGATCGAGAACCCCGTACCGTCCGATACCCCAGACCAGTCGATTGGCGCGCAAACGGTGCCCAACGGTGCCGGTAAAGCCAGCCAGAACCCGCTCTCCGCGCCAATTCCCTTTGGCGGCGTCGCCTCTCGCCCACTGCCGTCGATGCAGTCGGCCGTCGATGGTCTCTGGATAGACAAGCAGGACCAAGAGCGCCTCGAGTACCAGCTGACGCATAGCCAGTCGATCCGCACCGTTCCAGTGTGGCTCTTTGACCAGGACGATGACTGCGAAAACGGTATCTTGCTCAAAGACCAGGGCCGATGGCGACGCTACGCCCAACATGACCTCTACAGCCTGTTCCATTACAAGCAGCACGAGCCCACCGACGGCCGCAAGGAGCGCCTTCGCTGGACCGACTACTACCGTATGAACCAAAAGTTCGCCAACAAGGTTATTGAAATCTACAAGCCAGGCGACATTGTCATCATTCACGACTACTTCCTGATGCTCCTGCCGAGTATGCTCCGCCAGAGAATCCCAAACATGTACATTTCCTTTTACCTTCACTGCCCATTTCCTAGTAGTGAGTTTCTGCGCTGCCTCCCCCGTCGGAAGGAGATTTTGGAAGGCATACTCGGCGCCAACCTCGTCGGCTTTCAGTCCTTTAGCTACTCGCGGCACTTTCTCAGCTGCTGCACTCGAATCCTTGGCTTCCCATCCGACACCCTCGGGGTGGATGCCTATGGCAGCCGTGTCCAAGTCGGCGTCTTTCCAATCGGCATCGATGCAGCCAAGGTTGAAGCTGCGGCATTTGCACCGTCTGTCAACAAAAAGTACAACACTCTGAAACAAATGTATCAGGGAAAGAAGCTCATTGTCGGACGCGACCGCCTTGACAGTGTACGAGGCGTGACCCAGAAACTGCAGGCCTTTGAGCGCTTCCTGGAAATGTATCCCGAGTGGCGTGGCCGTGTGGTCCTGATCCAAGTAACATCGCCCACCACGATGGAAGCAGACCGCGAGGATAGCGAGCTGAAGAACTCGAGCCGCGTGAATGAGCTCGTCATGCAAATCACCGGCCAGTACGGTACCCTGAGCTTCTCGCCCGTCCAGCACTATCCGCAATACCTTGCTCCAGACGAGTATTTCGCCCTGCTCCGGGCTGCAGACATTGGCCTGATTACCTCTGTGCGTGACGGCATGAACACGACAAGTCTTGAGTATATTGTCTGTCAAAAGGACGGCCACGGACCCTTGATACTGTCCGAGTTTAGCGGCACTGCCGGCAGTTTAGGCGACGCCATTCATATCAACCCTTGGGATCTCACCGGTGTCGCGGAAAAGATTAATTACGCCCTCACCATGTCTGACGATGCGCGAACCGCAATGCAAACCAGCCTCTACAAGCACGTCACGACACACAACGTACAGTCGTGGATCAACAAGTTTATTCGCAAGGTCTACAGCGTACTGGGGGATGCGACGACGCAAAACTCGACGCCACTCCTCGACCGCGGCGTTTTGCTGACTCAATACCGTTCTGCCTGCAAGAGAGTGTTCATGTTTGACTATGACGGAACCTTGACACCCATTGTGCGCGAACCTAGCGCCGCTATTCCCTCTGAGCGTCTCCTCAAGACTATCCAGGCGCTGGCATCGGACCCCAAGAACGCAATTTGGATCATTTCTGGTCGAGACCAAGAGTTTTTGACTCAGCATCTGGGACACCTGCCCCAACTGGGCTTTTCCGCTGAACACGGCAGCTTTATGAAGGATCCAGGATCCCACGAGTGGATCAACCTGGCAGAGACGTTTGACATGGGCTGGCAGGCTGAAGTCATGGAAGTGTTTCAAAGATATACCGACAAGGTCACTGGTAAGTTGACTCCAATAAGGCGATTGATTGCTGCTCACACTTGTAGGATCCTTTATCGAGCGCAAGCGATGTGCGCTCACGTGGCACTATCGCCAGGCGGATCCAGAGCAAGGTCTACACATGGCGCGCGACTGCCAAAAAGAGCTCGAAACCGGCATCGCTACCCGGTGGGACGTTGATGTCATGGCTGGCAAGGCCAATGTTGAGGTCCGCCCTACGTTTATCAACAAAGGAGAGATTGCCAAGACCCTGGTTGCGCGTTACCACAACCCCGGCCAACGCGCGACCAGCACCGATCGCAACCCGGGCAAGGTAGACTTTGCTCTGTGCATGGGCGATGACTCTACCGACGAAGACATGTTTCGCAGCCTCAATGCAGCTTCCGGCGCGACGCTCCACCCCGATCATGTATTCACCGTCACAGTCGGCGCAAGTACCAAGGTGACACTGGCCAAGTGGCATCTGCTGGAGCCAGAAGATGTCATTGAGTGTTTGGCGCTCCTTGCTGATAGTGAAGATGCACGGGCGCGGCAGAGGCTCAGCGACGTCAACCTTGCCGCTCTCAGTCAGGTACTCGGTCACATCCCTGCGGTTTAGTCATGTACTACGTCTCGTAACCATTAACGGCTGTCATTGCTTGTTTTGGTAAAGTCTGGTCTGTAGAGTTTGAAGACATACAGTATAGAGTGTAGGAGCCTATTTGCCCTGGCTCCTGGGCGTTTAATTAGAAGCGAAAATGGGTAGTGACTTGCATATGGATTTACATACATATATAGCCTTATTGAAGCGAAACTTTGACGAACTGTATTGGTCTAGCCACTTGTGACTGTAGTAACTCATGCAACTCACGCAACTCTCACAACTCTCACAACCTACACAACTTACACAACCTGTACAACTTGTGCAACTTATATAAACTCACACAACTCACTCCACTCTTTCTCTATGTTTTGCCTTTTGTCTTAGCATCTGTCCCTGTAGCTCTTGCAACACACGGCAAGCAGCTTGTTCTGAGACGTCACAAGATTATACAGCTTGATAAAGCCATGACGGTCGGTCGTTTCTAGTTCACGTGTTTGCTGATCAACTCCAAGTTACAATAGACTTTCTCAGCCGACCTTCCACCTGCCTCCTTGAGTATAGGCTTCAATAGTTACCGTGAACTATAGCATGCGGCATCCACCCTTTTATAAACTCTTGCCGAGTTTTTCTGTAAGTGCAAACTCCAGATGTATTTGTCCGAATGAAATCTCGTGATATTGACTCAACAGCCTTACATATCATACAATTTAGACTAGTTTACAAACTCCTCAAGTCTTTATACATCCTCCTCATGCATCTGACCATTGTTACTTTGATGCTTTTCACGCGAGCTCTCTTCTCCGTTTGTACCGTGAGCATCGCTGCTAAGTGCTTCATTGCTTCCGTCATCCGCAAGAGCTTCGACATCAACTCCCGCCTTGCGTCGGATCTCGGCCATCCGCTCATCGTCAGGGCGCACCCACTGACTGCTCTTCCAAGGCTTAACACCCTCAAGATACATGGTATCAATCTCTTCAAGTGAGCGCCCCTGTCCTTCGATGACAAAGAAGTAGATTACAAAGCCAGCAACGAAGTTGCACCCGGCAAAAACGTAACCGTACTGGAAGTCAATAGCCTTTGTAATGAAAGGTGAGAAGAATCCAATGCAAAAGTTCCAAGTCCAGTTGCTGGCGGTCGAAATAGCCATTCCCTTTGCTCTGTAACGAGATGGGAAGATCTCAGACTGAATTGCCCAAATCATAGGCCCCCAAGTTGTCGCATAGCCCAAAATGAAAAGCGATGCGAACACAATGAGAACAATTCCAGGCGTCGGTGTATTTTCGGGGTTATCGATGTCAAGCAGCTGGTGTCCAACAGATGCAAAGATGAGGAAACACAGAAACATCCACGCAGAGCCGAACACCAACGACTTGCGGCGACCAAAGTGCTCAACAATGTACAATCCGATGAAAGTAACACCAAAGTTGATGGTGTTTAGAATAATTTGAGTAATGTAAGACGAGATGTTGACCGACTTGAAAATCGTTGTTCCGTAGTAGAAAAAGTAGTTGGCTCCTGTCAGCTGCTGGAGCGATTGCAGAGCCATTCCGAGTGCCAGTCGATACAGCATTCGAGGAGCCCTGAGCATACTGGCAAATTCAGCAATTGGGTTCAACAAAACTTTGTCCTCGGCTTGCAGTTTGTTCTCAATCTCTCGAATTTGCGTGTGAACGGCCCAGTGGTTGCGCGACGCGCCGTACACTTTGCAGATTGTTTCAATCGCTCGCTCGCTCTTTCCCTGTCTGAAATCAAAGCGGGGCGTCTCTGGGAAAAAGAGAATACCCACTCCTAACACGATCGTCCACACCCAGCCCAGACCGATCACGATTCGCCAGCTCCCCGAGTTGTAACGCTGGTGAGTGTACGTCCCGTAGTTAAAACAAGCAGCCAAAAAGATGCCAGCAGTTATAAAAAGTTGGTACGCACAGACTAATGCACCCCTAATCCATGCTGGAGCAGTTTCTGCTTGATACATGGGCACCAGCAAACTCAGGGCGCCAACCCCGAGGCCCGCGATGAGCCTCCCAATCATAACTTGATACCAGGCTGTGTTTGCGGCAATCTGAACGACGAAACCAATGGAAGTAATGAGACACCATATAGAAACAGACGGCCGGCGTCCGAGCTTGTCTGCGAGGGGGGCGGCAACCAGAGCGCCGATGAGCGTGCCGATGGACAGCAACGCGACAATGAGTCCAGAGCGCACTGTGCTGAAGTATGGCTTTCCATCTGAGTCGATCTCTCCAAAGCGCTCTAAAAAGTCGGGCATTTCAAGAAATCCGGAAATCTGGCCAGTGTCGTAGCCGAAGCTGTTTCCGTTAGTTGACGGTCTTCAGTCCGATTGCTTCAAGAACACTCACATCAAGCCTCCCATTGACACAAGAAGAGCCATGGACAACGTCGTCTTCGAAACTCGCGGCAGTGGCGAGTAGTCTAAACCCGACACTGATGACTTCGCATTGCTCTGGCGGCCCTTTTCCGAGTTTGGGTCATGCTCCTCAAACCGGACCGTCATCGACCCAATAGAGTCAAACATTGTGGGCAGATTGAGCAATCAGCTATGTTCCGGCGTTCTTTCAAAGAGTTGACAGAATAGAGCCACGAGGATTAGAGCCACGGGGATGAGAGCCAAGGGCGGTCTGGGGAATGTTGGGGAAAGGAAAACTGTGACTAGCAAGCCTGCGGGGAAGGGATGACTTATAAATCTAAACAGCGTTGTATATGGATTTACTAGACGCTACGCGGTGGGACTAGCATTTCACGAAACCCCAAACTCGCTACATACCCGTTCCTTCTTACTGGCTGGTATTGCCCGACTTCTCCGTACAAACGGACCAGGCGAGGCTTGACGAAAAATCCTTCTTGTCCGCGAGGCAAACGGTTAGAAAAGACACAAACGTCATGAGACCACTCGCAATGCCGGCGGTGCCGTGAGGAACTGACTCTTTCGGCTCCGACTTTCACTTTACAGCGCCACCACAATCCCTTACGGAAGTACCATGTAAATGGAGCTTCATTCTCTGTTTTCGCATTCGGCCCGTTGCTTCCAAAAGTTGGGTGCTTGTGGAGAATATCATGACGTTGTATCGAAAGTTGCATATCCACACAGCGGTTCCTAACAACGCTCACGGGCGGAAAATGACTTGTAGCGTGTCTGTAGAAAGTACTCGTAACGCTAAAATTGTAATCGTTTCTTGTGGTCTTGTTTTCCACATGCGACCAGATCTTTATCAAAAAATGCGGTATGGAACCCTGCCTGGTAATTTGCTTGCGTGATCTGTCATCGCGATGCCAATGCCGTCCCTGAAGCCGGAGATTTTGATCCTCCACATAAAACACCGGTTTCGGTGGGTCTAATTCTCTGTGCCGGAGTCCCGGCAGTGCTGGGTGGCTGGCCCCCATCTTCATGACGTAAATGCGGATGCTAGCGTGGACGGAGCCACTAATAGCAGAACCTGCCGCAGGGAGACGTAAGCCGCAAGCAAAATATTTTGGACGGCCGAGTCCCGTATCAGATTGCAACCTGCTGCTTGACAGTATCAGTGGGTTGGGCATGGTTGTGTCTTGGACCAGTCGATTTTAACCCTGACACAATGTCCATGTCTTAGACGGCTGCCTATTGTGCGTGATAAGCGTGCGACAGTGATTGGCGGTCTCACTCGTCCGCTGGAGATTGTAGGCGTGTGTCCACCTGGTGCATGATTCAACGCTGGGAATATCGGGTCTTCTGTTTCGGTCTGTTCCCAAGTTTGCGGTCATCTCCGTACGAAGCGGAGCCATTTTAACAACTACCACCTCTTCAGTTGTGTCTAGGTTGTTTTGGCAGCGGGAGCTGTCTCAAGAAAAGGCACGATATGTTGCAAGGTCACCTTGCGGAAGTTGTGTACTTCGCGACAACCTGAATCACCGCATGTGGAGTTGCGGCCATCCCTTCTTATTATGACTACTAAGGGTAAGGTAAACTCCACAGGCAAGAGAGGTGCTTTCTCCATAACATACTCCTTATAAATTGGTAAATGTCGCAAATCAAATATACCAGGACTACTCGTAGCTCATTATGGCTCCCGCGCCTCGTTACTGGATTGGCGCTCCTTTGGCCGCAACAGTCGCCAGATAGAGACGGGTTTCAGCGCAGATAATCATTCTTCCGTCCCCAGCAAACTGAAAGTTGGCGGAAACGCCATCGGTGAAAATCTTGCCCAGCAGTTTGCCCGACTTGTTCCACACGTGCACACCGTCGCCACAGCCGGCATAGATGTTTCCATTACTGTCGCAGTGAATGCCTGAAGCCGGTTAGACAAGACTATGGCAATGTTGTCGAAGAGCTTACCGTCTGGAATACCATTGTCGGCAAAGGCAAAAGTCTTTCTGTCTTCAAACGTGCCATCCTCAGCAACCGTGAAGCGATAACTAAGCAAGAGCGGGTCAGCAATTATTGTCTACAGGGCAGCAATGTTTATGAATACTGACATCGTTGTAGGGGCCGAGTAAAAGTAGCCCAAGTTGACGTGCTGGGCTCCCGAATCGGCGATATACGCGTAGCGACCACATGGCGAAAACGTAATACCTAGGCGAAAGGGTTAGAGCTTATACTGCTTCTTCTCCTATTTGCATAACTACCATTTGCCTGATCAAATTCGGAAGCAACTACGGTTATCGCTTTTGTGTCAGGGTTGAGCCGGTACACTTGAATGGGCAGGACTGGCGCAGGTCGAAAGTCTTGGAAGTAGCCGTACAGCGGATCCGTAAAGTAAATGTGCTTGTTGCGCGGGTTGACGGAAACGTCGTTAAGAGAGTTGAATTGGCGGCCGTAAAAGTTGTTTGCGAGAATCGTTGCGTTGTAAGGCGGCACCGGGTTGACAGCATAGAGAGCCGGAGCCGTCTTGTTCCCCATGCCCTCGCCAGTAAAGAGAATATCACCCTTGTAGTTTGTGCCTCCTACAAGGAAGTTATTAAGGGCTATCTTGAAAGCGACTTATTAGACGACATACCATTTGGGTTAATCACCTGCGGGTTCGAATCAACACGGTGTACCTTGACACGACCATCTTTTCCCTCGGATGCAACCTCCATAGCTTCCTCCATGGAGATCTTTTGCACAATACTAGACTTGTTTAGCCCAGTGCCCGAGTCTGGGTGTCCCGCATTCTGAGCGAAAAAGACTTCGTCCGTAGGAGGATACCAGACAACTGCCTCATGGAATATCGGATCCTTTGCAGATTCCGCTACAATGGTGAGTGTGGGGTCGTCCCCAATAATATCGAGAAAATCCTTGTCGTAGACAAGAAACGGTTGGTTAATCAGATCTTGCCGACTCTTGCCTGGTGGGATCCAAATCTGAAGGTAAAGATTAGCATAAACTGACCCTATCGCGCCGGGAATCTTACCGTCGTTCCATTGTATTCGCTGGTAGGTGGAACCACAGGCAGGGACACGAATGAGGCAATGTCAATAATCTGAGCCTGTGGCGGCAATTTGAGCGACAACGACGACAGTGTGGCGTCGTCATTGGTAGAGTTTGCCTCTGTCACTGCCCCTACGGCGAGCGACACGGCAGCAATTGTGCCAAAAGACATGGAAATGGCGCGCTTCAAATTGAACCCAATCATGCTTGCGTTTGTGTATGTTTAGAACTAGTTTCCCCTGTGCAGGACTCTGACGAAAGCCCGGCTCAAGTTTGGGGGGAAACGTGCGCAGCCGCCGACTTTTGTAGGTGAAGCTGCAGAGCTGCTGGCGATCTTAGGTGGAGCACTGCATGCGATGTGTGCGGGGGCGACGCGCCCAAACTCTTCTAGGCTACGTTTATTAACTGAAATGACATTGTTGGGGGGCTGGGCAGCAAGGGTGTTAATTAATGGTGGATTGCGGCACTTAATGTTGAATATGCGAAAATTACGGACGAGCGCTTTCCAAGTTTTGGATGCTCTTCAATGATCAACACCGCCGGTTCCAGTTTGCCGGATAGCCATTGTGTCTCAGATCATTATTCAGCCACCCGGCAAACAGCCTCAATGTTATTCCCAACAGGATCCAGCACAAACGCCGCATAATACACCGGCCCATGGTGCGGTCTCATTCCGGGCTTGCCATTGCATTTGCCTCCGGCAGCAACGCCTGCATGGTAGAATGCGTCAACCGAGGCACGGTCTGGGAAGTGCAAGTTAGCATCACCACTCTTTGCTCCTTATTCTGCAACTAGTTACCTTTTGCCAAGAAGCCGAAATGAGTCTTGCGCCGTGGAACTTCGTCAACAGAAACCACCCACCAGTCGCAGCTTATTCCAGTGTCGCTGAAACCTGCAATCTCTTCATTGTCGCCGTCTGTAATCATTTTCTTATACCCAAGCGGCGCCAAAGCGGCTGCATACCAGTCTTTTACAGCGGGCTGCTTTGCCGCCTCAACTAGAATAGCACTGTGATCGAGCATTCTGGTGCTTCAATTTGTTGAGTTCAATCACTCGTTGATCGTGGTAACTGTGACAGATTGTAATATTGTCTGCGTAAGATTAACTACTCTATTGTGATTCCCAACCTTAATATATGTACGCAGCGTGTAGAGTGTGCATTCAGCTCCAGAGGGTTTTCTTACACCCGCTTCAGCTGGTCGTGCGTGAACACCTTAACGGCACAGAGCACCCCCACTCATAGCGACAGACCCAAACGGCTCAGCCTCGTGCCTTTTATTCACGCTTCTTGATGCGTGGGAAGCTGAGCCACACAATCGTGACAACAGCAATGAGGGATAGAATGATAGGCTGTAGCACATTTACGCCCTTCTTTGACGCGGCAGCGCCAATGATGAATGGGAACACTGTACTGCCAGTCCCTCCCATGCTCATGGCAAATCCTATGGCACTCACATGAATCCGCTTCGGTAGCAGCTTAGCCGTAATCATGACTGCACCAGGAAACATTGGCCCCAAGAAAAACCCGAGGAAAGCAACCGCAATCGCAGACACCAAAAACTCTGGAACCAGCCAAAACAAAAGTTCCAGTGCGATACACATAGCAAGGTAGACAATGAGGCAGAGCCGTTCGCCAAACCTCTCTGTCACGAACCCCAAGACGGCACGTCCTAAAGCCATACCAGCCCAGAAGCCAGTTCCAGAGATACCGGAGGCGTAAGGCGATGCATTGCGGACATTGAGCATGAATGAAACTACCCAGCCACCCAGACCAACTGACAACCGGTTAGCCAAGGATAACTTTGTGCGTCTTGTCTTGAAACATACCTTCGACGCCCATGTAGGCAAAGAAAAAGGCGGCACATAGCCATGTGACTGGCGACTTGAGCGCATCTCTTGTTCCCGCCCCTTTTTCACCTTGGTTTTCCCGCATATGCTCCGCTTGATAGACTGCGCCAGTCTTATCCCAGAAAGAGACTGTCAGTCCAACTAGCTCCAAGACAGAAACTCCAACCTATTTGCAGTTAGCTCTGTAATTAACTATTCGTTCTTTCAGCTTTTTACGAACCAATACATAATAAAAGCTGTACCAGGGTAGCCCGGCCTTGACAACCATGGACGTAGCAATCAGGGGTGAAAAGAGTGCTCCGAGGGAGTAGCACGCGTGAAGGAAACCCTGTATTGTGTTTGCCTTATCCATAGATCCCACCCATGCGCAGAAGCAAGCATCAGTCAGCCCATTTCCAAATCCGCTAACTGCATTGACAACAATCAGCACGGGATACGGGGGGTGTGCTGAAAGCACAGCGTAAGTCAGGATATGGCAGAGTGGCGCCATTACAGCAATGCCGCGCTGGCCAAATTTGACATGTATGCGAGCATTGGTGAATGCTGCAATAGAGTATCCTAGAAATGGGGTCAGGAACACAAGCGATATAACCGTCTTGCCTAGTCCGTAATAGTCTTCCAGCTGCTTCTAGTTAGAATACTACAGTGAAAGTCGGTCATAGTGCACTTACGTATGGCAAAAGGGGCTAGAAGTCGGTATACTCTGTTAAAAAGTTGTGAACACTTTAAGGGCAGAAGGGCGGCGACTTACTCCAACAGCGGCGTCATTCATCCCTGCAACCATTGCTGAAACAAAGGCAAACACAATCTTGGCGATGTTGCCCCGAGGATAGTTCCACCTCTCAACTTCTGTATACGCATTGGTTGGGGGCACATTGTCGTCAGGAATCGGGGACGAATTCTGGGCACTTTCTTCCCGCAGCGCGACAAAGTCTCGTGTAGCGTCCGAGGACGACAAGATACGGCCAGAGGTGTTGCGCGAACTCGAGTCGAAGCGACTTAGCTCAAAGATGCCGTCTCCATCAGAAACATGCCCAGATTGGATAGTTGTGGTAGCCGTCTGCGACATGATCAGTTTTAGACCAAAGTTCAAGTTTTTGTGAAAGAGTGAAGAAGGCGCATTTGCAGGCGCCTTGTAACCTGGTCTCTTTAGCACGGCTGTGCGGGCCGGCGGCCGGGTGTGCTTTGCCCCCGCGTTGGCGGTTATTCGGTGGGGATGGGAAAGCTTTCAGGCGACTCACATTTCCTATTGCCCTCTCAACCCTGGGAGAACATGTGCTAAAAGGCGGCTTCTTTTATTTTCTTAGAATACGCATGGCATGGATATTTAAAGACCTCGTAGGTTACTATTCTTTTGAACTTGACAACCTATCTAGCATGATGTAAAACGGTGCGATTGTTTGCCGTCTTTGCGGAGATATACTCGGATAAGCCACGCGAAGAAACGCTTGGCAAGCTATGGAGGTTGGGATTTCTTCTCCAACCTTCCCGCCACATTTTGGTTTGTATATAGGCCAATTAACTACAGAGTACTGGTGTCGGCTTGAAAAGTTCCAATACTCCGTACAAACTTTTGCGGACACGCGTCCTGACCGTGACTGCAGTATTCTCACCGCTGAAAGTGGCTTAGACCACGACATGCATGAGGCTGCGAAGATCAGCACAATTTATGGAGCTGCTGCAATAAGGTTTACTACCAGTGACCACCTACTCCCTAGTTACAGTTCCTTTTTGGGCTCTACGCAGCACAACTCGGACTCTACACCTCGGACTGCCTGGTGGGGAATTTTAAGCAGCGCTAACTGACGAATGCTGACCACGTTCAGGTATCATTAGACGGATTGTCAGCAATTAGACTATTATTACCCTTGCAAGATGCGTGGAGATTTGCAGGGCATTGGTCAAGCTCAAGTCGATGCTGACGTGCAACACCACTGCCCTTTCAGGTGCGACTACGGCAGTCACAGCTGTGAATAACCAATGATCTCACCTTTGCAGTTGCCCTAAATAAACCTCTTCCAAAATATCCATAGCATACGAAGCAGTTTCTAAAAATGGTTATTTTTCAATAAAACCTGGCTAGTTTGCGCCGCACTGAGCCACCCGACTGTGCGCAATTACCGCGCGGCATCATCAACTGAATACTCCCTCTTACCCAAGAGTCTATAATTTTGGCTAGTTTGAATCGCATGGAGTGAAGTAACAGTCTACGCGTATCATGGTATAAATGTCGAACGCGCCCACCACAGGCTGGCTAGTCAGGTCGAAGCCATTACACTGCACAACGAGAAAGCCACCGATTTCACTATGCACTCCATTCAAAGTTTAGTTATAACCCTCTTGAGCTCATCCCTGGTCGGCTTTGGGGGTGCCAAAGTCTGTCCGCCACTCGGCCGAGTTCTACCGTCGCCGCAGTCCCCAAGCCAAACTCAAACTGTCAAAGATGCCATTGACCGTCTACGGGTCGATCTTGATGGCATCTTTTCAACCAAGTTCAACACCAGTGGTGTTTCTATTGGAGTCAAGTCTATTCATGAAACCAATCTTTTACTTGACTATCATTACACTCCACCCAAGTTGTCTGGAATTGGCGTTGAAGAAATTGACAAATACACCATTTACAGAGTGGGGAGCGTTTCCAAAATGATGCCCGCACTTGTTGCTCTGCAGAACAGCAACACCAACATGCAGGCGTCTGTGTTGGAATACCTTCCAGATCTGAAAAATAGAGCCGAACTACATTCTATTCACTCCATTCATTGGCAGGACATAACAATCCAATCGCTGGCTGCACATCTTTCAGGCTTACCAACTGACAGTGAGTGCCCCGCCCCAATACCACCTTCAAACCTTTTGACTAGTAGTTGATAGTGGCTTTTGATCTTGCTACGTTTCCTAGAGGGCCATGGACAGAAATGGGACTCCCCAGCTTGCCAAATAGCACTGTTCCTCACTGCTCTGGCCTGCCTGGCACAAGACCGTGCACGTCAAAAGATATCATTGACTATGTCAACCGCCGGCCGCCAGTATACATGCCCAATACGTCACCAGTCTACTCCAATATCGGCTTCGCTATCTTGGGCATGGTTATTGAGGCAGTCACGGGCAAGAACTTTGGCGATGTGGTCAAATCCGACATTTTTGACGTAGCCGGCCTGGGCAGCACGTCATTCAATGGCCCCGACGAGTCTTTTCTAGAAACTGGATTTATACCCTTTGGCGAATCTACCTGGAATGTAACCTTGGGTGTTTTTGAAGCGTTAGTCTGTCGATTCCCATTAGAAACAACATGGCTAACCGATAAGTGCTGGTGGCATGTTTTCCAATACCGTCGACATGCTGGCGTTTTGCGAGGCGATCCTGAAGAATCAGTTGCTTACAGCCGTTCAAACGAGAGAGTGGATGAAACCAATCTCGCACACATCCTCTCTTGGGTACTCGGTCGGTGCACCCTGGGAGATACTCCGCAGCAACAACTTGACCACGGATAAACGACTCATTGATGTCTACACCAAGAGTGGTGACCTTGGTCTTTATCACGCTCTCATTGGCGTAGTCCCAGACTACGACCTGGCCATCACAGTTCTGACTGGTGGTCTTGAGGCCACTCTAGAATCCCACGCGCGGACAGAAATTTTCAGTACCGTCATGGAGTCACTTCTTCCCTCCATAGATGAAGCAGCACGTGAGGAAACTGTGCAGCGTGGTATTGTTGGAACATTTTCTGACCCATCTACAAACTCGTCTATTCAACTACGTATGGACGATGGGCCAGGAATTCTGATTGACTCCTTCATAGTACGTGGCTTCGATGTAGTATCAAACATCCCAAAATATAGCCTTGGAAGTTTGGAGTCTCATTCCCCTGGATCAGATACTGTCCATGTTGAAGGGAGACTTTATCCATCCGATATCACTAGTCGCCTTGGACAAGAGTGGAAACAAAACGAAACGTCCACCGAAAATGTGTGGCGCGCCGCTTTTGACACCTTGACTGAGGAGCAGCGTGCCATGCAAAACAGAAAGCTCTTTAACATTAATGGAAGCTGCGAGTCTTGGTTTAGCCTTGATCGTTCAGCCTACAACTACCTGAGTCTGGCCGAGTTTGTCTTTCGAGTGGACGGCAGTGGCCGTGTCAAGACCGTGCACAATGCCGCATTCAACGTTACATTGACGAGTGCACAATAGAATGTTTTGCCAAATTTCATCGGCAGCTAATCATTGACACTACTGCAGAAAGCTCAGTGGCCATAGTGACTACAACTAAGTTCGTGACTTGACTCTTAATGGTCATTTCTTGCCAGCCATGGGGAGGCAGCTTCCACAAGTTTATCGTGCACCGCACGATCCTCGGTTCGCTTTACAACCTCCTCGTAAATATCCTCGCGTATACGCTTGATAAACACCAAAAACCCGATCCAGACAAAATCAGCGTACACGGGTGTTTTGCCGGAAAAGAACGGCCCATCTGCGTTCTCCTTGAGCAGCGCTGTAACTTCTTTTAGAGCTGGTGCGGCACCATCATAGGCTGAAGCGCCACAGCCCTCACGCTCAACTTGGTCCAGAGGGGCGCCAAGCAACTTTGTACGGTTCTCGTTCCAGTACGGGATGCTCTTTTCTGTGAGAATATGCTTGGGGACCTGAGTAAAGATGATTGGAACCATGGGCTTGAGCACCTGGCCCATGAGTGCCTCAATTTTAGCCTGATATGGAGAATCGAGATGGACAGAGGGTTCCGGGTGCGCCTTCTCAATAAGATCAACAATCTTGCGTGAGTCCTGGCACCAAGTGCCGTCTTCAAGAATTACGGCGGGTATGGTGTACTCCCAATAACCTTCTGTATTCGGAGAGACACTACCAGGGGTTAGTTTGAGTTCAGGCACCACATCCTATTAACTTACTGCCCCTCAAGCTTTGGCTTGATTTCGGGATATTCAAGCTGCGTCTTGTCAGTGATGTCTTCACGAATGTCGCTCATTACAACAAACCCATTCCGTTTTATAGTCTAGTCCCTTGAAGTTGAGAAGGAGACGCGCTGGTTCATGTATGTCAATATGTTATGGGATGTGAGTGTTTGCCTGTACGTACTCTTCCATGGGTTGAGCGACCACGCTGTGCCAGGAGTCTTGCTCGCAAGGTCGAAAAAAGTGATAGTTCCTTCAGGCATTATTGTTGTAGTGTGTTGGCTTAATCCAAATCTCTCCTGATTCTGTGTCGAGATTATGCTGTACGTAGTCGGCAATGACGATGTGCGCAACTGTTAGGTAAATCACCATGGAATGAGGTCATTGTTGTACTCGGCTGCATGGCTGAGACCGTTCGGTAATATGGCAATAAGCCCCGCAAGTTTGCTTACAAATTTGCCCAACTTTACTACGCAATAGTGCTGCATTACCCCTGCTGAACGAATTGCCGTAGAGGCTCATTGTGGATTCCACTAAAGGGCGCAGGCCGGGAGGGGTATTGCCGAGTTGTTCGCAGGAGCTACTGGATCCTCCTGTTCTGACGTCGCCAGCGGTCACTCCTAGGTGCTGCACGCCTTGCAAGACATATTTGCTAAAGCAAAAAAAACTTCTATAACCAACAACAGATACCATGTAACTGACTACTATAGACCTGCGTCCCATCATTACAGAGCATACCGATAGTCTGGGTGGAAGTCACCCGTTTTGCCCCTCTGGATTTCCTGCTCTCGTTCCTCATCCGTCATATCTTCTCTCTTTTTATTCTGTCGTTTTAAATACAGGTATAGAGATAAGTGTCCAAGTGATGCTAACATGACTGCGGCCAGTGAAGCGCTAAGTCCCATGAGATACTTCCCGTTCTGCTTCGTCTTGAATATTTGTCCAACCTGCATAAATAATGTCAGCGAGGAAGGCTAAAAAAGGACAGTAAAGATCAACTCACGACTACACCAGCACTATTTCCGATAGATTGATTCATGCCAATTGCCATGGCACGCTTGTAGTACGGCGCATGGCTATTGAGTAACCATGTGCAGTTCAGGCCGACAATCATATAAACTCCAGGTGCAATGAGAAACGTGGAAAAGTATAAAATTCCCTTCTCATTCATTGGAATTCCAAGGTTCACGGCATATCCTATTGCCGTAACAAGGCATGCAGGCATCATAAAGAAAGCTCTTCGCTGCCAGCGATCTGACATCCAAGAAACGACAATATAAGCAAACGACGCCCAGAAAAATACTGGAATGGTGAGTAGCTGCGTAGTAACGGTGTCATAGCCGAACGATTTGATGATAAGAGGGAGGAAACTGGACAGGCCGAAGGAGCAGAGATCTGCCATGAACTGACTCCAGCAGCTGATGTATAGCTTCGGGTCCAGAGCTGCCTTGCGTACTTCCGCCCAGTCAAAGTCGGGCTTTCCGTTGTATCGAGCGTTGATGTGTGCTCTAACCCGCATCATCTGGCGCTCCTCCTCGTTGAGAAATTTGGCGCTTTCATAGTTGTCTGGGAGTAAGAAAAAGACAACGACAGATATTAGCACGCTTCCACACCCTTCAATGATGAACAGCCAGCGCCAGCCCTGGAGGCCAGCGATGCCATCCATTTTTATTAGTGCGTATGCAAACAGTCCACCAAATGAGCCTGACAAGGCTGCCGAGACGAAGAGATATGAAACTCGAAGAGCCTGTTCACGCGGCTGGTAGAAAGTGCTAAGATAAAGGGCCAGGCAAGGAAACATGCCCGACTCACACAGACCGAGTAGCAGTCGGCTGGCATACAGTTGGCCAGCGGTATGCATGAAGCCGGTGCCGATTAATACCACCGACCAGCAGAACATAAGAAAAGGTATCATCCGTCCTGTATGGAAGGCCATGTCAATACTTTCCCCGCTAAAACCTAATCATATGGGCTTACCAGGATGGAACTTCTTCATCACTAGAGAGCATGGAATTTCTGCTGCAACATATGTGACATAGAACAACGTGACAGCATCTAATCTTGTGTAAATTGACTGTGTTGTGCGAGAGGGGTCCGCATCACTTACTGCCCAGCTCCCCGTCAGTCATACCTATATCTTGAACCATGCCTGCGGAGGCGGCATTTCCAATATTTGAGCGATCCAAATAAGCAGTGAGGAAGATTATGGTCATGATGGGAGCAATCCAGGTATCGAGCTTCCGCAGCAGCTTTTTTTCTTTGGTCGGATCAATGTATAGATCTTGAAGAGGTGCAACGTCCCCATGGGAGCTGTGCTTTGCCTCGACAGACATCGTCTCTGAATCCATGTTTTTGGGTGTAAAGGTAGTGCGGTATTCACAATGCAGAGACACAGGATGGACAACGGATGACCCGCTCACGGGGTAAGGGTCTCATTTATGGAACTTTCAAGATACTGCACGCGACTGCGGAGGCCGCGAGAAAGCAGAGTCTGGGGAAAGCGCCAAGACGATAGAGTCAAGAGCCTGCGGCGCCACCGCCGACGCCAGCCCGAAGCAACCGCATCTGCCGGCCAACAACGGCAGTAAAGTCGGGGAATTTAAGGCTGCATCGAAAGACAAATCCGGGGTGCTGCTCCCGCATGGTGCGATAGTGGGGCCGAAATGCCGTAGCGTCGCCGATATGTCGCCGCGCGTCATCGGCGCCCGGAGCGGCCTTCCTTCTCCGTACCATGTTAGTGGCATGCTTCAGCCGGCAGCTATTCGTATAATATTGCTTGCCTATAGCCATTCCAACGTGCAAGTGATCATCCTGTCTGTCCTATACATACCTTTTGCTGAAATGAAGACTGAACATGTAAGCCATCTGGCAGATCAGAGTGGGAACGGACTAACACAGTTTGAGCAGCCTTGGAGTCGATTTGTGAGGTTCATCGCTGAAGATGGCAGGGAACTTTGCGGCGAGCCTATTGACGAAAACCTCGACGGTAATTAATTTTGTTGTCTGTCACTCATCGGGCGTCGTTGCTAAATTAAATTTTGTCTATCCAGTCGGCCTTGCTTTGGCATCCAATCAACGGGTTACTGTGAAGGTCCTCGACAGCAAGTCAGCTCTCACTCCTGGCCAGTTTACAGGGGAACACGCAACCATAAAAAAGGTAAGAATTAGCAAAAGCAAAATAAATACTCATATTTTGCTGACAATGCAGTTACTCTCGCCTGTCGCATCTCATGAAGTCGGCACCATTCGCTGCATCGGGCTGAACTTTAAAGACCATGCTGTAGGTTGCAAACTGTCGCCACTGTAACACAGTCTTCCCAAGCTAATGTAATTCTCAGGCAGAGCTAAAACTTCCACTTCCCAAAGTTCCGGAGATATTCATGAAACCAGCCGAGTGCCTGAACAACCCATCCGACGCCATTGTCATCCCAAAGTCTGCGGAGAACGCAGTAGACGCTGAAGTGGAGCTTGCCATAGTAATTGGGCGCGACTGCAAGAACGTTGATGCAGCGTCAGCATTAGACCATATTCTGGGATACACCACCGCCAACGATATCACCTGTCGCGATGTGCAAGTCAGGACGTCACAGTGGAGTTACTGCAAGGGCTATGATGGATTCTGCCCGCTCGGCCCGGTCCTGGTTTCCTCGAAATCATTTTCTGGCCCGTTAAACTTATCAATGAAGACTACTTTGGATGGCGAAACACTGCAAAACGGTACGACGGATGACATGATCTTTTCGATTGCCGATATTGTTTCCTACTTATCGCAAGTAAGTCGGCTCATGCACCTCATCCCTTTGTGATGCTGCTAACAAGGATAGGATACCACACTTCCTAAAGGCACAGTAATTCTCACAGGCACGCCATCTGGTATTGGACATAGTCATAACCCACCTCGATACCTCTCTGCTGGTTGTCAACTTCACGTCGGTATCAGTCCACTTCTGGGCACTTTGACAAATGTTGTTGTTTCCCAAGGTTCTTCGCAATCACGTCTGTGATGGATCGCTTTTAACATGGAGGAAGGCGACGCTGCATCGAATGACGGAATAGACCTCAAGATGAGCAAGATAGACAAAACAAAAATAGATTATTAAGATAAGGAATGTTCTGGAGGCCGGGCGAAATCTTCTATCATCCATTCTGCCTTCCATCGGGGTATGTATAGCTGGCGACCGTTGAAAAGGTTCTGTTCCAGCAGCTGCACGACAGAGTAAACATAAAACTATACAATGTAAGGTCCAACCCTAGACAAAACGAGAATTAAACTACTGTGAGGGCATCGTCATTCCTGTCGCAGCTTGGTATGGCTGCTTTGGGTCACCCATCTGTTGGCGAAGCAAACGCTCGCGGTGCTCGGTCTCCTTATCCTGCTGGATAACAGTGCAGCAATTGCAGCACCATGCACGCAGAAGGTCACTAACGCAGCTGCCTTCAAGATTGTACTTCTCGCGGATCATCTGGTGCTGCATAGCAACGGGAACGCATGCGCATCCCACGCAACTGGCGCCAAGCATGACCAGGCACTATGTACAAGTGTAAGCACAACCACTCACTAACAACAATTAATCGCCTTGGGGCTCTTACGCTTGTGTTGACGACTTCATATCCGCTCAGTTCAGGGTCCTTGTGCATGCGATGGTGGGCTCGGCCAAAGGTGACACAAGGAACGCACCAGCTGATCAAGCAGGTATCAATAGGGTTAAAGCAGTCGAAGAAACCTGCAAACCAGGACTGGGCACCCTGAGGTGACTTGGAGTTGATGTGCTCTGAGGGTCGAGCAAGAACATCGTTGAGTCGATCGGTCCACAGTTTCATGTCAGCATCATTGATAGGACCATTCGAGGCTGGCTGAGATGTCTGCGGCGGTGCCTGAGTCTGGTACTGTTGTTGAGTAGGAGCAGACATTCTGTTTGAGTGATAGGTGTCCGTATGGGAAAGATGTAGGGTGGACCTGAGATTTCTCTTGAACGACGAGCTTCAAGGACAGACTGTAGTTGCGTGGCGTGGTGAGAGCTTTGTTCGGATTTACAGTTAAAATATACTACGTCTGTCGGCTCTTATATGCTGACTTCCAAATTAGCAGCTGAAATCTCCCCCTGAGAAAGCGGACTTGTCTCTTCAAACTTGTATCCAAATCCGGACTGGCGGCATCCCAGTCTGCCTACGAGCAGCGTTCCTTGTCGAGAACTTGTCCAGAGAGGAATAGTCTGGTCAAGGGCCTGCATTGCAAAGGTCATTGCGTGAGCGAGTCTCCCGTATTCTGTTTCACGCAATGCTGCCTTGTGGATACTGTGGCTTCGCGGAAATGGCGAGAAGGTGGCAAGCTCGGAAAGCTGAAAGAGGTCCTTGTTCGACCGGGCTGATCGTGAGGATGGGCTTATCCAAGTGGAACCATGATTGAGGATGAGTCGGCATTCGGATCAGCCTTGACGCACAGGGGTTATTCCACTTTCGGGTTTGAATGGGCCTTTCTTCTGACGGCACATTCATTTTGTCCTCATACATGCATGAGCGTCAGTACGCCTTACCGACTACCGGACTGGGGGACGTAGTCATTCCAAGTGCCTATCCTTGCAGCAATATTGCAAAATAATCTAGCTCCCATCTCAGCTCTTCTTATTAATTTTAATATTTACATATGTTTTTCTCTTTTCTGGTGCAGAGTTATTGTCACGTTTCGGATCTGTCTTGCAATGTTGGCTAACTCAGCCTCATCGTGTCTTTTCCCAGGTCGGCAAGGCGAGCGCCACCGGGCTAAGGAATTCCACAAAGAGTGGCCGGCATGACACTCCGCCGGTAACGGATAAATCTCATCGAAAGGGACGCTTTTTATTTACACGGTCTTTAGTCGCCGCGGCCGTATTTATGCTCCGTTTGTTGCGAACGCGGGCCGTAGTTTTACTGTTGCAACCTCGAGCAGTTGCGAATTCGGCATTCGCAATCGAGAACATGCAGCTGTCCAGGTGTGTGGATATTACGAGTAGACCCCTGGCTAGCGCATGCCATTAAATTAAATTAGAAGATGCCGTAAATACACTTTTTTGGTTTTCCGCGGCACTGCGGCTGAAGGGCGGGTTTAGTCCACCACGGATACGGCTGAATAGCTGAACAGGGAGCCACTTCGCCTGTTGCGAGGCTGAACTATCACAAGGGACCAGAACGCGCTGACGCGACTCTGTCGACCACACTCACATCGTCTTTCATCTCCTGTGGTCCAAAGTACCATGTATTTCCTGGCATGGCGGCATTACTCGCGGTCTCACACGCTGAAGCACAGCACCGCCTTCCGAGGGTGCCGCACTTGCGAACCACTTTGGCTACACATGGAGTGGGCAATCTTGGCCGCACTGAAGTCGGCTTGTGAACATATCATCGTTATTTTCTTCCCGCACGTCGAAGAATTAAGCAAAGCCTTTCGCCTCTGGTCTGCTTGTAATAGACACTGGATTCACGGTAATGGACAAATGCTCCTCCCACAGTTTTGGCAGCAAACCGTATTTTATGACCGCTACATCACAGCAGACAGGTAGAGTTTCTGCTACTGCCGAGCTTCCAACGTCCCAACAAGATCTTCCCAAAACTGGTAGTCCATTGGCTCGGGGAAGCTGCGCGTGGGACCGAACCAATTATCCAGCCAGCTTTCACATGGTCCAACCGCCGAGCTGGCATCCAGTAATGTTCCTGATACTGAATCTGCTTCCCCAGGCATCCAGCCGCCCACTGCCCTGCTGAATGCGCCTTGCTGCAGTGGGTTCGCCATCAGGTCGGTCCCGCTACCAGACTCCGTGTGTCTCCTGTCTTCGCTTGCCCCTGCGCCTTCATGCAAAAGTTTTCTCGTTGTTGAGATGCACAATTCGATTACTTTAATTTCCGCAAGAACAAACTCATTTACCCATGTGTCTGCTCGCTGCTTTTCGCAGTAGGCTGCAAGGTCTTCCAGTATTGCGCCGGTACGGGGGGAAAATGGATCGCGGACTGCAATTATCCCCAGCACAAGCGCGCTGTTGAAGAGGTTATGCATCGCTCCCCCAGCTTTCAGCCTCTCTGCCATGTTGCGGTGGCGAAACCCTAGTTTCAGCTTGAGATCTGCGCAGGCGGAACTGATGCAAGCATCGCGGCTCTACTGAAAGCGGTCCGTTATAGACTCAAGCAGAACATAAGTGCGGTGTAGTGTCATCCGAGCGAAATGATAGCCGGAGTGAAGGTACATCCGCTGCCAGTAGACATAATGTCGTTCATTGTCCATAGAGCAGTCTGGGTTGCTGAGACGAAAATAGGCAGGTAAAGATTCTGCCCATGAGAGCAATTGCTTATCCAATTTGAGAACTTTTTCGTATGTACTATACGATGTAGTCATTGGCACTAGCCCGAAGCATTCGTCGTGTATATCACCCAGGATAGCCGACAGCTGCTGCTGGTAGCGATAATAAAGCGTCGGCGTCGGGTCATTTATAGGTCGCTCTAGGGCCGCCTCGGCCGCATCCTCCCCCATATCATCGACCCAAACGTTTCTCATGTGCATTTCCGTGCAGTGTTTGTTGTGTATAGTATATGGCCTTCCCACGGCCAGCGATATGGATCGGTCAAGGGCATAAAGTTTACACCAGAGTCGGCGCCTAGACTCAAGCACCTTTGCGGGAAAGCCCCAGCTTTCACCGTCAATGTGCATACCCTGGGCCTGGGCCATGCGGATCGCGAAACTTGATGTAAGCCAACTCTCCGTTTTTCTTCCAAGATACATGAGATATCGGCTAACGAGGATGCCTGCGCGCACTAAATCCGGGCTCTCGCCAGCAAAGGTCGGCGCCATGACAATGGCTTTGCGTGAAGCCCAAAAGAACTGCACAGATGTTTCCTCGCAATCTCGTTGTGTTTCTGTAGACGCATCTAGTGGGCAGTTTAAAAGGACAGCGAACGCAAGCATAATGAACAGTAAGCTCAGCCATCGCAAATCAACTGCTGTCAAGTCATCGTCTCCCCATTTTCTGTTCCAGAATGCATCGTAGCTGGCCTGGAAAATATCCTCGTGGACACAATCATGAACTGGGTTGAGTTCTTCAAAGTATTTCCTGACGAGGTGGTCTACCACAGTCTTTCGGCGCGGCAAATAGCCAACGAGCTCCCAAATGTGATCGTAAGGGCCTTTCTCATCTCGATGGAGTGCCTTTCGTGTGATGTGTGCATGAATCCCATTCATCCCCACGGGTAGCTCGGGCGACTCAATTTGCATCATGGACGCCGCTGATTGGTGGCCAAAGTACGAGCTGCCGTGGTAGGATTGCGCTCCGCGGGAGTTCCATATTTGACCTATTCTTGCTGAGCTGGGAATATTCGCCCCCGATCTGGGCGTCCGCGCATTTGAAGGAGGTGTCTCCTGGCGCTGTCTTTGTGGTGATGATTCTGAGATTCCGGGGGTAACATTAGTTTGCGAGGACCGGGTGAAAGCAACACTGTGAGCATCTCTCTGGCGATGCGTTTGCGGTGGCAAATGGCAGAGATGCGGAATCTCTCTGCGTACGCAGTTTGCACACGGTGTCTGGCGGTCGCACTAGCACATTGTAAGTTGAACATATTCGTTACAAAGGCAAACGTCAGGTACCTTTTGCTTCTGCCGCCGACATTGGGTGCAGACATTGCTGTTGTTGAGTCGCCGTCGGGGCAGGACTGGTGGAGTATGTTGTCGGCTAGATCTCTCCATCGTGCAATGTACATATTAGCGGGAAATAGTATTCTGTTTACCGGCATGCGGCCGTTGCATTGCGCATGCTCGTTTTGCGATGATGCAGCCAGTCGGTCGGCGGCGGATCGGGGCCTGTCTTCGGCGGCTCATTCCCGACGCTAGCAAGTAACCCCAGGTGCCCCCGCCAGTTTAACCCCCGACTCCGCTACAACGAACGCAGCCTGACTATCTTTCTTATTAAGCTCCGTCTCAGCTTGATCCCACTTACTCGTATTCATCTGCCGTCTCTATTATTCTAAACAATTTTATACAATATTATAGTACATTATGGTCCATCGCACTGAAGATAAGTCGGGATCACACCCCGTACTCCTGTTCGCGCTCCGTTATAGACTTTGCCGCAAAGCGCTCCATCTCTTCGAGTTTTTGGCTCAGGACGGCGTCATACGGCGGGGACTCCATCATAGCCATGACGAATTCGCCCTGCGAGCCCCAATTGCAGCCGTGCAAATGATTCCTGATGCTAGCAAGCAAATCCTTGACGTCCCGGTTCGCGTATAGGCCTGCGGATATCATTTCGTGAAGCACCTCCAGTGCCGAATTTGCGTCGCCGTAACGCGTCCAGTGTATCCTAGCAAGTCTCGAATAGAACGGCGTCGATACACCTAAAACATAGGAAGGTAGGCCCAGTTCTTTAACTCGCGGTAGAAGCTTGAACATGTAAGGCGAAGGGCGAGCGAAGGCATTCTCCAAGAGAGCCAGCCCACGGCTAATATAGGGCGAGTATAAAGGGCCGTGGATGTCCATCGCCCGCACGTCGCCGGCGCCTTCAACATCAGATAACGGCCGCTTTGTTGCTTCTGTGGATTTCGCCTTTGGCTTTCCCTTCTTCTTTTTCCCTGACCCTCGCTCGACTTCCTGCGCGACACCCAGCTTCCCCGGCAGGGAAAAGACCTCTTGTTCCATGACATTCCACAGGGCTACATCCGTTGTGCAGCTGTCCATTACCGCGTATACTCTGTCTCGCTCTTCCGTTCGCGCGCGGTCGTGGCGAGCCTTTTCTGCCCATTGTCTCGCATCTGCCTCCTCCAACTCAAGCACGGCATTGTCTCCAGCATTGCCCGACTCCGGTTCGTATAGTCCTAGCGCAACCTGCGCTGCGTTTCGAAGAGATCGCGGATATCTCTGTAAGAATCTGTCTCGAAAGTCTTTGACTCTTGCTTGTTCGACCAGCGAGCGAGCAATGTTGCCAGGCTGCCTGTCAGCTGGAGAAGCCTCCGCCCGGCCTTGGGACATGCTGCCCATTGAGGACGGCCGCCTCTTTTCCGCCGGTAACTTTCCCTGGGCAATCTCGTCAAAAATTCCCTTGAATATTTCTGCTTCGGAGGGGGTTATCGTAGAGTCGCCTGAGCCGCCGGCGTCTGCGGGATCCTGCGGACGCCCATCACCCCAATCGAACGGGATTGAACGGTCTAATTTGCTCAGCCTTGGTTTCCGACCAGATGCGTGAAACAAGCGGCATGGTCGAAGCGCTGATGCCACTCGTAATGATGTTTGTATGGTCCGAGTCTGGTATAGAAAAGGGACAAGGGATGAAGACATTGCGTGCGCCTGCCTTGTGGGATGAAAGGACCAGGACATGCGAAGCTGGAACGCAACGAGCCAGAGGCTTCTGTAAAGTTTAAGAGGGTCCCTGTCGGCGCGCCGCGCAACAGTGGGTTTCGGCCTGCCGCCTGCCGCGTGACTTCGCGCACCAATTCACTTAAAGTCAAGTGGGTCTGTCGCGGTCAACACGTCCGGTGCGGCGCGCTGAAGGCGTATCAAGGCGCTCCGTCTCGCTTCAGTTGCAATTCACGTTGCTCTTGCGACAGCTGTATTCAGTGCCCGCCACGTCGCTCGCCACGCTGCGCACCTGACCTGCTTGAACCTATCAGCTCAGTTCGAAAGATTCCCCAAAATGCCTGTGAAAAAGGAGCCAGGCGAGATGAGCGCCTTCGAGAGGCGGCGTCTCGAGAACATTGCCGCCAACCGCGCCATTCTAACCGACATATCTTCGACGGCCAAAAAGATAATCCCCGACAAGCCTGCCCCAAAGCCTGCAGCGAAAAGAAAATCCCGTGGCGAGACAGTGAAGCGAGAAGCCGCAAGACCGACCCGCATGAGCTCGCGGCTCGCGGGACTGGAGGCCGACAATGAGACGCTGAAGCGCAAGCTGGCTGTGGAGGCCGAGTTCGAAGCTGACAAGGCCAAAGCCAAGAAGATGAGAGTCAACGACGATTTGAGCATCGGCGACATTGTCGTTGATGGCAAGAAATGGGGAGGTAGCCTTGATGGCATCAAGGGTATCGTGCGCGGCGCGCAACCGGGCTTGCGGACGTTTTCTGAAGACGATGTGAAGGAGACGACAGACAAAGCTTTGAAAGAATTGCGAGTGCGCATGAGCGGTATGAAGCTCTATGAACACTGGGCACCCAATGGTAACAGCCCAATTGCACTTTTGCATTGCTAGCCTCACCCGAAACGCTAACGTTTGCCAGATATAAAAATTACACCGCAACGAGTATATGCCCTTGGGTTTCACCCCATAGAAGACAAGCCTATAGTATTTGCCGGCGACAAGGAGGGCGCAATGGGTGTGTTTGATGGATCACAGACAGCACCGGAAGTCGATGATGAAGACGGCGACGCCGAGGTGGCCGATCCAGTTATATCGGCGTTTAAGACACACGCTCGAACGATCACCTCGTTTGTCTTTTCTCCTGTCGACTCAAACGCCGTCTTTTCGTCTTCTTACGACTCTTCCATCCGAAAGATGGACTTGGAAAAGGGCGTTTCGGTGCAAGTTTTTGCACCATCAGACGCGGACATCGATATGCCAATATCTGCGCTAGATATGCCATCCACCGAACCAAACATGCTCTACTTCTCTACACTTGATGGCAGCGTTGGCCGTTACGATATTCGAGCGCCTGGTAGCGAAGAAGTCTGGTCACTCAGCGAGAGTAAGATTGGCGGATTCTCTTTACACCCATTGCAACCGCACCTAGTTGCGACTGCATCTCTAGACAGGACGCTGAAGATATGGGACCTGCGGAAGATTTCCGGAAAGGGAGATATGAGACATCCAGCACTGATTGGTGAGCATGCGTCTAGGCTCTCCGTCTCTCATGCTTCGTGGAGTGCCGGCGGGCACGTCGCTACTTCGTCGTACGATGATACCGTTAAGATATATGACTTCTCCGGCGCTAGCAAATGGGGGGCTGGCCAAGATATCGGCGAGAAGGCCATGGAGCCAGCGCGCAAGATTGCACACAACAACCAGACGGGGCGTTGGGTGACCATTTTGAAACCACAGTGGCAGCACCGGCCAAAAGACGGCATCCAAAAGTTTGTCATTGGAAATATGAATCGCTTCGTTGACGTATTTGCTGCGGACGGCAGTCAGTTGGCGCAGTTGGGCGGAGATGGCATCACCGCTGTTCCTGCTGTTGCGCACTTCCATCCCACCATGGACTGGGTTGCCGGTGGTAACGGCAGCGGCAAGCTCTGTTTGTGGCAGTAAGGGTGGTTGCTCGGAAAGGATGTATGTCGTAAATGAGGTGAAGTCGTTATGATGGCATGATGTGTCTACTCTATTGTTTGGACAAAAGTACTATATCCCTACAGATGCCTTGGCTAGAATCGAATCTGACTGAGTTGTTAATCAGACTTTGGTGTTCTGAAGGCGCCAATGTGATTGGCCATTTCCATCCCTGTCGGGTGATAGCCACACTTTGCGTAGAAAGCCTGTTTCTCTTCGCTGCAGTTGAGGATGGTCTTGTAGCACCCTGCGCTCTCGGCGACCGAGTTGAGCGCATTCATAAATAGACGGCCAAGGCCCTTGCTCTGAAAGTCTTTGGCGATGCAAATTTCCTCGATATGGCCGACAGTACCGCGGTTATGAATGCTTCGGGCCATATGTATTAGCGACAGGTTTCGGGTCTCAAGCGTGTGGCCCTTGTACAACTCACAACTTCTTCTCGGCAAGTACGAGGCCGGTGCCGATGATCTTCCCGCTGTGTTCAATGACGAGATAGTAGTAAGGGCCCTTTCCGTTTGTGTCAATCTCGTCATAACGCTCATTAAACTCGGCCTCGGTCATCTGACCCATGAATGTCAAGTCTCGAAGGCATTCAACGAAGCCCTTGGCGAAGTCGCCCTTCTCCAACGGCCGGATAGTGTAACCCTCCGGAAAGGCGGCGGCGGCTGCCTGTGAGATGTGCGAGGCCGGGAAGAGGGGTGTTCCGGACATGGTCTGGTCTTTTTTGTTGCGTTTCTCGGGAAAGACTGTTCACTTTTTTTTTTTTATCGATGATGGCGTCCTGGACAAATGTGTCGACGGAGAGGGAGCTCGTTGCGCCGTCGCGGTCGTCGTGGTCGCCGCCCAAGGACAGTTCGCCGGGTTCGCCGGGTGGGTTCCCCAGCTGCCCGCCGGACCCCCAGCGTGTCGGCGGGGTCGTTGTTGGACGTTCTACGACGTGATCAACAGCGGTCGGTACGCCTCTGCACCAGGCGTGCCAGAAGGGGGAGCCTACTTTACGCTTGGTGTTGCTTTTTCTAATCTCTGTACGGACCTCGGAGTACATTATCACGCAACCACAGCTGCCAAACCCGTGGTTATCGGTACGTATCGTCCGCACGTCCTGAGGTTGCCGCGGCTGGCCGCAAACCATGACCTATGTAAGGTACTCTTACCGCTGGTGAGGTCGCCAGAAATCCTTTCCGAAAACACCTCATCTGTAAAACGCCGCATCAACTCATGGTTAAACTGCAGGGCTCCAGGTCCAGTGCGTATGGCTGGCGTTCCCCCGAATCACATGGCTTAACAGACGCCGTCACCGGTCATAGAGGACGTGACCAGCTCTCAGGCACTGAGTAAGGAGCCCGCCACCATGCCCTGGTCCACTAAATCCGGGTTTGGAGCGCAGCTCTTCCCACTGGATAAGCATCGGGTCCACTGTAGGACGCTGTGACGGTCACCGCCAATCGCCGCCCCCGGGCCAATCACGGCATCCTCCCTCCACAGCCGCCCTGTCACAGGAGCTTTGGATGGATCGGGTGCCATGTGTAGACGTCGTCTGGCCCCGCCGCAGTAACGCATCGCCATTCAAGCAACGCAGACGTTCATCACAAGATTTGCTGCATCGATATAGCACTTGCTTTGCCCTGCTGCCGCTTCTGTTGCAAACTCGCCCGCCGGGCGTTAGGCTGCAGCACTAGAGGTGCCTGGCTCCAGCCGTGGTCTGCGAGATCGTCCGTCGTCGTCGTCGTCGTCAACCGTCCCGGTCCTGCCGTCCTCGTCTCCCCGACCAACGATATACGACCTTTCGCAACGGCCATATTAGCTCCGCACCCTCGATCCTACAAACTTCATACCTACTCGCCATGGCGTCGTCGCCTTCACGGCTTGCCGCCGGCTCGGAAGAGCACGGTAGGGAGCACAAGCGCACCGCGCGCAAGCTCCAGAAGAAACGTCGCGAAATGCCGGGGTCAACGCCCGAGCTGCCTGAACCTCTCCAAGATAGTGATGACTCTGCAGACGAGCAGTTCCCGGACCACATGGCAACCCCAATGTCTGTGAATATGAATCAAAGCATATTTGGCCTCATCGCGGCGGCTGGCTCTCGAGTCGACTTCAACACCCGTTTCGATGGCAACAGCAGTGACGAAGAGGATGGCAAGGATACCCAGCCTGAAGCCCAAGGCATGTCACAGACAGCTGTTCTTCCGCCTTCCTCCAAAGCCTCGCGCCACGGCCACAAAAAATCCGGCTCAAAACATCGGCTGTTAAAGTCTTTAGCCACCTTGCCCAAACTCAAATCCAAGGCGAAGCGGCAGTCTAGTAGGCTATCGCAGCCCAGCCTCGGGGCCGGCGGCGAGACAGACCAAACTAGTGACTCCAGCGAGCCAGCTTCTCGTCCTTCAATGCCTCTGCCTCCATCTTCGAAGCGGCGCCCGTCCGTAATGAGCCGGATGCTGGAAGCCAGAGCAGAAATGTCCAGCCGCCCAAGCTTTGACACGGAACGAACATCTAGCGACCTGCGCGCAGCCGATGATAGCAGCGAAGCAACGCTCTTAGCACGCCGCTTGATGGAAATTTTTGAGTTTGACGAGCCGGAGCAAGTTGTTGAAGGTAATGCCCTGTCTTTCCCCCGGGCGGCGACCGACGTACTGACCACATCCGCAGAGTATCCTTGCTGGCTCTTGCAGAGCGTTCTGCTGCAAGGGTTTTTGTACATTACCGCCAAACATATCTGCTTCTATGCATATCTACCTAAGAAAGCGGTAATTTCAACGCTACTCTGCTGTGGTGGCCTAAACTGACAGCTTCTTTCTGCAGCATATTGTCGCCAAGTCGGGTTATCTGTCCAAGAGCGGGCGACGCAATCCAAAATTCAACCGCTACTGGTTCCGCCTCAAGGGTGATGTTTTATCATACTACCGCGATTCCACCAACTTGTACTTCCCACATGGCCAAATAGACCTGAGATTCGGCATATCCGCCAGCGTTACAGACAGAGATAAGGAAGGCGTTAACTTCGAAGTCGTCACCAGCCAGCGCACATACAACTTTAGAGCCGATAGTGCTCCGAGCGCAAAGGAATGGGTCAAGAGCCTCCAGCGGGTAATCTTTCGAAGCCACAACGATGGTGACAGCGTCAAGATATCACTTCCGATTGAAAACATCATCGACGTGGAAGAAACACAGATGATTGAATTCTCAGATACGTGCAAGATTCGCGTCATCGACAACGATGAAACGTACGCCATTGATGAGGTCCGTTTCCGCCAAGTTACTACGTCTAAGAGCGGTACAATACTAACTCGAGCAGTACTTCTTCTCATTCTTCTCCTTTGGCAAAGAGGCAATCAACGTGCTAAAGATCTTGGTTGAGGACTCATCGGCCGGTGTCAAGAACCTTGAAAAGAGCACAATTCTAGGGCATGCGTCTCCCGGGCAAACGCCACAAAGCCCTCGGCAGTCCACGACACCTTCGAGAAGCAGCCTACAGGTGGATAAAATACGTACCTCAAAGCTTCCAGAGACGGTCAAGGCTACGCTCTCGCCGTTGTCGCCACATCACTCGACAAATCCAAGCCCACGTGGCAGCATGGAGGTATCGTCGCGAACCAGTTTGGATGCCTTCAGGCACATAGGCAGACGCAGCCATGATATACCACGAGCAATGTCAGGTGTGATGAGTGAAGAAAGCCCTCGCAGAAGTTTTAGTGGATCGAGGTCTCAAAGCCGTCGTGCCGGGGAAAGAAGGCAGCTAAGCTCCAAGATTGACTATTCGGATTCAAATATTCGCTCAGAGAAATCCTCCACCGAAGATCCCAGCTTCGCGAGTGTTACCGAATCTGGCGCCGCGGATCCGTCAGCTAGCCAAATTCTACACGGAAGCGATGCATTTCAGCGTCCAACCATTATTCGTTCACAGCCGACCAGCTATGCAGAGCAATCGACGGGCCAAGATAGACGTGATCCTGATGAAATTGGCAGGCACGCACCGGCACATGCAGCAACTACCGGTCATCTGGATGAATACGGTGCGCAGTCTGAAAAGTCTCTCCGCCAGTCTGAACAACTCGGCAATAGTGACCGGCCATTGACACCAACATTGCAAAGTATCACGAAGATGGGGAGCTACCCCCTGCAGAGGGCCGGCGCATTTGCCGACTACTTGAACAAGACTGGAAAGCGCATGAGCTCGCTCCTTGCCACGGAATCTATGGGCTACGTGGAAAAGGTCTCGGGCATGTGGAAGGGTGGTGGTAAACACTATGACGAGCCTGCGGGCCTGCGTCCCGATGAGGATGAGCTTGAGGAAGACTCCGAGGGCAAGGTTCAAACTTCCATGGAGCGCTTCCGCGCGCATTTTGCGCTCCCGGAGACAGAGAGGCTCCATGCCACCTACTTTGGCTATATTCTCCGAGTGCTACCTCTGTATGGCAAGATTTACATCAGCGATAGGTCATTTTGCTTTCGAAGCCTACTGCCTGGTACACGGACGAAGCTCATTCTGCCACTCAAAGATATCGAAACTGTTCACAAGGAAAAGGGCTTTCGCTTCGGCTACTCTGGCCTTGTCGTGGTCATCCGCGGTCATGAAGAGCTATTCTTCGAGTTCAGGCAGAGCGATATACGTGACGACTGTGCTGTAACCCTGCTGCAGGATTTGGAAACCAATCGATTTCTCGAAGAGTCACTTGGTGATTCTGAGAAGCCGCAAGAAGATGATGAGTACGTTGCGGAGAGAGATGCTTTGAAGAGTGCTCGACAGGAAGAATTCCCCGAACATGATCTCGAACTGCCGCATCAAGCATCATCGTTACCGAACGCGCCAACAATGTTAATGGACGAAACCGATGCTTCTTTCCTCAGTTTCAAACCACAGAGCGCAATGAAGATTACTTGCTTAACCATTGGCTCCCGAGGGGATGTACAGCCGTACATTGCCCTCTGCAAGGGCCTGCTCGCCGAAGGACACAAACCCCGGATCGCCACGCATGCCGAATTCCAGGGCTGGGTCGAATCTCACGGTATCGAGTTTGCTAAGGTGGAAGGTGATCCAGGCGAACTGATGCGCCTCTGCATCGAGAATGGCACGTTCACGCTGTCTTTCCTCCGAGAAGCAAATGCGACTTTTCGAGGGTGGCTCGACGAGCTTCTCGACTCTGCCTTCAAGGCTTGCGAAGGCTCGGAGCTACTCATCGAGTCTCCATCGGCCATGGCTGGCATTCACATTGCCGAGAAGCTCGGAATTCCATACTTTAGGGCCTTTACCATGCCGTGGACAAGAACGCGAGCTTACCCTCACGCATTTATCATGCCAGAGCACAAGATGGGTGGTGCGTACAATTACATGACATATGTCATGTTCGACAACATATTCTGGAAAGCCACCGCGCAGCAAGTAAACAGATGGAGAAATAAAACGCTCGGCCTGCCAAACACAAGCCTCGAGAAGATGCAGCCGAATAAGGTACCTTTTCTGTACAACTTTAGCCCCAGCGTTGTTGCGCCGCCTTTGGACTTTTCTGACTGGATACGCATCACGGGATATTGGTTTTTGGATGAAGGAGGCGAGTACACGCCGCCACAGGAGTTGGCAGATTTTATCCAAAAGGCGCGAGACGACGGCAAGAAGATTGTCTATGTTGGTTTCGGATCGATCATAGTCAATGACCCTGCCAAGATGACGCAAGAAGTCATTGACGCTGTCCTAAAGGCTGATGTGAGGTGTATTTTGTCAAAGGGATGGTCGGACCGTCTATCGCCCAAGGAGGACCCAAGTAAGCAACGGCCAGAGGAGCCGCCGATGCCACCAGAGATTCATGTCATCAAGTCTGCGCCACATGACTGGCTGTTTAAACAGATTGACGCAGCGGCGCACCACGGAGGATCTGGCACTACGGGAGCGAGCCTGAGAGCAGGGCTGCCGACGATTATTCGGCCGTTCTTCGGTGACCAATACTTCTTTGCCAGTCGCCTAGAAGACCTTGGAGTTGGCGTATGGGTGAAGAAATGGGGCACAAATAGTTTCGGCAGGGCACTTTGGGAAGTGACACGCAACGAAAGGATGATTGTAAAGGCGCGGGTGCTTGGTGAGCAAATTCGCAAGGTATGTTGTAGTATTCAACTCCTCACAAGAGGACACGAGCTAACTGGGATGTTCAGGATCACGGAGTTGATATGGCGATCCAATCCATCTACCGGGACCTGGAATACGCAAAGAGCCTGATTAAGTGTAAGGCGGGCAAGAATGAGGGTGCAGAAGCGGATGACGATGAAGAGACAGAGGAGAGCTGGACTTTTGTGGGAGGGGATGAGCCGGATCCAGACGCGGTAACGAAGAAGCTGAGCGAGGGGCTTGGCAAGTTCGCATTTGCGCCGGACAAGGCGCTTGGGAGCCAGGTTCTCCGAGGCGGCGCGTGATGGCGGTTATGAACAGAGGTATTCCCACGTGCATCACCCATACTTGACGCAGCAGCTATGCGGAATATCATTCCTTTGAACTACGAGGATGTGGACCTAGAGCGGGAGGACGACGTGCAAGGCGACAATGTTATGGGCTAGTGATCGAACGAAGGACGGGAATTAGGGGCCGACACGACTTTTGCCATATTACGACCTTTATACATACGGAATAGACATAATGGATATACATTAATTTTTTTGGGCACACAATTGTCACGGCGAGAAGAATCAGTGGTAAAGGAAGGAAAGAGACAAATTGATGAGTTAGAACGATCTGAAGAAATATCGCTTGCATGGTAAGTAAAATGAGGCGCCGCTGATGCTGAACAAAATAGAAACCCTAGCTATGCCAATGGTGAAGAATATGGCCAGGTGCCAAGGCCAACATGCCGGTCCGTCAAAGGTTGTGAGACGGGCTGCGAGAGACGGTGTTGGGGAGGAGGAACTGGCCATTCTTGGCCTTTCTCAAGGGGCGAGAGTTGGCAACGGCTTCCCAAAGGTCGAGAAAGGCGTCCTCCATGCCGTCGGAGCGAGGGTCCTTGTCGCGGTAGAGGACCCAGCCGTTTGCGTTTGTGACGGGGCGGCCGTCGCGGTCGAGGACGGGCTCCTTGAGGAGAGTGAAGAACTCGGGCCAGTTGAACCAGGGAGAGGTGAGAAGGACGTCACGCCAGACGCCGTCGGTGTGGGCGACAATGGCATCCTCCCAGCGGGCCGTCATGTGCAGGCAGTCTCGGTACCAGTCCATCATGCCGAGCATATCGGCGCGCCACCAGCCGCCGACGAGAGTGCCGCCGGGCAGGACCTCCTGGCGGGACTCGACCCAGCGGGCGAGGGCGGGCCAAAAGTGCGTCTGGAGAAGGTCGAGCTTCTGCTTCTTGGAGACGTCGCGGTCGCCGGTGCCGACGTCGAGGACGAAGACACGGTCCGTGTTGGCGGCGCAGGCCCAGTCGAGGTCGCGGTGGGCCGTATCGCCGTCCATGGGACTCTTGTGAGTCGGGTAGGGGATTTGGTAGAACTTGGCAAACATGTTGCCGCTCTCTGGTTTGTTGTGTTTCTTTATTTGTTTATTTCCAGTCGGGACGGAGTGAACAGCAGACTGAATGGATTTCCTCTATTCAGTCTTGCACGACGAGTTGCGGAATCGCTGGCCGGTTGATACGGGCTCCATGAGGAGAGAGTGAGTCTTGTGGTTGGGCGTATAGTTGGGAGTCGACGATAAGGTGAGTTGTGATTCACTCTTTTAGACAAAGACGGCGGTGGGAGTAGTCATTGGCTTTTCAACTGTTTCAACGTGGAAGACTGGCAGGTGTTGGCGGAGTCGTCGAGGTGACGAGTCGTCAAGTCTGGGGTGAGGGCGAGAGTGAATATTGTGTTACAGCAAGGCGACGGGTGAGCTTGGAAGAGGAAACAAGCCTTCGAGAGCGATATATGAAACACGAGCAAGAAGGGGGGAGGAGGGTAAAGACGAGTCAGAGCTGGGCACGAGTATTAATACAAAAGCAAGGCAAAAGGCAGACTACGGCAGAGCAGGCATGTGAGATAAGGCCCCGATGGCGGCAGGGTCCAGCGAAACCTTGGATGGCCTCAGCAGCATGCTCAAAGAGGCAGCGAGGCCCAAAACCGGGGTGTGCCGCTGGCCGGTGGGGGGGCGGTGGTGTGGTGGTGTGCGGCTCCTCGACTTCTCCGCCCAAGCCCTGCGGGAGGAGGGAAACCAAGGACCCAAAGCCTAATTGAGTTAATCCCGTTTCATTCCTGCGAGTTGCGGTACAGGCTGTACACGGCGACCTGGCGGAGTTACGCGGTTACGGGAGTAATACGGAGTACAGGGTGCATACGAGTACAATGCTGATTGCCCAGTTGCCAGAAGAAGAAGCGAAGCAAAAGTAGGACGGCACGAATGATTCAACAGGGTCGTTCTGTTTGGCAGCTATTACTCGTAGCCACTGCCATCCCTCGGCCCTAGACCCCCGAGAGTGGCGATTCCGTTGGCTCGGTCGGCGGCCGAGTTGCTTGATTGGGCCGCAAGGTGGCCGCCGTATGTAACCCAAGAGGAAGTATACGGGGGTCCAGCCCGCCGCCTGTATCAGCACGAGTTACCATAGTACATTAGCACACCACCAAGCCGGGGGCCTACCAGAAGACGCGGATACAGGCGCAGACTCGCACACACATGTCATCTGGGGAGAGGCGAGGGAAAGCGATTCCACAGGCACGATTGCGGCGATATCAAGCGTGGGGCCTTTTACCTTCCTGCAAGTGACGGACCGAGTAACAAGCAGAGGTGTGGCCCACTTGGGCTCGGCGCTGGGGGGAAGGCACCTTTCTTTGACCGGGGTGGACAGGCAACTACGAGTAGGGGGGGCAAAAGTAACCTTGGGGCAAGCCAAGTGGTCCTGTTTTGTCCCATTTCGCGCTCAGCGAGTCGCTGTCAGATGCGCTCGTACGAGTGCTATTAGGTATGTGCTAATATGTAATAGTGTGCTAAATCCGGGCGGGCGCGTCTCCATTCTGGCGTGCTGGAGATATGACGCCATGGTAAGCACGGCGGATTATGGGCAGGCCATGGCAATCCCATTACCTTCATGTTAGTCAAGCCCTCCTGTCGTCCACGCAAAAACGAGGCGAGGCCGAGATTGAAGTTAACGAGTACGATTCCTCGTACGTACAAAATAGGTCGATGCTCATTCACCACCGACCGGCCACGGACATATCATGGGTGTCATCAGGAATGAACCCCCCCCCCCAGGTACAGAGAGACAAGACAATACCTGCAGACTACTTGTACATCGCCAACTTGTCCTCTGCAAAGAGGCCGGCGGCATCCGTTGCCTGCCGTCGACGCAGCATCTCATGGACGGTAGTTTCCCCCCCCCCCTCGCTGCTCCGAGTACGTGCTACTCCGCATGGGACCGTCCTTGTAAGTACTCGCTGTATTGGCATGGTAGAGGACGACAGCAGCAGTAGCTCTGTTGACGTATTGGCGTATGGACGCTACTGCAATGTCCCCATGTACGGAGCACAGCACCGTCAATTAGCAGTGTCGCGCGACAATGCGGCCCAGACCACTAGCGGCCATCCGCCGTCATCAGCCTCCAAGCTAGCTGCCTTGTGCTGCCCCCCCCAAGGCTTTACCCCAAAAGATCGGCGTCTTCTCGTTGGCTGGGCGCCTTCCGCCTCCCTGCCGACCGAGCTTCTTATCTGCTTTGCCGAGGGAATGCGGCGCCGCCATTGGGGTACGCACTTGCTTGTGGTGTGCAGACAAGAGATAACGATGGCGAGGGGGTATCGACGGCTGTAATTGATGACTGTAATCGACGGCACCAGCCAAGTAACCAGCCGACTAGGCGCTCTTCGCCGTTCGGCACGGGAGCACAGTACCGCACTCTTCATATCCAGTGTACGGCGACTACGATACGGTACGGTACGGCAACAGTTATACAGGGTAGTTGCAGTACATGGCTGCAATACACGTAAAAGGTCATTCTTTGTATTACTACGGGCAACGGCTGGCTGCCTATTTACTGTTCTCCGTACTGTACACAGCATACGTTGCCTGCCGGAGCACGAGATGACGACCGATACTCGTGGCTTGCGGCGGCTTAAACGCCCGCAATCGGCAAACCCACAGCGACGGTGCCATCGGCCATGCCGTGTAATCGTTTTGCCTGGGACCTGTTTCCGCAGTCGGAGAACGCGCTGGACACACTGACACACCGCAGTGGGTTCATTTACAGTCTTGCTTGCAGGAGGTATCGCCTCATTTGCGCTGTACAAGGGCATGGAGCACTCTGTCACAGGCAGTACTCGTATGTGCAACATGCATGAGCATGGCTCCCGCTGATTGATCCCGGCCAGCCGCGATGCAAGTAAATTAATCATGTAGGCCTCTGACCGCTCATCACCGTGCTGTACCAAGGAAAACGAAAAAGAAACACGGCAAAACATCTTGCTTCTGCCTCGCTCTCGCCTCACATCTCACATGCATGCCCAGCTTCAGCTCAGCCATCCTCGCGCACCGCGCAAGACACGTTACAC
Organism: Lecanicillium sp. MT-2017a; assembly: GCA_003056585.1. Lineage (NCBI taxonomy): Eukaryota > Fungi > Ascomycota > Sordariomycetes > Hypocreales > Cordycipitaceae > Lecanicillium > Lecanicillium sp. MT-2017a. Next base: position 295,967 of record PXYN01000192.1, on the reverse strand, counting down.
CCCTCTGTACTACTCATGGCGCTACTCGTACACATATGCTTGCACATGCCACTACTACTCGTAAATCGTCCGTACAAAGGATAGACACGCGCACGCGCACGCGCAGCTTGGGGCCATGGCTGTTGTCGGCTTTATTTTTTTCTGGGGGGTCGCGCCACCCATCCCGCGCAAGAGTGTGAGGCTCTGTTAGCGCATCTTAGTGGCGTCCCGGGCTGCCTGTAGCGGCCTTGTCGCGCCTGAAAGCCTGAAAGGGCTGCCGCTTCAGCGCCCCACACACCTAAAGCTTACCACCTAACATCGCCGAATGCTCAGAATCACGGGCTGCTTCATCACCAACTTACCCTATACCTAAAATCGAAAAAGGTACATCCTGCTTGTACCTTTTTCTTCGCCAACGTCTGCTTATGTAAGGCTCCACGGCTGTCCAATCGCCAGTCACGCAAAACAATCGCCTCAAACCACTCCCAGCGTTGCATATTCCAGCTTGCCAACGACCCCCCGAGCTTGCGACCGCTGCGCAACGCCCTCCGACGCACCAACTCTCTTCCTGCCGCTGCTCGTCCATCCCCGCGAGCACCCTGCCCCTCGACCGTTTTTCCTTGCGTCCCGACGTCGCCTCAATTGACCTCGATCCGGTTCCGCCGACCCTTCGCTGCCCGCCATGCCTCAAGATATGCCCCCCAAGGGCGGGTACGAGCCCGTCCAGTACAAGGTGCGTTGGGCGAAATAGGATTTCATGCTGCGTCTGCGAGCGTAGATGGGCGTGTTACGGCTGCTGTGAAGATACTACAAGTCTTCAATGGCTTCGGAGCCCCCCACCAAACGAACGCTGCGGCCACTTCCTGCGTCTTCTTCTTCTTCTTCCTCACTTGAACGATTGTGCTAACAGAACTCCCCCTACAGCGCAACCTTCCCAAGGGCGCCCGCCCCGGCATGCTCCTCCTCGGCATGGGTGCCGTCATGGGCTACGGCTGGTACAGACTGATCCATGGTGTCCGCGAAGCCAAGTACGTTCCAACCGCTGAGGCCTATCCCAATCACAGCCACCACGATGTCTACGATACACAATTGTCCTGGACTGGTTTCTTGCGTCCGAATACTATGCTAACATGACCTCTCTTTCCAGCGAGCTTGCCCGTGAAAAGATGTGGGCGCGCATCAACCTGATTCCCCTGCTGCAAGCCGAAGAGGACCGCGACCAGGTCCGCAGGTACTTTGCCGACCAGAAGCGTGAAAAGGAGCTGCTGGGCGAAAACACAAAGGTCTACCACAACGACAGGTGCGTACTATCAATGCTGGCTTAATTTTCCCCGGGACTCTACTAACTTCTGCCTCCAGATTCGTGCGACCAACCTTTGCCGTGTCACCAAACGCCACCAAATAGACAGACCCCCCAAACACCACCGCTTTTGCAATGACCCCTACCGAGACCTCTTTTTTTGTGTACATATAGCAGTGTTAATGCCTGTGCCTCTAATAGAGACAGAGAGAGCACCAGGAGAGTGGGAGTTGTAACAAGAGACGGAGACGAGCGCCAGGGAAAGGCATTTCAAACAACAATACATCCAATTCAAAAACACTTTCAAACATTGAACATATTCGCTCTTGCAAAGTTGACCCAGACAGTCATGCTAACCCTTTCTCAACAACAAACTAACGCCTCGCTAACTAACTAAACCCAATGCACCCAGCTATGCTATGCAAACACACCAAGCTCCTTCTCCGTCCACTCCCACAGCCTCGACGCAAGCTCCTCGTCCCAGCACGCCGTGTCGCCACCGTGCAGCTGGCCAACGGGCTCAAACAGCGCCACGCCCGAGGTCCGGCCGCAGACAGTGGTGACCGTCTCGGCCATCCTGGCGCGCACATCCTTGGACGTCGCCGCCCACAGCGTGTTGTAGCAGCCCTGCCGCGGCGCCATCATGCCCCCCGGGTTCGTGACGTACACCAGCAGCCGCTGCCAGAAGCCCAGCTCCGTGACGAGGCTTGTCTTGACCACGCCTGGGTGGATGGCCACGCTCGTGATCCGCGGGAAGCGCCGCCCCAGCTCCCGCGCCGTCAGGATGTTGGCCAGCTTCGCCTGCCCGTACCGGCTCCACGTGCCCATCGGCGCCCACTCCTGCTCCGTGCGCAGCGTCTCAAAGTCGATGCCCGCCGCCGGGTGCGCCCTGTACCCCAGCGACGTGAGCGCGACGAAGCGCACGTCGGCGTCCGGGTCGCGGTCCGCCGTGCGGGCCAAGATGGGCAGGAGATGGAGCAGCAGGGCCGCGTTGGCCATGTGGTTGATGCCAAACTGAATCTCGTACCCGTCCTTTGTCAGGCCCGGCGGCAACGCCATGACGCCCGCGTTGGCAATGAGGATGTCCAGGCGGTCCTCCTGCGAGGCAAACGTCTCGGCCGCCGCCCGCATGCTCGCCAGGTCCGTCATGTCGCAGGGGATAAACGTCGCGACCTTGCCGCCGACTTGGCACGAGGCAATGACCTCAGCGGCGGCGCTGTAGTTGCGCCCGGTGAAGTAGATGTGTGCAGGATTGTGTTTGGCGAGTTCGAGCACGGTTTCTTTACCGATGCCGTTTGTTCCTTTTACATGGCCTTGTTAATACTGTGTCAAATGATGAAAACTGCGTACTGTGACTTACCACCTGTGATGAGAATCACTTTGCCCTCGAGGTTGGGAATCTCCTGGCTGGGATTGTATCCGGCGTAGGACGCCATCGTACAATATATTGAGTATAAAACTAATATGTGCTACCTCCACCGTCCGAAATACATGTGAGGACGCTTTGTAGGTCGCAGACACTGTCACCGGCTTTCTTTATGCGTGTTTCGATGTTCAATAGTCGCTGATCCGGCTAGATAAATTCCTAGTCTTTTATAATATAGAATGGTTTAGAGAAATCGAAATATTACAATCTAATATAAGCCATCGCATCTCCTGCTCATCTCTTACAGCGGCCCGCTCATTCGTTAATTCCCGGCCTACAATAACCCCGGTGGCGCGGGAGGCGCTCTCTCGGCTTAGCACCCGCCGTTCCGTAAGGTCCACTAACAATTTATATCACGCTACCGCCGAGACACCCATACAAATAGTTAGTGAGGGTTATATCGGCGCCTCCTAGCCTACGTCGTGAATTTGCTGACATTGCACAGAACATGGCCCTCGACGGGAGGGTCGGCGCCTAGATCAAGAAATGTGAGCGTCTTCCGATGTCACCTCAGATTGGGCTTACAAAGGAATAACTTTCCGTTTACAGGTAATTCCGATCACAGCTACAGCATGTAAGCCATTCGGCCACCGACAAGCACGCGGCCCATTAGACAAGGAAATGGGAGACAATGCCATAGAATGCTTTACTCATTTCCGCCTTGCTCCGCTAGAGACCGCTAAAAGATTCCGCAAAAAGACAGATACAAGTACACAGCTCCCGAGGTTTCCGTGGTATACCCCGGGCTAACACTCCCAAACACCAGTGAATGCCATCATATACACAAACATAAAGGCCGCCCCCCTTCCGTCGGCACCAAAATAGCTATCCCTCTACCCACGGAGGAAAATTATGAAGAGATATCGCGGAAGATTTACGCCTCAGCAGCCTCCAGCTCCGCCAGCAAGTCCGCCTCTAGGTCCGCTTCGTCGAAGTCGGTATTGCCGTCATCCGCGCCCACGGCATTGGCATCGCCTTGGCTTGCTGGCTCTGCTGCCGGCTTGTCGTGCTCGTCCCCTTGCTCGTCTGAGGTTTGCACAGATCGTAGAGCAGAGGTTCCGCGGCTTCGTGAAATGCGCTGCTTCTTAGCCAAAACACTCTCGCCAGCAATGCTGTTCTGCCCATCTCCATCGCCCTCGCCCTCTTCTGTCTTCCGTTTGATACCCTTCTTTTCCGGGCTCTCAGAGGCATCGCTTTCCGCTCCATCGTTGCCAGCTTCACTCTGCAGGCCGTCTTCATCTTCACTTCCTCCCCCATCTCCATCTTCTTCTTCTTCGTCATCATCCTCCAAAAACTCTTGCAGGTCCTTGTCAGCCATGTCCCAGTCAAAGTCTTTGAGGTCCTTTGCGTCTTCCGCTTCTTCAACTTCCGATGTCGGCTCTGTGCTGTCACCTTCCTTCTCTCGGTCTGCATCAAGAATCTCTAAGAAATATGGCCTCTCATCCAGCCTTCGCCACTGGCTCAGGCAGTCTGTCAGCCAGTTCTGGTTGACAATCTTGATACTGGCAATCTTTGCTGCCTGTTGGACCTTTTGGGTGCGTGGCCTAGACGATGCAACAACAAGATGGGTGACACGCTTGGAGACGCTGTCCAGGACCTGTGCTCCAAAGCTCTGGGCCTGCATTCCAATTTCCGACTCCTCCACCTTGACGCCTATCGGTACTAGTCCAGAAAGAACGATGACAAGACCAGAGAGTACATTGGATTTAATCTCGTCTAGAATATCACCCACGTCCGGCACCATGGAAAGGTCCACACCATCGTCCACGGATGACCGGCGGCGAGCCTTTGTGTGCCCCGGTGGGTGCGTCGGCTCAGACTGCTTTCGTTCCTCACGACGGCGGTCGTATGACTCGTAAAAGGCAGAGTGAATGTCGGTAAGGTGGTCCTGAAGCGCTACAAGCTCTTCGTCATCGTCGCTGAGCAAGTTATGGCGAGGGTGTGGCGGTGACGAGTCCCCAGTCTCTGTGTCTTCTTGTGCGGTGCGCTCGTCCTCTTTGTCCAGCTCCTCTTGCATGTGCAGCAGGGGCCGGTCAGTGAGCTGCTTCTCGAGTGTCTTTTCTTGCTCGGCGGCTTGGTCCTCCAAGCTCACGTCGTCACCACTGCTCATTCTGGCGAGTTCGTCGAGGGGTGAGGCTTTAGAAGCGCCGTCCTCGGACCCTTCGCTATTCGCGCTGTTTGCGGTCGCGCTCGCTCCATTCGACTTGGGCGGTGCCGGCAGGATATCTTGCCGTTTGGGCAAGAAGCTAGAGTTGATATCTCCGATGCCTTTGAAAAAGTCGTAAGGCACAACTTTGATGAGGTTCGGGCGGTTCATCGGCCAAACATCGGCACGGTCATCGATGATGACCACCATGTCGGTGCTGACAGGGAAGAGCCGATGCAGGCTCTTAGAGGTAATGCTACCGTTTTCGTCTCTGCTAATGACCCTGTTGCCAAAGAGCTTCCGGTCTGGGTCGACGATCTTGGCAATGTTCAGCGCGTAGGCGCGCGTGCCCATGGTGTAAACGTGTAGCTCGTACATTTTAGCAATTTCTTCGAGAAATTCTTCCAAGCCGGGCCGCAGCTTGATGTAGTATGTGCAGCCGGATGCCAGGCCGCGAGGCCCATCATCGTTGAGCTGGAAGCTCTTCACGTCTTTGACGGCGTTATGGTTCGGGTTGGTTGGGTCACGTTGCCACTCGCCGACAGTAGGTTCGATACAGGCATGGATGATGGTCTGGTCCAGATCCACGACGAGGCTGAGCTTTCGTTGTCGCAGAAGGCGCTTCTGGGTGTCGTGCTCTGCCTTCTTCGCGACACTTTTGCTGACCATGAGCCCGGTCTGATCGTGCGTCATGTTGATCATTGCGCGGTCGCTGTCGCGTTCTTCCGAGGCCCAGTTTGTCTCCGTCATGTCGGCACCGCAGAGGCTGCAGAGGCCTTGTATTTGCACTTCGTGGCCGCATGCCTCCTCCACAGTCATGCATTGCGTATCGGCACCAATGACTTGCCCTTCGCGAATGCGCCATTCCTTGAGCTTGCCCTCGGCTGGGCTGTCAAATTCGGTGTATGTTGTCTCATCTACCCATGAGTCGTCGCTGACCTTGCGCCGCCAGGAGAACTTGTACTCTATAATGTTCTCCTGCTTCTTGACGGTATCGCCAGGCGACTTGAGCAGCTTTGTGATGGTGATTGGATAATGTAGGCGCGAGCCTAATGATACGACCTTGTCGTACATTGTGAAGGTTGGCGCGAGCGACGAGCTTGCCCGCGGCCGGGTCGATCGCTTATCGCTTGTCGCTTGTCGCTTCGAAGCGCCTGCGTCGTTCGTCAGGTGCTGTAGCTACTCGGTTAGCCATCTACTGTGCAAGATGGGTATTCTGCGAAGCCTGCACGAATTCCTAAAACGGGCGGCAGGGCGGTTCGTCAATGGATGCTCACCTAATGCGCTCCTCCAGAAATGTTCCTTGTCCGAGTCCAGCCTTGGCCTAGGCCCATGGCCCCAATACGGCAAACGCGCGCGGTGTGGGCAAGAGACTCGTCAAATGGAGGTGGCAATGGCGGTGGCGCGAGCGCTGGCTCTGGCTGTGTAGCTGCTGGTGATGCGAAAGAGGATGATGCAGGCGATGCGACTCGTAGCCAGACAGAATTACTGGTTAGCTGTGACGCGTGCTGGCGGCTGTCCGGGGCTGTTTATATTCGCGGCAGCTCTCTGGGCCAGGAGCATGTGGGTAGGTAGGTTGGAGCGGCAGGGGTGGAGCTGGTTGTGAGGAGCTTCGGAGTGCACCACCAACTCGGGCCTGGTTGGTTGGCTGTGCTGTGCAGCTGGCAGGTACTGGACTGTCGGTAAGGTACTTTCAGAATGTGCGGACCTGGCGGTGCACCGTGGTACCTCTTTTAAGTCCAGCCGTCCGTAAGGTACCTTGGTACACAGTAGAGCTACCCGGAAGCGTCGCAAACGACGGTGGCTGGTGCCAGGCAGAGAAGCCGTTTGCTAGCGGGCGGGCTCTGTGCCTTTGCCTGTTTCGGACGGACCAAGTACAGAGGTCGCGAGTGGTGTTCACGTGACTCGAGCGCCTCTTGTAGCTGGGTAGGTACTCTCGTACAGCTCTGCCGATACAAACAGTAGGTACGGAGTAGAGATGCAGTAAATGGTTGTAGAAGTGTCGATTGATTTGCTCGTATCAATCAATCAATAACCGAGGCTAATCAGATAATATTGTCAACCTCGCCCATTCATGGTCGAGTCTGTTGCATGACGCAAAGATGATTGCTTACGTTACCAAGTAGCTCCCGTGACGTTCTCTCAGTACGGGCAGCTCACTTTCACACCAACGTCACGCCACACAAAGGCGACTAACAAACGACTGTGCGAGCGTAAATGGCAAGTCGTGTGCAATGGGACGCTGATTCGAAATCAGACAACAATGGCATGACGCGGAACGTGAGCGTCATCTACCGTGAACAAATGTCGATTAACGCACTCTTGGGTATATTTCCCGGCCAACTCAAGCCATTCAGTTCGTCTCGATGAAGTGGCGCCATAATATGGAGCTGCTGAGTACGAGGGAACGGACGGGTCTTATGTACTTTTTTGGTACGTTTGGCTCCTGGTGTGGCGCCCTTTGTGCATACGGTATGGGACGATCTGAGGTCTCACTTAACATGCTACCCTGGAGCATTGCACGAAGCGGTCAACAGTGATAAATCGTCTTAATATGTACTGCAATGCGATAATCGCAATCACTATACAGTGCTGGACTTTCTCTCCTGTTTATTAATAGTGCACATGCTCGTGGTATACCTCTCATAAACACACATCATCCTTCAAACCATACATTTTACGCGTCCATGGTGTCACTGCACACCGCATTACCGCACCACGAACACACGGGGATACGCGCTTAAGGTCTAGCACAATACGTAATATTTACATCCACAAAGATCGCAGCCAATAACAAAATTACGCGTATATATACAAAATTTCTGCCACTCGTGATTACGCAGACGCCTGAACCAGTCTAAAACCTTCCGTAACAACCTTGGTGATCTCTTCATTCTTGTGCGGCAGCAACCCGAGTGCAAAGGCAACATCGTTCCATTGCCTTTCTGTTTCACAGCGGGCAAGTCTGGCGGCAAGTTTCTCTGCCAATTGCTTCGCATGTTTGTCCTGTGCAGAGAAAAAAAAAGGAAAATGTCAGTATAAGTTCTGGACAAGGTCCTGCAAGTAGGCTTACCTTTTCAACAAAGCCCAACAGGAACTTGATAACCCTCTTGAAACTCTCCTCGTCCATGTTACCGGCACTGAGTAGACTGAACATGTCAACAAAGTGGTTGTATACGGCATTGTCCTTGGTGCTGAGTTCCGTGAAGAACATCCTCGCGAGATCCGCGATCCTGCGGTCCTCGTCTTCAAGGCATTTCGCCATCTCACCAAGCTGACCCTTCACCTTCACTTGGCCGGCGAGAATGAGGAATGTCAGCGTCATCAGGCAAGTTCTCTTCACTGACGCATCATCATCTGCCAGCCTCCTGTACAGGAAGTCGGTATTCTCGTCAATCAAATGATTGAAGCACACTGCCATGTCACCCAGAGCAATCACGGCGTTGGAACGCACCGTCGCATCGGGTGATCGCTCCATGATCGTGATAAGCAGCGGCAGATTCGTCTCACAGTACTCGGACGAGACGCACATTAGCTTGGCCAAGCACAGAGTAGCAGCTGCCTGCAGGCCCTTGTCTGCATACGTCGTGTTGTTTGCGCAAACCTCTGACACCAGCGGGCCAAACGTAGCCAATAAAGACCTAGGTCCGTACAAAAGTTCGCGCTCACGAATGTGCGTCATTGCTTCTGTAAAGTCATCCTCCGTGGTTCCGCCAATGAGATCAAGCTCATCACCTTCCTCCTTCTCCTTCTCTTTGTCTGCCTTCTCTGTCTGCTTTTCCTTCTCCTGCTTCCTGCGCTTGAAGTCGAGCTCGCAGAGTTCAAGATGAACGATTTGCTTAATCGCAACGTGGCCAACAATGAACAAGAGTTGGGATAGTGCGACGGCATTGTCTCGCTTCCTTGGCGGCTTGTCCACGTTCACGGTCTGGTCAAGGTCGGGGACGGCCTGGGTCTCGTCGCGAGATGTTGGTCTAGACTGTGAGTTGCTGAACACATGGCGGGTCTTGCGCCTGATAATGTCAGAGCAAAGCGTGTCCGGGTGCTTCGAAACAGCATAGATTGCATTAATGGCTTGCTCAGCCACACCATACCACTCTTTGCTCTCAGACTGCACCTCAGTTATGGCTGCCAGACGTCCACACACAGCATGGTCATTTGGTAGGCGTGAAAACTTGACTGCTGTGTCCTTTGCATGGCGTCCCAATGGATTGATTCGACGAAGGGCAATGCACGTGAATTTAGCCAGCTGCAAGTCGGCACGGCCATGTGAACCAAGACCTGTTCGCAGCATCGTTTCAATTTCGCCCACCACAATCTCAGGGTTCGCGGTAGCGAGCATCCCGAGGACAATGATGGCACCGCGGCGCTGCGTCTTCGAAATATCTCGCTTCTGAATGCCGTACACCTGCCACAACTTGGCTACGACAACATCTGGAATAATACCACCCTTCATCATGGTGGCCAGCAGTTGTTCCAAGGACGTCAACTCGGCCGGTGTAGCGCCAAAGGTCAAACTAATCATGTTGCGTGCAATGTAGTTGGCTGCGTCATTTGGGCTGAATGAATCTGGTGCCTCAAAAAATAGTCGCCGGTAGCACTCAATCAGATGTGTCTGGACTCCCTTGCCTTCGTCGCTGTTGCCCTTGGTCCAGATGAGACGCAGCATGCGCCTGATACCAACCTTGTTCTGTTCAATGTTGTACGCATCGCCGACTTCGAAGTAATCAATCGCCTCAATCACCTCACTCTTATTTCTGGAACCCAAAAGCTGGCAGATAGTTCCTGTTGCGTCATGCAGAACGTCAATAAACTTCAGCGCCTCGTTGTAGTAACGTCTCGTGAGAGTGAGTTTCTCGATTGCTTCGCCCGTGGCAGCATCTTCCTGGGCCTTCTTGATAGCAGCCGCCTTTTCTTCTTCGGTCATGTCTTGGGGTTTCTTGGGAGATTCCACTTGTGTTGCCTCATCTAGGAGTTCGTTGTCAACAGTGGTGTTGGCCTTGTCTTCGCTGAAACCAGGCATCCCTGGAGGAGGTTTGAGGGCATTCAGTTCTTCCTCCACCTTGTCGTGGCGCTCCTGCCACTCCTTTCGGGAAAGCTGAGCGCCGTGCATGACAGTAAACGGGTGTGTCTTGATCAATGTGCCAAGAAGCTTGATGGCATTCCTTCGCACATTACTACTCTTATCCTCCAAACTGCGACAAGCGAGCTCGGCCGCTTTCTGCCGTCTCTTTGGGAACTTTTGCTCGAGGTCGCACAGTTTCATATACACCTGCAAAGCTCGGCATCTGCAATACGGATTGATATCGAGGAATCGCTCCTCCAGAACGTCGAAGAAGGCATTAAGCTGAGTCTTGTGGTTCTCGCTTCGCTCATCCTGTATGCTGAGATGCGCAATCATGTTTCCACAAACTTCGATCAATGCACATCGAAGCGTGTACGACTACAGTTGTCAGCATAGAGCTTCCAGATAGGGGCTGAACTCATCTCTTACCTCACTGTCAAGCTGTTTTGCCAGCATCGTCATCTGTTTGATGACAATTCTTGGGGCTAGTTCGGAAATCTTGGCAATGAATGTTGACACAGACTTGGGTCCCTTTGTATCGTTGGAATTGAACTCCTTGTTGCTAATTTCGCGCAGGACCTCATCAGCCAGTTGCGGGTAGTCGTACGTGTCTGCCAGAATGTGCAGGAACTCCGCCATAGGCTCCGAAAGATGTTCAAAGTATGTGAGGTTTTGAATGACATTGATTTGCGCAGCTGGATATAAATTAGTACCAACAGAATCCGTCTTTTGTTCCTCCGAGATTCACTCACCGTAGCCGTGTCCGTGATGCTTCACAGCCATACACAATACTTTGAAGCAGTGCATACGGATAGCAGTTGCCTTGGTTCTCTGTTCACTCTCCAGAATCATGTATACCGGCCTCGTAAGAAGGCTGATGAAGGTGTCTCGTTCGCTAGTCGTCAAAAAGATCTTGGAGAGTTTGAGCTTGAGAACCTTGCACATCGTATCTAGAGCTGCCTGCAGCTGTGTCGCGGAGTCCCACACGTCCTCTTTTGCGGCGCCTTTCTTTGGCTTGCCCCTTCCCCTCGCGACCGGCGCCGTCGACGATTTCTCGGCAGCCTTCTGCTCGACAGCAGCGATGGTCCACTGTAAGAGAAAACCATAGATCTCCAAAAGCTGTTTGTGATGCGCAAATGATTCTTGATCGTCAGGCGAATCAATGTCATTGTGAACCGTGTCGGCTTCGGCGCTCAGGCCACTCATGACAAGATCGAAAAGCTTGCTGAGGGAGTGTGTTGGGAGATATTGCGTGTACCTGTACGAATGACATTATCAGCCTTAGATTCAACTAGAAACGGCCCTAATTCGTCCAAATCCGTACTTTAGGAGAAACTGCAGCGAATCCATATGCGATGCCTGCATGATCGCGTCTGGGTTGTCGGCCACCGCATCGATAATGGGATTAAGTACGGGGTTGATGACCGGGTTCGTGAGTGATTCGGGCTCATTTTCACAGTCAAACAATGCGCTATCAGCTTCTGGTGTCGAAATAGCGGCAGGGTCTGACATGTAATGCTTGAGCGCATCGTTGATGTCGAAGTTTATTGTTGCCATGATTGTTGTTGCTCTGCAGTCGCGCGCGACGGCGGACGTCAATAGGTTGGTTACTGGTCAGACAAAAAAGGCCAGGATAGTGCCCCAGAGGAGTTTCTGCTGTTGGTTAGTATATAGCGAGCGCCTCTGCGCAGATGAAATTGATTCGGTTCGTAGATGACAATGGCGAGAGTGCAGACAATGAGGTGGTGAGGCCCTTGGCAACCGTTGTTTTTGTTTTGTTTGGACGCGCCAACCACAGGGCAGTGGTGGGGTCGATCGCCAAACCGCGTCCAGGCACGAGGTGCGACTAAGGGACTACGGCCACACCACGCCAATGGTTAGTCGCCCCGTCCAATAGCGTAGAGCTGTCTTGAATTTGGCGCGTTGCCTGCAGCGTAACCTTCTCTGGCCATCCATCTGCTTTCGGCTGCATTTATTTGCAGCTTGGACTTCAATCACGTCAGCTCAGTACCGAGAATGGCAACAGCAGTCCGTCAAAGGGTGGAAGAGCCCTTTGACATTCATGAGGATGCTGCGACCGAGGAGACGGAAATGATGGTGGATGACGACAATATTGAAGACATTGACCCGGCCACTCTCCACGGTGTCAGGCAAGAAGGTGATGACGACGAGGAAGAGGAGGAAGAGGAGGAGGACGACGATGAATATGAAAGCTCCGATGACGAAAAGATCGAGAGTAGTGTCAAAGCAGACATGGACAAGTTACAACAAGACTTTCCTGGCTTTCGAGACAAATATCGCCTAATTAAACGCATCGGTGAAGGTTCGCTCTCCTCTGCACCGTGCACGTGAATTGGTCATTGACAACATCCCAGGCACTTTTTCAACAGTTTTCAAAGCCGAAGATTTGCATTACGACCGATTTGACAATAGCTGGGATATCGAAGACGACTCCGTCAAATGGACACCGCCTCCTCTGAAGAGAAACTCGAGCCAAAATTCACAGCGATTGTCAAAGAAGCGGCCCCGATATGTCGCGATAAAAAAGATTTACGTCACGTCGAGCCCTGCCCGTATTTTGAACGAACTTGAGCTCCTGCATGACTTGCGACAGTGCCCATCGGTTTGTCCTTTGATTACGGCTTTCCGCGCCACCGATCAGGTTGTTGCTATCCTGCCATACTTCCGCCACGGCGACTTCAGAGCGTACTTTCGGGACATGACAATCACAGATATTGCCATTTATCTTCGCTCGCTGTTTACAGCATTGAAGAGCGTGCACGAGCACCACATTCTGCACAGGGATATCAAGCCGACAAATTTCTTGTATGATCCTGCCACCCAGCATGGTGTGCTGGTAGATTTCGGTCTTGCGGAGCGAGAAGGCTCGGATAGTAAACCTTGCCTGTGTCACGAAAACCGAGAATCGCGAAAGCACCGCCAAGCAAACTCGGTCTGGGCACAAACAGCAACGACGTCACAACCTGGGTACCCCAAGTCCGATACTCGGCCATCGAGACGCGCCAATCGGGCAGGGACACGAGGATTCCGTGCTCCGGAGGTGCTATTCAAGTGTAGCGAGCAGACCACGTCCATTGACATATGGTCTGCTGGTGTTATCCTACTCACTATACTCTCTAAGCGATTTCCATTCTTCAACTCGGCAGACGACGTCGAGGCTATGATTGAAATCGCGACAATCTTTGGCTCGAAGAGGATGAAGGCCGCGGGCTTGCTTCATGGCTGTGTCTTTGAAACGAGCATCCCTACTGTTGGCCAACAGGGCTTCACAATGGAAAAGATTATCTTATGGAGCACCTGCCGTACGGACGACAAACCTCTGACCGACGACGAAAAGTTGGCCGTACGGTTTTTAGAGCGTTGCATGGAGTTGGACCCAAGCAGACGCATCACGGCTGAGGAAGCTCTGCAGCACGAGTTCCTCGGAATTGACCAGCCGCCGGAGATGGCTGATGATGATGATGAAATGGACATGTTGGAGGCATAACTTCCGGTTTGTCAGACGTGCTAAATTTATATACCAATTACGCAATGGAGCATTTACATGGGGAGTACTGGAACTTTTTGTTTGGGAAAGGTACCATATACAAGGCATTGGCCGTTCTGGTTGGGCGTTAAGTTGAAGGGCATATGTAGCAGCAGTTGAGAAATAGCATGTGGCATGCTTTAATTCATGGATGGATCCAAACAAAAATATGCCATCGTGACAGTTGAAAGCTTCCCACGGACTTCTGGCTCCGGTAACAAAAGATTAATTTGTTTCATGGGCGAAAATTGATTTTTTATTTCGTGAAAACTCCATTTCCAGAGTCCCTTATGCAATGCTCGAAGCTGACCAACCCGGGCCATTTTTCAACCCTGTTTCTCCATTGCTCCGGTACACAGGGGGCTAGGGCCCATTTTCCGCCGTGAAGAACCGGTTTAAACAATCCACAAGCCAGACTCCCAACAAAGCTTCTTAAGCGACAAGCTCGACAACACCACCAGACTCCTTGATCTTCTTCTCAGCCAGCTTGCTGACCCATCGCGCGCGTACAACCAGGGGGATCTCAGGGAGGCGGCCCTTGCCGAGGACCTTGGAGTAGCCGAGGGGGAGGAGGTCGAGGACGGGGACGGTGTCCTTCTTGGAGCCAGAGACGTAGGCATCGCGGGTCTCGACGGGGACGAGGGACCACAGCTAAAAGGTTTCATGTTAGTCTTAAAATTTTTCTCTCGCATGGCCTGACCGGGGTTCGACAAGAATTTGCTCGAGGATGACACTTGTGGGCTGTTCATGGTAACGAGACGCCATTTAAAAAGTCATATCCGTAGGGTCCATTCGTTGTCTTCGAGTCGGCCAGGCTAAAAAGCATCGGGAAAAGCTGGGTGATATGTACCTTGTCCAGGTTGATGACGGGCTTCCAGAAGTGGTTCTGCTGCTTGTGGAAGTAACGCATACCAACCTTACCGAAGTAACCGGGGTGGTACTATTCGAACATCTGTCAGTATTCATCGTTCGGGTGCATCGTCTGGCAGCCGCCTGCGCCGCGTCGAGGGAGTTTGTCGAACCTTGTCCAAGTTGGTGCGGTGGTGGTGCTGACCACCGGCCATACCACGACCACCGGGATGCTTGCGGTGCTTTCCTACACGGCCGTGTCCGTGGGAGACGTGGCCGCGACTGCAGAGAAAAAGTTGTCAGCATGGTGTCGAGCGATTGCAGTGCCGGCCACAAATGTCGGTATTTCGAGACTCGAGATAATCCTCCAATTTGTGTAATTCAGCGCTCGGGAATAGATTGAATCACATACAGCTTGCGGGTCTTCGAAGTACGGGTAGGCATGGCGACTGTTGGGTGTGTTGTCGCTTTCCGGTTGATGCGTCAAAGACTGGAAGTGGGTGGTGATGTTTTTGCGCCTTGGGACTAGGACTAGCAAACCCGCCCGGCCAAAAATTGTTAGCGAGAGGGCAGCACAACCCTAAGCCAATGGCGCCCACCGGAGAGTCTCTGTGTGGAACCACAATCTTGTGGTTCATCATGTGACCTTCCACCCGGTTGGGGCTAGCGTCTATCTAACCATTCTGGCTCATTGCAATGGGAATATGTGGGCCCTCTCTACAAGTCGCCCAAGCTTTGGGCGTTTACCTGCTTGTTGCTTGGCTGGAGCCGTGAATGGGTCAACTCAAGCTGTGGTAGAGGAACAATGTCATTTGAAGATGACGTAGCACAAGTAGCAGACGGGATTGACACAATTGACTTTCACCACCCTTTTACGCCATACGATGTTCAAGAGCAGTTTATGAAGGCTGTCTACCAAACTCTGGAAACAGGAGACGGCCAAGTTGGTATCTTAGAGAGCCCAACTGGTACTGTAAGTACTCACCTGCTTCTCGAAGAGCTGTTCTAGACGTTCTGGAAGGATATTATGCGGCTTCTTAAGTCATAGCGGTCGGGAATTGCTCAGACAACGGAAGGCTGACCACAACCAAGGGTAAATCGCTGTCCTTGATATGTGCATCACTCACATGGTTGCGAACCCATAAAGCCTCTCAGCATGAAGTCGCATTAGACGCGTCAAAGTCTTCATTCAAGGACGAGCCGGACTGGTTGATTGACCAGCTTCTTCGGCGTAAGAGAGAAGAGCTTGTGCGGAAATGGGAAGACCAGGAGCAGCGCCTAGAATCAATACGGGCCAAAGAAAAAGTTCGAGAAGAGCGTTCTCGAAAGAAGCGTCGCATAGAAGACTACGCGGCTTCCCGCAGCACGGAAGACGACGAAGAAGCCGAATGGCTGCTCGATGACTGGGATGGTAACCAGAAATCTGGCCCGCAAGATGCGCTGTCTGGTCTGAGCAAAGAGTCGCGCGAAGTACTCGAAAAGCTCGGCCTCGGAGCTCCCAAGCAGCAGAACGACGAAAATGAAGGCCTAGAAGAGGGGATAAAGGTGCGGAATTTCCTCCCCAGAGCTGTTTGGGCTCATCATAGTAACATGCTTCGTAGATTTACTACACCTCACGCACGCATTCGCAATTATCGCAGTTCATTACTGAGCTGCGAAGGCCCAACTTCCCTTCATCAATCCCGGCTTCTATGACGAACGGGAAACAGGCAACTGGTGAAGCGGTGAAGCTAGTTCCGCTTTCCTCGCGTCAAAAATTGTGCATCAACCCTTCAGTAGCTCGTCTCAAGACAGTCCAGGCCATCAACGATAGATGTGCGGAGCTCCAACAACCAAAATCTGGCAAGAGATGCGAATTCGTGCCAAAGGATGACCTGCTCGCCCAAACACATGAATTTCGCGACACTGCGCTCGCGACACTGCCTGATATTGAGGACCTCCACCAGCTGGGCAAATCGTTGGGGGTGTGTCCATACTATGCCTCCCGAACTGCGCTGCCGGGTGCAGAAATAGTTACGCTGCCGTACCCACTGCTTCTGCAAAAGACGGCCCGAGATGCGCTAGGGATAAAACTGGAAGGAAATGTGGTAATTATCGACGAGGCGCACAACATCATGGATGCGGTGTCAAATGTCTATGCAGCTGACATACGCCTGAGCGACTTGCGGAGAGCGCGACAAATGCTCGGCGTGTATGTCAAACGGTTTGGCAAGAAGCTTAAAGGACCGAACCGAGTGAATGTAGGAAGAGTTGGCCGAGTAATTGAAGGGCTGACCGAGTACATGACTGGTGCTCTTGGAAACAAGGTGAGTGCACGGAATTGTCTGCCGCATAATTATGCTTCTGACAGCAACCACAGGCAGAGCATGGCATAGTTGACTCGAATGATCTTACACGGCCGAAAGGAATTGACCAAATCAATTTGTTTGATCTCATTCAGTACATCCACGAGTCGAAGCTGGCGTACAAAATTGAGGGGTATGCCTCTCACGTTGAAAGCCAAGAGGAAAATGGGAAAAAGCCGGCCAAGAAGAGCACGCCAGTTTTGCACGCGTTTGTCTCCTTTTTGGTTGCATTGACAAACCTGAGCTCAGAAGGGCGGATATTCTACCAGAAAACCGGCGCCGGGTCGGCAGACATTCAGCTGTCGTATCTTTTGCTATCGCCAACCCACGCATTCTCCTCGATTGTCTCGGCAGCGAGGGCTGTAATTCTCGCCGGCGGAACAATGTCGCCGTTTGAAGACTACAAAGACCATCTGTTCCCAACACTACAGGACCCTAAAGTTACGACGCTGAGCTGCGGACACGTCATTCCACCGCAGAATCTGTGCGTGTGGACACTTGCCAACTCTAGGCCGGGAGAAGCTCCATTCGAGTTTAGCTATCAACGGAGAGGTGACCGGGACATGATTGCACAGCTGGGGCTATCGATACTGAACATGTGTTCGATTGTGCCGGATGGCGTAGTTGTCTTCTTCCCCAGCTACAGCTACTTGGATGACGTGGTGGAAGCGTGGCAGAAGCGCCAGGGGACGAGTGCACAGACTATATGGGAGCGGCTCGAAGCGAGGAAGAAGATTTTCCGCGAGACCAAATCCGCGTCCAGCGACGAAACGCTAGAGAAATACTCTGAAGCGATCCTAGGAGACGGGCCACGACAAGACCCGAAAAAGACTACAGGAGCCCTGCTCCTCAGCGTTGTGGGAGGCAAAATGTCCGAAGGTATCAACTTTTCGGATGCGCTGGGCCGATGCGTCATTGTAGTCGGGCTGCCGTACCCCAACATTGCGTCGCCGGACTGGAAGGCCAAGATGGAGTACATTGAGACGTCGAACCGGACTCGCCTGGAAGAGAGAGGGGGCATATCCAAGGCGGAAGCAGCCGCAAAGGCGAAGCAAACGGCCAGGGACTTTTACGAAAACTCGTGCATGCGCGCGGTGAACCAGAGCATCGGCAGGGCCATCCGCCACCGAGGGGACTATGCGTCGATTGTGCTGGTGGACAGGCGGTACGGCACGGAGAGGATCAGGAACAAGCTGCCGGGCTGGATCAAGGGCGGGCTTGTGGCGGATAGCCACGAGAAGGGACTGGGGGGACTCATGGGTGCGCTTGGGAGCTTCTTCCGAGAAAAGAAGCGATGAAGGGCGCTGCTATCCTTTCATGGGAGGAACCAGTCCGGTGTGGTAGGGTGGTGGAGGACTGTGGCACTGTGCTACGATACCCCTAGCTACGAATATATCGAGCAGAAGCCGCATACGGATACAATAGGCTTTTTATTCGTCGTATTACAAGGCACGGCTTGTCGTGGAACTCGGCGTCAGCATCCGATCGGATCGGAGTGCTCGGGGTGGTCAGCTGGCCACTGGCGAGTAACGGGTGAGACTGAGCCTCGGTTAGTACGCCGCCTGTCCAGGAGACTGCATATTCTGAAACAAGTCTCATAGCAGGAATAGCGGATTCCCATACTATAATTTTATACTAATTATGTGCAATTTCTGGTTTGCTATAGCTATATGCGATAGGATGGCCAGTCGCTGCCGGGCGTAGGTCGAAGCCGACGTGGCGCTACAAGCGGCTAATAGACGAACCCAGGGTCGGGTCGGGACTGCAACCCGGGCTCGCTCCGGTGGCGCAGCGGCCGGAGGAGGCGTCTTCGGGCCCCGCCATAGGTGTTCGGCGTACAGTACGAGTAGGTTCTCGCGATGGTCACTGCGAGCTACTGCGAGTATGTAGGCGCGAGTAATGAAGAGGAGGTGCAGCATTTGCGAGGAAGGCGGCCAGTGCCGGGGCGCTATGGACAGGAAGCCGCTGGAGTAGCAGCAGGACAACAGGGAGGTGGCAAGATCGTTTTGGCGGTCTCTACGGAGTACTCGTACTCTTTGGTTGTGATCTGCGGGATTCCAAAGACACCAGCGACCAAGGCTCCAGCGGTCCATTTAGTGCTGCAACGGTATAATTCGTGGGCGGGTGTGTATGACGACTTGCAGCTGCTCGTAATACCGAGTAGCAGGGTTCTATGCACGTTAAAGCAGTACTTGGGTGTCGCGGACCGGTTGCTGCCAAAGTAGGTACCGGCGCATGCAACCTGTGTGCGAGTACGACGCCGGAGTCGGCCCAGCAGCCATACTGGTACACACTACTCCGTACTCCTGCAGAAGCCCCCGAGGTGGCTTTTCATCGCCTGGTTATTTGTTTTGCGTGTTGCAGGCGTTGCTCGACGCAGTCTGCGGCGATATATTCAACACAGCTGGCGCTGACGCATTCTCGAACCCTTCCCATCTGGGAACAGCGTCAGCAACGGCCGAGTCTGACAGGCGGGCTACTGCAGCGCAATCTGATCCCCCAGCGTAAGCAGCCACCTGCAGGCATAAACCACCAGCCAGCCATTGTCGCGCTGCTTTTTTAATTTGCATCGCGCAAAAAGCCTGCTGCAGGACGCTACGGCGCCCCAGCGCACTCGCGTGGCACGGACGGGCAGTGGGGGCCGCAACAGTGGGCTGGTGGCAAGGAGCAGCAGCCAATGGCCGGTATACAGGGAGTATTGAGTACCTCCTCTGCCCATGGTTGCTCAGGCCAAGCGGATGTTTCCAGGACTCGAAGAAATGGAGAGCATCGCGGTGACAAATGTACGAGTAGAGTGTATTCAATAACTGCAGGTTCCGTATAATACCATCTGGCTTCTTTCCAGAATATGTATGTATCGCGCTCCTCTCTCGTCTAAGCGAGCCGCAAAGGTCTGCAGCTGTGAAAGGTGCCACACCACCACCGAAGCCGAAACGTAATATGACGATTGCACGCCGACCGGAGCCGGCCCCCCCCCCCCCTGCCCCTGGTTGGCGCATACCGCAAGTACCGAGACCAAACAGCCCCAAAGAAAAAAAAAAGTTAGTTCGTCGCCTGCACGCTAACACGCTAGCACTGCAACCATTGAACCGGGGGCCTGGTCGCCCGAATTCTGCGCTGTTCGGGTCTTCTCGTCAATCGCGAGTCGCCCTCTTGACGTTCCGTTTGTGCGCTGTTATTGCAACGTCGCAGCAGGGAACTGTACTTTGCTCTTTTTTACTCGTATCATTGTCAGCCTCTCTACACGAATACGCCCTGGAAACCTGCCATCTACATCGACTTCCCCCGCTCGACCTGTGAAACCGCATCCGCATCCGCATCCGCTACCGTCTTACTCGATCTTAGTGTCGCCTGCGCCGCCGATACAGTAGACCTTGAGAACCCGCAAGCCCGCAAAACCGGGACCCGGCGACCGAACCCGCTCCATTCGACTCGACGGACGGGACCTGGTCCGCTTGCGCACGATCGTGACTCTTCTATCCATACTCGCTCAAACATACTCGTAATCTCGAGAGCAGCCTCCAAAGGGAATCCAATCCATTCTGCTGGTTTGGGCGTCGCAAACCTCTCTCTACCAGCATCCGCTCGACGCCACCCGCGCATCCCAGGATCGTGGTAGCCCTCGCAATGGCTTTCCAACAATCCGCAGACCACTCGACGCCTTCGTCGCCGACAAGAGAGGACGCCCCTCCTGTCGGCGACGAGGAAAAGGCCCTCCAGCGACGAACCTCGGACGGCCCCTTCAAGCTGCAAAAGATCCTGCGCTACGGCCGAGTCGAGGCCCGCGGTATTGAGCCTGTCCCCCTCGAAGAGCGCACCTCGACCCGGTTCTACAACATATTCACCATCTGGACATCGATTAATTCGAATATTCTTGGGTAAGTTGACACCGTTCCCCACCAGACCTCCCATTCGCGAGCATGCATACTAACAGTTGTCACCTCTAGCATCACCTTTGGCATGCTTGGTCCCCTGGGATACAATCTCAGCCTCCGTGATTCCGCACTCGTCATCCTCTTCTTCAATATCCTCTCCACCACCATCCCTGGTTATCTGTCGACGCTGGGACCCAAGACGGGCATGCGCCAGATGATCCAGGCTCGCTACAGCTTTGGGTACGTATACTTCCTCTCACGACAACGCATTGCCATTGGCACCTCCCCCTACACACAATGTGCAAGCGGCTAACAAATGACCCATGTAGTCGCTATCTCGTCTCTATCCCGGTGCTGCTCAATCTCGCCACCATGACTGGCTTCACCGTCATTATCCACATTGTCGGCGGCCAATGCCTGACCGCAGTCTCCGAGGGCACCGTCTCGCCCAACGCCGGCATCATCATCATTGGCGTGCTGTCCCTGATTGTCTCCTTTTGTGGCTTCAAGGTCCTCCACGTCTACGAAACATACGCCTTTATCCTCGCCCTCATCACCATCACCATCACCGCCGGCTGTGGCGGATCCGGCCTCACGAAACAGGCCACCCCGGCGGAGCCTCCTACGGCGGCCAACGTGCTCAACTTTGGCATGATTGTCGCCAGCTACCAAATTCCGTGGGCGGCGCTTGCCAGCGACATGTCGACCTATTTCGACCCCAAGGTGTCAACGTAAGTCCCTCTTCCCTGCGCGGCCCCGGCGCCGTACCATGGCATAGAAGAACGATGCTAACGGTGCACCACGCAGCCTGCGAGTCTACACGTATACGCAGCTGGGTCTGATGATTCCCACCATTCTTCTCATGACCCTCGGCGCTGCTATTGCCGGTGCCGTCCCCAACAACCCGGAATGGGAGGAACTATACGGCAAATACCAAGTCGGCGGCGTGCTGGCCGCCATGCTTGCTTCCGCTGGCGGATTCGGCAAGTTTGTGCTGGTGTTGCTGGCCCTCACCCTGCTCGGCAACACCTGCGGCACCTTTTACTCCATCACGCTCAACTTCCAGACCCTGATTCCGTGGCTCTTCAAGGTGCCGCGGTACATCTTTGCCTTTGTCATTGCCGCCATCATCATTGCCGTCGCCATCACCGCCGTCGACGACTTCTTTCTCAGCCTGGAAAACTTTGTTGCCTTGATTGGCTACTGGTCCGCCGCCTTTGTCGCCATCCTCATCGTCGAAGACGTCGTGTTCCGCCGCCGCAACTATGCCTTGTACGACCACGCCAGTTGGAACGATGCCTCCAAGCTCCCCTTGGGCGTCGCTGCCATGGCGGCCGGCATCCTCTGCTGGGGCCTCATCGTCCCTTTTATGGACCAGGCATGGTACCAGGGTCCGCTGGCCAAGTCGACCGGCGATCTTGGCTTTGAGATTGCCTTTGTGCTCTCCGGCGTTTTGTACATTCCTCTGCGATACGCAGAGAAGCGACTCACCGGACGATAGAACGCATCATTTTCATGTCACTAGCGCCCTTGTGGATCATGCATCGTCCACCTTACTTTTCGTCTTATTGAGCATGTAATTTTGAGTTTTATCTCCAGTACCATTCCCCTTTTCCAAGTCGTATATACGAGTACATAATTTTCCCCCATTTTAGAGCATAGGACGCGGATAATGCAACGGCTAGGCGTTTAGGTAGTAAAAATATACACTCCGCCGAAAAAACAAAAGAGCAAGTTTTGTCCTCCTTCACCTTCTCTTGCCCCATCAAGGGTCTCACCTTTTCGTTGCAAATGCCGCCGTTTCTGGTTCGTCAATCTCCCTTCGGGCTGCTAACTCCGATCAAGCCAGTCGGCCGGTGTTGTCAGGCCCCACCGCCGAGAAAAGTCTAGGCCTCGTATGTCGCGAAAGCTACAGAATGCGGTACGTCGAGTGGTTAGGCCGTTGAGCCCGTATCCACATCACACGGCCTTGCTCGCCTTGCTCGCACTCGCACTCGCTAAATAAGGGGACAGCCCGGTCATTAGCCCGGTCATAAGCACCTGTGCGGGTAGGTTGTTTGGTGGCCCCCGAACGACGATGTGGCCGGGGAATCTGGAGCGGTCCCGCTGCGTTGGGATGGGCTGAGCCAGGAAATGTGTCAGTAATTACCCGACGTATGCTACTCGCATGATTGACGAAGAAGAATAAGGATTTGTTGTCTTTACTCGTACGACTGAGGCCTACGGAAATATTTCATCCGTCTCGCAAGAAAGACACACGCAGTTCAACCAAGTTGAAAGCTGTGAATGTATGTCTATCTCGATGTAAGTCGGCATGTGCCGCGAGTGGGCGAATCTGCCCAATTCACTGAACGGCTTAGCTACGGCACGGTCTGACTCATTCCTGGATCCTTCTTACCTGGCAAAAACTTGTACGAGTAGGCAGTTCAATGCAAAGCGCTTGCGAGGCAAACGAGGCGCGGGAGCACAGTGGAAAATCCGCGCAATTGCATTATACCTCTACAGGTTAGAGCATGCGTACCGGACCTCAGCCGCACTGCTGGGTAGGCGCTTCATTGTCCCCTAACGGACTGGCGCTGTCTTGGCAGCTTAAGCTTGTCGCATTCCAGGATTCCTTCTTTTAATTACTTCCAAGGGCGCGCCGAGTGACCTGTCCAGATCAGACGTTACGCCGGGCTACAAGCGCTGCCAATCAACCAGGGCCGGGACCAGTGGCGCTCCATCCAGGGCTCGGCCGATGAGCCGTCGCAGGGGACCCTAGCGTAAAAAATTCCCAAATGCGGTAGTTACCCGCCCGGCGGGAATTTACAGCGGTTCGGGGACCCGCGGGTGTGCGCCAAGCTGGTCTCAGTGCCCGCCTTCGTGACAACTGCAAGCCTGCGGCTGATTGACCGCCCTATTACGAGTATTCAGTTGCATCCATTTACGGCCCCTTGTACCGGAGTATAACCACGTTCTCTCCCCCTTAAAGGAAACCGCAGGCGCTAATAAGATACTGCCTAGGGCGTCATCGCCACCATGTTACACTCCTTACACCCCCTCCCAGTAAAGCCTCTCACGCCAGCTTAGCCCTAGCCCATATATTTAGAAACAACCCCAGAGTCATGGCACTGTCGAGGCTTGGGCATTCGCGCCATTGAATCATAAATAAATATATATGCTACGAGCACCAACAAGGCTGAAGCTACGTTCATCTTCACAAACTGCCAGCTTACACACCTCGACGAGCCCCGAGTCGCCGGTGTAACATCGACGAAACTCTACCATCACTACTTCGTAACCGCCTCAAGCCGACGAGATTTGAACATCCTCTTCGTCGCGGTCTACCCCGTCTTCTCCTCTAGTTGGCCTGTCGCCCTCGTGTGCGATAGACGAATTAGGCATGTCCTGTCTTGAAGTGCTTCCCATCATTCATCCCGCAACCACCATGAACCCTGACGGTGCGATAACCTACAGCTATCCTGAACTTTCAGCAAAGTCTAACAAATCGTATAGAGATGTTTTTCCAAGGCAATAACTCCAACATCTTTGGCCCAAACTTCCCACTAGCGCAGCCAGACCAACAACACGAGATGGACTTTTCCAATATCCGCGGCTCAAAGAAAGAAACGCTAAACAATGCGAACCTGTTTGCGCACTCCTCAACCAAAGCTACCGCGTCAGCCTCTTTCTATACATTTTCCCAGTCGAGCTTCAGGTCGCAAGGGTCGCCAGATAGTACACAAAGCATAGCATCCAAGCACAAAGACGGCGCACCGCCTCTTCCAGACGACCAAGAGCAGGAAGACTTACAAGTCTTAATAAAACGCCAGAGAAATACCATGGCTGCGAGAAAGTACCGCCAGAAACGACTGGATCGCATCGCTGACCTGGAGCGGGCGTTGGAAGAGACGGCGACGGAACGAGATGAACTCAAGCTTCGGCTAGCAAGGAAAGAAGCGGAGGTGGATGCATTGCGAGAGATGCTCTCAAGAAAGTAACACGAATACCCTTATGTTTTCACTCGTTTCACGATGTTGGTCGGTTCTGCTCAGTTTTACAGTTCGGAAGGTGGTTTATTTCATTCTAGATGTATATAAAACTGTACTTATTGCAATTCTATCTATGGTAGCTGCGCGTCAGAGAGAGCGTTTGTTTGTGTACTACATGTAATTATGTTGGAAGGTTGTGCTCAATCAATTGGAGTATTCCTCACTAAGTCGGCGGCACACGTCACTAGCACAAACATGACTCAACAGTATTAAAGGCACGAGTATAATGCAAAGAGCATCTTGATTAAGTTTATTATTCTATAGGGTAGTTTGATTTTTGTAGGATAAACATGCTACGTGCATTGTCCGTCTGCGGCTTTCCCCATTTGGCTTTTCGCTCACCGGCAGCGAGGCGCAACTCGTCCAACCACAGCAGCTGTCTAATTTCGATACAACCCTACGTTAATAAGCCCAACTAAGCTAAACCAAGGAAACTACGACTGTGGACAGTTCTAGGAGTATACATGGTTAAGCGGCGCCATCCCACACCAAACGGGCGACCGCCTTGCTCTTCCCATGCTGAAATACTGACTTATAACATCCCAAGCCTCGTATTGACCCACCTCAAAAGGCCGCGTCCGCCTTCTGCCACCACATCCTTTTAGCGCCGCTCCGTACTTGTGTCTCCCTAAGCAGTCAGGGGGTACAGCACAGTCCTCCCTGCGTTTACCTAGACCAGACGCCAAGCTCGTCGCATTAGTTTGCCTTTCTGCCTCGACCAAAACCCATGCTTGAGCGTATCACCATCTCTTTCACTTGCACCAGTCTGGTTATTGTTTATGCTGTCTCAGCCTCCTGCAGCATCGTATCGCCGGATGTCTCTGCTGAAGCGAAATACAATGACCAGCGCAGTGGCCCCGGCTGTGCCCTGTCGCATCATCGTATCATTGCGCGCGGAGCCTAGGCCGGGCCCGTCCCTTCGGGCCATCCAGTCGGCTCGGCCCAGCTTCATCGGCACTGTCGCTCAAACTCTAAACTCGATAGAACCTGTATCCTGACAGTGAACAGGCATAACTAGCCAACTTGAATTTTGCCACCTGGAACGCCCGGCGTGCTTTCTTGCTTCGTCGCATCACAAGCTACCCCCGGCGAAAGCCACAAATCGCCACGGAAACATGGTGGCTTTGCCTGGTCAAGGACGAGGCTCTTGCATCGCCCGAATTTGCTTGTGCCAAGTGCCGCCTATCACTCTACAGCCACTCATCGCCCTCCACTGCAAGATCTACGACCCATGTCATGTACTCCGTAACCTGTGGCGGCGGTATGCCATTTGTGCATCCCATGATCTATGCCTGGATCCACAGGTTGTCATCACCCATCCAGTAGGAAGAAAGAAGTCATCTGTCACCATCCCTGTCTGGCCTGAGTCCGATGATTCCTGGTTTGACATTACTGTGATTGACATTGCCCACGGCTGTTTTTCTCCGACGGCCCAATTTCAGTGCCGGCACCGACCAAGTAATGCAAAATGATGTCGTTTCACGAACCTTGGCCGTGACAGTGGCGGTGGCTTACCATAGGCTTTGATCGTTGCCCGGTTTTGCGAAAGGTCAAGTATAGACTTCGATGACTTAAAACCTTGCATTGTACTCTTTTGCGTTGCGATAATTAATGCATCTATGTGTAGTCTATGCAGTTGCTCTAGAAAGGCACTGTAGTGCATAGAGGCCGTGTAAGCCGGTTTGCCTCAGATGACGTGCCGCGCTTGGTGGATGTGGTCTCGACAAGACGAGCATAAGACGACAAAGAAATACAATCGAAAAGAATTGGTGTTTGAAGTTGAATCATGATCTGCAGATCTCTCTCTACTATTGGACTCTATATAGCAGCAAGTCGAGGACTACACGGAAAATATGGCTTCCATCTTGCCACAAAATTACCCCGTGGCTGAAGGTGCCCCGTCAATTAATATATCCAAGGATTTACAAGCAGCCTTTGTACACCGTCATTTGAAGCGGTGAAGCGACGACATAATACGACCGAGCCCCTCATATTAGAGGGTTCTATTGTTGAGCCTACGTCGCACTCAGAAGATTAAGACGCACAGTGAACTTGACGGAGTATTGCCACCTTCTGTCAAAAGTGCGCGTAGATGCAAAGCGCTAGGCCATTATGAGTCTCTAGAATGGATACTAATAGCAGAGTCCCGGCCACTGTTAGTGAGCCAGGCACCGAACCTTGAGCTGTGAAGGAGCAAACTGAGCTACCTGAAGGCATCATGGAAAAAATGTGAACATGTAGTAGTCCCTTTCAGCTGTTGAAATGTAGTGACGGGCAAAGAATCCTTGCTTCGTGTCTGCAATAAAGCAATACCAATACTTGCAGCAAAAACAACGGATTAGCCAGGGCAGTTACTGGTTGATCTACGATCAACTTGTCTGGTAGAGTGACTTGTCGCTGTCAACGTCCTACAGTTTACAAATATCTGTGTATAGAACTCTTAGCTCTGGCATCCTTGAAGATCTGGCCACAGATTCCTGTATAATAATGCATATGACCCGCACAAGGTAACTGGTGTATCTTCAACCAAAGACTGGGTGCTCGCTGCCTGGATTCCGCGCATCACTAACACGCAGAAAGCATCATGCAGGCAAATACGAAACGGGTAAGCCGGGCCATGCTACGGCGACTCACTTGCCTACTACGATTCGACGTCGCAGTCACAGAAGAGCGGGGCACGGCGCAGTCTCCATGCAATAAGACAGACGCCTGCATACCCCGAACAGCTACCTGAAGACGGAGATGGGGAGGGTCATCTGCCCGAGATGTAGACAAAGAGCCCAGATATATGGGAATGTACCACGTTAAGTTTGGCGAGTGTGCAACCTGAGCAGGGTTGGGATAATGTGGCGGCGCACCAAGGAGCGTCCGTCTTTGACAAGCAGCCTGCCAGAGCAGGCCGTATTTTGCATGGTTTTTGCCCCGCAGACTCGATATGCAAGCCTCGTCCAATGCTAGCGGCTGGCGCAGCCATCTGCCGAGTACATATGGGTGAGCCAAGCCTGCCTATACATGTTCCGAAGGTGAGCAGTTTAGGCTCTCTGCATGGCGTAAACTGGCGTGCCCATTTTGTGATTGCGGGTGGACGATGTCGCCGGCCAGCCTATTTCAGCAACCAGCCGCTTGGCTGCTCGTTAGGTGCGATCCGTCAGAAAATCACGCTTCGTTCCGGATCAGATAGATAAAATCTGGCTCGGTAGTTGAGCTAGGGATTTCGGCAAGCCAGGAATGATGCGCGTGCGACCGTGCTTCAACAGCAAAAGCGACGAATCATGAACAGGATTGTCGACAATGCGAACAGGCAGGCCGTGCTCTGCGACGGACGATCCTGGTTGATCGGCAAAACCCGGCGACTCCTGTAGTTAAGAGACGCCGTAGTGTATGCATGCAAGACGTTAATCGCGTGAATAAAGGGCTGGCTTCCTTGCTTTCGCTGTTCGAAGGCTGTTGAAGGCTGTTGTGGTTGAACTCGTACGTCTTTATGACCGGGGTCGTAGCACATAGCGTGCGGGAACCATGACGGGGCATCGCCCATGGCAAGACCCTTTCCCGGGCGATTAGTCGCTGCAGGGGTCACAGGGATTGGCACTAATCGACGGGAGGGTGGGCTGTCAGATGCAATGACTGGACAGGGCTGAGACCTGTGCTAGTGGAAGATGGTGTCGGCAATGGGGCGCAATGCGCCAGAGCTGGTCAGTGGGCAAGGTGTGTGTGTGTGTGTGTGTGTGTGTGATGCCCACCGCAATGAGCAGACAATGGGGCGTGGTGACGGGAGGAGGACGAGGTGAGGCCAAGAGGTAACATGGCGCGAGCGGTGGGCTGTAAGAGAAGCAGAAACCGCTATTGCTAGGTGACTGGTCACTGGCAATCGCATGGCACCGTGTAAGTAAGTACATAAACATCATGTTTGGTGGAACGGCAGTGGATGCGTAGTGGCTTGGCGTTCTGGCTGTGAGCCAAAGAAGTTGAATGCCTGCATACTAGCCCTGAAATAGTGTACTCGTAAATATTTTGGCATTCTATTGGTAAGGCATGCTACGACTCACAGGAGACCGCTACAGTATTAAGAAAAAAGCAAGCCTCGCCGATGGAAACTACATTAGCGCAGCGGGATAGAAGGCCTATTGTGCTTTGTGCGCCTTGGTGGAGAGGCGAGGCGTGCATAAACGATGCGAGCTGCTGCAGTGTAACGAGGAAGCACGCGGGTGATGATGCATGCAGGTCTAACACGCATCAGAGCCGAAACTGAAGCCGGCAAAGGAGACTAAAGAGAGACAGAGAGCTGACTCCGTGGCCCGATGCTGGACGTGTTGCACAGCAGCAAGGCAACGTGAGCCGAAGAGAGCGTGTGAAACCTCGATAAGACCGACTACATCGCGCTACACAACTTACAACGTGCTGACTTTGGGTGGACGAGAGAAGTTGAACGAGCAATCTGCGACTCACCGAGAATGTATTCTTGCCCTTCCGCTAGGGGAACAGAACTAGTATGAGCAAGTCTTGCCGTAGTCCTCCCGGACCATGCAACCCACACCACTCCGTCCGTGTCTCAGTCCAGGTGACGGGGTTCGGTGGCCCACAACAGCCGTATTGGTTTGGAATCGCTCTGTTCTCGGTTGCCACGAGGTCATGCTACGACTCGAATAGGTTTGTCTGTACACGACACATTTTACGAGGCGCGGCGGCTGAACACCTGTCGGTTGGCGAGGCATCTTGTACGGTGGTTGAAATTCGCATCGCAACACAGCCCTCCCATGCCTCTTACTTCTCTGTCACGGCGACGGCTGGCGCACTTGAACACGAGCTATGGCTAATAAAGGAAGCGGCCGTTCGTGCCGCACCGAGCCGCGTCTCCCGTGGCCAATAAAGTACCAAGTGCCGGTAGAGTGTACTTCCTCCAGCGGAGCCCATGGCCACCTACTCCATCGTTCAGCTGGACGCGTGTAAGTGCAAGGCAGCCGAACACGACAAGTACACTCGGTACTGGGCCGCTCCGTACGAGCATATTGGCCACTTCCCGCGCTAGCCGAGCGGGCAGCCAAGCACCATGCGAAGACGCCATGCAAGTAGTGTCCGGGCGGGACGCCAGGCGGCTGAAATGACCAGCAGTATTTGTCGATAGCAAGCGAGAACAGCCTCAGAAGGAGCATCTACACAGCCGGAGCATTTACTCCCGTGTGGTACGCCTCGGAATACGGTCCATCCAAGCAGGAGCAGCCAAGACGACTTTGGTGCGCGGAGAGCGCGCAGTCCGGGCACCTGGGCAGGCCTCCGACAAACCGGATTGCTCCCAGCTCCATCAAGTCATCTGAATACACTTGCAGGAGATGCGCTGCAAATATCCACCTTTCCCTAGTCTATTAAATATGGAGATCTGGGGCCAGGATAGGGCGAAACGCGAGGCTAAAGCCGAAAATCCGGGGAGTGTAGGCGACTTGTTTTCGTATAAGCCACCCTGTGAGTACATATGCACCTGGTGTGTGTGGTGGGTAATGGCAACCTTGTCAAGATATAGCACGCTGCAGGTTCCTTGGCTGGGCGGGAATATTAAGCCAGCCATGCCGTGCTTAACAAGAAGCACGTAATAGCGAGGCGGAGCCCTGCAAGTAAAAGGTGGGATATGCTATACTTGGTCGCATTAATGGTAGCGAGGGTGGGGGTAAGAGTCAAAGCCCGCTCCGAACTGTGTGGGATGAATGGGTGCGTGTGGTTGCGTTGATGATGCCATGCGAACTGGGATTGTGCTGGGAACAAGGCGGCCCCCATAGCAAGGTGGGTTTCCAAGGCCATGTGGCCATTGACCCAAGGGCCACAGGTTTACATAGACCCTTACAAGAAGCCATACAGCATAACATGGACATGGTTCATCCCAATAAACATAGGACGGAGTTCGAGTCAGAAACAAGACAGCCGACTGGGCGACACCATTGACGGACCGGCTGGCTTTGTGCATGACACGCATCTCAGACATGGGCGGACAGGCAAGTCACGTCTATTTTTGGCCCCCAGGATGGATTGCAGAGTGGCTGCAGTATTCCCTACCG
The DNA here is from genome assembly GCA_003056585.1 of Lecanicillium sp. MT-2017a. NCBI lineage: Eukaryota > Fungi > Ascomycota > Sordariomycetes > Hypocreales > Cordycipitaceae > Lecanicillium > Lecanicillium sp. MT-2017a. The sequence continues at coordinate 265,360 of PXYN01000192.1, read as the reverse complement.
CAGCAGGTTGGGAAGAGGAAAAAAGAAGCCAATTAGAGCCATGCAGCATGTTAACAGGCGTCTTGATTGGTTGCGACTAGTGAGACGCCGGGCATGCGGCTAGCCAACGGCGCGCCACAGAAATCGAATTTAGTGTCTGGGGTGCAGTACTAGCGGCGTAGTGGTGTCAGTAGCGCCAGAGGCGAGCAGGCTGAATCAATTCATCAGGCGAGCCGTCCTGTGCCCTCTCCTTTTGCCTTGGCCGCTACATCCCGGAGGCGTCCCCAGCCGTGCATGTCTTGGAATAAGCGTCATCGTTAGCGCCTACCTATGAGCCGTGGACTTGCCGGCCAGGTATTGTGTCCCCCGGTGAGAGTACTTCATGGTACCTGTCAGGCAGGTATGGTTGACCTTCACGATTGCGACGGAGCCGAAGGCGGGCGCATGAGACACTCAGCTTGTGGCGGAAACAACGGGAATCAAAGAGTCTTTGGCAACATTTTGTTCTGCCACGGCTCGCATGCAGACGCTTCCGGCTCTTCCAGCTGTTTCTAAAAAAGAAGTCAAGTCATGAGGATTTGTGCAGACCGGAGGGGGGCTTGAAGTCGTTTGGTGCCAGTGCAGTTCTTGCTACTCCAATACAATTCTGCCCCGAATCGCACTTACACGGAGCACATAAGGGCCATAGCTAATAGCATAGAATCTATCCAGGGAACCGAGGATTGTATGTGCCTATACGAGCAAACATACTGGAAGAAGCCGGGACAGAGAAGAACGCCCAGCAGCCAGCCTCCCAGCAGCCTACAGCATCGTATCGCTGCACCCACACCCATGTTTCTTCTCTTGCCTGCCAATCCGGGGGGCCGACCCCCCTCCCAGCCAAAAAGTGCGGCCACATGGACACTGGGCGTTGCGTACGTACACTCACACTCTCACGCTCGCGTTCACTCTCTGGCCGCTTTTTAGTAACCAACGAGGAGCGGATCCCGCGTTGCACTGTGCCATGCTCCCACCAGCTGACGGGTGCGGTACAGGCAGCGTTCGCAAGGCAGGCGGCCCCTTTGCAGTTCATGAATGGTTCTTTCCCCCCCGGCGTGGCAAAGTAGCAGGAGGAAGAGGAGGTGAGTAATAGACGGGGTGGAGTCGCAGTCACCCCCATCCTCGCCCGGACTTACCCATCCCACCCAATACCGCCCAGTTCATGTACCATGATGTATGTTGTTATCACGGGAGACTTGAGAGGGGGGATTACTGGACCCATAGTCGTGTGGGATATTTGGAAATAGAATCTTGGCCGGGCAAAGCGATACGGGGCTTGGGATACCACCCATATTTCTTACATAGCCCACGCGCCGACCCAAGGTGAGGCGTTCGTAGTAGTTACGAGTAGTCGTCGCATTGGTGTGTATAAGACTAGTCGCATACCCGCCAGCCATCAACATCTCTTTTTCCTATGATTCCCTTCCCCCTTTCTGCCGTTCCCTCTTTGATCCATCCTCTGCTTCACCTGTCTGCCTAGTTCCCCTTTTGGGACACAACGACTCAATCAACGCTGCCAAGGTGGGCTCGCACTCACCTGATGCCAACCGGGAGCCAGACGTTTGCGCCATCTACTCGTCCAGAGTGAGCTAGCTTCAGCCTTCAGCGTGCACATCCTGTCCAAAGAGCCAGCCAGGCCAGCCCTGGACGCCACGGCTACGAGACGCCTTACGGGCGCCGCCGCTCGTGTTTGGCCACTGGTGATCAACGGCATTTGGCTCTTATAACCCAAGCCGGCCTCAGAAGAACTCGGAGCTGACGGGGCGCCTTGCGGTTCCTTCTTGGCTCTAACCACTAGGGTAATTTTACTTTATATTTTTGTCCCTCGTATACTTCATGTTTCCTGCATCCCGTCTATTTGTTCGTTTAGCCTTTTTGTCGACCGTCTTTAACCTTTGCTGTCGCTGTCAGCCACGCCGGCATCCGACCAACCAGATGTGATACTCGGCCTCTGCGAACCTCTAGAGCGGCCAGAGCGCCAACAAGTCTACGCCCCTTTTGCGCCAGGGGCAACTTTTACAGTTGCATGAGCAAGAAGACACAAACAAACAAGATAGCAGAGGCGTTTTACAGTTGCCCTAGCCCATTGCATTTGCCATTTTGGGTCCGAGGGTCGGACGACATGCCGACGCGGGCGAGTCGCCCTGGACGACAATTGCCTCGACATCAACGACACATCACACACTGAAACCTAAACGACGCGATATATAACAAAGTGAGAAAAGGGCCAAAGCTTGCTCTTTGCTCGCTGGTTCTCTTCACTTCTGATTTCTCTCCTTTCGTTTCCTTTCTTTTCTCTCCAGCCGCACACCAGGACCATATCTTGTCCAACCCCAGACTCCTACACTCCTTTGTCGTTTCCCGTCAAGGCTCGGTTCAATGGGTCTGGCAGAGGTCCTGCACTGGCCCAGCGGCGGCGCGTCCCAGAGACCGCTCTTTGGCTCTGAGGGCGGCGCTGGGTTCGCGTTTCAGCAGCGCAGGCGACGCCGACAGAGGCCTGCACCGCCTGCCCCGCTCGCTGAAACGGCCCACTACAGCACCTATAGCGGCTCCGGCGGCCCCTATAGCCCCCCGTATTCTGCAGGGCTGGGTGGGCATGACAGCTATTACGGCGTCGTCGGGGCTCCTGGCTCACCGCCCTGTGCCACCATGACTGGCGGTGGTGAAGCCGGCGCGGCTGATGGGGGCGGTGCGAGCGACAGAAGCAACAACAGCCGCGCCACGGTGGTGCGCACAGCACCCGCAGCCGCACCAGCACCAGCACCAGCACCCCGAACAGCGACAGCAGCAGCAACAGCAGCAGCAGCAGCAGCTCCAGCCACAGCCGCCGTCCTCCACAACTGTTCCCCGCCGTCGCCGCCGCCGGCCGCCTTCCCCTCCTCGGTTTACCGTCACGCACGGCGCCTCGCCTCGTCCGTCTCGTCGTCGTCTTCTTCCTCCTCTCCCTCCTCCCACCGACGCCGCTCGTCACGGTCCTCTGCTGCCACCGCCGCCACGATGCCCGAATATCGTCACATCCGCAGCAGCAGCCTCAGCGTCCCCGGCAGCGGCAACGGCGGCTCGCCCGCTGCCCGCGGAGCCAATCCCGCCTCTGCCGCTGCCGCCTCTGTCATGGCACGGAGCCCTCCCAGTAAGTCTCGCAATCCGCCTCGCCTCGCCTCCCCTGCCAGAAGCCATTCGCCGCCAAGGCCGGACCAACAGGCCAATACTATTCTGTATCCCTTCATCGCCCGCTGCCACAATCGAGATGGGGTGGCCTACCGAACGCAACGCAACGCCTTGCGATCCGAAGCTACTAGCCCGGGCCCTTCACCCCCCCCCTTCCCCGCGCGCGATGGCTCGCCCCCTCGTTTGTCCCGCCCCGGTCCGATGCACGGCATGGCAAATCGTCACGAGGGCCATCGAAAACGCTCATTTATGCTGACAATCCGCGTCTCTATTAGATACTGCTCATGTCCCCTGCAAGTTCTTTAGACAAGGCGCCTGCCAGGCCGGCAATGCCTGTCCCTTTAGCCACGATCTCGGCGCCTCGTCCGACAACGTCTGCAAGTACTTTGCCAAGGTGCGTTTGCCTCCTCACCACCACCAACAGACTACAGTCACGCTCCCGACCCTGACCGGCCTCAACTCGCCTGTCCTCTCGATTCATCCCTCTTGCGTCTATCGACTGCTCCCGATTTAATACCAGTACACGAGGTTGACTAACATATCGCTCATATATACAGGGCAACTGCAAGTTCGGCCCCAAGTGCGCCAACATCCACGTCCTCCCCGATGGCCGACGAGTCAATTATGGCAAGAACGGCTTCACCATCATCACCAGCCCCATGGGCAACGCTCCCAGCTCCCCGAACTCTGGCAACAATGCCAGCGCTCTGACGACTTCCCTATACCAAGCCGACCAGCCCGGCTTCCCGAGCTTCCTCGGTGACGACCGCCAGCATCTCCACGCCCATCACAGCCTCGACAACGGCCACGGCGAATCTCCATACTCGTTCCCAGACTCCAATTACGGCTCTCCGCGCGATAGCTATGGCCTGTCCCCTGTTAACGGCAAGGGCCTGTCCGTGCTTGACGCGCCGCTGCCCGCTTCGTTTGACTCCAACGGCATCTCCAACGCCGCTCGCTTCCCTGCCGCTCCCTGGCCATCATCCGTCCCCAACAAGTTTGGCCTCGACTCTCCCACTCCCTCACTTAGCAATGCCAAGGACTCGAGAACATCGGATACGCTCAAGCTACTGCACACTTCTGCCTTTGGGTCTGACCACCTCAACCAAACCCCCAACAGCCCACCCAATGCAAATACCACCACGGAGGAGTACTTTGGCAAGAGAGCCATGCATTCCTCTCGCTACTCCAAACCCCGCATGATGAGCTCCAGCGTCCCCAAGGCTAATGTCGACCGTGACTGGGAGGCCGAATTCGCTTTTGGCGACGACAGTGGTGATAACGTCCCCGAAAACTACGTCCCCGAGAACCTCCAAGATCTCCTGACGCCCGCTGAAAAGGCTCGACGCGGCTCCATGCGTGGGGAGAACGATGTAAGCCTTGAAACCTTGTCCAAGTATGGCAGTCCAATCGGATCCAGCCCAAGCCGTTGGGGTCCTCTCTTCCAGCGCCAAAAGGAAGAGGAGGAGTTGGCACGCTCTTCCAGAGCTGCTGCTTCGCCTTTCGGTCACGTTGGAAGCCCTTTGCGTAACTCCACCCTTGCACAGGAGATGGGCGCCGATGCCTTTAGCTCCAGCGCTGGCGGTCGCCCGTCGTCGATGAGGATGGGAAGCGACTCCATGTCTGTCCTGTCCCAGCAGCTCCAGCGTAGCCGTCTGGACGATGCCGCTGCTGGCTCTAGTCCTCTGCTGCACCCAGCCTCCGCCAGGACTGGCCCGCCGCCCGGCACTGCGGCAGCTGCCATTGGCAAGGACCGTGCCATGGAGCGCCACGTTTCCACGGGGAGCATCGGCTCGTCGGTTACTGGCCGGTTTACCACGCCTATTGATGAGGAGGACCCTTCGTTCGTCTTCAGCATGGAAGAAGATGACCCCGTGGCCGCCGCCAAGATGCGGAAGCGTGCATCAGCAGGGCTAGGCATGAGCAGCTTCACCAGCTATGCCGGAGCCGTAACTGGTAAAGGCCAAGGCGAAAAGTCGAAGGAAGGGGGCGATGCGTCCTCGACTGGACAATGATTGCGTCGTCCCCGGTATACTCCTTTTTTGGACAAGAATTCCTGCCGGCTGATGTATCGCTACATTACGACGGAAAGACTATACCTTGTATGAATGACTGATGAATCCACGGTAATAAAAAAACGGCCAGAAAGACAAAGAGGTCCGATGCCAGTTAAACTGCAATCCATGAGAATACACACAATTCTACATGTATGCAACCGCGCGGTTGTGCATGGACGGCAACGGCGCTTATTTATTTGCTCGGCTTCACTGCCTCTCAAGGTTGGCGCAGGTTTAGTCATTTTCATTTCCTTCTCATAAGTGGCTGCCATGCGTTCCCTTCCTTCAATTTTCTCAGCATCAAGCAAAAAGACTGAAACTGTTGCTCAAGCCAACGAAGCTTGCGATTTTGTCTCATTTTCTTATACACATCTACACCAGCTTTCACGTTTTGAGTGAAGCTCAATGGCGTCAAGGGTCTCTTTTTCTTTTCTTCTTCCTTTTTTTCTTTGTTAGTCCTCTTTTACTATATATCGTTGATCTTTTTGTATTCTATGTTGATGACACTTCGACGGCAAAGACTGGGTGCATTCGCCCTGGCCACTCATTTACCGATTTTGGTTCTATATTTTACTGCGTTTTGAGAATGTACGGAAACGGAAAGTGGATTCGGATTTAAACAAAATAGCAAAGGGAGGCAGAGTGTGTGACGGAAAACAGCGTAAAGCGCAAGCTCCTTATTAGAGGAACTCATGAACGAGACTAAAGGGGGGTTGGGTGGGAGGCTTCTTCATTTGTTATTTTGTTTCATCATTCCTGGACCTTACTCTAATAATCGTTGTCTCTTGGAGTTTGCGAGAATAAAATAACAACAGGGTTCTTTCATTGCATAATCTTCTCTTGTTCTCTCACCGTGGTGCCCGTCGTGTTTGCCGTAGAACATTCTGTTGCCAATGTGCTGTCATTGACACGAGATGACTGAGCTGGCATTAAACTCAACTCGACCCGTTGCCGATCAACGCCCTTCTCCTGCATACTGCACCCATACTGAATATCGATCACGCGTCCAAGCATCGCTGAGAATCATGGCGGCTGCAGGTAGTTGTGCATGTTGAGAGTTGATTTATATTCATGATATCACCCAGTCTACAAGTTTTCCACATAGATGGACTCCACCTCTCCCTCCTTTTCCCGCTTCAACTCCTCCCTTCGTCTCTCGCTTTATCGTACAATTCGGTGCTGGATAATCGCGTCAAACCGGTCCTTCCATCTCCGCCCCTTTTCCTCCGCAAGTTACATGGGTAGAAACACGGATGCTTTAGTTGGCATCGGGCTGGTTGAGGATGTACTCGACGGCCTTGTCAACTAGATGGCACCAGCTTTGTTAGCAACGTTTACAACGCGACAGACATGTCGACGGGGGAACCGGGTCTTACTGGAATGGATGGAGTCGGCATCCTTGTCGGGGATCTCAATGCTGAACTCCTCCTCGATGGCCATGACGACTTCGACGGTGTCGAGGCTGTCGAGGCCGAGATCGTTGGCGAAGTGAGCAGCGGGCTTGATCTGGATAAAGAAAAATTCGGGTTAGATTTCGGGTTCGGCATGGTAATAGAAATGTGCATGTCTTCCTAGGGTCTGGGAGGCGCGGGATTTCGAAAAACGTACGTTGGAGGCATCGTTGACCTGTAAATAATAACAAGGTTAGCGTCCAATGACTTTGCAGATTGATCATGTAGGAAATCGACGGTCATGTGTGTACGGTTAGACGCCAAGAGGTGCGGAAGAGGTCAAGTGCCAGCATTTCCCCATCTCGCGCCCCTTGCAGTTTGGCAACGCGCCAGACAGCAGCATCGCACACACAATCGCAAATTGATTTCACTCAACAAGACAGACGGGAGCAACGGAGCGTGGCTCCATTGCCCTCGACGTCACAGAACCAAGATGGGCACATACCTTGTCAAAGCCCTGCAGCAGGCTCATGATGCGGCCCTCAACCTCCTCCTTCTTCAGGCCACCGCCAGCGCTGTACATGCGGACGGGCACGAAGCTCTGAGCGCGAACGGCAACGGGGGCAGCGACAGCGCGGGGAGCAGCGGCGGCGAACATGGACGTTGAGCGAGCGACGGGACGGAGGGCAGCGGCGGCGGCGGCGCGGCTGGCCGAGCGGAGAGCACTTGTGCGGAACATTTTCGGCGGGGGTGGTTTTTTGCTGTGCGGGTAAAAAAGAGGACAGAAGAAGACGTTTCGATGTGCGAGATGAAGACACGAAGGGGGGGAAAGAGGTCAATTGAGGGCCTCGAAGCGGTGGATATTGCAGGATGACTTGGTGTCGTGAAGTGAGAGAGGTAGTGGAGAGCAATCTGGGTGATAAATTTCTCGTTGTTTCTTCGGGCCAGCTGGATTGGCCGGAGCTCTGCTGCCGTCCCAGCGGGAGGAGCTGGCCGCGTCACGTGATGTGTCTTTGCCTTCACTCATCGGGAGTTGGCAACACAGCGATTGGCTGGGGGTGGACACTGGAAGCCACATACCCTATAGCACGATGATGAACACGCACAGGGCCTTGGAGATGGCTTATCGTCGCGATTCGTTGGATAAGAACTTGGTTTTGGATAGATAATACGGATTACTACTTCTGGGTCTGTTATGACAGTTATAAACCCCGTGTTTGGTGTACATCTGCTTTATCGTTGTACATGGCATCAACTTTGGTGTCTTACAACCTAGTCAACGGTACCATGCAAAGCTACCGTCTTACGGATACCAGTTTCGTACTTCAGTTATAGATCCAACACAGAAGGAGCTATACAAATAAAGCAAGCCTTTGTCAGGTGAGGTACCTGTTTTGGTAGCTACTTGCCACGTCGCGAGGCACCCAGCGACTATAAGGCTCTACACCGAGAGAGTGGGGAGGGGATAACAGATGCCTCTGATACGAGTGTGCGTAGAATGGCATGCATGCTATTATGAATTATGAGCCAATAGCACGTGCACGTACAAGGTAGAGGCCAGAGGCAAACATGTACGTTTCACACGCACTCCTATATTTTCCCTGCTCTTTTTGGGATGTTTGCTTGTGGACTGTGTCTGCTGGATTGACCGCCCGTTGCTCTGTGCTCGAACCACCGCAAACGAAACCCAAGCACATCTCCGGGTCCTGAATCAGCGTCGCGTTCAAGTCAGGCATTACTCAAGTTAGCATTGGGCTAATACTGTACATAATACTGCATGAGCACCAAGATACGAGTCTGCACCGTAGGTACCGTGCGAAACTGTCATCCTCGTTCCGGGTGGATCTGCGGGCAAAACACGCTGAAGATCGGGGCTCGCACCTACCAACACGGTCTTCGCGCCACTCCACCCAGCTGCCTGTTTAGGATATGCCGTGCGACGTGACGCTTCGCCTTTCCCACCTTTGCCGGGACTCTACTTGTGATCCATTAGGAAGGAACCATGTCGGAATGTAACCCTTCCAAGCTTATAAATATTGGCCTCACGCCTGACTGTGCGCAATGGCCTTTTCTCGGTGTCCTCACCACTCTGACTCCAGACACGCACCATGAAAGTCCAAGGTGCTCTCCCCGTCGCCGTTGCCCTGTGCCTCGGCACGAACGCCTGCCTTCTCCCCGAGGAGCGCGAGTCTGATCTGTACCTGGCACAGAATGGCCACTTACCGGACGTTATGACTGCTTTCCAAGCCAGCTCACAGGCCGGACCAGGTGATACTGGCGTCCCGATTGGCACCGGGGATCGCTTCGCCAAAGGCACCAAGGCCCCCCGCGGCCTCGCCACCGAGGAGCGTGATCTAAAGACAATTCTCAACCCAGAGGAAGTCATCTCGGGACTGAAGGGCCTTGCCAACACCTATTCTGGTGTGAAATTCTTTACGGCTCCTCAGAAGACCATCGAAGGACGAACTCTCAACGGTGTCGTCATCGGTGATGGTGAACCGCGTGTCTACATTGAAGGCGGTATCCACGCGAGAGAGCGAGGCGGACCTGACCACATCCTCTACTTCCTCTCTGATTTGCTCAATGCTCGCGAAAAGGGGACTGGCGTCACGTACGCCGGAAAATCGTACACCAAAGAGCAGGTTGTCACGGCCCTCTCCGCCGGCATCGTCACAATGCCCATGGTCAATCCTGACGGCGTTGCTTACGACCAGAAGACGGGCAGCTGCTGGCGCAAAAGCCGCAACCGTAAGAGCGCTGTAGGCGAGCGAGGCATCGGTATTGACTTGAACCGCAACTTTGACGCTGTCTGGGACTACAAGAAGTACTTTGCGCCCAACACCAACCCGGCCTCTGACAGCCCTTTTGCGGAAACTTTCCACGGAACTGCACCGCTCTCTGAAGTTGAAACACAAAACATCGCCTGGCTCCTGCAGCAGCACCCCAACCTGTCTTGGTTCCTAGACTTGCACTCTATTGGCGGTGACATTCTCTACAGCTGGGGCGATGACAACCCTCAGTCGGAGGACCTTGAGCAAAACTTCAACAACGCAGCATATGACGGAAAGCGTGGCGTCATTGGGGATAATGAACCTCGCGGCGAGAAGTACAAGGAGTACATTGAGGCCGAAGACCTTGAGAGCCAGATTGGCGCTGCCACCCGTATGAGCGATGCTATGAATGCTGCCGGTGACGTCCATTTTGCACCAAAGGAGTGTGCTGGCTTGTACGCCAGTTCGGGTGGCAGCACCGACTTCTTCCTGGGCGGCTATTATGGTCGCAACTGTGGTGCCAGCCGCATTCAAGGCCTTGCCATTGAGTTTGGCAACCAAAGTGGCCTCTCTTGCCCCTTCTATCCAACCAACCCGCAGTATCACAGCTCTATGCGCCAGGTCGCAGCTGGTCTGATGGAACTCCTCCTTACCGCAGCTGGCAAAGAGGGTGAGGTGAAGACATGGAAGTGCTAAACGCCGATGCCAGCCCTTTGTCCATAAAGTGTATATAGTGCATTGATAGCCTGTATCATACGAGTATAGTTGAATATAGACTACCAACAAAGTCCTGTTTGCCAAGCTCAAGTTTGTCAGTGATAGGCGGATAAGTGAACGAAGTGTAATCTGGGGCGAAAAGTAACAAAGGGAAAATTTTCTTCAGCTTTGAGCCTATGTACAGCCGTCATGTATATTCCGCTTCCACTACCTCTCCATCCTGTTGCTCCGGCCATCTCCGTTCTCTTCTCCCACCTCATGGAGACAAATCTAAATCATACAAGTCGCATTACTCTAGAAGTATTAAGATTCTCATCGGTAAGGGGCATCCGCGCGAATGACAGCAGCCAGTTCGGGCTCCCACTTGTCACCATTGCTCAACAATTTCTCTGTTTCACCAAGTCAGTAAATTCCTCCCACTACGAAGGTACCGGCAGGGAAAAAGAGAGGAGGAAAAAAAAAGACGTACCCTTGTTGTACAGCAACTCCTCTCTCGTCTCGGTGGCGTATTCAGCGTTGGGGCTCTCGACAATGGCGTCGACGGGGCAAGACTCTTGGCAGAAACCGCAGTAGATGCACTTGGTCATATCGATATCGTAGCGGGTCGTACGGCGAGAGCCATCGGCACGCTCTTCGGCCTCGATGGTGATGGCTTGGGCTGGGCAGATCTAGAGGGAAAAAGAGGGTTAGCACTTCCGCCAATTGCAGCCAATGGTCGTCAATTGGAGAGTAGCATTCAACGTACAGCTTCACACAGCTTGCAGGCAATGCAGCGCTCTTCGCCGGAGGGGTATCGTCGCAGAGCGTGTTCACCACGGAATCGGGGGGAGATGGGACCCTAGAATTCGAATCGTTAGCAATGTTATTTCGAGTTAGACAAGCATAAGCCGTCGGGGGTTGCAGCAATCGGCGTGTGCTGTTCGTTCGGCTCGTACCTTCTCGAAGGGGTAGTAGATGGTGTATCTGGATTTGTTACGTTAGTAAGCCCGCTATAGCTGCCGAAAACGCAGGCAAAGTTTTATTTGCCGCATTTGCGCAAGTGAAGGTCGTGACATACGGTGCTCGGAAGAACTGCTCGAGCAGGACGTACATTCCTCTGGCCATCTCGGTCATGAGGAAAAACTTGCCCATGCGGTCGAGGGTGCTCTCGCGATCCCACGCCCACTCAACTCGCTTGCTCGTGCGGAACTTTTGAGGAGGAGGACCGCTGGGCGTCGCGTAGCCGCGCTGCTGGGCCATGGCCCGGCAGGCCACGAGCACCGCAGAGCTCGGCGCTGTCGAGGTCGAGGCTGAAGCTGCTCGTGTCAGCTGTCGGCGAGCCAGCATGGCCGCAGAGGCAGTCAGGGCCGGCGCCATGGTGATGTTTCGTCGGCGCAGGAGATGCAATTGAGGGGCGCTGGTGCCGGTCGGGACGGAGTGGCGATGGTTGGGAGCGAATCTCGCGGGTTGGCTTGCGGTGGCGAGGCGTCAATTTGGGCGGCCCTCTGTGTCTTTCTCTGGTGTTGCGCTGCGGGATTACAATGCTAGGGATGTGATTGGACGTTCCCCTTCCCGTGACCAAGCACGTGACCAAACGGTATATCATTTACTTGCCACTGACGGAAAGATGCTGTCAGAGTAGGCAGCACTAGAGTAATTTATTCAATTAATTAAAGTTAGAAATATAAATTGCATATACATGTTGTAGCGAATTTATGTAATCTTCTAAACAAACGTGGCGTAGCCAGGAAGAAAATTGTGCATGCTGACCAGTCCACATCGTGTCTCATCACCACGTAACTCCCGGTGCCGACCGCCACTGAGTGAGCCGCTGTGACAGATGCATATAAGCAACTATGCCTAATAAAACGATACATGCTTATATTAGTTGAATTTTATTAAATCAACGTGAATTTGATACAAATCGTTTGTACAGCAGAATGCTAATATTCCTTGCCTCACTTGTCAGCAGGATGCGGACCAACTTACACTGTCAGTGCCGTTACTGAAATCTGCACCAGTGGCGCTGTTTGTCATGCGAGTTGGTGCTAATGAATTTTATATCTCTTCCAGGCCTTAGAAATGTTACAGACTACATGATAATTAATTGAGCTGTATACGTAACTTGCTTAGATTGTCAAACGCTACAGTTCAGACGCGAGAAAGAGAGCTTGAAACAAAGGCATCAACATTGATACTCAGGTAGGGCCAATTTAACTTGTTCATGAATTTGATAGACGTGTTAAGTTGATTATAGGTAAAGGACTCATAGGAAACTTGGGATTCAACACCTGCTGATCTACCTGTGGATGTGCATTTACAGAATGTCAATAAAAGATAAAAGAGTCGTTCTTTTTAAGCAAAAGTATTTTATGTCAATTAGACTAAACTATTACTGAGCGAAAAAAATAAAACTCTAACACCGACGGCTAGCAACTGGCTTAGCCGGGGTATACCTAAATGACAACCGATAGAAGCTTTTGGAAGCCTTCTTTCTGTTTTCTCGTTCTATAATTGCCGAGATGTCAAACAACTCGAGCAAATATTTACTGTCCGAGGCTGAGGCCAGCCAGGAGGCCAGCGACGCCGGTCAGGAGAGGCGCCAGAAGGCCGTTGCCGAGACCAGCAAGGAGAGGGGTGAGGGCGGCAATGAGACCGGGAAGGAGAGCACCGAGGAGACCAATGAGGCCGGCAAGAATGTTGGAAAGGAGACCGAAGACAGAGTGGAGGATAGAGGCAAGCTGAGGGCGGATGCCAAGGATGGTCAGGAGAGTCTTGACGGTGAAGAGCAGCTCAGAGACCAGGGCAACAACGAGGGTGAGGACCTTGTTGAGGTCGGTCTTGGAGACGTTGAGGCCAGCAGCGTTGAGGATCTTCTGAAGAATGTCGGAGAGCTTGAACTGGATGTCCTTGAGCTCATCGGCGGCAGCATCGGCGGCGGCATCCTTGGTCATGGAGCCATCCTGGACCTGAGAGATGGTGGAGTTGATGTTGGCAGTGTTCTCCTTGAGGCCAGAGAGACCAGACTCGAGGACGGAGATCAGGTCAGCACCGGACTCGATGCCACGCTTGACAGGGGACTTGGTAGCACCGTCGACAATCTCGCCGAGGCCAAGGTCACCGAGGAGAAGGTCCTCGAGTTCGTGAACGGCGTCCGAGACAGCGTCACGGGGAGCAGGAGTGCTGGGGGCGGCAAAAGCCGTGAAAGCCAGAGCGGCGAGGGAGAAGAATGCGGCCTTCATTGTGAAGATGTGGTATAAGTGTTTACTTGAAAGTAACAAGGGGGTATATAGACAAGATGTTGTTGGATGAGAAAGAGCAAGACGATCGACAGACGGGAGGACAAGAGCTGGTATTTATGCTTGCAACGGCCTTCTTAGGCTGGCTAGCAGTACCGAAAACTTTTTACTATGAACAGCGGGATATTCTGCCTGTAAACATCGAGCCAGCCTAGAGAATTTAGACCAAGGTTTCCAGACCAGTCGCATCGCCGTAGCAGGGATCCGCGGAGAGGAAGAGTGACGTACACCTGTCTGCGTCGAGTCCACTTCGAGAGGCTGGCCCACAGGTGGACTGTGTTGAACGTGTACTTGTCATGGCTTTAACTAGCCCAAGAAGTACCATGTAGCAATTAAGGTAGCCAATTGACAGCGAGCAGGACAATGTCGGCATTGGTGAGGTACCGATGCTATACGGAGTGCCATCGCTGGTCTATGTGGCCGTGGAGCCGCGGGGAGGCCCAGCCGAGAACAATATGCCCAAAAACGCTATCAGACGACCCACGACCCCGGTTTGCTGGGTAGCTGGGGCGGCCAAAATCAGCGCCCACTTCAGCCGGCGTGCTCGTCAAGGAACAGGCCAAAGGTGACTTTTGGTGGATAAAGTGGTTCTCTATGCCGATCGCCCAGGGCTTGCCGCGCTAGCCAGAGAAGCCCAGTGAAGATGAGGCAAGACGACTACAACGATGGACGGGCAAAATCCTGGCAATCTCTACGAGCTACATTAACAGCAAACCGGAAGCCAGCCCGGCGCACCAAACCAATCTATTAGTACAGCATCATTGGCGTATGAGGTCCGAGATGGTGTACTGTCAGGGGCCATCCTGTTTTATGATTGGCAGGAGGCCCGTTTGTTCGACATCGTAACAGTCTCTAAGTACTTCACCTTGTTGCCAACAACCTGTATGGTACACTTTTGTATATTGCTATACTTACAGGAGACGATAAATGACGCATATTATACCGAGAGACGAACTTGTCTGTCCCATTGGTAATAGCTCGCCACCCAACTTCGGCGCTGATTTTGCGCACTGCCTTGTGGGCAATTGACAGGCCATGACACTGCGCAACTCAGTTTGTGGAAGCTGCGCTAGCTCATTCTATCAAGTCAATTTACGAGCGGCTCAAGGATAGTATCGTTAATGGTTGCTAGCGATGTATTCGAACCAGCCGTCCAGCCAGCAGGCCCACCATCCTATCCACTTGTAGACTTTCCCGGCTGTTGCTCTCTAATGTCGAATACTTTCCACTTTGGTCGAAGGATCAGTGTACTTTCCCGCTATGAAATCACCAGTCCCGTGGTTTCGCTGGAGGCATACGGTACCTTGACCTTCGCGAGGCGAGGCAGCATCCTGTGGGGCAAGGCATCCCGACTCGACGTCATGCACGCCCCGATAGACTACGGACAGGGCGATATAGCGTCTGAGAAAGTGGATGGGAAAGCTTCGATTCCAGCTGCAGTTGCGATGTAGATTATTTGGTAGAAGGCCTGTAGATCTTTAGGCTAATTTCCAAGTGTCATGTTACATTTCTGGATAACGCGTGATATAAGTAAAGTCTGAATTAAATCCTAAGTGAGTAAACGAGACAGAGCGTTGCATTGTTCCAACGTTTACAGATGACTAGCACTGTTGGCCAGGCCAGATTCGTTATCTACAGTCGCGTAATCGGGACACCGCATCAGAGAGCAAAGATCCGACGCACACACACGCATGGCTTCGGGACGGACAAAGAGGGCCATCGCCCAAAGTACCGAAAAGCCAAGTATTCAATTGCCGGCGGCTGCCCACTTCCCCCACGGCTTCAAAAGAAGGCTCCCGCGAAATATCTGCCTTGCAGAAGAGGCAGTGGATACCTTTTGGAGACTTTGGATTCGGGGCCATCTTACCCGTTCCTTTAGCTTGGTTGCCACTAAGTTGAATCCTCGCCGTGCGAGGGAACTCGACCAGCGAAGTCCGCCACATGGGGCAAAGGGAACCACTCGAGCCGTAGTACCGGGACAGCTAAGCATTATGGCTCGCTTTGCCCGTGCCCACTCCTGTAGTGTACAGGTACATGGAGCCCATGACGCAGCGGGCTGTAGAATCTAATTCTCGTGGTTGGATATGATTTCTAAACATTGCGCTGGCCCTCAACTTGTAGACAACGCCCTTTAGATACTATCTATAAGTATAGGCCGAATCTCGCTGTTCCACTCGATTCGGCGGAGGACGGCGACCATCTGGGCTATACCGGTCTTCAGAGAAATCTGACCACGCCTTACCGTGTACCCCCTTTTCGTGCCATGCTACGTTTAGCTTGTGCCTATCAAGCGAGTTGTCCAGTCCTGGGATTCGGGCAATGTGCCGCCACGTTCCTGAGTCAATGAAACTTTAACTTGACTGACGGGGTCCAATAATAGAATCAAATGTACACAGTGGATACTAACAGGTAGGAACGTACGAACACATCGCAGAGTGAACATACTATGTATGATATGGGCCAGCCCTCTCGACCTACGTACTCGTAGGACGGCTCTCTGAGGCCCGCCTAGAGTCCCGATAACTGGAGCGGGACCACGGCCCAGTGTCGATCAGCAACTCCTCTCCATTGTGCGCACATCATATCGGCTCCGGGCTAAGAAACACATCGATGCTTTGACTGTCGTGGAGAATGTCTAATTTCAGACGAGGGCCACTGGCGTCCGGCCTTATAAGACCTGGCCGCACGGCTTGTTCGCGCTAGCTTCGGGCTAAGCTGCTACGACCAAGCTATAACGGGCGAGATTTTGGTGGCGTCGACGTCGAGAGACTCCACACCATCCTAAGCCGGGGTGGGGTGGGTCCGGCGACGGAGCGCCCGGGGCCACTCAGTGCCTAGGTCTCATGGTTTCGACGTCCCTACACATCAACATCAACATAGGAGTATTCGTAGTACTTTGTAGTGCATACTTGTAGGTTGTATTAGTACTATGCATGTCAAATATTGCTAATTTGCTAAAAGTACTTGTACACACGGAGGAACTTTACTGAGTTGTACTGCACTAGGTACTTACGTGTGTACCACTGCTTGTTATACCGTAATCCTCCCGCTGCAGCGTTGCAATGCGCTGCCATCCTATATTAACAGAGCACTGGGCGCCGGCCAGCGATCGCCGTGACTGGGCAGTGCCAAGCTTTGCTTGACAAGGCTGTAGCAGATTAAGCATTGCCGCCACCTCGCAAGCTACATGGTGACGTGTACCGAGACCTTGCTTACATGCTGACCCGAACTTCAGAAAGGTGCCACAGTACATGAGCCTCCTAGATTGGTGTAGTGGTGGGAGGAGGCTAGCCTGTCGCTCCAACTCGGTCGGTGGTAAGGATCAGCAGTGCGGTCCCACTGCCGCCATGGCCGTAGCCATTGCGACAATTGTTGATGATTATGTGCAATTGCTACGGGTGAAATCCCGCTCATTTATGGATGCGGGTACGGTGGTAGTACTCTCCGGAAGGTGGGTGTGCTGTGAGCCTCACAAGAACCAAAGCCTGTGAGTGTAGCCGGGTGAGCTTGCCAAAGACCAATGTAGATATCGCGATCTCTTGTTGTATCTTGTAGCCCAGCTTCACCTCTAGTACGCCTCTGACGCAATGTCCGGTATAGACAGCTCTTCCACTCTCATATAGCCTTTTATGTCTTGAATAATACCCATAATGGACGATGATTGTGCGAAAAATTGAGACAAGGATGTCACGTCAATCCAAGTTCTACGCATAGTATTGTTGCGTGACTTTATCCAATGGGCGAAAGCACTTGAGACAGGACATAAGGTTGCAATGCGTCACCATGTTGATATCTCAAGCTTGAACAGTCCATTTAGCTTCGCCCAGCATCAAGGGCATGGGAGTAGAAAATAAGTAGCAATTACAGTAAAAGTAGGAGCAAACGAATAAACGCTACATAACGCTATAATGCCGTGATGTTCGTAAAACACATAAACAGACCCGGGCACTTTGAGATGTCCCCTTTCTTTTTGAGCCACAGCAACACTAATGCACGTAGGGTGCAACACCATCTTGGAAAGCCGCTGATCGTTGGAAACGCTTAAGAGACTAAACCACCAAGATCAGCATGCCATAATTGGGTTACGAGCAAGTCGTAACAGAGACTGAACCGTTAAAAGCTTCTTTCCCACGCTCCCCACCACACTCCCATGTTGGCAGCAACAAGTAGATCGAGCATCTTGAGGCCGTCGTCATATACTATCAGCTTTCCGAGCTTAGCTCGAGTTCCTCGATTGCCACCACCGGCCTTCTCGCTGCCAACATTTACATCAAACGGTGAAACAGAGTCGTCTTCGTCGTCGATAGGTCCGCCGTTGGGTCGAAGGAGCTTTGCAAAGTGTCCACGCAGCTTCGACTCCATTCCGTCCTGTTCCGAGGTATTGAATAGCTCGCCACTGGGCAAGTTGAACCGAAGCTCACTGACTGCCACTGCAGAGGTCTTGGGCATGCTAGAGCCCTGATCGGCGACAAGGGGGTTGTACGCAGCGGACTGCCCGTCATAGAGCGTATGATAGCATCGGACGCTACGGCCGCCGTTGCCGGTTCGGAAGTCGCATTTGCCATCCCATGGACTAGTAAATGCATAACCACGTGGTTTCATTCCAGGGCCGGGTTGCCCCAATGACGTGTTGGCTTCTTTGGCGTTCTCAAGTGACGAATCGCTGCCTTGTCGGGCATGTCCCTTTTTCACCTGGTCCTCAAACCGATGAAACTTGTCGCGTAAATTAGACATGAGGCTCTTTGCGTAGCCCATTTGCACCTGCCGGGAAAATACAGCAGACTGGCCGGCCGCCAAAGACTGGTCATCTTCTCCCTTGGCCATACTGGCTGCCAGAGCTTCCAAGCTGGCGGCTTCCATACTGCGACGCTTCGGCATGCGGCGAAACTTGGCATATCCCGAGGTCTCAATACGGATATTGATGGGCGGCTTTCCCAACGTGGTAGTTTCTGGTGGACTATGCATGCCGAATGAGTGTCCTTGCTGCTCCTCCTCACCAAACTGGTCATCCAGCTGACGTGACGTGACTCTGCCGACATTCCACTGGCTGCCAGTGCCGGGATCCCGCCGTATCAAGGTCAACGCAAAAGGCTCCCCTTGCGCAGCCGACGCAACACTTCGTTTTCTTGGCGATGGAGAGCGACTGGGTGGGCGGGGGAAAGGCTGCCTCGCACCGCGAACATCTCGAATATCGCTTTGCGAGCGCTGCCGCACAGCTGCTTTAGGGGGCGAAGATCCTGCCGCCGGCGGCCTGGCCGCGGGAACCATGGCCCTGGGCCCGACTGGTTTTCGAACCGGGGGCGCTTGCAAAGCGGGAGCTTTTGCAGAAGGGCTTTGTTCGTCAATCGGACGGTGCGTAGGAGCAGCGGGACTCGATTTGTTGGCGAGTGATGAGGGCATTACCGGACGCCAATCGTCCTGGGAGTTCAGTGAGGAGCCACGGTTGCGCGTGGCCAGCTTGTCTGTGCTGCTGTGCGGAGTGGGTAGTGTATTGTTTCTAGGGCTGCTGGATGGCGTGTCGGGGGTTTGAGATCGAGGAGCGTCTGGGACAGGTTTTCGAGGAATGGCCATGGCAGAAGAGCTGCCTTCGCTGGAGCTTCTCGCATCGTCGGCCCAAGCTGATGGGGGAGCCCCGAGGTCAGCACTTGGTAGCTCAAGGTGAATGTAGTAGAGAGAGCTCGCGACATCTTCGGCGGTGACATTTTTCAGCTGCGGCTTGAAGGGAGAAAGAATTACGTCTAGTGTTGATGTTAGCTCAGAGGTTCGATGAGGAGCCCGATTACGGGGCAAAAATACCTCTTGTGCCTGGCACTCGAGAAATATAGAGAGCGAGAGGCTCTTGCTTGTCTTCTGTTGGCCGCTCTGGATACTGCGGAGGATTTGCCGCCAAAATATTGAGATCAGAAAGAGAGTGAGCCTCCATCTCTGCGACAGTGGCACAGATGCCAGCCGCAGGATGCGTATGTAGATGCGAGCGGGTATGAAGCGAGCAGCTGTGCAGGATACGTGCAAATAACCAGGCCCTGTTTATTTATTTTCGATCGAAAATATCGCAAGATGCTTCGCGTCGTTGTCGAGTCGATATATAAAACGAGAGTTCTTGGGCCGGGAAAACGAATGTGGTCGAGGCGGCGAGCGGGCATAGAAGAGCCAAGGCACGGTAGGGTAGATATCACAAGGGATGAGTGCGTTCAATGTTTCGCCGGCATAGCCCCTTCACAAAGAAAATTGCGCTGACCAGCTAAAAAAACATGGTTCTTGGAGGCTGATGCCCTTTGGCACGAGACAGCTGGACAGCGGGGGTCTTTGCTCAAGCCCGTGGTGGCCAAAACGTCAGCCTACGGGGCTGTGCCAGGGAACGCACGAGGCAACACAGGAAAAGCCGGTGACGGAGTCGGCGTTTGCCTTGCTGCCGCGCGCCTAAGGTCGGGTCTCGATACGCAGAGGTTCGTCGAAGCTTAATTGCCGGGTTCTGCGGTGAGAGGTGAAGGTGCAGACACGATCTGGCAATGTGCCGGATATTTTTAACCACGACAGGCACGAGACCGATGGCGGACGTGGCTCTTGGGGCTATTTTGCTGCGGGATGAACCCTGGATGTCGTAGCGCCGGTGACGTAACGGCAGCCACGCGGCATCTGGCCACCGCGCCGGGAGCCCAATGGACGACTCCATTTTTAGCACCCTGTCTTGTCACTGCCGCTGCACTGTTCTGAGCTAAACCGCATCAGGATATGCTGTCAAAACTGTCATCTTCAGACGACTCCCTTGCCGTATCCCGTTTTAGAACCCTGTAATGTCCCAATCGGGCTGTTACATCTCCGAAATTCGCGATTGGTAATGGCCGAGAGTGCCAAGAAACAGCTATGTTGGTATGCGACCTTTGTCATGCTGCGCTGTGACCACTCTCGTCTTCACCAGCGACAAGGCTTAGATTGCGGCGGTGTACTCGCTTAAATATACAAATAAAAATCCCAGAAAATATTTAATTGGTCATGAACAGGGCACAGACCTCTCCAATTAAAAACTGAATAATTCCTCACAGGAGGGCAAACATAAAGGTTCTGCAGCGCTATGAATAGGCGGCTATGCCGATGCTGGCACGAGTCATTGCGTATTATGCCTAAACGGCTGCTAAACATTCATTTTCACTCCATTTTCTGCATAAGTAAGCCTACGAAACTCAGCCTCTACGCCGAGCCTCTAGGCTTAAAGTCCCTAACCACCCTGGCCACAACATCGTCCAGGTTCTCATCCTTGAGGCCCAGTAAATCCATAGCGTACTCTTTTCTCGTCGTCCAGTCGGCGTCCACAGCCCCCAGAACAAACACAATGTCGTGAACGGCATGGCTGTCTCCGGCGTCCAGCTCTTGCTGCTTCCTGTTGATGAACCCGTTGGAGTCGACGTGCTGCGTCTTCCACTTGGTGCCTGTGGCGCGCTCCAGCGAAGCGATCACCTCGAGCGGCGTGGGGCAAAAGCTCTGTACAAAGACGAAGCGGTTGCGCGTGTCGTCTTGCTGCAAGAGCACCCGGACGACCGTCTCTGCCACGCGAGGCAGCGTGGACGCCGAAGCCTTCGTGTCGCCGGCGTCGAGGATCAACGCCGTCTGGTTCTGAATATCGAGATGGAGATAGTTGTTGTCCACGCCCCAGTCGAAAAAGTGCCCGCACACAATCGAGGTCCACGTGAATGGAGCGCCGTCCTTGTCTGCAGCGGCCGCCAGCTCCTCGCACTTGAGCTGCACGGTGTGCTTGTCGCGGTAAAGCTGGAGATGCTTCTGCGCACGCGGGCTGGCGGCATCACAGCTTCCGTAGTCGGCTGGGATGTAGCGGCGCACGCCCGCCTTGTACGCAGCCTCGACCAGGCGCAGGTGCTGGTTCACGTCCTTGAGCGGGAACGCGGCGACAACGGCGTCGTGGTTGGCCAGGGCCGCAGTGAGCTCGTCGAGACCGAGTTCGGGCGAGACGGGGATCTTGGTGACGGACGCAGAGTGAGCTGGCTCCGAGGCCGAGTTCGAGCGCACAATGGTGGACACGTCAAATGAGTTGGACCGGACGAGAGCGTCGAGCACGACCGACCCAAGCGAGCCATTGGCTCCGACGAGGCATACTTTCTTGATGGGAGCAGACATGGTTCTTCCTGGCGTAGCGGTATATGTAGTTCGATCGAATGAAAAGGTGTGAAAAAGGAGCACAAGAAAACCGCTGGCGAATAGTTTTAAGCAAGCAGGTGATGTTGTGAACGAGGGGTGGCTGTTGTGTTGCCGTGGGGTAATAGCGTCACCGGGGCGGGGCGCCTCGGAGGGCAACCGGCGGGCGGAGACGAATGGAGAGCCAAGCTTCGGTACTTCTGCCGGCGTCAAAGCCAGCACTAACTACTTTGTTATCACGAAGAAGAATGAGTAATTGAGAAAGTATGCAGTCGCTGTAATATTTTATGTACATGTGTAGCTATCAGGGTTAATATGTAGCATGATCTTATCTGCAGAAGGCGGTTTACATGCCAGCAGCCGCCAAAACCAATCATCTATTAAACAACCGTCTTGGCTATTGGTCTGTCCTCAGCCGCAGCCTTCGTAGGGCTTCTTGACGTAGCTGATCAAATCTGTGCTCCTCGAATTCTTCATTTATAAGGTCGCCATTCTCATCTAGAGGCGGCCGAATCTCACGGGGCAGGCCGACGCCCACCCAACCGGTTTCCCGATACAGGACCCGGGCATGTTCCGAATGGCGAGGGCGGTGTTCCGCGCTGCCGCCCACCATTCTTAGTGTTGTTGGCTGCTGCGACTCCATGGCGGCAGCTTCGCAGTCTCGCAGGGCTTCTATGCGCTGGATCCATTCCGAAAGGTTGCTGATCTCAGAGCTGCGGATGGCCCTCTCGCAGTCGTCGAGACGGGGATTGTTTATACGCCTCTTTAGCTTTTCCATGCGGCGACGCAGAGCACTCAGCTCTTGCGGCGACGGTCGTGACCCGCGTGAAAAGACTGCCTGGTACGCAGGCGGCGGTTCATGTAGGTCTTCCACGCAGTAGACGGGAGGATGTTGTTCAATGGGGGGTAGCATGGGCGGTGCGTCGTCTGTTTGGCCCATTTCGAGTCGGCTGGGTTCGTCCCTACCAAGGGAATAGAGCTTCTTCTTGTACTGATGTCGGTAGGTGCAGAAAACTGCACTCGCCGCGGCCGTGAGAACGGCAATGCCAAAGAGGCAGGCAATGAGGATATTGGGGCTGGAGGTCATGGTGTGCTTCTCGGGGCGGTCGCTAGCCCGCCGTCGTATTCAGCGTAGATCACGACAGAGAGGTATATGTGCAAAGGCTGTACATTAATTTGAAGAAGAGATGACAAGAGAAGAAGAAGGAGAAGGGGTGACAATTTTTTTGAAGCTCATGGCTCGACAACGCGCGGTATAACGCTTTCGCTCGTTTTGAGTTCTGCCAACGTCTGAGTGCAGCTTTGTGCTCGTGCGCGTCCGGATTAGGCAAGTATATCGGTTCGCTGCCGTCTCCGTGAAAGCGCCACACGCTAGCTAACACCGTCCGTAGTCTCCCCTGTTGGAACGATTGCAGCCTAAAGAAACTAAATTATACAGAGCCTGGAAATATGCAGCAAACGTATGTGCAGGATATTCGCGAGCATTTTTTTCTGGCTATTATTACTTTGTGGCGACTCATGGCTTTGACAAGTAGATATCGGACAGTCGGCACACTACAAACGCACGCGACTCTGACGACAGCATGTGCCCTGTATTCACAAACTCTACAGACAACAATATAGGACGAACAGTTGCTACAATTTGGTAATAGCACAAGTCAATTATTGTGTCAATAAATTAAGAATAGTCTGGAAAGAACATCTCAATCAATACAACCCGATCTCGTGCTTGGCGCAATCTGCCTGCCAGTCTGCTGGCTGTGTGTCTGAATCCGGACGTTGGGACTGGCTGGAATGAAAGCGGCAAAGCAGCCCACAACCAACCACTGGGCAGGCTACCAGCCTCTTGGTAGATGATGTGCAGCAAGAGAAGTAATGTAAATCAATTGAAATGAATTAATTGCAGTGTTCTTATGACGTGCATAGTCTCCTTTTCTTACTGGTTGAGGTAGACACTGCTATTGACATGCATCTTCA
Source organism: Lecanicillium sp. MT-2017a (assembly GCA_003056585.1). Classification (NCBI taxonomy): domain Eukaryota; kingdom Fungi; phylum Ascomycota; class Sordariomycetes; order Hypocreales; family Cordycipitaceae; genus Lecanicillium; species Lecanicillium sp. MT-2017a. The sequence continues at coordinate 241,835 of PXYN01000192.1, read as the reverse complement.
ACCTTCCCAGATAATGGGATCAACTGGCTCACTACGCCGCAACCACCAACTGGAATGCAGAATCTGAAACACCAACACCAGCCTGATGATCCAGCCAATAGCAGTACAGGATTGTATTGGTACACTGCAAAACCTGGCTGGCAGTCCTTACCACGCATGAAGCCCCGCCTCATTGCACAATGTCCCCAGGGCAGCCGCAGTCAGGAACGGATGTTCGGGTGCTAGTGCCACGCGGCCCGCCTCCGACTCTGCTATTCCTGCCTTGTAACAATGAGCCGAATGACGGCAGGCAAAGAAGGGGCCCGTTACAGACTCAGACATTCACAGTACTCTTACATAGCCTCCATGCCGATACCTGGCTAAATAGACACATGCACATGGCTGGATAGACGAATCTACGTGGCGGGAACGTGGCAGGAATGGCAGGAAATCGAGTTCAACGACTATATTAAGAGGTCTATTTTCCGACATTGAATGGCTTTGTCGAACAGATCAATCAAGTCCTTCAAGTTCTCTTGGCAATCTCGAGTACTTGCAAAGGCTTATCTATACAAAGAAACGAACCATCTTCCGCAAAGAATCTTGCCTCTTTATTCTCGCTCATACCGGCCAGTCTTCAGCACAATACATCTCTGATAGGCTATTGGCATATCTTCTACCAATCTTTGCACTCTCAACGGAAACCTCACATTTGCCTGCTATCCGTTTACTACACACTCTTTTAACGCAATACACGCCATAAAGGCTACTTCCTGCAAAATGTCCAAAGTCGCCATCCTCGGTAGCCTCCTGGCCACCACCGCCGTCGCGCAGTCTGCTCTTGCCGCTCCTGGCTGGAAGTACGTTGGCTGTGTCGAGGCCAGCCCTGACATCTTTGGCACCGAGACTGATGTCTCCGAGCCCTTCTCCCCTGCCCAGTGCCAGGATGCCTGCGGCAAGCAAAATGCAAACTATGCCGCCCTCGGCAACGGCTGCCACTGCGACGTCAAGTACTCCGACATTGCCATCGACTTTGACCAGGTCGACCCCATGAAGTGCTCCGTGCCCTGCATGGACAATGACCCCGATGCCGGACAGTGCGGTGCTCAGCCCGCTGCCGCCGGCAAGAACTTTGCCAAGCAGGTTTACAACTTGTACCAGCGGGCTACGGAGGACGATGCCCAAGTTGAGGCAAGGGCTGAGATGACTCCCGCACCCGAAGTGGCCACCGCCGGTGCTGCCACCAGCACCAAACTCGTTACCATTACATCCTGCCCTCCTGATGTCCCGGACTGCCCGGTTCATCACATGAGGGTCATCACTCAGACCATCCCCTGCCCAGAGAAGCCCACCACCACCCCGACTCCCACTCCTAAGCCGGTCCCCATCTTCACCAAGTACAAGAACATCACCGAAGACTGCGGCTGCGACACCACCATGAAGCCTGTCTGGACCGCTCCGGTGTGCCCCGAGGACTGCTTGAAGACCGAATGCCCCCCCCAGGGCTGCAAGCCTTGCCCCTCCGGCTGCCCTTCCGTCACCAAGACCGCCCACGGCCAGGGATGCCCTGCCTATGGATGCGGAACTACCCTCCCAACTTGCCCTCCTGGCGGCTGCAATCGCCCTCCTGTTGTTGTCAATGGAGCTTCTTCTCAAAGCTACAGCCCCTTGGCACTTGTTGGCGCTGGCGCCATTGCTCTGGCTGTTTGCCTCGCCTAAGGTAGGTGTCTTTTACAATGTGTTTGTTTTCAACCGGAGTTTATTGGATATTGGAGTTCCGGCTTCCCGATGACATTAGGGACATAAAATGGAGGCATCATTTATTTCTTTTTTTTTTCTTGACAATTTCCTATTGGTAGTTTGTCGACTCGTTTTCTCTTCCTCTTCCTCTTTTTTTCTTTTTGTTTCGGTTTATTCTTTTTCTTCTTTTTCTTATGTCGAGTTGTCAACACGGAACCATAGAATTGCCTGCAAGATCTGGGATTGGCGCATTGGCTTGTTTATATACAGGAGTACCGGTTACTTAGGGAACAGTTCTTAGTTAATTCAGTTATAAAACAATTATCCTAACTATCCGAGCCCAAACTGTGATTCCCCAATTAAATCTGAAGTTTGATCGAGGCACTTAATCAAATAGAAGCACAATTAAACTGTGGCAGTTCGATCGACTATACTGACAGATTCGGTCAAAATATCTCTTCATGAGGCGCATCAGTTAGCGGCACGTAGCGTACACCGAAAAGCTTCTTTTTCGAGATTTCGCCGTCTTTATTCTTTTCGATGCGCCATACGTGCTGGGAGAATCCGTCGTCGTCGTCATTAACAGGAATGAACATGCTTTGAAGGGCCGTTAGTACAGTATAATTTATGTCACACCGTTGTAAGTACCAACATACCATCCGGGCGCCTTGAGCTGATCAATAAGTTCTTTGTGAACTTTTGCTGCGGATGCTCCAACGTGAATAACATCCCACTGTGTACCAAATTGTTCCTCACCCTTTCGAGGCGGCTCCTGGAAGCCCTTGCGGCCGTCGCCAACAACAAACTTGACTTTCCCGCTGTCGATGAGCCGCGATCCCTCGTCGCTTCTCCTCATATTCCTTTCTCCAAGATCCTTGAGGGCGTTTATGTGTTCTATGCCGACAACCAGTCCGCGGTCGCCGACTAGCTCAGCCATGACGTGCGTCAGGAAGCCAGAGCCGGAGCCGACGTCAATTACGCGCGGTGCCGGGGAGGTCTCCGATGGCAAAAGATATGATATAATATGCTCCAGGGCGGTTGCATGCATATGTGGCGCAGAAATGGTAGCCCCGTAGCCGATATACTGAGGTGAATCTACATACGGCGAACTCGGTGCGTAGTCCCCTCTGTCAACCTGAAAGCGCACTAGTTAGTATAAAGAACGAAGAGACCGTGGAGGGTATACGAAGCACCTTTAGAAACGCCTCTTTTACATTGGCGTCGCTGATGAGACGATGCTTCCACATGTTCTCAATCAGCTCCGTGTTGGTCGAACCTGTACAACGCCACGCCATCTTGAGGTTTCGACGTGGTATGCGCGTAGAGAAAGTGGCTCGCACCAGGTTCGAGCCCAAATGTGAGCCGAGGCGGCCAGGAGGTAGCAGATGCGCCAGATTTGGTCGGCTTAAGCCAGAGACGGATGGCGACGGTTTTCCTTTGTGTGCTCCAGGGACGACAGCACTTGCGTGGCGGCTGAAGCAGAGCAGGTTGACTGGCTAATACCGATCCGAGGCCTGAGGATGTAGCTCTCAGGAACAAGCTGTGAGTTTTGCAGTCGATAGCCGGTGATACATGTGCTTTCTACTTGACGTCTGGAAGCGGAGTGAGATGCGATGAAAGGCTGAATGACGGCAAGTTGACATTGGCTGGATGGGAGACGTTGCGTCAAGCTGAGCTCATGTTTGGAGACAACGGCACCTCTCATAGCTGCCGGAGCTGGTGCGGGGCCTTGGGGCTTCGGAAGAGTCTCCAGCGCGGCAAACCCCTCCCAAGCCCCCACCTGAGGCAGATAGTGTAGGGGACCTCGATGGCAGGTATCCCCCCTTTCACTGGGTACGGTAGCTCTGACGCTAGCTCCTGGGCACCGGGTGTACTCCGTTCCCAGAACGACATTTGGCAGACCTGATGAGCTGCGCTATGGCTGCTTCACTCTGCATTCAGCTCACCACCTCTCCCGTGTAACGCGAGACCATTAGCTAGACATGCAGCGAATAGAGCTGTCGTCGGGACTGATGCCGCCGCCATGATCCTCGTCGGAGCCTCTCCAGCGCCCCCACGTGAACGAGATTATTAAAAATGTCTTATACTACATCGGGATTTGTCTTGGTCTGCTCGGACGCCGCGCCTGGCCCCAAGCTCCCCGAGCTCCTCACCGCGACGCTGCTTCCCCCCTCATCCTCCTCCCAGGCCAACCGCACTCATCCATACATGTTCGTGGTGTCTCCCGTGCCGTGAGAAGCGAGGACGGGCCAAGCCAGTATCAAGCCCGCTTCTTCAGAGCCCTTGCGTTGTGTACGTCGCCGTGTATAGTAGCTGTCCCACCACAAGCTCTTACTCCGCCATTGTGCCTGCTATGGACGACCGTTCTCCTCTGCTTCAGTTCCCCGGAGGCTCTGGCTCTCTCTCTGGCGACGCCGGCTGCGACCATCACACGCAGTTCTGCCGCCTCGTCGGCGTGCGTCCCGTCAACCACCCGCACGAGGACGATCACAAGCCGCACCCTCAGTCGCTGTATGCGCGAGCCGTCCAGCGCCGAAGGGGCCAAAGCTGCACCTACATGTTCACCGCCACCGTGGTCAACACCTTAATGTTGACCCAGGTAGTCCTCGGCGCTGCTCTGACCGGCCTGGCCGCCAGTGACAGCAACCGCATCATCATCGCCGTCTTTGGCGCCCTCAACACCGTCATCGCGGGAGTTATCGCCTTCCTCAAGTCCAGGGGCCAGCCTATGCGGGCACGCATGTTCCGTGATGACCTGTCCCGCGTCGTCGATGAGATTGAGAACTCGGCCGTCATGTGGTACGGCATCAGCGCCTCGGCTCACGGCTACGATGCCATTGATACCGATGACGAGGTCACCGTGCGCAGCGAAGTCGCCCGCCTTACTCGCCTGTACGACAAGGCTGTCAAGACAAACACCATGAACGACCCGGACATGTACTCAGCCGGCGCCGCCGACTCGTACAACGCAGGCCTCAGGAAGAACCAGGGAGGGGCTCCTCAGCTTCCGCCGGGCCCGAATATTATGACTTCGGTCCTCCCTCCGGGCCCAGGAGCCGATGCACTGGCGCAGCCTCCCGCGCCGGCACAAGCAGACCCAGATGCTAGCCCAGCAAGCAAGGCGGAGCCGAGCAAGCCAAAGGACGCATCCAGTGGCAGCGATAAGGCCGCTTCTCGAACCGAGTCCCCGAAGCCTGCTGAAGCTGACGCACCGGCTAGCAAAGAACCTGCAACCGCTGCTCCCAGCGCAGATACGCCAAAGCCGGATGATAAAGGCAAAGAAGCAGAAGCACCATCTTCACCAGCACCGGCGCCAGCACCTGCTGCCGTTTCCATGATGGCCTTTAATCCGGATGAAAGCCCTGCGAGTGCTGCTCGCGTGCCGAAGAAGGAAGACTCTCAATCATCCCATAAGACACTCATTGACAAGGACAAGGGCGCTAGCACCTGATTGAGACCCATGTCTGGGCCGATGGAAGGTTGACGGAAGATGACAAGTGTTGGTGGCCATTTTTGAGCCTGCCGAACAACCGCGATAATAAAGTTGGCCAGCGCAGTTGTACGGGTTTATAGGCGCATGGCTTGTTTGGTGATTTACATTTTATATCCCCACTAGCGAAGCATTAGCATTTAGCATTCTGACATTGCACATGTCTTATTTAATTCAAGGCCTTAGAGTAATGCATTTCATGTTGTTTATATTGCAATTGGTGAATTATTGTTTGTATTCCGATGTATGAAATTGATTGCGTGCTACGCGTCGTGTGTACGGGAAAAAGCTAATATAACCCTGCAAAACCCAGTCAAACGCCGTTTGAATTTCCAGCCAAAAAAGAAAGAAACGCCAGTGCCAATGCTAATTCGTCAACGAATATCTCTAATGTTCGTCTTGGTTCAGTCGGGAAGAGGATATAAAATGCTCAGCTCGCTGTATGATAGAAGACGTGTTCAGAACCAGTCTGTTTCATACAACCCGTTCCGCTGGCTCTCCCTCTGCAATAATAGGAACATTCAGACCTCGGTCGGGACTTTGCATAACCAGCTGCTCATGCCGCCTCGCTTGAAGGAAATCTGCCACACTCTTGATTAGGATGAACCACCCAACAATCATGAGAACATATGACATCCACTCTCCACCCGTCATCTCGGCCACGCCGCTGCCTTCAGTGGCGTCTCCAGACGTGAAGTCATGAGAGTTCGGGTCGGATGGGGCCGCATATCCGTCAGGCCCATTCATCATTGGAGGTTCGTCTTCTGCAGAACCCTTCATATAGAAGCCGTACTGGATGAGGGTGATGCCCAGGCCAGCGCGGGAACCATTCTTTGCGGCGTGCGTAGAGTGAAGGAGGTATGTGAGCAAGAAACCGACGAGCTGGAATGACGTTGAAATCATGCCGTTCCAGATGAATGAGAATACAGAGCCGACGGGCATGCCATCAACATACACCTCGTCGAGACCGCCAAGTCCAGGGGCAAGTATAGTCGTCTCCCAGTACGGAGGAGCAGAGTCGGCGGCAGCTTGTTCATAGGTCTGTCGATCGTTAGTTTAGATCTATCGCAGATTCAATAGTCAGTGGTTATACGTACGGGAGGGTGTTCATCCTTTTCAGAGGATTCGTTTGGCCGTTCGGGACGGGCCGACATGTTTGCAAAGACACCGTCTGTCCCTACACCGCCACCTACGGCTCTTCCCCTAGATGCAGCAGATACGATTGCAGGCGCTGGCGGAGGAACAGTATGTTGGATGATGGGTGATCCAGAGTTGGTACCGGCAGTAGACGTCGACGGAGTCGCGACTTGCCGCACCAGCCGCTGTCTATCGTCGACTTCGTCATCGCTATCATTGTCGCTATCAAATGCATCCGCAAGATCCGGATCCACTTGTTGTTGTCTTGCATGAGATGAGGCTCGTGATCGGAAAGAAGGTGGCGGTGAGTTCGGTGTAGCGAGCGGCTTCGGCTCGTCGCTCGAGTTGTGGTCGTCCTCGTCCTGGGCGTTGACCTGCTGTGAGTTAGCATCGCGTGGACTCCGCGCATCCAAGGAGGCAACAAGACGAACCCTCGCGTAACCTCCAGCCATGTTGGGCCGTCGGGGTACGTATCGCTTTTAGGTAGGGAAGTGTCGAGGAGTCGTTGAGCGGTCGGGCGGCGTTTGAGGGCAGCGCCGAAGTTAAATACAGTGGCAGGCCGGTCGAAAAGGAAAGCGCTGAGAAGGAAAGACAAACACCGCGCTGATAGCAGCGCACGTAAACAGTGAAGGGAACAGGGCGGTGGTAGTGAAAGGGATGAAGGCAAGACAACCACCACGGGGACAGCGAAGATGAAAGGACGGGTGGCGTCACAGCGACTGGGTGGGTTGACTCGTGAGCACTGCCCGGAGGGAGCCTGATGACGGGTGCCTCGGTGGGCCTTGGTGCGGTAGAACTGGCAGGCGGCGCGCGGACTCGTACTCGTATGCTTGGCTCAGCACGCATGCAGGGACTTTTGTTTCTGCCTAAGGCCCCATTGGCACTTAGCACTGTACGGCATGGACCAGCAACGCAGCACTTGCACAGTAACTGCACTGTATTCGCACGTTCGAGCAGACGCCTTGACGGCACGCCAAATCTTAGCTCGACATTTTTGTGTCGCAGAAACGGTTTCTGATACGCAGAGGCACAGCGCAACCACAACAATGTCACGCTCACTGGCAGTAAGTTTGCCCGGCATATTGTTATATTGAAGTGTCTGGCAGCCTAGAATACTGACAGTTAAAACAGCGCCGCATATATTCGGATGTCTTCGCGAAATGGCCGAAGCAAGACCTGCGGCCAGACTACCAGTTCCAAGATGTTCTTGGCAAAGTCGTTGATGCCCGGTTCCAAAACTACAAGCCATCTATGGAGCCAGAGGAAGTTATGAAGGCCAGAGCATTGCAATTTCTGGCCCAGGACAAGCTTATGAATAGGGTATGTTGAAGGGCGGCGCATCTGCTGTAGAATCACCACCACTGACGACAGACATGATTAGTACAAACTCAAGGGGCCGATGCTCGAGCCCAAGAGCCAGCCGACATACTTCGAAGACCTCGTACGAGAAATTGAAGAAGCGCCGAAGCGATCGTGGCTGGAACGACTGGGCAAGCGGCTGTCGGGCATGGTCCGACTCCAATAAATGGCGAACGAGGACAATGGAGTGCTGTACGAATAATCGATATGCATTTACTGGCGCAAAGGGATTGAGGGACATGTACTGAAAAGAAATACCCACACTACAATGATGGCACTATGGTTTTGAATCTAGATGGTACCAACTCGCATATTTTGCTTAATCTATACATTATACTTCTCATCACATGCCGATGTCGACACGTCTAAAGGTACTTGCGCTCTGGATCAACCTTGTCCATGAGCTCCATACTCTTCTCATACATTGTAAAGACGATGCCACCGCTCAGAACAAGTCTCACTAAGCGCGGCAGAGCTCCGCTCCAGAAAGTGAGGACGCCCTCCTGCTTGAGGATCATGCCTGCGCAGCGGAATGTATTGCCGTACATGCTCTTGGCCTCGGGACTCTGCATGCGGGTCTTGAGAGTATCCAGGGGCTGCGTCACGAACACGGTGACCAAGCCCGCCAATCCACCAATGGCAAAGGTGCCAACCGCTCCCAGCTTCTCGCCGGGAGCAGTGTATGATTCGGCCATCTGCTTGAAGAATGTGTACGATCCGAAGCGGGTGGCGCTGTTGGCAGACTGGCGCAGAGTTGTTGGGACGAAGCCTTGGAAGAAGCCTCGAATACCTCGTTCGCGGGCAATGATCGGAACGGCGTGGAGGAAACCGCGCATACGAGGCTTGGCAGCCTTTCTATCGTCAATGCTGTCGGGCGTAGTTAGCGTACCACTCGGCGCTAGACTCTCGATGGCTACATTAGCTTACAGTGTAGTCTTGATACTTTCCGTCGGCGTAACTGCGAGTAATGATTCTGTTACTCCTGCACCAAAGCCGGCGAGGACTGTTCGCGGACCGGTGAGCTTGCCATTGTCGTCGGCAAGAAGTCGCTTGTATTGGTCGAAGGCAACAAAACCTAGAGAGGTTAGCGCAGCACATACGGGGCTGGGTATTGATTGTTCACATACGAATACCGGCCTTTGCCGAGTTTCCGATGATCAGAGTCGTGCATCCAGCATACCACTGACTACCGAATGGTGGCCAAGGCAGCTTCTGTCCTGCCGCCAACCGCCGATTTAGTTGCGTTCGGGTCTTTGCGACTGTCGTCGTGTTAGTTCGGAGCGGAAGAATAAGAGCTGCTGTTCCAAGTCGAGTCGCGTATCGACAAGCACGGCATTCGTCAAAACGTACATTCGGCAGGATATGTAATTGCTATTCAACCACGTCAGTATGAGAAAGATGGGCCGAGGGCTAGGCTAGGCAAACCGTACCAATTTCAATTGCGCCGGCCGTTGAGCCTGCAATGATGGATCGCAGAGGACTCGGGCTCTTCTTTGTGTCGGGGTTCGACGACCCCTGTGCCTGAGCCGCCATTGTTGCTGTAGAATTGCTGGAATGATCAAGACTGAGGAATTGATGATGTTTTTGGCTCGGCTTTTGCGTGCGACCGTATGGTTAGGCCGAAAAGTGGACCGCCGGTACCGGTGTGCCAGACGAGCCTGTGACAGCTCCCAGCACCTGGAGGCCTGTAAGCACTGTAAATCAAGCGCTAAAAACTCCAGAGGTCGACACCTACCAAATGCAGTGCCGATAAGCCGCATAAATTGACGTTTCCCATGGCGGTTTAGGCTCTTTAATACGCGGCCTCAGGTTGAGCATCTGATAATAATAGCTATTCGACAGCGCGAGCTCGCCGTTGATTGCACTTGATGTGCATGGACGAAATTGACCTCATGGCAACATGACGGCAGCTGGACAGGTCCAGCGAGCAACGAAATCGGCCGCATATGCCGTCACACGTCGCTTTAGCACTGCCCCGGCAGATGGCCGTGCTGGCATCGATGCGCAATTGGTAAAGCGCCTCATTGCATCGCAATTTCCACAATGGAGGTCTCTACCAGTGAACCCAGTGGCGTTTGATGGGCACGATAATCGCACCTATCGCCTGGGCGATGCCATGTCAGTTCGGCTCCCCATTACGGCACAGCATGCGCTGGCTATTTCAAAGGAACATGAATGGCTGCCCAAACTCGCACCGCTTCTCCCCGTTCCAATTCCGCAGGTGATAGGGCTGGGCAAACCAGGCGAAGGATATAGCTCTCCCTGGTCCGTTCGTGGATGGCTGCAAGGCGAAACTGCCGATAGAGGTCATATCAAGGACCTGACATGCTTTGCCCAGCGCGTCGCCGAGTTTTTGACTTCCTTGCAGCGCATAGATGCTACAGATGGGCCTGCCGCTGGCGCACACAGTTGGCAGCGTGGAGCATCGCCAGGGTACTACGATGATGAAGTACAAGAGTGTCTTGCGAAGCTCGAGATGGTGCCGGAGACTACACCCATAGACCTACGCGCGCTGCGAGAAGTTTGGGCTGCAGCACTGTTGGCTAAACCACATAGAGTACCAGTGTGGTTTCACGGAGACGTTGCCAGCGGAAATCTACTCGTTGCGGATGGTGAGCTAGCGGCTGTCATCGACTTTGGTACGTGCGGTGTTGGCGATCCTGCCTGTGACCTTGTCGTGGCGTGGACAATGCTGTCCGGAGAAAGCAGGCTGGCATTTCGACAAACGGTAGCTCAGGCACCAGAAACATGGGCTCGGGCTCGTGGCTGGGCGGTTTGGAAATCGCTGCTGCTCTTGACGGCGGATGGCGCAAGAAGAACGAGCGACACATATATTACGAATGTGCGTATTCTGAAGAATGTCATCGAAGACCATGCTCTGTACGGAATATAACTATTATTTTTATTTGAATCAAAACGTCCACTCTGTAAGCTACAGCCGCGAGCTAAACTTTTTGGTCACAGCGTTTGCACCGCCACCGCGGCCAAACATTTGCCTGAGATCCTCTACCAACTGCTCCGGACGCTCGTGAGCTGCAAAGTGGCCACCCTTGGTGTGTGAGACTTCAAATACCACTGGACCCAGCAGACGAGCCCATAGTCTCGGCGGCACGACGACGTCCCTGGGGAAGAGCGAGACGCCGAGAAGTACGTCTGGCACATAGGCCACGCCCTGGGCGTACTCGTCAACTTGTGAATGCTTCGTCTCATAATAGATGCGCAAGCTTGCGGCGGGCCCCGCGACGGAGAACTGGTAGATGGAAATCCAGGTCAGAATCTCGTCGTCGTCCCATTGGTAGTTGTCGGTCCAGTCGTGGAGCTTCTCGTAGATCCAGCCGAGCAAGGCGAGGGGAGAGTCGGCTAGGGCGAAGCCTAGCGTCGACGGCTTTGTGCTCTGCTGCATGTTGTAGCCGAAACCCTCCTGGCGAAACCAGGTGGTGCGAGCGATGCCGGCCTTGTCCAGGGCGCTCCAGGGTGTAAGTGCCTGGCGCAGGTAGAGCAGAGGAGACTTGGAAAAGGTCGGCGCGCTGTGGACGCGGAGAAAGTTGACGTGCGATGCCAGGCAGTGCTTGGGATAGGCAGCTCCAACAAACCTGGTAATCATGAAGCCCCAGTCACCACCCTGCGTGACGTACTGGTCGTAGCCCAGCTTCAGCATGAGCTTATGCACCACCTCTGCGTACTGGGGGATGCTGAAGCCCTTTTTCTGGACGGCATCGGAAAAGCCAAAGTTTGGCAACGACGGTGCTACGACGTGGAATGAGGGAGCACCCTTCTTTGATGCCGTGAGGAGTGGCAGGATCTTGATGACCTCGTAAAAGCTCCCGGGCCCTGTATAAAGGGGACGACGTCAGTCAAACACGCACGGGCAAGGCAACAAGGGAAGTACAACTGACATCCGTGAACAAAGAGGAGTGGGATGCTGCCCGGTTTGGCGCTCTTCTGATGCACAAAGTGAATGTTGAGGGTGTCGAAGCCGTCCACGGGGATGGGCGTGGTAAACTGCGGCAGCTCATTCAGCTTGGCCTCTTGCTTGCGCCAGTCGAACCCATTGTGCCAGCGTTTAGCAAGACGCTGCACGTCGGTCAGCGGAGAGCCGTAGTTCCAGTCATCTGAAAATTCCACGGGCTCGGCAAACGAAGCGTCGGCGAGCTTAGACTTGAGGTTGTCAATTGCGGCGTCTGGGACGGCAATTTTAAAGGGCTTGATGTCATTGGCCATATTTGGAGATGCCCAGGCACGGTTCTAGCAATGTTGAATACAATATAATGTGTTTTTTTACGACTAGCAGAATACTGGTCGTGGTTGAATGGGCTTATATTGAGGTTGCCATGCGCCCTGCCGCGTTACATTGCCGATGCAATTGCATCATACACCCGCATTTGTCATCCGTTGAGCCGATGCTAGTGCGCTTGGTGCCGAAAGTGTGCGGTTATCATGCGCGGCAGCTGCGCGGCAGCTGCGCCGTGGCATGGATCAGACATCCAAATAAAGCGCATATCAGTTGCGAGGATTTTATCGTGAATGCAAGGCCGCAAAGTGTCGCAACAGATGCACGGGTTGAGTGCTGGCTAGTCACCCGCTGTTGGCGTTGGGTCATAAGCCGAGGCTACGCCCTTGGGATGGGGACCGGCGACTCTCTCCGCATGAAGGATACATGGAGTGAGATGATGGCAGGTTGAGAATGATGGGATCGGGCTGTGATATCGAGGGAAATTGCTTGTGTGGACACCCGAATTATTAATCACGGCTTCGATTCCTTTATTCAATATTTTGTCCCCGGTCTTTTTTGGGGACTGCTGGCATTTAATTATTCCAAGATTCATCAAGGTGGCATTTGGCGCGGGGAACGCCTTTCCCGGCGAGGGGATCGGTGGATCGAACGGTTGGGGAAACACAGCAGCCGCAGTTATCGAAGGGCCGCAGTGTTACCCAGAGCTGGCTCGGACAGTCGACTATTCCCGTCTCACTGTGTACTCGGCATGGGTATTGTCCACTAGGAACTCCGTACGGGAGCCATGCACTTGGCGGCGCGGCAGGGCCGGTTTATTGGTGGTGCGCCGCGAAAGGGCGCCGCAGGTTGTATGCCCTGTACGGAGTAGAGCAGCGCGAAGAGCGCTGACTGCACAGGACTCGTATTAATTACGAGCGTATTTTCTGCGGGATATTCCCGTCAAGACCTATTCTGGGATGGACATTTTACTGGGCCTTCCCGCCCCCGGGTACCAGCCCCGTTCAGCAGCGCTGACCGTTATGAAACCTGACCCATCGGCGGTAGCCTAAGTCGCTGGCTAGCCCGGTTTCTGCGCGTTACTCGTGCAGGCGGCGGCGTCTCAGCGCGCCCGACCGCCTTGTTTTTGCTGTACCTGGTACGAGTACTCGTAAAGTCGTAAAGTGCCTTACTGGTCGGGTCCAGCGACATGATATGCGGGCAGGTGACTCGGGAGTCATTCGGGCAGCAAGGGGGCGTTCAGCCGCGAGAGTGTGCTGCAGGCGACGGAATGTACTCCGTCCTCCGTAACAGGATGTCCTTTCCTTACCGTACCTTACCTAGGTAGTACTCATCCAGGCCCATGAAGCTTGGACTCTCTTCTGGCAAAGCACGAGGCCTTCTTCTTTTACCCCTTCTCCTACGCATCATCATTTTCATTTGCCTTTTATTCAAGCTCATACGGCCGCGCAGAGGTCCGTGTCGCACGCATCCGAGCCACTCCGCGGTACACCCACTCTCCCCCGAGGCGGAACCTTACTCCCTGTCTAGCTCTCCCGCTTCCCGCCTTCGTCCCATTTATTTCCTGCATCTTATCTGATCCGCCCCATCAGGCACTCTGCGCAGTCTCCGTACTCGTAAGCCGATGCCGATGCCGATGCAAATGACGGTCAGGCAATAGCCCAGTTTTTCTCGCCTCCTCGGTTTCCTTTCAGCGTTTGCATCTTTCTTCTCCTTGATCATCATCTTCATGCCGAAACCAACATATATTGTTACCTATTCTCTTTGAGCTTTGCACGACTATTGTGTTGTCAATACACTATCGAGCGAGTGACGGTGGCGCCCCTCGGCGGCACTCGGTGGTAGGCCATGATGAAGCCGTCTGGAGAGACACAGCCGCTTTTACGGCCCCGTACGCAGCAGGACTCAAACTCGTTTCCTGGGGGCCCGAGACATGAAGATTTGCTTTCTAGCCATGGCACCGCAAGACCGTCCTTTGCTGGGCCATCCCGCCGAGCCGCCGGTGTCGCGCGCATGGATGCTGTCACGGCTCGCCTAACGCCGACGCAGCGAGTTTGGCTCTTCCTCGGAATCTTCCTTGTCGGATACGCATACGGCCTCGAGAGCCAAGTTCGGTCGACTTACATGCCATATGCAACCGCTAGCTTCGACCTACACTCGTACCTCGCCACCATCAACGTCCTGCGCAGCGTGGTGGCCGTCGCCGCCCAGCCCACGGCCGCCAAGATTGCCGATGTCTTTGGCCGGTTCGAAGTCGTGGCAGTTTCGACTATATTCTACGTTGTTGGCATGGCCGTAGAGTCCACCGCAACGTCCGTCTACGCATTCTGTGTCGGCGGCATCCTCTACCAGATCGGCTATACATGCATCGTCCTGCTCTTGGAGGTTCTCGTGGCCGACTTCTCTTCTATGCGCGCCCGCGTCTTCTTCAGCTATATACCCGCACTTCCCTTTGTGATTAATACATGGCTCAGTGGTACAGTCACCTCGGCGGTCCTGCATGTTGCTTCCTGGCGATGGGGCATTGGCATGTGGTGCTTCATTTACCCCGTGGCGTCGCTGCCGCTGCTAGTGACACTCTACATAGTCGACCGCGACCTTGGTTCTCAGAAGCATCTTTCCGAAGGCGACGGCGCAGACGCTGTGAGAGTCGCAGACTTTCGAAAATGGAGCGTGGAGCTTTTTCACCAGCTCGACGTCTTTGGACTAGTTATCCTCGTGGCTGCCTTCAGCCTCGTCCTCGCTCCACTGACAGTGGCCGGCGGCACCGTATCGCACTGGCAGAATCCTCGAGTCGTTGCTCCGCTCACAGTTGGACTGCTCTGTATTCCAATATTCATTCTGTGGGAGCGCTTCGGGGCAAGAACGCCTCTGGTGCCGTTTCATCTCTTGGCTGACCGCGGAGTCTGGGCAGCGCTAGCTGTTCGCAGCCTTCTCAACTTTGCCTGGTATTCCCAAGGCAACTATTTATATACAGTTCTCGTCGTCGCATTCGACTTCACCATTGAGACGGCCACCAGGATCCTGTCCTTCTTCTCCTTCTTCGGGGTTGTCAGTGGCATGTTGGTCGGCCTCGTAGTCTACAGACTACGCCGCCTTAAGCACATCATCATCGGTGGAACCTTGGTCTTCATGTTTGCCTTTGTGCTTCTGATTCTCAATTCTGGCGGCGCATCAGACAAATCGCGCTCTGGTATTATCGGTGCCCAGATTCTACTTGGCCTAGCGGGCGGCCTCTTTGCCTATCCCACGCAAGCCTCGATCCAAGCGTCTGCAAGCCGAGACCACGTCGCCGTACTGACGGGGCTTTACCTTTCATTTTACAACGTCGGAAGCGCACTGGGAACGTGTCTGTCTGGTGCAATCTGGACCCAGACTCTCTACCCGTCGCTGGAGTCGAATCTGGCGTTCCAGCCAAACGAAACCCTCGCACGGGCGGTATACAACAATCCATTTAAAGTGGTTGAGGGCTACCCCGTCGGCACGGAGATACGAAGCGCAATCATAGACAGTTACCGGTATGTGCAGAGTCTGCTCTGCATAGGTGGCCTCTGCGTGTGCGTGCCGATGATTCTGTTTGCCTTGGCGCTCAGGAACCCGAAACTCTCGGACAAGCAGGTCCAGGAGGAGGCGGAGAATGCCGTCGAAGAAGCCAGATATTAGATGACACCCAGATTCCAAGGGCTTTGCTTTCTGAAACGTACATTGCATCTCTTCGGATAGCTTTCAGCATGTGGCAATGATACCCCTACTGCAATTACACTTGTTTGCTCTTTACAGAATCGTTTTACAGCATTACATACACAGCAAGCGCACACTCCTTAGTTGCAGAGACATTCTTGTTTACTCTGTGGATAATCAGTTTTATAGAATAGTTTTTAAATTTGCTAAATTTTACCTCTTTCTCAGCTGGCCCATGTACAGTATGAGTGATGCCATTTCGCCCCTTCTGTTACCTTCTCTACGCAGGCGCAAATGGGTCGTTGGTCGGGTCCCGATTCCTCACGTATTCCTGGACGCGGGCAATGTCATCGGCAACCTTGGCACCGTATTGATCCTCAACAAAAGCGTAAGCCATGTCGATACCGGCAGAAATACCTGATGAAGTCCAGATATTGCCGTCCGTGAGCCAGCGTGCGCGGCGAATCCAGTTGACCTCAGGGCCCTGAGTCATAACCTATGTGTAGCTGTGTTAGTGCGGCAGAGAAGGAGGAAACCAGGCATGGTTCTGTCGTCGGGACACATCTCTCACCCAGTCAAACGACAGCTTATTCGACGTTGCATTCCTCCCATCCAGTACACCAGCTCTCGCAGCGAGCGCAGACCCTGTGCACACCGTGAGCAAATACCGCAAGCGCGGGAACCTCTCGCGAATGAGGTCAACAAGAGGCTGCGTCGCCTCCATCTCGCGCGTGCCCGCGCCGCCGGGGACGATGAGGACCTCAATGTCCTCCGGGGCCGTCGCAAACGTGTGCGTCGGCACAATGGACTCGCCAATGGAGCCCGGCCGTGTCTTGACGAGCGAGGTGACGGGCTGCGTCGTCGGCGCCAAGACGGAGAGCTCGACGGGGCTGTATCTGCTCAGGACGAAGAGCACGTCGAGCGGGCCGAATGCGTCCAGGACCTGGAAGCCGTCGAATAGGGCAATGGCGTATTTACTGGGTGGTGGCATGGCTTTTTTTACGGGAGCGCGTTTTGGTCTGATGTAGGTGTGACGACGAGCTGAAGCGCACCGGGCGGCGTTGGACTAGCTTGCTCTTGCATCGTGTATACACCACCGCGGTTGCACAGCCTTCTTGTAAGACGACTTCAGTATCAAAATAACTAAACGTACCCTTGGCGGAAATACTTGATAATCTAAAGGACAGATTTGTTGATACTACCGGGGCAGCTGATCACTGTTATTAATTCCAGGCTGCAGTTTAAGGCGCAGACGATGCTGAAGCCCGTCATATTACACCTTGGCATAGTTGTGCGCCTCACTTTCCCGCGCCGCCTGGGTCTTTACTCGTAGCATTTCTTACCAGAGCCAACGTGTACTCTTTTATATCCCATCCAAAAGAGAGCCCTGAGGTGGTTGCACCCACGCATAAACGTGGAATATGCGTTAGAGTCATGATTATACTCAAGAAGTGTCATGAGTATTTTTTCTTTAGAGTCTTTGAAGAGTCATTTGTATATAATGGCCACGCAAGGATGCCATCTGCTAATAGTTCGCACTCAACGCTCCTAGTTCGCATACAGCCGTCGCGCCCCATCCAGGCATTGCCCCAGCTAAAAATAGTGTGGATCAGCCCCAGAACGGGCCGTGCCACAGGCTTTCCAAGGGGCAAACTGCTCTGAAGCAGGCTAGGGTGACTCGCTAGAACACCAAAACGCCTCCCCCAAGCTTGCCCGAGTATTTCCACTTCAACCCGGTGTTGCCTTGAGAGCGCCAGGCGGAAATGAAATCGCAACGGCAGATGTATGAAGGAAACCAGAAGCTGGAGCCACTACCAAAGGGCATCTCCGGACGGGCTTTCCGAAGGCCTCTCCGAAAGATGCCCACGCGTCAAACTGCGATCCGACGCTGCGCCGCAGATGACTACCGCACTGGGTCACAGCTGACAGCCGGCATCCCACTCTAGCGCTGGTCGCCCCGGGGTTGCCTGGCCCAGCTGATATCAACACCCGACGCCCACCTCCCAGCACCGAAATGATCTAAAACTGTCTTATCTGCCTTTGCGGAAGTCGATCTGAACCCCTTTCCACCATCGTAAGACGACCCGGACGCCACTGCCGGCAACCGTAAAACCATCAACCCATTCGCCGTGGCTTCTCGCCGTTGCCCTGCACGCCGCCCGCCGCCATGGAGGCCAGATTCGCCGCCATCGTGGCCGACGCGGCGAAAAAGTACTCGGATGCCTCGAGTAGGCCCCTGGACGACTACATGTCGCCGCCCATGCGGTCTGTGGAGGACCTGAAGAAGCAGCTGGACCTGCAAAACGACAAGTTTAAGCAGTTCCGCGCCAAACGCCATCACATCTTTGCTGCCCTGTCGACTGCGTTTCTGCCCGTGGAGATTATAGGCGAAATGGCTGCGGGTGCTGCTGGAGCGGCCTTTGCACCCTCTCAGAATATATTCGCGGCCGTCATGTATTTAATAAACGCCGCTCACAACGTGTCGTCCATGTACGACAACATTATCGAGCTCTTTGACCAGCTCAAGGTACGACCCCAACGCCGATTTGCCTTGTGGCGTCTCTTACAGGAGCTCATGACTAATTTTGCTGCAAACAGGATTTTACTGCGAGACTGGACGTGTATATACAGCACAAGATATCACCGTCTCTGCGCGAAAAGCTCGTCGACATCTTTGCAAGCCTCTTTGAGATCCTCGTGCTGTCTACCCAAGAGGTGCGGCGGGGTCGGCTCAAGGCGTACTTTAAACGGCTGTTTGGCGCCGAGAGCCCTGTGCAACCTGCTATGGACAAGCTTAAGTCCTTGACTGTCGGCGAGGAGCGCCTGGTTTTGGCAGAAACGTATGGTGGCGTCTCCAACTTGAATGACACCACGGACCGGGTAGAGAGCCTCGTTACTATGGTTAACGAGAATATTCGGAACCTCAGATTGGATCACTTGGGCCAGATCGACCTCATTCAACGGGACAAACTAAAGACGATCCTCGAGCCATCCCCGTTCCCAGAAGACTTTTATTCTGCCTTTAACAAATCTCGCATTCCAGGCACCGGCGACTGGATTCTCAAGGATGAGACTCTGCAAGCCTGGATCCGAGGCGACAAACGCTACCTCTGGATCGGTGGCAGTGCAGGTAAGTTGACAAGGGAGCCCTACACATTACAAATGTCATGGCTAATAGTTTCCCCAGGCACCGGAAAGTCTTTTCTCACGGCTCGCATCATATCGTGGGCTGTAGATAACCTGCATAATTTCGCCTACTTCTTTTTCAGAGAAAACAACCCCGAGACCAAATCTGTCGTCCAAGCCTTGCGCGATATTGCATATCAGTTAAGCGAAAGTGATGCGTCATACGCCAAAGCTCTTGTAAACAACTTGCAGAGCAGCGACGAGATCAAGACTGTGGCCAGCGCTTTTCGACAACTTCTAGTGCGACCACTGCAAGATCCAGCGTGGAGCAAGCCGACCTACATATTTCTGGACGGAATCGACGAAGCATACCGTGACGACATCAAGCAGCTTCTGTTTCAACTTGCCCCAGGGGAGGACATGGACATGGAAAATTCCTACCCCAAGCTTCAAGTGGCACTCGTGGGACGATCATACATGTCCGAGTCGGTCGCCTCCGCATTGGACCCTCAATCCACAGGAGACGTATTTAGCACGCTGCAAATTACTACGGATCGCAGTTCTGTGGATGTCGCGGCCTTTATTTCATCTGGCGTTATGCAGTCCAGAATCCTCACCCGTACCAGCGTGGCATTCAAGGATCAAGTCATCAAGGCAATGGAGGAGCAGGTTGACGGACTCTTTATCTTGGCCAAGTTTATGTTGGCAGAGTTAAACAGAAAGCGCCACCCTCGATCCATCTTGAAGAGCCTTGAGACGTTCCCAAAAGAAATAAATGGCATGCTGTTACGTACCATTGAGAGCTTGTCGTCCACAATCTCACCAGAAGAAGCCGAAGATTTGAACGAAATGCTTCGCTGGGTAGTTTGCGCCGAAGAAGCATTGACTCTTGAGCAGCTCGAAGCTGTCCTTATTCTACAGTTTGGAGATCCCCCGTTTCGACTAGAAGAAACACTGCGTGGGCAGTATGCATGCTTTTTTGAGCTGGAGCGCGAGGACGGTCTCACGACTGACGATCTCATCAAGGACTTTGAGAGGAAGCAGCGCGTCGTTAAGAGAGACGGCAGCCCCATGTCAAAGTCTAGCCCAGATAGGCGAGTCAGCCTCGGGGAGATTATAAGTGGTGGAAGGGGCCTCAGCCCGAGGGCGATGAGCGAGACGAGGCGACGTTCCAGCAATTCCTCAGGAGGCTCCAGTTCACCACATAGCCCGACTCGAGGCATTGATTTGCTCCTCACCGGCAGCGAAATGGAGTTTCGCTCGAAAAAGTCGACAACCTTTGTCGCGTTCTTCCACAGCACCGTGCGTGAATTCTTTCGCAACTACTCGTCCAATGTGGCGGCTTCGCTCATCAGCCCGACTATTAAATTCGACAACGTCGCAGCCCGACTGCACATTGTCAAGACCTGTCTGAAGATATTCCTTGATAAGCCATGGTTCAACAGATACGAACTGGGTCAAGGGAAGCAGGCCATGAAGCAGTATGCGGCATGGTATTGGCAAGAGCATATTGCCGCTCTGGATCCCGCTACGGTCTCCGCAGAGGATAAAGCACTTCTTGGGCCGCAATTGTACTCAATGCTCAATGATGAGGCAATAATTAATGATTGGAGCATCATGTATCTAAAGAATGGCGAAGGCTTGGAGGTGCTCAACGACGACAATATCCAGGGCCTGCTTCGCTGGTTTGCCGACCCCGATGTCGTGTCCAGCCTCGAAGGTGCCGCCAAGGAATTTGCCGTATCTCTCGCCGACAAACCTCGAAGTATCTGCCGACAGATTGGCTGCCGCTATGCAAAGGCCTGGCTCGATGCTGACTTCCAAGGCTATATCCCGACAGTGTTTTGCT
Organism: Lecanicillium sp. MT-2017a; assembly: GCA_003056585.1. Classification (NCBI taxonomy): domain Eukaryota; kingdom Fungi; phylum Ascomycota; class Sordariomycetes; order Hypocreales; family Cordycipitaceae; genus Lecanicillium; species Lecanicillium sp. MT-2017a. Next base: position 221,243 of record PXYN01000192.1, on the reverse strand, counting down.
TTGACATTGTCCAGAGCGCCGCTTTGATGGACGCCGGCTACAAGTGGTCACACTCCAAGGGCCACTGGCTGGAAGTTTCTCTTGACGATAGAATTGCCATGGCAGTTAAATGGGCTGCCTACAAGGAAACTGGTTTCTCACAGCGCCGCATTGGGAGCACATACCTCGCCCTCGGCAAACACGAAAAGGCACTAAAGTACTATGACAAGGCACTTGAACTAGACAGTAGTCGAATATTTACCTATGGTAGAATCGCTTACTGCCTATCCAAGAACGGCCGTTATGGCGAAGCCTTGGACCTGGCGCTGGAGTGCATCGGTATCGAAGAAGAGTGTCTTGCCAGGCGAGAATGGACAGGTGATGCGCATCAGAGAGCCAAGTGGCGGCTGTACAAGAACTACTTTCTTGCTGCCAAGTGCTACTATCACACATTGAAGATTGAGGAAGCCTTACCTTATTACCGCAAAGCCATTGATGGGGCAATGGGCGTCAAGCTGAATCGCTCAGAGCTCTTTGAATCTGAAATCGCCTACCTGGAGGTCCTCTACAACGAAAACCTGCACGGCGACATGATGGCTCTTGTGCAAGAAATGTCGCTGCAGATTACCAAAAAGACAAAAGGGCAAAGTCGATTGGTAGAGCTCATCTTGAGCCAGTTTAACAAGAGACTCATCCTGGACTGGATTCCGAAGGCAGCCAGCAAAACAGGCCAGGCCGAGTTTATACTCGACGCTCTGGAGCTATCGATCGGAACAGCGCACGACCACCGAGACCCTGTGGTGATTCTATACCTTCGCCTAGCATACGGAGCTGCATGCGCGTACAGCTACCTAATTGAAGATGCCATTACTGTGTTTGAGCAGATTTCGCTTGTCGAGTATCGACCTAGGGGCAGCATCATCACGAGACAGGCGTACGCCATCTCGTTCCAGAAATTGGCGGGCATGTACAAAATGCAGCTGCTCCACGCTGGAATCAAGTCAAACGATGCGAAAGCCTGGCTAGAAAAACTGGAGGAAGTACGTATCCAGCAAGACGAACACCAACACGCCGACACTCCGGCCAACATTCGAGGATCCGACATCAACACTGCCGCAATATATCTCGGGCTCGTCTATCGTTTGTTGGGAAGGAGGGAAGAGTCCTTTACAATACTGAAAAGCCTGATTCAAGAAAGCTTGGGACTTTTAGCAGACTCTGAGCCGCAGAATGACGCATATGCCTTGGACAATCTGCTCTGGCTCCTGGCTGCGGCAGGGGATGTCGAACGGGCCAAGTCGCTGGCGCAGTCCATGCGTCGCGTCAACCCAAACGCCTCGCTGACGACTCCCGGGGAATCTCCCGTCCTGCAGAGGCTGGAACCAAAGCTGCCAGACATTCAGCTCTCGGACAGAAACTGCGTCCAGTGTCTGCACAATATTCCCGCCAGCGATGACTTTGCGATTTGCTGCTTCTGTCTCGAGTGCTTTTGCATGACGTGCCTACAGAATATTATCCAGGCACCTGGTAATAAAACCGCCGATAAACGACCAAATGTTATCTGTCTGAGTGACCACGAGTGGTTCATTGTGCCGCCCTTGAACAGAACCTTGCACACGGGCGAAATACTTGGTGTCGTTGGGGAGATTCAGTTTTTTAGCAGCTGGTCCGACGATCTCCGAAAAGACTGGGCCGATGATGAATTTGAGCCTACTCAGGAGATTTGAGCCTATAGAGACAGTTTAATGTATAGAGCAAAATATCAATAAAGTGTAATACAGAGTTTACGCAATGCCGCATTACGACGTTGTGCACAAGCGAACTGATACGCTATTAACCACACATAATGCTACTAGGTGACTGACTCCTAGCATGAAATACTTGCACGAAAACTTTGGTACTACACGTCGCCGCGCCGTTGCCGCTCTATAAGTGCCTGAAACCAGTATGACCCTACAACTGCCTAGACAATACAAATGCGCGGACTGTAGCACTGCATTGTATAAAGTAAATAATGTAACCTTGTCTATGCCGGAGCCATCGTCACGTACCCTATGTACAAAAAAAAAATTTCTCTGTACCTAGAAATCTTGTAGTTGCACATATCAACAACGCAAGACCAACTCATTTAAGCCATATATTACACTTATAAAGACTTAATAAGCGCGAAATAGAGATAAAAAAAATAAAGAATAGCTTAAACGTTGGCTAATTGTAACTAACGGTAAAAGCCTGCAAAAAAGGCAAAAAAGATAACATCCTATTGGATGTTGGCGGTCTCTCCCGCCGGGAATTGAACCCGGGTCTCGAGCGTGACAAGCTCGCATACTGACCACTATACTACGGAAGACGTCCTGGCGCCGTTTGATCGGCGCCGTAGTTAGGGTTTGGATTGTGAAAGAAAGCAGGCTTATTGAGGGCTATAGACCTATGGAGCGGCAACCCACTTTGGTATCCACTGCAATTAAGGCACGGTCTGTTTGTGCCGACAGTTACTATGGTATTAGGTTGATATAGTATGAAGAGCTTTACATCTTTAAAGTCACAGAAATGTAATGGTTAGTTTGTTATTGCTGTTGAATAAGATTGTCAGTCAACCAAGAACTTGCCAGTTAGTACTGACGTAATATTTTCAGCCAAATTACAACTCAACGACGTAACCAGGCTTTGCGGCTAGTACATCACCTCCATACGACTGCTTAGCGCGAAGCATTGCCTCCCGACTGTCATTGCCAGGCCAAAAGTGCGTTAGTAGCAGCCGACGGGCGTTGGATTTGGCAGCCCAGAACCCGGCTTCGCTGCTGGTCATCAATTTTCTATCTTGGGCCTTTTTTGCCAACTCCCCGACCCTGTCTGTGGCCTCCACGATGAATAAGTCGGCATTTTTGCCTAGCTCTGCCAGCAGTGGCGTGGGGCCAGTATCGCCCGTGTAGGCCAAAACGAACGGGGCGCTACCCTGTGAGACAGCCTCCAACCTTACGCCGATATTAGGTACATAATGCGGCAAAAGTAGGCCAGAAAGTGTAAAGGGACCGACGGTATGCGAACACCTATCGTATAGCGTATGGACGTCAAAGACCCCGTGTATGCTCACATCTGGTTCTAGATTGGTCATTTGCGAGACGACGCTTGCGGGACAGTAGAGTGCCGTCTTGTTAAACTGCTGATCCGGGTCGGCTCCGTAATGCAGCAGGCGGAATAGACCATGAAGATCGAGCCAGTGGTCGGGGTGGTCGTGCGTAATCACAATGGCATCTACACGGCCGTTGGGCCTGTGTGAGAGGAGTTGTTCAAGCGTGCCGTAGCCCAGGTCAAGGACAATATCCAAGCCGTCCCAATTTAGCAGGAAGCCTGAGCACGGGTTTCCATGGGTCGGATATGCTGCTTGGCACCCGAGAACGTTGAGTTGTCGAGGCATAACAAAGGTTTGGCCGTCTCTGGTCCTACATCAGATGCAGCTTGTACTGCCGATCGGGGAACTCGAATATTAATAGCAGCAACGAGTGGAGTTCCCGGGTGCAGCACGATGAAAGGGCGCGCCTGATCCAGGCGCCCTGTAACCACCTGGAGCCAGAAACCTGTACTAGCCTAGACGCAAAGAACTGAAACTAGTGGCTTTGTGCGCTGAACGGGCTAATTCCACAGTGATGGGCCGCTACTTTTAATGTACGCAGCGCGAAATCTCTTTTTCCAAGAATACACAGAAATGCGTGCCAGTTCCTACGAGAGAAAACTTATTTAGAGCCCGACAGCTGTTGCTTGCAGCTTGTTCCTTGAATACCGTGATACTGTTTCCTTCGGACTTCTAGAACCCGCAGTCAGGATACACCAGCCTGTATGGTGGGGACGGGAACATGACCCTGCTGCAACGGCTAACGGCGTTCACCGTGTGAGAATCACCTGAGAGCCCACTTTGACATAAACGTCGGCCCAAGAGTCTTAAACTCAAACAAGTCGCATATTACATCTCGACGGGCATACAAGATCGCATAATTGAAAATACCTTCCATTGAGGACGAGTTTGGCCCATCCGTTCTTCGCTACGCTGCGCCCCTTATTTCAACACACACAATCGCTCTGCGGACGCAATCATGAAACTGAGCAACAAGGTGGCAATTATCACAGGAGCAAAGCGCGGTATTGGCCTCGCCATTGCCGCGCGCTTCACTGCCGAAGAAAGTATAGTCGTACTTGCGGACATCATCGACGCCGAAGAAGAGGCAGCCAAACTCCGGGAAGGCGGCCGCGATGCAGCCTTCATTCAAACCGATGTTACCCAAGAAGCGAGCGTTCGTGCTCTGATTGAACAAGTCAAGCAAAAGTATGGAAGGGTGGACGTGCTTGTGAACAATGCTGGTATCGAATTTGCCAAAACAATTGTCGATACTAGTGTGGAAGAATGGGACGGACTGATGGCGGTCAATGCGAAAGGCGTTTTCCTCTGCTCTAAATGGGCTATACCAGTAATGAAGGAGCAAGGAAAAGGTGTCATTATCAATGTTGCTTCCGAGCTTGGCTTGGTTGGAGAAGCCAACGTCGCTGCGTACTGCGCATCCAAAGGAGCCGTCGTGGTGCTGACCAAGGCAATGGCGATCGACCACGGCCCGCAAGGCATTCGTGTCAACTGTCTCTGTCCCGGCCCAGTCACAACCCAGCTTCTTGAGGATGTATTTGCGAGCAGTGACGATCCAGAGGGGTTGCGCAAAAAGTTTGAGGCATCCACCGTCCTCAATCGCCTTGGCAAACCAGAGGAGATTGCCAATGCCGCAGTTTTCCTGGCTAGTGAAGATTCAGCATTCATGGCAGGGACGAATCTGGTTATCGATGGTGGTTGGACAGCGCGCTAATATTACAGGATAGTTAAACATGTTCTAGTAAAAAGCTTCATCCAGCGCACCTCTTGGATCTTGAGCTTAGCCGCTGTCGTCTTGCAGCTGTGCCTCTCCACCTTCGAAGCATGGCGGATGAGCATTTTCTACATGGACTTGTGCGCGCGACAAACACTGCCGAAGGATTCATGTCGGCGTCCATAATTACAATAAATATTGTCCAAAGCACCGTGGTAACCGACTATCATGTAAGCGCTAAGCAACCCCGCAGCAGAAGGAACTTTACTATCCGTATGATCCTCCGGGCTTGACGGTGCAACTGTGCATATATAAGTCTCCGCAGGAGCCCAGATTATTACAGAGGCTGGGCTGTAAACGCAACAACCTAAACAATTTAAAGTCACCATTGAGAACAGTCACAATGCAGCTTTCTAGCGTTATTTTCACCGCCGTCATGAGTTTGGCCATGGCTTTCCCAAGTGAGGACGCTTTGGAACGCCGCGTAAGTTTTTCACCATCGACAATACAAGTAACTCTTTGAACATGGCTGATATTCATCTATTTATAGGACTGCGGGCGACAAGGTGACCCCTGTGGTAGCGGTGCTGACTGTTGCGCCCACTACCTCTGCGCCGGCACGCACGGCTGCCAGCATATCCGTTAGACCTTGTTTTGTGTCCAAGCCCGCTACTATTTAAATAGTTTTTAGTTAAAAATGGCCTATGTTTGAATATATATTTACAAGGCTATAGGTTTACTGTGATTGCAAATCAGTACTTGCCTGTGTTGTGAGTGACTGCGTGGTAGAAACTACAGCACAAAGTTGCGCAGCATGCGGCATTAGAACGGAGACGGATTCTATAAACTCTAACGCCAGTTAAAATGAAACTCAGGCAATTTATGCGCAAGAAGCGTCACTTCCACGGACTGTTCACTCAGTGCAAATGGCTATTACGATGATCTGGTCTCAGCAGTAAGTCAGCCTAGTTGGTACATCTAATAATGTATTTAATCCGCAAAATCTATAGACAACTTAATGACTTGTTTTATCGGTAACCCAAATTCCCTTTTAACCTAGTTCGTAAGGATTGCGAAATTTTGGCACTGTGTGCTCTTTAGAAATACAAAAAAACCCTCTATGGGCCGACTTGTGCAGGGCGGCGTGTCTCGTTCATGGAAATATGGTTTCGTGACCAACTCGTCGGACTCACCCGGAGTCTCAGGTGATGGCGTAGTCTGGCCAGCCCGAGGTGTCAACACCGACTAAGCTATTCCTTCGGTCCTGCCACATAATCATCTGCCTTCTATGGTACACTCTGACAATACCCAGAAGGCCCTGATGCTTGTTTGAAACACACGAATCGACGTCACCTTCGGTGACTGTCTTGCATTTACACTGACCGCCACCGAATTTGTATCTCTCCTCGATAGAAGGGAATAGGATGCTAACTCGAAGCAGGCCACTCCAATCAGGAGCAAACGCGAGCGGCAGCAAGTCCCATTTAGCACGGTTCTCAAGGCGCTGCGCCCGAAGCGCTGATCGTCTCTGCTCAAGCGCAGTAATGGAACAGTCTCGAAATTTTTGACAGTTACATCGCTCAGGGTTAGGCCGGGTTCCATCGTCTATTTTAATAGATACAATGGACCTCTTTGACGAAATCGGGTCCCTCGTAAACAGAACGAGTAGCGGATTCCTTGGGGGCGAGCGAATTATTCCGTAACCTGTGCTGGCATGCCTTCCACTAACAGTAACAGCTTTGGTATCATCGGGAATCGAGCTGTTTTGACTTGTAGTAGACAAGGCAGTGTCCGATAAGCTCGAGAAAATGCTGTTTGCACAGCTTGAAACTCCCGGATCCGAGACTGTTGATGGCCGAGACCTGGAACTGCCTAGACCTTCACTCGTTTCTCTTTCATTATCGGCCTGCATGTACATCGTCGACGGTATCCAGATTTGAACAGTAGCATTCTCCTCAATTAGGTTTGTCTGGCCCTGTCGAACAAAGGCGGCTACAGCTTCGGGTCTTGCTTTGGTCAGACTCGATCCTGCTAAGATCAGAATTGAATCAACTCACTGTGTATAACCGGCAACTACTTTGTACCCTGTTAAAGCTTCTTGAAAAGATAGAATGTCGGTTTGTTGTAAGAAAACGTAGCTGTGGAATGTCTGGTTCTCTTCAAGGATAATTTCCAGCGGAGAAGACCTTCCCTTTTCATCTACCGGGTCTGCATAGATCGGAATAAAAACAGCAGTTCGGATATTAAAGTCCACCAGCTTCGGTTCCGAACTTGTTAAGTCGTCATGAGTACCTGTCGAATCGATAATGCGAAAGTAACCATCAGAGTCGACCTTCCGCAAGAGCCGCATGGTTCTCCAAGTCGACGCCGTTGATTCGGGAACAAGTGATCTGTATCCATTGAATCAGCATAGTTATATAAAAGAGTAAAAAGAGAAACCTTACATCTCCAATATGCAGTCGTATTCTCCCCTTCGAACCTCTCTCGACCTTGTCAATGTTGGTTCTGGCGTAAAACGAAAGCAGAGCATGTCATCTCCGCAAGTCGAAGTGTCAGGTGCAACCAATTCAGTGTTGAATCGACAGCACTGGTGTGATAGTTTCTGAGATGATCATTAGCAAGCAATAACAATAAGAGATAAGAAAAGCCGACTTACTTCTTCCAGTGCAGCCACATATCCAGGCCAATGTGACATTCTCGGCATATTCTGCAATTTGTCGTAGCTTTTTACCCGCTGGATGATGAATTGGCATTTAAGCAGCTCGATATACTGTGAAACTGGAGGAGTCGTCTGTGAGTCATATGGGCGAGGTGGAAATTGTATAGTGCTCTTTTCGAAGTGGATGAGAAAACAGTCCGTCAACTCCTGTAATGTTATGGGCTGGTCCATTCTATCACCCTGACAGCGCTCAAACATGGCGTCTAATTTGCCCAATAATGCGTCAGAAATTCTGACTGAATGAAGCTCTTGCCCATATTGCACATGGAGTGCCCTGGCGACATCGGGAAAACAGTGCTCAATGAGGGTGTTTATATCCCTTCTAATGCCCAAGACATCCTTGTGTAAGCCCGTTAGTCTCCTCACCAAATCTGCATGGATTTTACTGATTAGGTCGCTGCGTGGAAGTGTTGTTAGTAGTGTGGATTTAATGTGATTCGTACTATAGCGAATTAGCTGGCTCCATACTCACATCTCAAATGGCTTTAGCAAGTGCTGAATGCGAGAGTTGTGCATCTGGATTCGGCCACGTAGGTGCTCAACTTGAGGCATAGTATTGATATTCCACCGGATGTTTTGAACTGGGCCCGTGGTCTGGTCGTAGCGCTTATTCTTTGCCAGCAACTGGTAACATTCGTTCAGTGTGGCTTCATAGTCGCCGATGATCTCGTCCAGCGACTTCATGTCACAGCCCAAGAAATCAGTCGCCCTGGCCCCATGCTCGCGAAGCGATAACTGAGTCTGTTTGACGGTTTCCGTGAGGGTTTTCAGGCTAGAGTGCAAGCTGAGCACCTCAGAGCCGAACGCGCGATAAGTTTCACCTTCCAAATATTAGCTACGAGCAAGTAGACATGCATTTCAGCCCCCCTTCTTCCCGCAGCAGAGAAGAAATCAGATAAATTCCGTCAAGAAATAAGCTAGGGTGGCAATAGAGTGCACGCGCGTACTAGATATCACCGACGACGCGCGTGCATATTGCCTGGCTGAACCCGCGGGGATGTGGTGTAGTACCAACCTGCATTGTTTTCAGAAGCCCATCCATAGTTCCAAACAGTCCAGGCAAGCTCAGTAAACTTGATTGCATCGCCAACTTGAATTAGCCCAGACATGGTAGCGGAATCATTGAAGAGAGTGGGTTGGGTTAGGCGACTGTTCTAGAAGTTACGTGGAGGCAGCATGCATCTCTGTATGTCAGCGATTGACCTGGCGGCCTGCAGGTTGGATAGTGAGGCGCGGCCTGCATAGTACCCTGCACAACCAACGCATACTTTTTTCAGCTCAGAGTGTCACGTTCCCACTGAAATGCAAGGATGGTAACACAGCCACATCGAATTCCCGGGAAGATGGCAGATTGTAGCTGAATGCTAGGCCGGGTGTTGTGACACCGGTGTGGAGGTGCAGCTTATTTAGCTGTTTCCGTGGCACTTAACAAGTAAGCAGCTGCGACGAGCAATTTATCCTTCTGACATCTCCATCCTTTCCACATTTTACTTTACCACTTGATAGCGTGAGAAAACGCTCGATCGCCTACTATGGAGCCCAGAATTGGTGCTGGCGAGGTTCGCCACCGTCAACAACAACCTGAAGACGACATAAATTATAGAAGCAGCGAATTGCTCACTACAGTGCTTAACATGCCGATCGACAAAAACCGCATTGTTACTCGTGCGCCAGAAGAACCGTTCCGCCTCACATTTGTTGATGTTACTTGCCTCTTGGTAAACAGAGCAATAGGTAGGCCCGCACCGACACGAGTAGAGATACGTTGTGGTAACCTGAGTAAATATGTAGGAACCGGCATCTTTAATGGCCCTCAGGAAGTAATGAAAGGTGTCCAAAGTCCTGGAGTTGCCGTCCTCCTTTGGGTTTGCGGTTGTATCTATGGGTTCGCCGGTGCACACGTGTTTCTTGAGTACGGGCTTAATGTCCCTCGATACATAATCGACGGCATCGAGCAATCAGTACCGCGGTCCGGAGGGGAGCTTCACTATCTTCAGTATGTCTTCCCCTGGCCAAGATACAAAAAGGGTACGGTATTGCTCAGTGGTGTCATGTTTGGCATCTCTTTTATTTGTATCGGTAATATGGCAAGTAACTGCATAGATTGCGCCGTGCGACTCATCCAGATTGCCAATCCGGAAGAAACAGACCGTGGACTCATTCGCGGCATCGCCATACTAATAGCGACTGTCACCTGCTTCATTCATGCGTTTTCTAGACGCGGAGGGATCTTCCTCAATAATATTCTTGCTGGGATTAAAGTTTTATTCCTCGTCTTTATTATTGTTTCTACCTGGGTTGTTGCTGGAGGGCGGTCCGGCATGGCAGCTGTCCGAAGAGATACCGACGCCAATACGTCAAGTCTGCGAGACTCGCAAGGGCCAACGAATCATTCACAGGCCTTCCTTTTCGTTAGTAAGTGAATCGACCTTGAAAACGATACACTGGCTAACTGAAAATAGTATTTGCGTTTTTCGGGTTTGATCAACCGAGTTATGTAAGGCACGTCGCGCCCGCCTTGACATCTTTCTACGATTGACACTTTTACTAGGTGCTGGGGGAAATTAAGCATCCGCGCAAAAACTTCCCAAGAGCTATGTGGTGGGGAATGGGAATTGTTTCGGTGCTCTACGTTGCTGTGAACATTTGTTATGTGAGTGACTCAATAACTTAGTGAAAGCCTTGTCGCCGTCACGCGTCTAATCCGCGAGTGCGTTAGATGATAGTAGTGCCTGCGGAGGTACAAATGAACAACAATGTGGCACAGGAATTTTTCAGAAGAGCATTTCCGTCGAATTATCGCGCGACACAAACATTCGATGCCTTTTTGGCAATATCTTCGTTTGGCAATGTCGTCGTCTGGACGTATACTGCTGCCCGAATGAAACAAGAAGTTGCAAAACAAGGTTACATACCCTTTGCCAAGTTTTTCGCAACAAACAAAGACGTAAGCCTCGGTAGGCTTTTGGTGTGGTTTGAAGGCGCTCCTTGGAACTCTACTCGACGCAAAATTCCATTCCTCAATCCAGCCAACCACAGCGAGCAAACACCGGTCGGCGCACTGAGCCTTCACCTGATGAGTTGCATCGTGCTTATCCTGGCTACCTGGGGAATTTCCGCGAAGGATTCCTATATCATCTTGTCTACCCTATTTTCGTACCTCATTGCGGCCTGGTTTGGGTCTCTTTTGGCTATTGGGATACTCCTTCTTCATTGGCGAGGGCCGCCTGCCACTCAGTCCGTCCACACGCCGAATCACAATGACGGCCCGCAGAAACAATCTATCAAAAGAAGTTGGAGCAAATTAACCAAGGGCACAGTCAATACAAAGTTGAGCGTTGTATGTGCGATTGTGTACCTTATTGGAAGCCTCTACCCTATCATAGCTAGTTGGGTGCCTCCGCCGCCTTCGCTCGTGCCGCGATCCGTGGCGTGGTATGTTGTCCCATTGACTTCGCTATGTGTATTGGCCTTTTCAGCGATCTGGTTTTTGGGATTCATCGTCATCGCTGCATACAGAAGCCATGTCGGCCGCAAGGTGTTTGTTTACGTATGTGAGCCCGAATTTGACTGGGCCGAAGGCACCTACCAGAACCATGGTGACGTTGAAGCTGAAGATGAGAGGGAGGCTGCCTCTAGGATGTACCGTGGTGGATTGATCCTTACCCACGAGACCATTTACAAAGTATGGCGAGGGACAGAAACCGATGGTCTTGAAAGTCGCCAACTTGGCAGTTTGCAGACGCCACAGTCCACAAGACGACGAGAACCAGATCACCAAGGTGAAATCAGACCTTCTGGGGCCGACTTTCAAAATACAGATTTTGCTACATCCAGGTTTCATGGCACTCGCTCGGAGGATCTGCAGCATTCGACGTCCCGCCAAACGCCCAGCCCCCATGGCCAAGGCTCAGCAATACCGAGGCAGGACAACTCGATGCAGATATTCCTATGAAAGCCCCTAAAAAGAGGGGGTTGAACGATGATCTGGAACTGAGCGTCCAAGGCGCCAAAACGCACGGAAGCGTACCCGTGATCTAGCAATAAAAAGTCGAGATTAGAGAAAATTTGCCCCCTTAAGGTAGATCGTTATGCAGATGCCCAGGTCCTCTTGTAGCATGAAAATACCAAGTTTCGATTAGATAGAATCAGTTGAGAGCCATTCCATTTCGTCTCAATTACCCTGCGACACCAGAACCGAAGTACCCATTGGCTTAGAGGCTTAGAGATAGCGCCACCATGGCTGAGCTGGGGCTGACCCAAGCCACTATTTACATCTCCAGAGTTGAGTTGTGCGAGAAGCAGGAGGAAATATACTATGTAAACTGGTTAATGTATAAATTAGAGTCCAGGTATCGTAATATTTGACTCTCTATTGGTAAGGACTGCCCCTTTCTTTCGGCTCCGAGAGACTACTCTCTCCGTTATGGACTACTCGTAATAACATCGACGGATACCCCGCATTTAACGTATTCATCCCCCCACCAGGCGACAGTGGAAGCCACGCGTCTGGTGATCTGGGATAACGGTGTGGGGACATGGCGTATAGCGTATAGCCGGCAGGACAAACCACCGAGGTTATGCTTGTCTACGGGGGTTGCTTCGGCGTCTGCGGGTAACCGAAGAGTCCGCTATGAAAAGAGGGCCTGCTACTTCTGGATGCCCTCTGAGACAACTCACTATTCTCCCCAAATTTCTCTTTCCCTGTCAAGCTACAGCGAGCTCACTAGTGTTTGTTAAGACCTAACCCAAGCCGCAAAATGATATATCAAGGCAAAGGCGTGGTCGACGTACCAAACGTTGATATCCTCACCCTCCTGTTCGGTATTTGGAAGTTCCTACCTTTACGCATTGTCTCTAGCTAACACTTTATGATCCAGAGACGCATCATGGGCGTGCCAAGGAAGACACCATCGTGCATGCCGAAGCAAAGGACCCTACAAACGGTATCACAAAGGCGCACGCTAGGCAGCTAACAAAGCAATTTGCATATTTTCTCCGCCACGAATATGGAATTGGGGCCAATGGCCCCGGAAAGGACGTTGTAGTTACCGTGTCATCTGGGCAGTCTGCCTTGGCTTGCCTATTCTTTGGTGTGGTAGCAGCCGACGGTGTCTATTCCGCAGCTTCCGCGATGAACACAGCATCTGACTTGACACGTCAGATCAAGGATGGCCCTGGAAAGGTCGTGGTGTGTAGCGAAGATGTGAAAGAAACAGCACTGAGCGCTGCAAAAGCAGCAGGGCTGCCAGCAAGGAGTGTTCTCGTTCTCGAATCTCATCCCCAGATCAAACTTACCAGCGGTGATGGGTCGGTCGCCTGCGATTTCAAACATACCCTTGACTGGAGAGTCATTACGAACACACACGAGCTAGAGTACAGCAAAGTTTGTGTATTGTACTCTTCTGGTACCACCGGACTTCCGAAAGGTGCGTATGGTTTTGCTCACTGTAGAGGGAGCATCTCCGTTACTAATATTTGCTGAAGGTGTCCTGGTTTCGCATCAAAATCTTGTCTCGGAGGCATATCTAGCCCTTCTCGAAACTAGAGCATATTATGACCGCGTTGGAAACTACCAGAGAAGAACACTTGGTCATCTGCCTGCCGCACACATTGCCGGCGTGCAGGGCTACTTCATCAATTTGCTCTACGACGGCGGTGTAGTGTTCTGGATGCCAAAGTTCAACTTTGACGATTTTGTCAAATACGCGGCATCTCTTGAAATTACGATGTTTTTCAGCGTACCACCTATTTTCACTGCTATTGCGAAGCATCCCGGAGTCAAGGATCAATTTAAGCATATGAAGACGGCCATTGTTGGGGCTGCGCCAATTGGCGCCGAAATGCAGGCCGAGGCGTCAAAAAAACTGCCTGGCATAACCATTACGCAAGTTTGGGGTCTCAGTGAGACAACAGGTGCAGCAACGTCGACACCACCAGAGAGGACAGACACTGTTGGTAGCTTGAGTCCGCTGTTGCCTGGCATTTCACTTAGGTAAGTGCGACATAGCCGTGGTGCATTGGTGTCACTGATTTAGTGGATGCTGACTATTTGCCTGTGACAGGCTTGTCGATGAAGACGGGAAGGATGTGCCAGCTGGAGAGCCTGGCGAAGCACTTATCAAAGGACCGATTGTAACTAAGGGCTACCACAATAATCCACAGGCCAACATCAATTCCTTTACCGAAGATGGGTGGTTCCGAACAGGCGACGTGTTGCGAATGGAAGGGGACTTACTTTATATTGTGGATAGGAAGAAGGTGAGCGGCTGTCACTTGCATCACGGCGATGACCCAATTAACAGTCTCTAGGAACTCATTAAGTACAAGGGGTTGCAAGTTGCACCAGCCGAGCTTGAAGGTCTGCTGGAAGCTCATCCCGATGTTGCAGATGCTGCTGTGATTGGCATCGAACGCGATGGCAACGAACTCCCCCGTGCATATGTTGTAGTGCTACCTTCAGCAAAAGGCAGGGTTTCCGCAAAAGACCTAGAGGACTATGTTCAAAACAAAGTTGCCGATTACAAACGGCTGCGTGGTGGTGTAGTACTTGTGGAGGCTGTACCTCGAAGCCCTTCTGGCAAGATTTTGAGGAAAGAGCTCCGCGAGATGTACAAGAAGGAGTCCCGCGAGGCGAAAATCTGAACACTAGACAATCCAGGTGCCAGATAGGAGCATACTTGCGCGCCCCTTCCTCCATACGTTTGTTTGTAAACTGGAAGAGGTGACGAAGTGAGTGTTTGGATGCCCGAAACGCCGCGTCATAGTGTGATCGGAGGTGAGCGCGCCGTGGCAATTTCAGTGCCGATTACGGTTTGAGAGTGCCTTTGCGCAGATAGGCTAGTCTTCTATCAAAAGGATATACTTGTCCTAGACAAATTTATAGTACCTCACACTAGAAACTTTAATAGGTCCGGTACTACATAGCAGCATATGAGGAAAGGGCAAAATGGGTGATCTGCATAAGCAACGAAACTGAGAAACACAAAACTGGATAGTAGTGGCATTGGAGTAGTAAAGACTTGGTAACCAATAGTCAAGACTTCGTCACTGCGTTGCCATAGTCAAGACTTCTCTCTTCTTTGTCGACGCCTTTCTGGGATTGGGACTCTCGAAGATTTCGCCAAGCTCCTCCAGTGTGTAACCCTTGGTTTCAACACTCCAAAAGTAGGAAATGCATAGTTCGACAAAATTCCAAACACAAAATACAATGTATGTTTTGTAACCGATGCGTTCCAGCGCGACTGGGGTTGCGAATTGATTGATGAGACCTGCAGCATTGACACCCATGTTCTGGAAAGCAATTCCCTTGGCTCTTTGTTCATACGCGAAGACCTCAACGGCATAGACGCCTTGCAAAGGAGTGATTCCAATACAGTAAATGAAAGAGAAAATGAAGTAGAATGCAATTCCAGCTTTGGCTGCCGCTGAGTTCGTCAGGTCTGCCTCAACATATGAAGTGCCCACTGCCATGGCTGCCCAAGAAACTCCCATTCCAAAGAGAGTAGGTAGCAAGAGCCGCCTTCTTCCCAAGTAGTCGCTCAGAGGAGAACCAATAAAACTTGCCATAGTACTCATAAAGTTCTGCCAGACGTTGTAAGTCAAAACAGTGGTAGGATCTGTAATGCCTGCACTGTTGAAGAAGGCGCCGATGAAGTAGGATATACCGCCGCTGGACAGGGCACCCCAAACACCAATCATCAGGCTGTTGCCGAGGCGAAATCGGCGAGCACGAGTTGCAAATAGGGCGCGGTAATCCCACCATCCTTCCTTGCTCTCCAGTTCGAGCTGCTCTTCGAATTCAATGAGCTGGAGTCTCACCCACGGGTTTTCGGGATCACCCTCGCCATGATACTTGGTCATGAACTCCAGGGCCTCTTTCTGGCGCCTATGTGTGTAAAGCCATCGCGGAGACTCGGGAAGAAAGTATACCAGCAGGCAGGCAATACCTGGGCAGACAATTTGTGTCCATGTGGGAATGATCCAGTTGGAGTTGCCTGGTAGGTTTACCGTAGCTAGGGACACTGCGGCGGCCAGGAGGCCACCGAAGTTCAACATGCTGCTTTGGCCACCAGCGAGAAGACCTCTCTGCGCAGGATGGGCAATCTCCACAGTATATGTCGTGGAAGCGGCTTGAGCGATGATGGCGCCAAACCCGAGAAAGAAACGGCCGACAAGAAACTGTGCCAGTGACCCGGTGCGGTCAGAGGTACCTTGGTTAACTGCCCCAATTACAGACAAAATACTGCCTATGAAAATACCGAGGCGGCGGCCAAACATGTCGTTTATCGGGCTGATGAAGGGAATGGCAACAACACCGGCAATCTGGTACATTGCTGTAATATACCCAGCCGCAAACCCGTTCACCTTGGCACCAAACATCTTTTGGAACGAGTCCTCCACCAAGAAGCTACCCATGATGGAGCTGTCGTATCCAGACATGGCGCCGCACAAGAACGGTGCGATACACATGAGATAGATTGAAATCATATTCTTCGAGGTCAATTTTGGCGGTGCCTCCGAATTAGCGTGGGCCCATCTCTCAGAGCCTTGGACATGCTTGACCTGTTTTCCATCAGCGGCCACAGCACCATCCTCGGCGCGGTCGATATTTGCGATGTGGTCGACCGCCACCGTTTTCTCTGGGGCTGCCATGGCGAAGCGGTGATGTGGGAAGTATGAAAATAAGAAATGCAGATCTAGGGGGGGAGATTTAAGTTGCTCAGAACGGTTGGGCAATGGTTCTTATAAATAGGGTACAGGCATCGCCCGCCCCCAAGGTCAACCAACTGGCCATCGGACGATGGTCTCATAGCTGCAAGCCCCACTGGCACGGCAGAAGGTAGATGAGACGTCACATCGAGTCTCGAACCATTCATACCTGGCGTGCTTTAACCACACCGTTGGGCTGCCGGGACTGTACGCCGGGTGCTTCCAGGACGGCGTTGAGCATAATCCTTGTCTAGGTTACAGGTACTAAAGTGCTTTAATTCTTCTAGCACAGCCATCGATGCTACCTTGCTTGGCCCCTGCAAGGGTGAGCGATAATTGTGGACGGGGCCTGGCACGATATCCTTCTGATTGTCAAATGATCCTGCCTTGTCCTCTGAGGCGATTGGTGGGATTGTCCCCAGCCAGCGCCTAACGCAGCCGCCCGCAGGGCCGGACTGCAGCAACGCGGCCCTTATTATCTGGGGCACGTCAGGTCATGGCACCAGGTTTACAAGCCATGCTAGCGCCCTGCCTAGCACGCTGCTCGGCGTGCCGAAGATCACCGCATACGGCCCGTGAACTTTAAACTTGATCTTTATGTGACAATAGAGCATTGTTAGATACACGGTTCTATCTTTAAAACGGCTGCGCATGTGTGCTCGGCAAAACTGCTTTGGCCACACCATATTCTTCCGTATCAGGGGCTTCCCAAACTTCAATCATTTCATTGCTGCCTCGGCGCCACCCCGCCCTAAAGGCCGGTGTTTGCCGGATGGGTTCCGATCATTCAGTGGGGTGCTTTTTGCTGTTTAGTGCAAGCCGGGGGGGGGGGGGGGGGCGGGTTTCAATTGCTCCATGGCGCTGCTGCTGAGTGTCTCGCTCCTACCTTCGAAGCAGCAGGGTCGTGTAATCGTTACTACTTCAGTGTTTAAACTACAGCTACTTCGGGAAAGGTATTGCTTCAACTGGCAGAGTAGTTTGCGTCCGAGTTACAGTCACGCGGCCGCTGCACTGAGCCAGCCAGCAAGCTTGTTCACATTCGGCGAATTGAGCCGTTGTGATTGCCCCAGGCGTGGTGGGGGATGCATGGCGGGGAGAGACGTGGGGGGTGACCCGAGGACGTTTACTCGTGGCTCGTCTGTAATGTTACCTTGTGAGTGTCACGATCTACTGCCGATATCGCCTGGACGCAGTAGATTCATGCCCATGCAGCTGCTCCCAATATCTAGAAAAGGGGCTCTCAATAACTCACACTGCCCGCTGTGCGGATAACATAACTCCGCCACACAAAGAGCTCTGCCTCTCGCAGCTCTTCCCCAACATGTCAATCATTCCACAGCCAAAGTCAGTAACAATAGCTGAGGGGCATTTTGAGATAACCAGCCTCGATGATGCAGTTTGTGAGATCGATAGCTCGCTGTCACCAGAAAGCTACGAATTAGACATCACAACTGATAAAGGCGTTCGGGTGAGAGGAGGCTCTGCAGCTGGGCTCTTCTACGCACGGCAAACACTTCGTCAACTTCTTCCCCCGGCGGCGCTCCGCAAAGCTGGCCCTGACACCAAAGGCCCATGGCTCTTGCAAGCTCAGCATATCTCAGATGGTCCCTCGTCGGGGCTGTCTTGGCGAGGTTGCATGCTAGATGTCGCACGCCATTTCATGCCCGTTCCGGACGTACTACGCTTCATCGAGTTGCTGGCATTCCACAAACTCAATGTTCTACACTTTCATCTCACCGACGATCAAGGCTGGCGAATTGAGATGCCCACAAGACCACACTTAACCACCGTGGGCGGTTGGCGGGCAAGGTCGATGCGAAGTACCAGACATCATCAAGTCTACGATGCACAGCCGCATGGGGGCTTCTACTCGCACGAAGACTTGCGTGAGATTATTGCTTTTGCTTCTGAACGCCACATTAATGTTGTGCCCGAGGTAAATATGCCTGGGCATATGCAGGCGGCGATAGCGGCTTATCCGGAGCTGGGTAACATGGACGTGGAGGGACGAGACCCCAATGTCCAAGTATGGGATTCTTGGGGCGTCTCGAAAAAAGTGCTTAACGTGTCTGAGTCCACCCTCGATTTCTGCCGCGAAGTACTGGATGTTGTATGCGACATCTTCCCGTCCAACATTATTGGTATTGGCGGCGACGAATGCCCTTACGATGAGTGGAAAGCTAGCTCTGCGGTTCAGTTGCGCATGAAGGAGCTTGGCCTAAACAGCGAGTCAGCCGTGCAAGGCTGGTTCACAAACCAGATGGCAGCACATCTTAGCAGCCGTGGCAAACGAGCCTACGCGTGGGACGAAATCGTCGCCGCCTACTCTGGCCCGAAAGAAGCTGTTATGGTTGCAGCATGGCGTGGCCCAGGGCCGACGGCTCTCGCGGCCCGCCGAGGATTCGAAGTGATAACCTGCCCTGACGTCAATACTTACCTCGATTACCGCCAGTCAGAGCATCCAGGAGAGCCGACACCTGTAGGAACTTTGTTGACGCTGGAAGATGTGTACGCATTCGAACCAGTACCTGCTGGCCTAAAGGCAGAAGAAGCAGCGCGTATCGTTGGCGCCCAGGTAAACGTGTGGGTAGAACACATGGAGACTGCCCGCCGCGTTGAATATATGGTGTATCCTCGAGCGTGTGCTTTTGCAGAGGTTGCATGGGGAAAGACCAAGGGAAATGACGACTTTGAATCATTCCGCAAGCGGCTGGAAGATAAGCACTTTGCACGTTTGGAGGCCCTTGGTGTTAATTATAGAGCACTAACTGGCCCACGCCCTTGGGATGGACGACCAGATGCTCCAGGGAATCCGCAATCACGACACGAGAGAATGAAGGAGATTGATAGAATGACCGAAGAACTATGGAAACAAGAGATTTAGAAGTGTCTGAGGGTAATTGGGCAGACAAATTTATTCGCGGGCTCTGTCTTTGTGCAGGGTAGCCTCCCTCCCACAACAGAGAGCTAGTTTGCTGGACATGCTTTCAAGCAGTACATTTAAGTTATGCGACCTACACGCATTTCTTCTTTAGTTATATCACCAGCAATTGAAGAGGCATATAAATCGAGGAGCTAATCGATTGCTTGAATCCAATATAAGTGATTGATGTTTTGTGCTCTCCAACAACCCCATCCCTCTAGCCGAGCGTCTGCCCCCGAATCATAGGTGAGACACACGCCACGCGACTATACGAGTAAATCCGTTTTAACTTGGACAGCTACCATAATACGTCCAAGGAGCCAGCGTCTCTGCAGCTACGAGAATTGTCCTTGTGACTACTCAGCCCCTCGGATATTGACGGGCTTGCAACGCCAAATACAAGCGGAATGCACGTCACACCTCCAGTAGGGGGCTCATCGGATGTGGGTTGTCGGGTAATGCACCTCCCCCCACAACCCGGGGCGCGGGGTTGATTCCTCCAATCGGCCTACCCTCCCATCGGCTACTGATTTGAGTGGTTACTCAATAGGTCCGGTAATTATCCGCTTCTACTAGATGGTGGGATGTGAAAAAGATCACTTGCATTTATTAGGGAGCCACGGTCAAAGACGAAGCCGCATTTTACTCAGTAAACAACAATGGACCATAACGAGGAGAAGTACTCCTCCAAGCAGGAGTCGTTGAGCATTTTCGACTATTTGTGCGGCGTTTTCGACCCCGTATCTCTGCCGCCTGAGATTGCTAAACGACGAGCACGCATCAATTTCACAGCGCATCATGATAAACCCTACTTCCCTATACCATTCAAAGAAACAGAAGCCACTGGTGCTTTGAAGGCGATAGAAGGAACAATCGCTGCATTGCTCTCAGAGACCGATGATCATGCACAGCCGACGCAAGGAGGCTGCGTCAACGTTAACCTAGAAAAGACAACGGCATTCTTGTTCCAGGCATACCTCGCCAGAGTCGGTGGACTGGGTAAACTCGATAAAGGAGTGCGGAGTTTGCTCAAAGGTGGGGAGAGATGATTCTTATTCACAGCAGAATAATTCTGGTCTAACTTCACTACAGACACGGACTTGCTACAGGCGCAGTCGAACCCATATCGTCGAATGTCTGCCAACTTATATGCCACGAAAGAGCCGAACGAGTACTACCACATTCATGGGTCGCTTGAAGCATCAACGACAATGCAAATGATTGGCCTTCAGCCGCACAGGCCGGACCTAGAGAGTCATGAGGCAATTGTCAATGTGATTGAGCCTGCGGTGCAAAAGTACACAATAGCTGAACTGGAGAATATGAATGCACAGAACCGGCAAGCTGGAGTCAAGGCCTACCAGCACGCAGAATTTGCCAACACACCCCATGTAAGTCGCCTAATGTGCCCGAAGTGACGCATGGATGTTCCTGACGAGCATTAGGGGAAAACCAATATCGCTCTACCACCGTGGTCAGTGTGTAGCCTGGAAGACAAGACACCAAAAGTTTCGCTACCAAGGACAGAAAAGCAAAGGCTACTATCTGGAATTAAAGTATTGGAACTCTGTAGGATTATTGCTGGACCAGTTGTGGCACGGATTCTTGGGGAATATGGAGCAGATGTGCTCAAGGTCACGAGCCCCAACCTAAGCGATGTACCCTTCTTCCAAGTTGATGGAAACATGGGTAAGCATGCAACAGATCTAGACCTGAAGACGCCAGAGGGGAAAGAAGTGTTTGAAAAGCTTCTCGAGGACGTCGATGTTGTCGTTGATGGTTATCGACCGGGCGCTCTGGAGAAGCTTGGATACGGCGCCAAGGCACTTTCAGAATTGGCAGTGCGACGAGGCAAGGGGATTGTCTATGTGAATGAAAACTGCTTTGGGTATGAGGGGGAATGGGCGCATCGCCCTGGGTGGCAGCAAATCGCCGATTGCGTAAGTCAATATTGTGCCCCTATGAAGCGATAGACTAACGATGTTCTGGCAGGTGAGCGGAGTAGCATGGGAGCAGGGACGGTTTATGGGGCTCAATGAACCGGTTGTGCCACCATTCCCGATCTCAGACTACGGAACTGGCTGTATCGGGGCCATCACAGCTCTCATAGGACTGTATCACCGAGCGACTAAGGGAGGGTCATGGCATGGCAAAGCGTCGTTACTGCAGTACGACCTTCTACTCTTCAAGGTTGGCATGTTGCCGCACAACGTCCAGAAGGAACTACGAGAGTCTATTGGAGATGAGGTCCTGAAGCTGCGCCATGCCAACAGCGTCGACCAGATCTCGGGCACGACATTACGGCGCATGAGGGAATTATATCCCGAGTTTGTGGACAACCCTAAGTATCTCGACCATTGGTACTCCGATGCATACGCTACAGACGTTTCAGCTGTCAAGCCAGTGGTTGAAATAGACGGGCTGGATATTAGCTTCAAGCGCGCTAGTCGGCCCAACGGGTCCGATGCCCCAACGTGGGACTTTGCAGGGGACAGAGACTTTAGGAAGCAGTAGGAATTGACATATCCTTTTCGCAGCAATTTAGGTTCTACAAAGTTATAGCGTGAATTAAATATCGATTAATGTCCCTTTTTGCTTAACTATGTAAAGGCGTTTGTTAACTCCTCTAATAGCCGAGTCTGCCTGACAAGGTTGTGGACGAAGCTGAGTGACATCCCGTCCTGTAAGCCATGCTGTGCGGCGGGCAGTGGGGATGCGGGGAGAATGGAGACGGGTGCCTCTTCGGCTCCGCGCATCGGAACAGGGGTCACATCCGACAAACTCCCCTCTTCCGAGCCCACAGCAGCCAAGGATGGGCCGTAATCAGAGGCTGCATGATTGGGCCGATGACACGCCATAAAGTATGGCGTCGCGCGTTAGTACAGCTCTTTAGAGAGGGGCAGCCCGACCCAGCATCCGTTATATACACTGTAACTCGCACGAGCAACACAAATAAAAACTCCCATCATACAGCCCTTACCTACCTAAATAAAACATTCCCTTACGTCCTTACCAGCTCCATCACCATATCGCAACACATCTGGTATTACAGAAAATGGCTTCAGAGCAGGAAAGCGCCCCGCTGGGCCAGGACTTCACCCGCTCGGTGATTGAAGCCATGGGTCCTGGGACCTCGCCTCGCATGCGCACCGTTATGGGTGCGTTCATTCAGCATATTCATGACTTCGCCCGCGAGGTAGACTTGACTATGGATGAGTGGATGCAAGGAGTTCAAATGATTAACTGGGCCGGCCAAATGAGCAACGACCGCCGCAACGAAGGCCAGCTCATGTGTGATGTCATCGGCCTAGAATCGTAAGCTTCCTCGCCCCTTTCTGTGACTGCCTTTGGTCCGCCAAAAGCTAATATTGGTATACAGACTTGTGGACGACATCACGTTCCGCGCTGCAACAAAGTCTGACAAGCCTCCGACCGCATCGGCCATTCTTGGCCCATTCTGGCGTGCTGACGCACCTGTTCGCGAAAACGGATCTTCCGTCAGTTTCAATACACCGGCTGATGGTCAGCTGGCCTTTATGTATGGCCAAGTGACATGCGCTGAGACTGGTAAACCACTGGCCAATGCCACCGTTGATATCTGGCAGGCGTCCACGAATGGTAGGCATCCAACACTGGCCGACATCGTCTGTTTCTTACGTTTGCTAACAAGTTCGCAGGATTATATGAGCAGCAGGATGAAAACCAGGTTGATCATAATCTTCGCGGTATCTTTGTTACTGATGCGGAGGGCAAATACTCGTTTTACTGCCTCCGTCCCACTCCGTATCCCGTAAGAACTTGCCCAGATCACACATGCGCGACTCCGACATTAACAGAGACATAGGTTCCCGGCGACGGCCCAGCTGGAAAGCTTCTCAAGCTTATGGATAGACACGAATTCCGGCCCGCGCACATTCACTTAATTGTAAGGATGATAGGGAAATATTGGCCATATGTTCAACAGTTACTAAACGACAATAATAGGTCCGAGCCGAAGGCTACAAGCCTCTTACGACGCAAATTTTTGACGATAATTCCAATTATCTAAAGGATGATAGTGTGTTTGCCGTTAAAGACGGGCTTACAGTGCACTTCGAACCCCGAAAAGATGACCCAAAGGCAGAGTGGGGCTTGGAGTATAACGTCAAGCTTTCAAAGGCCTGAGTGACTGGGGAAAGACAATGAAGAAGTAGTGTATATTGAAATGATTCCGACTTGGTTACTATCAGTAATAAACGTCCCTGAGATCATCCCATGTGAACGAAACGCGCCCATGATATATTGCTTCGAAGTCATTTTCGTGGCAGCTGCGTTGGTGTAAAGCTAC
The DNA here is from genome assembly GCA_003056585.1 of Lecanicillium sp. MT-2017a. Lineage (NCBI taxonomy): Eukaryota > Fungi > Ascomycota > Sordariomycetes > Hypocreales > Cordycipitaceae > Lecanicillium > Lecanicillium sp. MT-2017a. The sequence goes on along the minus strand of PXYN01000192.1, from coordinate 197,736 downwards.
CTATACCACAATGTCCCAGAAATATAGATGGTGGTGTAACAACGTCTGTAGAACACATCATGAATCAAGGAGAAATACGGATTAGCTAATAATGATTCAATTAATGTGCTAACAAGAAGATAAACATGATTCTGCTAGTCGGCTCTTGTCCCTATGCATCTTCCCCAATGACAACGCCGCTTGGCAGCTTCAGGCCAACAGGCAGCCCACGAATAAACTTCCCTTCAAACTTTTGGCCACGTTGCTTCAGAAGAATTTCTTCAATATCTTTGTACATGTCGTATCTGCTACAAGTTAGACACTATTTCGTTGTGGTGCAGGGTTCTGTTACTGACGCGTTCATTTCCTCGATGGTGAGTTTCTTCTTTTCGTCCTCCACTTTGTAGGTGGCACAGTCTCGATTTTCTGAAAAGCCTAAAAGAAATAAATGTTAGCATCACCCTAATTTTAATGCAAGTTACCATTTCCTACCGATTCTCTCGTTGATATTATACGCCGCCTTTGCAGCTGCTGCCTGTACGCGAGTAACGCGCGGCAACCGAACCTCCTGATACACGGCAAGAGCCTCAGAGATGTTACCATTGAAGTTATCTTTATTGAAGATAATTCCCAGAGCAGCAGCATCTTCAATAGCCATACAGGCACCTTGGCTCTGATGGGGCATCATCTAATTTATGTTAGCCGCATTCCAACTTGACGAAGGTTTGCACATACAGGATGGCCGGCATCACCAAGAAGGCAGACCATATTCTTCTGAATATGTGGATAAGGGTCGCTGTCGATAAATTAGCGTCAAGTATTGTTAACCAGCACACAAGTTACTCACTGCATCCATAGTCTCCATGGCTGAATCTCCGTTCCAATAGCGAGGTGCTTCTTGACCTGTTCATCGAGGTTCGGGTAAGGCGCCAACAGCTCTTCCACCGGGCGGCTGTCAGCACCCCACTGTTGAGTAGAATAATCCCCAACCTCTCGAGGAAAGAAGCAGTAGTAAGAAAGCAGCTTCCCTCCGTTACACGGTGAAAGGACGATCTTGTCCCACTTGCCCTCTTGACCGCCCCAGTATTCCAGGGCACTGTGCTGAGAATAGTCGACGAGGCCAAGTCGGACGGCATCTTCTGTGCGAACATTCGCATGTAAGCAGCTGGAGTCAGCAGGGCGCTTTTCGGGATGAATGCCAATTTGCCCGCGGACCATGGATCCGATACCATCAGCTCCAACAATAAGCTCGTGCTGTGCGGTAGAACCGTCCTTGAAGGTGATAGTCCCCGTTTCCAGGTCAATGTTGTGACACTACAACATCGTTAGTCCTGATCATATGGTAAAAGTGGCTTGGGCTAATCGGTGCGGCGTACCTGGTGGTTGACCTTCAGCTTGGCAGGCGTGCCTCCTCCTTCCTCATCAAGAGCACAGTCCTTAAGCATGGAATGCATGTACTGGCGATGGAACATATTATACACATAACCCCACTTCTTCTCATAGTCGTCCAAGTCGTAGATGCTGACAGGCTCACCGGTCTTCCAGTCGCGATTGATCAGCTTCTTGAGGATGACTGGGTCGCCTTTAGAAATGTCGACGCCCCATTCATGTAGCCACCTGGTGCCGTTTGCTGCGCAGGAGACAGATGCTCCAACCTCACCAGCAAAGTCGTGTCGCTCATAAATTGTGACGTCGTGGCCAGCACGGCGAAGTGAAATGCCAACTGACATGCCGCCAATGCCACCACCTACAACGCCAACATTAAGCCGCTTCCATCCTGATGGCTCGCCGGACCCCATTTTCACTAGAAGTGCAGTGTCCAGAGTGGTATAAGTGTGACGAAGAATTAATTTGGTCGAGAAAGATTTGATGAAGGACTAGGCACGTCGTGATGTCAAACGTCGGGTTTGTGCCTATTTAATTTGTATGCGATGCCTACTTATGCAGCATAATATGTGGTTTTCAGCTGCTGTGTCTTATAAATCTCTTAAAGGATATTGGCGGGCCATGTGTACAGCCAAGTCGCTTGAGATGGGTCGGGTATGGCACTTTTGGTGTGGTGCATTAGCCGCCAGCTTCGGATGATCACCTGCCTGTTGGGGCAGACGAAACAACGGGTCGGATTAGTGCGATGCTACATTTACATAATTTCTCGTATATGGTTTGTCAGATATGAGCGCGTTTAAGTTACTATTGGCTCCTAGCGCGGAGACCCAAGCATCAGCTGGTTGGTACACTGCACGTTTTACGGGCGAGGATCCAGTCACGCAAAGGTCCATCCCGTGTTAAAGGCGCGGCCAATCCGCAAACTTTAGTTCATTCATTCATTAGGTTTCTAGGGCTGTAAAATGGGAAGTTGTCCCACTGCGAGAGGTCCAAACTGTCCCATCCGGGAAGCAATTCTCCATCGAGGTCAGGGACTTGACTTCCTCCAGCACCCATCATCCATCCAGCACCAGTATCTAGGGGCGCCACTGATGGCGAAGCTTGAACTGGGAATCCGGCTTTGTCCGCGATGGGTTCCATTTCCGTTGAAGACCCTGTAGGCTCAGAGAACGAGAAAAGCCGACTCACCAGCTTGCTCCGTCCCCGCGAGGCCAACTGGTCACGTTGTTTTGAGATGGCATTGGAGAGCAGGCTCAAAATCTCTGAATAGAGCGCAGCTTGGGGGCTCTGAATAGCAATGAAGTCAAGCACCTCTTTTGCTCCACGAAAAGCAGATTCAATTTCGTAGTCTAGCTCCCGCTTTGCAAACATGTCAAAGCCTAGTATTAAGCCTGCTGCAAAAACGAGTGCCCTGGTTGCGTGTTAGCGAAATAAAGGGATTCACTCGGAAAGGCTTCTAGAATGACGCACTTCATAATAAACATGTTTCCCAAAAGAAGTTCAGACTTCTTGGCCTCCAAACAGGTTTGGACCAAGTACACCGCTGCGTCTAAACAGGCTGAAGCGAGGGGAGAAAGCGTCGCTGTCAACGACATTGTTCTTGATGTGAGAGTGGATATTAGGATAGGGCGCGTAACAAGAGTGACAGCAAAATAGTATAGGCATGATACATGTATTTTCCCAATGACATGTCGCTCTGGTGATGAATGTCTGTATGGTTCCTGAGAAACCCGGAGGTTGGTTGGCAGGGCCTGGCTCCAGTCTTCAATGCGCCGTAGGTATTGCTCAATGCGGGGAATGGATGCTTGCTTCCGTTTGTACAGAACGTCTGCTGCTTCATTTACAATGGACAGTATTTGGTAGGACGCAAAGATGGCGTCTGAGTCTTGATCTGATGTCGAAGCCGCGACAGCTATCAGACTGTCGTCGAGCTCTGCTCGGAGTCCAGTGGTGGCTGAAGGTCGACCGAGGATAGCGCTGACCACCATATCCAGTATACACAAGCTTAGCCATATCTTGAGCCTATACAGCATGTTAGAATTACATCTTCGAGAGACGCGCAGTATAGCTTGCCTAGTCCGGTCTGTAATGTTCTCGATATCCTGATATGAGTCGTGGCTGTGGAGTCCCAATGAGACAGCTGCTCGACAAGCTATTCCCAGGTACATGAATGCCGCGTTTCGTCTACATGCACCAAGCATGTAAAATGCCATGAGTAGAAATGCTCGAACAACATCGATATTAGGATCCTCAAGCATCCCGGTAAAGGCCGCGCGCTGGGCCCGTCGAAAGGATAACTGCGAAAACCTGTGTCCGTCCGGTGAAGACTGGCACAGAGCTCCAATCGCGATTGCAGCATCCATTGCTGCCTCTTTGTGCCTATTTTGATAGTTGGTACGGTCTCGTGTGTCTGAGGATAGCAATTGCTCCAGCTCTGCTGGAGAAAACAGGTCTAGAAAGCCGCCGGTCTGGGGTTTCATTAGTTGGTACGTCGGATATCCTGCTTGGCCACACTCACCGCTGCTCGGTAGGCGCTTATATACTCCTGCCGTCGACTGGAATCTAATTCCTCAATTGCAGGTGTGATTGATTCCGGGACAGAAATTGCCGGCTCCGTCTCCAACATACTATCGCTTTGCTCGTTATGAGAGAATTGGGATGGCCCAATTTGTGCAGCAACAGTGTCGCGAACAAACTGAAGAAATGATATAGATGCTGCTTCGCCAATGTACACTTTCAACACGTATTAGAAGGTGGTTTTGAATAAGGCTTGTAGTTACGTTACATACCACGCTCGCCCCGTAGATTCAGGAGCATCCGCGCGTGTGATTCTCGTCCAAGGGGCGGGGTGTCCGCAGATGCTGCTGGCTGCGCTGAAGAGCTTGGTACAGCATTGCCTTCGAATTCAGCAGCTCCCGTTCTCGAATCAGACGGTGAGATTGGCTGGTAGGTGGAGGCGTCGGCGACGATGGGAGATGTGTCCGGCAGCCAGCTGGAGCGATGCTGTGGAGAAGACCTCGAGGGGGACCAGACAGCTGGCACTGTCGGTTTATCTGCCCCAGACGCATCGATGTCAGCTCCCTGGCCTGTCAAAGATGCTTGGCTTCTGGTGATGGAGCGCGACCCGCGCGGGCGGTTGGTCAAGTAACACGACGAGGCAATTCCCCGCCGCTGGCAGGCAGTACAAGGGACGGTCGCGCTGCATCGTTTTTTGGATGTCCGGCAGAAATTACAGGCTTCGGCAGCCCGTCTCCGCTGGCTCGGGTGTACCTTGGGGCGTGGCATGATGAAAGATGTCGGTCGCAGCTCGTCCTGAGCTGTCCTCGCCGGCGAGGGCCCGCATTGACTATGTCCACTCGTGACACGGTTCCTGGGCGCTCATCACAGGTGCTGCAGCGAGTATGCCTATCGCAGTACGTAAATGGCAATATTACTCGCGATATCGCTCGCCTCCAATTTTCCAGCTCAGATTTGGCTTGTTGGACCGCGCGTACGGTGCGTCGCTGTGGTGGTTTGCAAGAGCACGGTTCCCGACCGTACTAACGGCACTGTTCGGAAATGTACCCTGTTACCCCTCTTTTTCCCCAGGTTTAAGTCCCAGCGCCACGAAAATCTCAAGTATTTGGTGCCCACTGTATGTTAACCCGCTCTATCCGTGACGCTCCCAGCCTGGAGAATGCCCTGTGTCAGTGGCAGTGCAGCGGGTGTGGCACTTTGATACTGCTCATATCCGCTTGCAAGGATGAGGAGGAGACGGATAGCTGAGCGAGCTTGTACATAAATCGCCTTTCGGCTTTCGCGGCTTTGACTCCTACATAAACATTCCCCTCTGTACTTCTACATATCAAATAGCCGCACATTACGATACTCTTTCTATATTGCGACACAAAATGCTTGGAAAGGTTGCCTTTGAAGAAGCCTTTGCGCTACCGCGTCTACACGAAAAGACACGATGGTGGGCGTCGCTCTTTGCTGTCAATCCTGACAAGCATGCCCATGAGATGACGGATATCACCGATACTCGAATTAAATACATGGACAAGCATGGAGTCGGGTATACCATCTTGTCATACACAGCCCCTGGCACACAAGATATTTGGGATGCCAAGGAGGCTCAGGCTCTAACAGTCGAGATCAATAACTATATTGCGGAAGCAATCAAGCCGCACCCGGATCGACTGGGCGCTTTTGCGTATGTTTTCCATTCCTTAACAAAGCAGAAATATCTTAGGCTGACCTGGTGGTTCTGTAGAACTCTCTCAATGCACGATCCTGAGGAGGCTGCCAAGGAGCTTAGACGCTGCATCACCGAGCTCGGCTTCAAGGGCGCTCTGGTCAATGACACCCAGCGTGCTGGCCCAGACGGCGATGACATGATCTTCTACGATGGCCCTGAATGGGATGTATTCTGGTCCACAGTGACAGAGCTGGACGTTCCATTCTATCTACACCCGCGAAACCCAACAGGCTCAATCCATGACAAGCTGTGGGCCAAGCGCAAGTGGCTGATTGGACCTCCCCTTAGCTTCGCACAAGGTGTGAGCCTGCATTTACTCGGCATGGTGACCAACGGCGTGTTTGATCGTCATCCCAAGCTGCAGGTCATCATTGGGCACCTTGGCGAGCACATTCCCTTTGACCTGTGGCGCATCAACCACTGGTTTGAGGATGTCAAGAAGCCGCTGGGTTTAGACTGCAAGAAGACCATCCGTGAATATTTTGCCGAAAATATCTGGATCACAACCAGTGGTCATTTCTCCACACCCACATTGGAGTATTGCATTACTGAGATGGGAGCCGATCGTATCATGTTCTCCATTGACTACCCATTCGAGTCTTTCCCTGATGCTTGTGATTGGTACGACAAGGTCGAGTTAAAAGATGAGTCGCACGTTAAGAAGATTGGACGAGACAATGCCAAGAAGCTATTCAAGCTTGGAGCATTCAAGGACTCGGAGTAAGCACAACATGGGCACGGAAGCGGTAGTTTTGATGACGCGGCATGTGTTTAGAAAGAACTTTGACAATTTATACTTTGTCTATGCTTATTACATTATTCCATTAAAGCTTCGATAGTGACGCATAAAGTGGCCCAATCGCAATATTTACTGCTTCATGAAGTAGTGAACCTCAGTAATATCGACGCCAACGGGGAGGCCGACGACCTGCTCATTGGTCTCGTAGCCACAGTCCTCCGCAGAGGCAGAGCCGTCTTCGTTCTCAGTAAGGCAGTGACCGGTGTTGCCGTTGAGGAGGTTACCACCGTTGAAGTACTGCCAAGAGTCGGTGTGGCAGCCAGAGTGGCGGGACAGGATGCGTCCCTTGGCATCAACGATGCACTCGTTGGGGCGCAGCAAGCTGTTGATGTGGCCGTCCTTGCGGACAACCCAGCTTTGGGCGTCAGATCCGTTGCACTCAGCCCAGGTGACGGTGCCGGACTTGTCGTCAGTAAGGCACTTGAGGGAGAAGGTGTTGAAGATCATGCCAGTGGGAAGGACGATGGGGTGGTCAGATCCGGCCATGCCACCAGAGATACGGTACACGACAGTGCCGTGGGAGGGGATGCTCTTGGCGGTAACGCCCTCAGCACCGACCTTGACCTTAGTGGTCTCACCGGTCCAGAGGTCCTTGACGTTCAGCTCGGTGTCGGGGTTGACGTGGGCAGTCTGGATACCAATCTTGGCCCAAGACACGGTCAGGTCGGCAGCCTTGTCTCCACGGTTCAGAATGGTGAGGAGACGGTCGTTGTTGGCGAGGTTCTTAGTGAGAACATCAAAGGTGCCGTCCTGGCTGACCAGGGTAGCCTGCTGGATAAGAGGGTCCTGGTTGACAGCAATGAGGTCCTCGTTGGTGAGGAACTTGATCTCCTCGTCGGAGAGCTCGGGAATGTTGGCACTGATGATGAGAGGGGCAGAGAAGCTGCACCACAGAGCGAAGTGAGTCTTCTTCTCATCCATTGTGTATTCCGGGTGGTCGGTGTTGAGGAAGTCGGGGTCGTTGAAGAAACCAGGGCGCTGGTAACGAGCGACACGGACGTGCTGTCCATAGTTGGTGAGCAGACTCCTCCAGGCTCCCTTCTGGTTGTAGTTGGCAATATCGTAGGAGTGACGAGCGAGGTCACCGAAAGCCTGAGCCCAGCCCATGACGGTGTACCAGTCGGTCAGGTTATCCTGGCCACAGAAGTAGGCGGGGGCGGAGTCTGAGAAAGGAATTGGCTTTGCCATGGAGTCGATGAGATCGTTCCACTTGCTGTAGATCTCGTAGTAGCCAGCCTCGGTGTCGGGCATGTAGCAGCCGTCAAGCTTGAGGTACTCGTAGCCCCAGTCGACAAAGTCCTTGAGGTCAGTCTCCTCATGGCCAAGGGCGGCGGGGTAGCCACCGCAGGACTTGGTGCCGGCGTCGGTGTAGATGCCGGGGATGAAACCCTCCTTCTTCAGGTGCTCTGCCAGCCAAGGGAGACCTTTGGGGAACTTCTTGGTGTCCCAAACCATGGAGCCATTGGCGGCACGCTCCATCGTGGACCAAGCATCGTCGAGGTTCAGGCGATTGTAGCCTGCCTTGAGGAGGCCGTTCTTGGACATGGCGGCGGCGGCGTCGACGAAGATGCCTTCGTTAATCTGCGTGGTGAAGCGGGCCCAGTTGTTAAAGCCCATGGGAGGCAGAGGCAGAAGCTCTCCGGCGGCCACAGAAGTCGCCAGGCCAGAGGCCATAATCACTTGAGACTTCATGATGGCAGAATTGTGTCTGAAAGATTGTTAAGTGAAGGTTGAGTCTGTCAGAAAGACCAATGGCGATTGACAGGCAGTCAAGCGAGGCCAAGCTACCAGCAGGCACCTGCTATTTATATCTCACAAAACTCTGAAGGGTATGACGAGAAAGCAATCGCGTAATACTTCAGGGTCGTTGGGGTGGTAGCGCTAGTCGCGCGACTAAAGATTACCAGCAGCCCTCAGACATGAGGGGAAGCCGGGCAACGATAGCGGAGAAACTGGGAGGCAGGATGCCGAAATAGGCAAGTGGTTAACAATTGTCTCAGGCAAAGGCATTCGTGCGGAGCTCCGACCTGCGGGGTGGTCCAGCCAGGCACGGCGCACAAGGTGAATCGCCTAGCCGTCAGTCCTCGGTGAAAACAAAAAGGTTAGCCACCTAGAACAAGGATAGACTTTGTAACGTTGCAACCCTGTGCAACGTTGTAAGTTCGATGCGACCCTCTGGTCCGAGCATTGGTGCGCGGTTGTTGGAGCTCGGTGCGAATAGTTGCCGCCCACGCCACGATCTGCGGACCATGCAGATGAACAAGGCCAGCATCTGCCAAGCTTCGTACCGCCTACCGCCTACCGCGCCCTGCCCCTCGGCAAACACTTTCCGGCACAAGCAGCCGTCGGGATATCTCTTGGCCCTCTATAGAGTGCTCCTATCGCCTATATACAGACAACTCATTGGTACCGAGAACTCCATTCTCGGCTGCAGCCCATGCTGTACTCTAACAACCACGACTCCAATCGCAAGAAGCAAAGCCGACGGAAGGTCAACGCCGTGGCGTGTTGCATCAGATTTCGGCAGGCAAATTTAAATATATTGGCGACGTCACCAAAGGCTGCGGGTTTCCAGTACAACACCACGAATACTCGTCCGGTCAGTCCACACTATGTCCACGAATGGCTAGGCTCGGACGATTTTAAACCATACCGCGACCCGCGCAACACGGTGATTACGTAGCAGCATTGGCGCGCCATTAGGTCATAAAAATGTAATCTAGCGCTGTCGACCCCATACTTTAGCACCGCAACACTAGGTTATGGGGCGGTATAGTTGCATTGACGGCAGGATGCTGCGCGCACGACGGCTGCTGTCTGTTGCTAGCCTGGATCGCTTATTATTTTGCGGTGCAGAAGACACTCTCTACGGACGTGCATGAAAAAACAAGAGCCCAAAGGCGAAAATGAACAGTGGCGAGATGGCCCGCTTTGTCGAGCTCCCGCCCGCATGCGACCTTCCTGATGCCGCACAAGTCCACCCCCGCGTCCCATCATCCTTGTCGCATGATACGCTCCCCATAATAGCAAGATGGTACATGTCCAGTTTAACATTTGCCGCGCTGCATACCATTGGCTTCCAATGCTGCTTCGTTGGCGTGTTCTCGGTTAGAATATTAGCAGCCAGACGGGTAATTGCACGTATCGGCACATCAATGGAGTAATAGCCTTCGGCCTCGGCTGGGGTTCTAGATATGCTGGTCCCACTGTCCTACTCCCCGCGATGCTGTAAATCGATGGCTTAAAAGTCGATACCCTGCTCCCATAGAGGCACTCACACGTTACGCCAACGGCTGTACGCACCCAGTCTTACATACCTCCTCTCTTTTTTTTATTCCAAGGGTCGTTGACCATAGGAGTCTTTGTCTTTAATCCATAATGAAACTAGCCGTGGGAGCTGTCGCGGCGCTCTCAGCGTTGGTAGCCATGGCGTCGGCAGCCAAGTGCCCTGAGCCAGGCAACTTCACCTACAATCGCAATGATTTCCTCCTCAATGGAGAGCCTTTCCAAATCATCGGTGGCCAGATGGACCCACAGCGTATACCTCCCGAGTATTGGTCCCAGCGTCTGAAGATGGCGAAGGCAATGGGCCTCAACACTGTCTTCAGCTACCTATACTGGAACCTTCTCGAGCCTAGCCCTGGTGTCTGGGACTTTGAGGGCCGCAATGATGTTGCCCGATTTTTCAGGCTTGCCCAGAAGGAGGGCTTGAAGGTGTCCCTGCGTCCTGGCCCATACGTGTGCGCCGAGCGCGACTGGGGCGGCTTCCCGGCTTGGCTGAGCCAAGTTCCCGGAATGGAGGTCCGTGAGAACAATGGCCCTTTCAATGACGCTGCACGCCAATACATTGATCGTCTGGGCAAGGAACTGGGTCATCTTCAAATTACCAAGGGCGGGCCGATTGTCATGGTCCAACTCGAAAATGAGTATGGTAGCTTTGGAAAGGACAAAAAGTATCTTGCAGCCCAGGCTGAGATGCTTCGTGACAACTTTGATGTCTTTCTCTATACAAATGACGGTGGTGGCAAGAGCTATCTTGAAGGTGGTTATCTGTCTGGCGTTCTCGCTGTCATTGACGGCAGCTCCAAGAGCGGATTTGAGGCTCGTGACAAATACATCACGGATCCCACATGCCTCGGTCCCCAGCTGAATGGCGAGTACTACATCACCTGGATTGATCAGTGGGGAAGCGATTACTCTCACCAGCAAATTTCTGGCAATGAAAAGTACATCCAAGAGGCAGTTGATGAGCTTGATTGGACCCTTGCTGGCAACTACTCTTTCAGCATCTACATGTTCCATGGCGGTACCAACTGGGGCTTGGAAGCCGGCGGAATGCACTACAATGGCCCTTATATCTCTGTCACATCAAGCTACGACTACGGCGCCCCTCTTGATGAGAGTGGTCGCCCGACGGATGTTTTCTTCAGACTCCGTGACATGATTTCCAAGCATGTCCCTGCTGGCAGCATCCCAGATGTGCCTGAAACTCCCAAGCTGACCACCGTGCCCAAGTTCAACCTTGAACCCACTGTAGCTCTGTTTGATGTTGAGGACAAGGCTACCAAACAGGCTGTCAGCCCAATCAGCATGGATGCTCTAGGCCAATCTTTTGGCTATGTGCTCTATGAGCACAAGGTTGTCAACGACGTCAGTGGCCAAATCGCTGTTGGAGATGGCGCTCGCGATCGTGTCCTGGTCTATGTCAACGGCGTCCGCGTTGGTGTCATTGATATGATCTACAAGCCGCCTGCCAATGTAAATGTGTCTCTCAAGAAGGGTGACACATTGCAACTGATTGTTGAGAACCTTGGCCGTGTTGATGTCCGACAGCGCCTTCGAGAGCAGGTTAAAGGCATCGTCGGCGATGTCACTGTAGGCGAAAGCAGCGCTTTGGAAAGCTGGTCGATGTATTCCATGCCATTTAACGAGCTGCTGTCTGGTATTTCAGCCAAGGGTGGAAAGTACGAGGTAAAGAAGAACGACGGCCCAGTGTACTACACTGGCTCGTTTGACCTTCCCAAGGGAGTCGACTTTGACCTCAGCGGCGATACCTTTATTTCGCTGCCGGAAGGTGTCAAGGGCCTACTGTTTGTCAACGGCATCAACATTGGCAGGTACTGGGCTATTGGACCCCAGCAGAGTCTATACGTCCCTGGAGCGTACCTGAAGGAGACGAACGAGGTTGTTGTGCTCGAACTGGAGCCTCAGCCAGATGTGAGGATGACTGCTGAAGGTATTGCCACGCGACAGTGGTTCAATAAGCCTGACCCAGACGCTCCATAGGAAATTTAGACAGTTGATTCGCGTCCTTTAGGGACAAGAGTTTGATTTCATGAATACAGCCTTTGTATTAGACTGCGTACTCCGTACCGTCAGAGAGAATTATTCTACGTAAAAGTAGCAACCCACGGAGTGCTGGAAACGATTGGCAGCCCAACGCTACGTACTACGAGTATAGTTAGGTTATTACTAGGTGGTGGCGCCCGCCACAGGCGGCTGACTCACGCCGGCGGCCCCCGCGTCAAGGCGCTAAGTCGCTACATCATGCCATACGACAGCCATTACTGAGCTGGCCTTAATTACAAAAAATGAAGTCGTAATAACCTGCCTCTGAGCAGATTTCACAGCATTACTCGAAAGAAGGACGATAACAATAGCAACGATAAAGGACTGTGTATCCGCTTGCCCATAATGTCGCGACCGCAAACGCCGCCTCATGTGCCAAAGTACGGGGTGCACGTCTCTAGCCATACCATAAACTCCCTTATCGAACATGGGTTCCCCGGCGCAAAACTCATTTCCATAGAACCACTTCAGCTCTATCCCAGCTATAACAACCGCCTGTACTTTCTAAAGGTTGCCCGCACTGGAGACTGCTCCCTCTTCGCAAACGCGGATGAATTGGAGAGAGAGTTGGTTCTGAGGGCCAATGGAAGGTTCTTTGGCGCCGATAAAATCCAAAATGAAGTCGGCTGGCTTCGAATCATGAAAGAATATTGCAAAGATATCCCAACGCCAGAAGCTTTAGCATGGTCTGAGGACGGCTCCAACGTGGTTGTCACGGCTCCCAGCGCATCTGAGAGAAAACAATTTACATTGTCTATCCAGCCTGAAGACAATACTCATGGAGGTTGGATGTTGCTCACGAGGCTCCCTGGAAAGCCATTATCGTCTCTCGAATTGGACGAACCATCAATGCTCGATGTAGCAACGCAGCTTGGAAGTATGGTGGCAAGCTGGCGGCGCACTATACCACCGCAGCAGTACGTTGGCAACCTCCAATTCCACAACAGCTCCCATTCCGCGAATGCTGAGCTGCTTGTTGGTAAAGAAGAGGACCGGAGCTTCCAGGGCTTCGTTGTTAGGGGAATATTGATGGACGACATTAAAATTTCCACGCCTATAGCAAGTGTTCGTGAACAATATGAGAAGAAGCTGGAGCAGAAGATGAAAGAGCTTTCCGAGTCGGACACATACACAAGAAACAGGGCTTTCATTCCACGCATCAAAGAATTCATTGACGAAAGCTTACCAGTTCTAGACGTTGATATTCCGCCTAGCGAGGCCTCGTTGGGTGGCTACGTTCTCACACACTACGATTTGTCCCCAAGAAATGTTCTCATTTCTGGATCTCCGCCTAAAATTACAGGAATAGTTGACTTTGAGTTTGCTGGCTTCTTTTCAGAGCCCGAAGAGTTTCTCAACGACTCCGTTGGCAATGATGGGGACTGGTCAGACGCCTTTTACGACGCATATCTTGCGGAGCTGGAGAAGTATGGTGTGGCAACTCCAAGAAAAGGGATACGGAACGATGTTTGGGATACAGTACACTCGTTGGAAAAGCTGGCTGAAAATATTGCTCCCTGGTGGTTACCTGGGCCTCATACAGGCGACGCATTAGATGATCAGTTGGCACAAGCTGAAGTGCAAGTTTTAGAGCAGTTGGGCAAGCTAAAGCAGAAGACGCGGCCGTCTGGCTCGACCGGGGCATAGACGAAAGAGAGCGATAGATGAAAATGTCCACTCATCGGCGAGGCTATGCCTTACTCACGGAGAGTTAGCAGGATGAAGGCGAAATTTTGTTACAAGTACATCGTCTAACGCAGCCGAGCATAGTGCCACAGCAATGGAGCTCAAACACGGCCGTACGGCCAAGGCATGCCGGCTTTTCCGATCAGTGATTGCGTATGCAGTGGGTCGATAATTTGACAGTAACTGTAATCATGTGTATGGAGTAAAGGATTAAAAACATTTCGGCTTCTTCGCCGGCTTCTTCTCGCTCGATGCATGAGCTCAAGGCTGAAGCCGGGCCATCCGGGTTACTTTTGTGAAAGGGAAACGAAAGAAAGCCGATGCGTCGGGCGTAAAAGATTCTCTAGCCTTTCCAAAATTCGGTAGTGTTGATGTCTTAATAGCGAAATGGTGAAGTTAAATTGTTCAGGCTGGCATGATTCTGCTTAATTGGGTTGATCGGTAAATCATTTTTATGGTGGCTTCTTATCGGCTACTGTTGTTAGATAGATTATCGGTGGCCTCGGTGCGGCGCGCCACCGCTTAGCCGGTTGCGTCATGGTGGCGCGCTTTGGCTGGGTCAGTGCCGTGATGCCGATTACGGCTCCGAAATCCGGCCAAGAAAAAAACAACTACAGGAAACCTCAATAAGAGAATAAAAAGCCCATACCCTTGAGCCTTCCGGTATCCTCGATAGTTTTCCTTCTCAGAGTACTTTGCATATTCCGCATACACCAAGTTCAGACACGCGTCGCATGGCTCCAACGAGACGCACGCAATTCGCACGTCGACAGCGTTGATTCGAGTAAACAATCTTCAGCAAGCACCAGCGTCGCAGTCGGCCGGACCATGAGTGATGAGAACAGTACTCGCGTCACGGACTATGCTGCGGTAGGACGTCAAACTTCCAATAGGAGCTACGAGCGTGAAAGCGCAATCGACGATATCAGTCTCGAAAGTCTGCATAGCGACTCGACCGATCTCGACGATGCCGAAAAGGAACAATGCGATGGGCACCGCCCATCAATGCGCGAAATCCGCCGCTCGACATCACGCATGAGTCAACAGGCTCAGAGAGCCCGTGCTGCATCTGGTGCCTCCACCACGGGCGCGCAGCTCGGCCGCAAAGTCACTAGAAGAGACACTATCCTATCGAGGATTCGGTCAAGGCCAATCCCTCAGTTCTCACATCCGCTGGCGCACGTTAAAACGACAGAAGCGGATTTAGTTGATTTCGACGGCCCCGATGACTTGTACCATCCTCTGAACTGGCCTAGGCGCAAAAAGGTGATCACGACATTGCTCTACGGTTTGCTTACGGCGAGCGCGACGTGGGCATCGTCTGCATACTCGGCCGGTACAAAGCAAATCGCCAAGGAGTTTAATGTAGGAACACAAGTTGCCACTTTGGGAACAACCCTGTTTCTTTTCGGGTTTGGCCTTGGTCCGTTGTTGTGGGCGCCCCTGAGCGAAGTCTTTGGTCGGCGGCTAGCCGTCATGGCGCCAATGTTTGTTGCCATGTGCTTCAGCTTCGGTAGCGCTACCGCGAAAGACTTCCAAACCCTAATACTTACGAGATTCTTCGGCGCCTTTTTCGCGTCAGCTCCAGTTACCAATACTGGCGGCGTACTAGGTGATTTATTTTCGCCAGCGGTCCGAGCGACGGCGTTGGCAGGTTATGCGCTTGCAGTAGTGGCAGGCCCGGCACTTGGTAAGGATCTGTAGCTTTCTATTGTTTGATCGCGGCTCATATGAAACACAGGTCCTATAATATCATCCATATTGGTTCACTCGCCATCGCTAGGCTGGCGCTGGACTGAATACCTGACAGGAATTCTGCAAGGAGCCACGCTCCTCATGGGCGTCATCTTTCTGGACGAAAGCTACCCACAGAAGCTTCTGGTATATAAAGCAAGACGACTGAGGCATGAGTCTGGCAATTGGGCACTGCATGCTGAATTTGAGGAGTGGGACGTAACCATCTCGTACCTGGTACACAAATTCTTGCTGCGGCCAGTGCAACTGCTCTTTACTCCCATCTGCTTTCTCGTGGCGCTGTACGCAAGTTTCTGTTATGGCATTTTATACATGCAGCTCGGTGCGGTACCCATAATTTTTGGTGAGGCGCGTCACTGGAGCCCGGTAATCGCGACGCTGCCGTTTCTGTGCATTCTAATTGGCGCTATGCTCGGATGTAGCTTCAATGTTTACAATCAGAAGCTGTACAACAAGGCATACTTTGCAGCAGGGAAGCGAGCTGTTCCGGAGAAGCGACTACCTCCGATGATGATTGGATCAGTTTTGTTCTCCGGCGGGCAGTTCCTACTCGGATGGACCGCGGATCCCAAATACCACTGGATCGCGCCCTGCATTGGCTTGGTCATGCTGGGAACCGGCTTTTTCACAATATTTCAGGCCGCCTTGAACTATCTTGTGGACACGTTCCAAGCATATGCGGCATCTGCCGTGGCAGCGAATACGTTTCTCAGATCATGCTTTGCTGGTGCATTTCCGCTTGTTGTTGGCCCTCTATTTCACAATATTGGCATTGGCCCCGGTTCCAGTATTACCGGTGGATTTGCAGCGTTACTTATACCCGTTCCATATGTATTTTACGTGTTTGGAAAGAGGATACGAAAGAGCTCGAAGTGGTCGAAGGCATCTGTATTCGACTGAATGTAGCCACGAGAGAGGATACCCTGCGAAAAACCGCATCTTATATAGAGAAACATACTAGTTTATACTGTCCCCGGCAACTAATATCAATGTGAAATTTAATAAACATTTGATGCAATTATATTGCACACTTTTGTTAGGGTGAACTTAGTACGCAGAAATGAGGGGAGACTGTTCCGTATTGTGATGTATGGCCGTCCAATATCACAGCTCAGACCAATAAAACTCGTCTTCGTCGACATAATCACTCAGGCGCTCTTTGAGTTCTTCGACGGTTATATCTGCAGTCTTTGCCGCCTTGCCATTGTGGCCTTTGTGTGGCGGTAAAACCACTTGGTTAACGACGTGAATGACACCATTGCGCGCAATGGCGTCGTGGATGGATACGTCCGTAAAGCCGTTAATTTTGATGAAATTGAATCCCAAGAAATGGCCAATATCGACACCAAGATGTGCCTTGGGCAGCAGCGTTGTCAGATCATAGTGCTTCTGAGGTAGCGTGTTCCCGACGCCTTCCTGGCTTGAGCTCTTGTCGTAGACCGTATCAGAGTATATGGTGACGTTGGGCACAATGCCGTATTTGAGAATGGCGGAGAGATACTTCTTTCCAGACTCCGTGTTGAACAAAAACGCATTAGCTCTTGGGCCGAGGGCTTCAAATGCCTTGTTGGACGGTGCGAAAACAGTCGATCCAGCCATCTTTTGGCCGTGGACGAACTTAACAAAGTCGGCCTTTTCATATGCCAGAAGTAGGGTTGAGAACTCGGCAGGGAATAGCGAGATGATGATACCAACTACAGGCGGCGGGACGAGAAAGTGGTTGACAACATGAACGACGCCATTTGTTCCCTCCTTAAAACAGAAACGTGTCAGTTAAACGCCATAATACTATTACACGTGTTAAGAGCGAGGGCATGGTGCTTACAATATCGGCCGCTATAACTTTGGAGTAGAAGTTAATCTTGACTCCCCACAAATCCCAACTAGTCCGAAGGCGCTGCTTCTCATTGCCTAGCCACTTCTCATCCAGGATGGTAGGCAGCGTGTAGCTGGCGACAAGTTTTTCAGCTTTGAACTTGCCATTGCCAATGTGATACTGCAGAACCTTTTCGATGAGCTGCTTGTCGGGCTTCTCATGATCATCCGGGATGTCTTTGAAGGCGTCGTCATGGGGTACGAAAATGGTGTACTCGCCATCCGCATCCGTGCTGTTAAGGATATTAACAAGGTCCGGGAACTCGCCAACGAGCTTGGCGAATCTACGAGTGTGTGGGAGCGCAGATATGAGTTGGTAGACAGTCTTCGTGCGCTTATTCTTATGTCCATCTTGGGCATGGTGGAGCTTGTTCAGTTCCATCGCAGCCTTGTCTTGCACCTCTTTCATGGCGCTGACTGTAGTGTCCACCATGGACTCGGCCGCCTCGGCAGCATCGGCAAAGGCGGATTTAATGGTATCCATGGGAACAAATTGATCCCACCACGCACTGATTTGCTGGGCATCAAAAACTATATTCTCGTCGAGCGACTCATCATGGTTGAGAGGCTGCTGCTCGGAAGCATCAGGCACGACTGCGCCAAGCGCGAGGCCGCCACAGAGAGCGAGGGCAAGTACACTCTGTCTCATATTTGGTGCAACCCGAATGGTATTGGGTATGTGGTGAATGTCAGAATAACGTTGCGGTAGTTTGTCTGCGTCTCGTATATGGGTGATGTTTCCAAATCAAAGAGGCTGTGGCATTGTCAACTCTAGTCTGGATAGGCCCGTCTATTTACAGCAACGGGCCGCTCAAAAGTCCGCAACCAGTGCTTGTCATGATTGCGTACCACGTCGGTGGCTCTGGCCTATCGTTGACCGATCTCACCCACCACCAGCTGGATTCTGCAGAATGGCGCCACCGAATCTGCACACTGTTGCATGCTGTGTGGCTCGAGACACCTGTAATGGCCCGCCTGGCACATGGTTTGGCTAGCCCGTGGAGCATTGCCCAGGCAGCGTGAGTACGTACGAGTAGCCATCAGGTTATACATTCCTACCCAGGCGGCGACAGAGTTATAGGCATGGGCTCAATGGTTACTACAACTAATAACGTTGTCGAACTGTATTTACACTCAATGCTATTCTGGGATGAGGCTCGTTTGCACTAGCAATATGTTTCCGAACCCGGGGCTGCAGCTCGGTTCTCGTGGCTTGTCGCACAACCAAGGCTGCGCATGAGGCGGAGCAGCCCCCTGAGGAAGCCACATTATTGGGCAGGAGCTGGGGAACAGCGAGCAATGCCACAGCCGCTGGCGATCAACGCTAATAAATGCTAGGGGTCTTACGGATCCACGCTTGCTGACGAGAGCTACCGTAGTACGAGTAGCTTGTTTGGCGGTCCCCATCCATGCCCAAGATGCAGGGGTGTCAGTCAGGCTGAGCCAGGCTTGAGTATTAAGGCGCGCCCGGTCCCTCTCATTATCCGTTATCATTATACCATAGTAGTATAAACGAGCATTAAGAGACTGAAAAGAGGGACGAGGGAAAATTCTGCCTCTAAACAACAAGCAATCTTTCTCCAAGCATCTGCACGACTGAGCATCGCCTTTTCAGGACAGACCACGGCACATTCCACTACTACTTGATAGACAGCCCGAGATCGCCAGCTCGAAAGCTCCTGCGCCAGCTTCAAACCCAAATAACCCGACGAATACGCGATTCCTTGGGCTCCAATTCGCTGCACCAGAAGCGGGCCGAACAGCCTAGATGTTGCGCAAAAAGGAGACCTATACGGTCATTACGCCCATTCCTGGGTTCATTCCGCGTCAGTTGGCGCTGGATATCCTGCACTCACACAGCGAAGTAATTACTCTGAACCCCTTGGTTCTGAGCCACAAAGCGATCCCCGCCCCTCGCAACGCGGCCGCCGACGAATACTATAGTACGTGGTACGAGGTCACGCAGCGCATCCAGTATGTCCCGGGCATGGGAAAAGCTGGTTCGGGCCAAATCACGTTCAACGGTTGCTTCCACGATATGCCGTGGGGCTTGCAGACACACACTTATGCACCCATGAATGTTGATCTGCGCAACAGATACCGTGTTGGAGGTAACCAGCCCGGCATAGAGCCGCCCGAGCAGCGAGAGCTCGGAATGGAACAGCTGGGGATACCTAAAGACGGTCTCTATCTACGCCAGGACGCTGAGATTAAGTGCAACATCGCCATGATTAGCTTTGTCAAGGCTCAGCTCAAGGCGGCCAGCAAGGAGATGGTAGACCGCATCATCAAGAAGGCCGAGCTGTTGGACTCTGGAGTTCTCCAAGCCATGATGGATAACGGCAAGCTGCGCACCTTCAACCCGAACGATAGGTCACATTTCAACGCCGATGCACAGGAACAGAACCGGGTTACGAGCCCAATGTCGCCCACTCAGCAGTTCTCGTCGCCGCAGCTCCAACACAGACAATCGACGTATTCGCCGTATCAACGCTCCGACACGTCATCTCCACCAACCCAGCAGCAGAACCAATATCCTTATAGCCCAACTTACTACCAGCCATCCGGCTCCTTGCCGGATAAGCAGCCACAAGCTGTGCTCATGGAACTGCCTGGAGACTTTGTGCAATACACGAACACAAACGCCATGCAGCCACCGCCCAGCAGTCCGGGGATGTCCAGCCATTCTCACCGCAATTCTGCGGCGTCATCAGACCCTAGGTGGTCCCAGATACAGCAGAATGGGTCGGCGGGATCACAGCCGGCTGGGTTCGCTTCCGAGCTGGCGGCGCATAAGGGAGCCCATGAACTTCGCTAAGGGCCTAGAAAATGATGCGAGTCTTGTGAACTATACAGTCAATGCATTATTCCTGCGATCTGGACACTACCGTTTCATGTGGCGTGGGGCCGGGCATGACCGACCATAGCCAGTTATGCCATTTTTCTGGCTGCCAGGGCGTGACTTGCTACAGCGGCTCTAAATATCGATATATTTGACGACAGAGCCGTATCAAGGACAGAGACGCCGCATACCACCACCGCGTACCGCTGTAAATGTGCTGCCAGCCTCAACACTATTTCGGTGCAGATTATGGTCCACGGTTTTGGGGTGTGAAGGTGGAAGCTACCATCTTTCCACGAATTGCCAGCGACAGCTGAATTACTGTTGCTGGTGTGATTTGGAGTTTCAGGTTGCCATGGTTTGGGAGAAAGGATGAACGGCGTTTCAGATTGGACTTGGGCCCGCTTGGCGCACCGACTGCCAACCTGCTATTTTAGTGTTCGTTGCTGAAGAGGTCGGTAGCGCACATGTGACCGGGACGATGACGAACATTGGATTTGTGTCGTTAAATAATGAAGATATATTTACGCCTGCATCACAATCTACTCGCAGTATAGTTTTTGTGCAGGGTACTACGAGCCACCTCACTTTAATGGAAGAAGGCTTGCCGGTCAGGAATGCTTGCACCCACCTTTGCCCCAAAGTCTGCTTCACCACAGACAGGGCTGTTTCTGCATACCTCCCATAATGAGCATGGCGCTAACAGTCGGGTTGGAATGCAAAGGACCTAAAAATATAGAGCTTCCGTAGCCAGTTTAGCTGTAATTGGCAAGGCCGTTTAGGAGCGCGTCCGGCCATTGGCTCGCCTGCTGTGACTGTGCGAACTTTGGAGAACCCTCACAGCTACATCGGCTTCATCGTGCGTGCCAGTCAGTTGCTGGCCTGGTTGATTAGGCTTTGGGCGCCCCTATAAATAAGAGACAGCGCCTTCTCACAACGCTGTCAATTATGTACCGCAACATATGGAAGAACGTCTTTTTTTCATGAGATTATTAACCAACTGCGACAATGCGATCGACCTTCCTAGCCTTAGTTGCTTCTGCGGCGATGGCCATTGCAACCAACGTCCCAAGATATGCACAGGAGGTACGATATTGAACATGCACGTCCAGACCCCAGAATAGGATCTTACATGATGGTTTTAGCGTCCGTTCGACTTTAGAAATTGCCTCTGCATAACCGAAGACGGGCCGTGCCACTGCGGTTCACCGACGAGTACCATATATGTGAAGCCTTATCCAAACTGCAATTGCATAGTATCGAAGAGAGACGGCTCAAACGAACAATGCGGTTGCGGTATCAACAAGCCACACCCGGACTTTGAGATCGCCGAGCTCAACCCAGACGACGACGACATGGCAAGCACGGCAGTTGCTGTCAAGGCTCTTCACTGTGTGTGTCCTACGAATGAAGACGACGTTAGCCAGGGACACGCATACCCGTGCCCGTGCGACGGCATCATGAGGCCGGCCATGCGACGCCGCGCGCCTCATCGTGGCCCGGGAAGCTGCGAATGCTACGATCCGGATCTCGGCGATGGCGATTCCACGATTTGCCCTTGCCTCAATGATGATGGATTCTCGGTCGCACAGCCCAGGATGGACGATAGTGCTGGGTTCTGTAACTGCGAAATTCTCGGAAGCAATGGCCAAACTGTCCCCTGCGGATGCAACAAGCCTCCTCCCGATCCAACGCCGACACCGAAGCCGGCTAATCACCCGAGCATCCACTGCTTGTGCATTATTCACAATCTCGACGGCACGTCGAGGCCCTGCCCTTGTAACGGGGGCCAAGACTTTCTTGGAAGGCTGACATTTGCATAGATACGTGGTGGGTGAGGGAGGCTCAGATGGATATGTACTTGACCAGATTGACTATGATTCCGCGCTCCCACTTATATCGCGAGTTTAGTATTATCAAACGTGATGGTTAAAAGACAGCTTCTCACTTTTAAAAGTTTTTACATAACATTTTCCCATCTTATATCAGAGTGCAGTGATGTACAAAAAAAGAAGCAAAAAGCCCCGGCCAATAGTATAAATTTGCTTCTTGCTTATATCTGCATTGGCGTCTTCGCAGCATGTGATGGAGCTGCGGGTGCTATCTGTGCTGACTGTAACACACATAAAGGGTGGCAATTGGTGGCGTGGCTGCATGTGCTGAACTGCGCCTAAATTGGCGTCAATGGCTTAGCCAGATGCAGCTGCTGATGTACACAGGGCTGATGGATATATTAAGCACATCAACACGAGATGCAGCCTGGCGTCGGGGAGAATGCAGGGAATGATTACGGTACAGCATAATACGCAGCCGCCCAGCCCGCCAACGGCACCCCAGCTTAGCACGGAGTATTCGTACGAGTAACAGTGCCACGCAACCACCGCCCGCTAACCGACAGCCTAGCCGGTCGGGTGCCACCCCCACTGTCCCACTGCCGCATCAGCGCCGCGCATTCCGTTTTAGGCAGCCAGTCGGAACGCCCTGGTTGGACAGCATCCGTCATCATCTGCAGCGGTCATATGGCCATTTCGGCGGCACCACCCACATGCGCCGACACGCTCATACTCAATACAGTACATTCCCTCTACCTCTGGAATTTCCGCCAGCACTCCCAAAACAAATCGATACCCTGCTGCATACTTTAACTACACGCACCTGGACGGCCTAGAGTGACATCTCCGAACTGCGGATTCAGACTTTCTTGCATCGACCGCGCTGGACCTAGACTGCAAACCTTGTTCACCGCCTACATCTCTCTTTATTGCACCTCGGCTGCCGCCGCGACACGACGTCACTGGTCGCACGATCAACGCTCGCGACCGAACCTAAAAGTTCTGCACCGCACCTTCAAGACTATGGATTAGGGACCGGCTACTTTGACCGCAAACTACTGCGCTCGCAGAAATACAACACTCGGCGCGCTGGACATGGTCGATCTCATCCTTCCGCGGCGAGCGCGGACCTCGAACAAGCCGTCGCTACGACCCGAGTCGAGGGCCGCGCATGGCGCTGCGCAGCCCTCCAGCGATGCAAACATAGTCGGAAAAGTCACCAACACAATCAAGGGTGCCAACGAGCTGCTCCTGCATTGGAAGGATGGCTTGACGCCCCAAGAACGGGCCGCCGCCCGCTCAAAAGAAGAGAGGAAACAAGTTCTTTCCTTGCGGATGAAGACTGTGAGTTTATATATTTTGGTAATGGGAGATTGCACATAGGCTTCGGCTACTGACAATGTCACAGGCGGAATCGTTCAAACAATGGCAGAACGCGGCCGAAGAACTGGACGTTCTAGAAGGAAACGACGCATGGAAACGCGACTTTGCAAACGGCGACTATAACCCGTGCCTGATTGAGGATCGCCTGGCCGCACTGGAAGAATCGCGCGCCACCTGCGATATTCGAACCATGATGCACCTCATTCGCACGGAGCTATCCAGAGACTTGGGCGGCATGGGCAACGTCGACTTGTATCGACATTCGTACCTGGGCACTAAATCATTGATCGAACGATACGTCGACTCGACCCTCCAGACTATCGACGCCATCGTCTTTCAGAGTGCCATCAACAAGGAGATAGAATGCAGGGACCTGCTAGAAGGTATGCTGCTGTCGCGCCAGAGCTTTGGCCGCAGCGCACTACTCTTATCGGGCGGGGGCACGTTTGGCATGTCGCACATCGGTGTGCTCAAGTCTCTCTTCGAAGCGCAGCTGCTACCGCGCATCATTTCCGGTGCCAGTGCTGGAAGTATCGTTTGCGCCGTCATGTGCACGCGAACAGACGAAGAGATTCCCGATCTCATCCGCGACTTTCACCACGGTGACCTGGCCGTCTTTGGTACCGAGGATAGCGACGCTAGCACGCTGGACCATCTTCGCCGCCTCCTGACGGAAGGGAGCTGGTCCGATATCAAGCACCTCAAGCGAGTAATGCGCGGCATGATGGGCGACATTACCTTTCAAGAGGCGTATAACCGCACGCGGCGTATTCTCAACATTTGCGTCTCCACAGAGTCGGTCTATGAGCTGCCCCGACTGCTCAACTATGTTACGGCCCCCAATGTCATGATCTGGTCGGCCGTTACAGCCTCCTGCTCTCTTCCCTTCATCTTTCACTCCTCACCGCTTCTCGTCAAAGATCCCGTTACGGGTGAACATAATCGATGGAACCCGTCACCGCAGCACTTTATCGACGGATCAGTCGACAACGATCTGCCGATGACGCGACTTGCCGAAATGTTCAATGTGAACCACTTTATCGTCTCGCAGGTCAATCCTCACGTTGTTCCCTTCCTTGCCAAGGACGACCACTTGTCGCCCGACGCCAAGTTTCGCCCCAGCCAGCAACAGGTCACCAATGAGACTGACTGGCTCACTACGTTTACCTCTCTCGCCAAAGACGAGGCCCTGCACCGCCTCCAATTCATGGCTGAGATGGGCATCATGCCCAATCTTATGACGAAATGCCAGAGCATCCTGAGTCAAAAGTACTCTGGCGACATTACCATCCTCCCGGATATGGGGATGACTGAGCTACCGCGGCTACTGGTCAACCCCAGCGCTGATTTCATGCTACGTTCCTGTCTCGCTGGAGAGCGGGCAACCTGGCCAAAGCTAAGCAGGATACGTGACCGGTGTGCCATAGAGCTGGCGCTCGACAATGCGGTCCACCGTCTGCGGACAAGGGTTGTCTTTTCGGAGAGTCAACGAGACTTGCGTAAGCTAAGCACAGGCATAGGCCAGGCGCGCCAGAACCTGCCGGTTTCAATATCAACGCACCCGGACGAGGGGTTGGTCCAACGCCAACACCGGCGTCGGTCAGGCGGCAGTCTGAGTACCCTGGCAGACCGCCCAATTCTCTTTGATGGTACTGCTACCATAACAGACGAGGATACGGTTGAAGAGGAGCGGCTAGAGCTCCAAGCCCGACGAGTCCGGCCCCCTTCTCCGGCAGCAACACGCAAACCACGCCTCCATAGAGCCACGAAGAGCCATATCCATGTGCCACGCCACGGATCTGCGCTCGCGTCCACAACGGCAAACGAGAAGCTGGTATTCCCAGACTATGACTTTTCCAAGCCCTTACAGCTACCTGCAAAGAAGGAGAAGGATGCCACAGACCGGGACAGTGGTGGCTCGAACGCATACTACGACAGCACGTCGGAAGAGGAAGGCCAAGGGCCGTGGCAGCAGAGCTCCGCGCACGCGCAGACGGCATCCGCCACGGACGAGCTGGAAACGAGCGAGCAGGGCCATTCCAGCGACGCAGATATCGACCAGTGCACAGAGGAGAGCGACCCAGACCCGTACGATGTCAAGTGGGAGTCGCCTCCGCCAGAGTACAGCAAGGTGATGGAGCAGGACAACATGTTTGGGCCGGACGGCAGAGTCGGCAGCGGCGCATGGGAGTAGACAGCCTACGAGAAGGGGGCTATTATTGCATGGGACACGGAGTAGACTGATATTTTCAGCGTATACATACATGGCACATATTACATCATAGAACACACTTGGACAGTATTCAATACAATTTTCTTATTTATTTATTATTCTTATAATTCTTTGTCCCAACGGTTGCCCACTACCCGCCTCCTGCGCACGAGAATTTAGTAAGTGGGGTGCTAAATCAGTGCACGCTTCATAGATGGTAATTGTAGCCGTTATGTCATCCTAGGCCGCGTGGCCTAATGGCTAAGGCGCTAGATTTCGGTTCTCGTACACCGACTTCTCTAGAGATTCCAGGTTCGACTCCTGGCGTGGTCGCATTTATTTTTGCCCTTTTCGCCTCTTGGTTGTCTTTTTAATCTTTGGGTCTATATGTCTTCTTTTTTTTGTTATTTGGACGCTGTTAACTTATTCTTTGCTATTATTTTGGGGAATCCAAAAACACAGGTGCGCTGCGGCGATTACCCACGTGTGTACGGCCAGCAAGCTACATATCAAGCTTAGCACGCAGGGAACGTTTTGGCATTAGATGGTCAAGCCAAGATGTAAGATGGGGTTGACGAAATGGGACCATGCATATGCTTTCATGCGGATGGTGTGATGTGATATTGGCGGGATTGGCAAATGTCGCCATTTACATGGTTCTTTGCTATGGTCGCATTGAATGGTCCATCTACAAGGTGCCTAATTGGTGCAATGTGTTCTTGTTCTCCTATACATGAAAAGTTACCATATATCTGGTGCTGACTGGGGTTTTTAGAATACCCGTGTCAATGCAGACGACCCCTGCTCTCTAAACTGACAAATGCAGAAGCCGATGCAATGGAATCGTGAAGAACTACACTGTGGTGCGCTTTCGCTGTACGACTAGACCACCCGGCCCATCGGGCTTGAATGTGGAGCCAAGTGCCTCCCCCGACCGGCCGCCCAACACCCATAAAAGTGCCGCCCAGCCAGGGGCGGGAGCTAGCCCAAGCGGCCCATTGCGTCAGCGAGACGCGAATGGCAAAATCGCCCACCCGCGGCCAATGAGGCGACGTCCCGGGCACGCAATCGAGGCGCCTTGCCTCATTGAGGGCATTTTGTTTAGTCAGGAACTGGGACATGAGGCACTGCCATTGTTACTACCTACGAGTTATTCGACTGCGAGCACGGCCAATGTATTCGAATTTTGTGGTCCCCGGATTTCTCCCCCCAATTATGCAGGGTGTAGCTGGTCATTTTAGAGATTGGAATTTTGGCGTGGATGAGGGGGGAGGGGTATACTTCCCACCTGGGGGAGGGACAACGAGGGGCAGAGAGGGCAGGTCCGCCGTGACGCCGTGCCAACCATGATGCCATTTCTGCTTTGGTAGATAAGGTATGCACACAGAGGAGCTGCGGGATGGATGGCTGGCTGTGTTAGCTCCTTGACGGCCCCCTCGATGGAGTACTGTAGCGTTTTGTCTCTAATCATTCTTCTTTGGGTTTGGAGGCACACCCCCATGTGGAAAGGTACACCCACCTATTACGTTGACGTGATGGCGTTATAGGATGGCTTGGGTTGGTGAGTACAGTAGCTCTTGGTAAAGTAAGTAAGCTTGTCTGGAGCAGCTGTCGTGCGGGATTATATAAATGTAGAGCGTCTCCATCCACCACCCTTCCCCCTTGACTCTCCTCTTTTTTCTCTTTGAATCTCTCTTCTTGCACATTTACCAAACATCACCCCTCAAACCATCACCAACCCAACAACCCCAAATAAAACCACAATGGCTGCTTCCGCTCCCCTCCGCCTCGGCTCTGTTGCCCCCAACTTCCAGGCCGAAACCACCAAGGGCAAGATTGACTTCCACGAGTTCATCGGCGACGGCTGGGTGATTCTCTTCTCGCACCCCGAGGACTACACGCCCGTGTGCACCACCGAGCTGGGCGCCTTTGCCAAGCTCGAGCCCGAGTTCACCAAGCGCGGCGTCAAGCTGATTGGCCTCTCTGCCAACACGATTGAGTCGCACGATGGCTGGATCAAGGACATTGACGAGGTCACTGGCGGCAAGGTCGGCTTCCCCATCATTGGCGACAAGCAGCGCCAGGTTGCGCTTGCGTACGACATGTGAGTTATTTTGCTATTTTTTGTCTATTTTTTGTTCTTTTTTTATTCCCTTTGCTTCTTTAATCCGTCCTCGACCTGCTTTGCATGGGCGCGGAAACTTGGTCGTCTTTCCCGGCTCTCTCCCTGTTACTATCGGGGTTGCGTGGAGGGGCTGGGCCAGCTCCCGTCCCGCAATCACGCAATTTTCGTGGGACCCCTGGTAGCTTTTGCTTCGGCCTGGCAACGGGGGAAGCGGAAGCGGAGGGGTGCGCGAGAAAGTGGGATGGCATATCTTGGGCTGCAGCAGAGCAGTAGCTTTTGTGAACCATTTTGGCTTGGCCACCGCTGTTCCATTTTCCCCACCTCGGAGCAACTCGCAGCTGGCTAGCTAGGTAGCTACCTACGCATTTGCTTTGCTGGAGCTGGAGTGAGATGTGAGACGCCGACATTCGGTGGCGGGTGGCTTTGCGCGGTGCTGAGTAGCGAAGCTATCCCTGGCCACCCAGCTGCTAACTCTAGCACTGGGGAGAGGAAAGAAACAGTAGTCCAGGACGACGGAGTACAGCCCGTCCAAGCTTCCCTGCCTACTATGATCTACCTTGCGCATTACTGTCCGTGTACAGAACCCAATTGCTGACCGCGTCTTCTTCACCATGACAGGATCGACCACCAGGATGCCACCAACGTCGACGAAAAGGGCATTGCTTTCACCATCCGCAGCGTCTTCGTCATCGACCCCAACAAGAAGATCCGCACCATCCTCTCCTACCCTGCCTCCACCGGCCGCAACTCGGCTGAGGTGCTCCGCATCGTCGACTCCCTGCAGACCGGCGACAAGCACCGCATCACCACCCCCATCAACTGGGTGCCTGGTGACGACGTCATTGTCGCGCCTCCCGTCACCAACGCCGAGGCCGAGAAGCTGTTCCCTGGCTTCCGCATTGTCAAGCCTTATCTCCGCTTCACCAGCCTCCCCAAGGCTTAGGCGATATGTTGACGCTTTTTAATTTTTAATAATAAAAAAGAATAAACACCAGGGAAGGGGTCTGCCTCGCATCATTCTTCACCTGCTGTTTCTGTCCCCCTTGCCATTCATACAGAAGCTCTATGCGCTGACTGTGCCTGCAAGGTGGGGGCGGGGCAGCGCTGTCGATCGCCCGGACTGCGCTAAAAAAAAACGTGCGTCCAGGCAGGCAGCGTCAGGGTTTGGTGTGGTGCTAGGCGTCTCCAAAACATACACCAAAAAAAATAAGGAAAAAGATACCATGAGGCACGGATAGTATTCATGAACCACAAACACATAAAAGTAGAATGGATTCGGACTCTTGATCATGCAAGGTTTCGAGTTGGATCGAATCCTTGACATTTTCCTTTTGTCTTGATTAGCGAAGAATTTAATAAAAACAAATTTGAAACGTTTGGTTGCATATCACGTATCGAACAGCGGGTACATGTGCTGGACTCTTGCTCGGTCTTTTCGGCATCGACGCACGCAAAACAATAAAGTAAAAATAAAATAAAAATAGCATGTATCTGGCCATTGTCCTCATATCACATCTGTGACGGTAATTTGATTGTACCAGGGCAGAGACGCACCAGCAGGTTCAGCACAGTTCCACGATTGGGGCATAGGGTAGGCGCCCGCTTCACGCCTCACGTCCTCTGGACACGGCTCGCAAGACGAATTTGGCTTCCTTGCCATGCGCCGCACTCGTGCTCCATACTATATTGCAGCTATAGACCTGCACGCTCGAATATGTCCTGCACCAACTCGGACCGTCCCATGGTCCTAGCGAAAGCCACAGCTGAAGCATGCAGGGGATGGTCGGATATCCCATCTTTGCTCCTCGCCGGTGTGGGCATGTACATGACGTAAAATACTGAACCGTCGTGACGATTTTGATATCAAGGCCGTATATATGGTCATCAACATGCAAAGTGGCAAGGCAGATTATTTTACTTTTTCAAAAGAAAAAAAAAAAAGATCTTATGTCTTCTATTGACAACAGCGTGCCTTTTGCACTCCGCTTCTTCTCGCAGCGCCGCGGCCAGACTCTTGCAGCGCCGCACGCACCGGGGTTTGGACACCAGTGGCGTGGGCCAATGGCAATAAACGGCAGCCACCGGCTGCTGCTGCCAATGCAAGCCTTGGTGCAGCCAATCAGGCCATGTCATGGCGTTGAACCCCTGATGAAACAAATCTTTCCGTCTGTTCTTCTTGGTCGTTTTTGTTTCGATTCCATCATGCGTCAAAAAAGGGCTCAACACGTGGCCGGGCCCCCCCTCCCCCTACCGCCGCCGGGCTGGTTGCGCAGATGTACGAGCATTTCTATTACGAGTAGCCTTCCCAGGACACAGCTTGGCCATGAAATTACCGGGGGCGCATGTTTCCTTTCCTGGTGGACAAAATGCAGCCTCTTAATGTACCTTACCTACCTACTTTGTACGCGTACCACCGGCTATATGAGCTCTCCCAAGTACTCGTAGCTGTATGAGGTTGGGCACCCGAAAAAGAAGGCCAGAAAGCCGCCCATTTCTAGAATTCGACACCACGCAAAGCCGCTAACGACGCGGGACATCTTTGCGGCAGTAGTCCCTGGGGAGACCTACGACTAGCGTACTGTAATAAAGGAGTCGCAAGTGCTGCTATTAGCTTCCACCTTGACACCCATCTTGCCCAGAAACCCACTTCGTGACCTTTCCCTTTCGACCCCTCATCCCAGACCGTGTCTGCGTCTGTGCGGTGCAGCACACACACTTTCATCTGCAACACCTTTGCGCCGCCGCCGCAACCTCTGCGACGCAACGCTCTCCCACGCCTCGCGCACAGTTCACTCCTTTCATCGCCGCCCTCACGCCTCACCCTATCCAGCCGAGAAAGTAATCGACAGATATCCCGCCGTCTCCGCCGCCGCCGCCCTCCGCGCGAGTCGCTGACCGACTTCTGCACACGAGTCGAGCTCCCTGCTCACCCCCCGTTTCGACCTCTCGTGCTCTTCGCGCCTCCGCCATCCCCCATATCTGCTGCATCTGGCTCTGGTCCCCGGCTGCAACATCGGCCGTGTTACTGCTTTCTGACAGCCATCCTGACCTGCCTCTTGCAGTCCAACTGTGCGTGCATCTCTTCTCCTTCTTGGTCCGCCTCGCCTTTTGTCCCTTTGCCCAGTCCTAGATCCCCCCCAGGCCAATTCGACCTGGTTCTTAGCCACTCCCTTGTCCGTGTCCTGGCCGGCATCATAGCTAGCCCCCCCATGTCTCCTTGACAATCTCCAACCTGCTTTGCACCAGCATCTTTTGCTGTCCCCCGGCAATCAACTCATCACAAACCCCGCTGCATTGCTCTCACGCACGTACATCCTTGCGACCAAGTGCACTCAATCTATCCCGTCTAAAACCAGACCCATTCATCCCCATCAGCCAGCCCGCTCGTCAGCCATCAAGACCCATCATCGCCAGACCCATTCTTTTTGTTCAATATTGCTGGGCGAAGCCGCCTTTTCCTTGCTCGCTCGCCCGAGTTGAACCTGCTCTCTCCTCTTGTCATGGTTCTCGCCTTCCATTGCTTCAAACCTTGCCCTTAGCTTTTCCTCGCAACCCCCCAGCTCGCCCTGCGATGCTCCGGCCATAGCTTCAACCTGCAGCCTCTCGCCTATTTAGGGCAGAGAAGTCGTCATAATGGCTGACCAGGGAAGGCTAACTCCTCGACAGACGTACGACCGAGACGGCGCTGGTGCACTTTACGAGTCCGACGACACGCGGCCAAGCAGTCGACTTCGCCCCCCCGGCAACCGATACAATAGCTCAGACTCTCTTGGCGGTGTCTACCGTGGTGTCCAACAAGTCCCCCCTGCCAGAATCCCACGAACCAGTTCTCTCCAGAATTTCCGACAGTCACCCGTCCCGTTTGCAGGCCAACAGTCCTTCCAAGACCAACGCAATCCTTCTCCCAGCAAAGAAACTCTCTCGAGCCAGCAGAAGCCACAGCATGCCCGGAAACTGAGTCTCCAGAACAGCCTCGAGAAACCCCTCCCAGAACCGCCGCAACAGTCTGGGCCCTCGCCGCCGCTGGATTCGACCCAAGCCATCGGGCTGCCCTCTGCCAACCCGTCGGACCAATCTGCCAATCCCGCGCGGCCGACCACATCCCAAAACCCGGGGCTTTCACAGTTGGCCCACCCTGCCGGTACCGCTTCAATGTACACGCAGCAGGACCAAAATATGGCAGACCCGGTTGGAAGCTTTACCCCAGGCGAGGCTGCCATGGGCCCCCGATTAAACGGCCCAAGCTCTACAACGGCCTCGCCAGCGATCGTGCAAGGACGAAACATGGGCGGCACACCTGTTGGCGGGCCGTCTCAAGGTTCGTCGGCACACCTGTCCGGTCTCATGTGCAATGTACACAGGACAACGGGCCGTGAGCCACCGCCTTTAGTAGGTGCCACGACAACCATTCTCGGCGACAAGCTGTTCGTCTTTGGCGGACGCGTCTTGTCCCGAAGCCGTCCGGCCCCGCTTACGTCGGACCTCTACGAGCTCGACCTGATCCGACGACATTGGTCAAAGGTAGAAGCGACAGGCGATCTACCTCCTCCACGATACTTTCACTCCATGTGCGCTCTAGGTGACACCAAAATGGTGTGCTACGGTGGCATGTCACCATCTCCCAACCAATCAAATGCCTCAGAACAACAGGCCGAGGTCACTGTCATGTCGGATATTTATGTCTACGATATGACGTCCAGGTCGTGGACCTTCATCCCTACGCAAGACGCGCCGCAGGGCCGTTACGCCCACTGCGCCTGCATACTACCTTCATCTGCATCCTTTTCTTCAACACGA
Organism: Lecanicillium sp. MT-2017a; assembly: GCA_003056585.1. Lineage (NCBI taxonomy): Eukaryota > Fungi > Ascomycota > Sordariomycetes > Hypocreales > Cordycipitaceae > Lecanicillium > Lecanicillium sp. MT-2017a. Next base: position 165,479 of record PXYN01000192.1, on the reverse strand, counting down.
GCGCCCCTGTCCGCTCTTCAGCACAATCCTTCCTCCACAAATCCTAATGAAGGCCGAATCGGCATTAACATCGACGGCTCGGGCGGCGCACAAATGGTGATTGTTGGCGGCCAGGATGGTGCCAACCATTACATCGAGCAAATTAGTGTCTTTAACCTGCGAAGTCTGAAGTGGACATCAACGCAGTCCCTTGGAAAGAGCTGTGGCGCTTATAGAAGCGTTGCAGCCCCATTGCCGCCATCCATATCTGGAAAAGTTGGAAAGTCGCAAGCAAACGGACCTCGCTCAGATGGAACCATGAATTCGGAATCTCGAGAGACAGGCTCTTCCATGCTCATCTACTCCAACTACAATTTCCTGGACGTCAAGCTTGAATTGCAAGTCCGGGCGCCGGATGGATCTCTTACTGAGAAACCTATGTCTGGCACGTACTCGCCCCCTGGACTTCGCTTCCCGAATGGTGGTGTCATTGATACGCACTTTGTTGTATCGGGCACCTACCTCACGTCGTCAAAGCAAGAATATGCGCTGTGGGCTCTCGACCTGCGCAGTCTCACATGGAGCCGAATCGATGCGGGAGGGAGCGTCTTCAGCCAAGGAAGTTGGAACAGAGGCGTGCTGTGGAACCGACGAAACACCTTTGTCATCCTCGGCAACCGCAAACGCAGCCTGGTTGACGACTATAACCATCGACGTATAAACTTTTCAAACGTGTGCATGGTCGAACTCGAGGCATTTGGGTTCTACGATAACCCTCGCAAAATCAGCCCCCTGTCTGGCTTTATATCCGCCAGCAGTCCCTACTCTGGCCCAGGCCTAATCCTGACCAGGAAAGCTGGGTATACTGCTGGTGGTCGATTCCACTCCAGAGCCAGCGAGGAGCTGGGAGAGAAGGCGTTGGCTATGCGAGAGCTTGCAGACATGGATATTCTCTGCATTGGAGGAGAGCGAATCCCAGTTAATTCCCGAATTGTTGCTCGGAGGTGGGGTCCCTATTTCGTTCAGCTACTTCGCGAAGGCGCCGCCTCGCAGGATGGAAACGACGCCGCTACGCTGAGGTCAGGCCTCGCCGGAAACCCTCTTCGGGCCTCGGCCATGACAATCACGCCACAGTCGCGATCTGCGACTGAAACGCCAACATCAATGGCAAGCACACTTACAGCATCTAACGCCACTCCACCAAACGCGGAACGAACGGCCACACCGAGCGGAAACCAAGGAGACGATATCAACCCCGCAACCGTCAATACAGCACCGACTCCGAAATCTCTTGCACCGAGTGCACGCCCTCGCTGCCTGTACCTGCCGCATACGTACTTAACTGTGCAGGCGCTGTTGCACTTCTTGTATACTAGCTCGCTCCCCCCTGTCACATCACCATTGTGCACACCGCAGATACTGTGCTCTTTGCTGCAGATATCCAGACCCTACAGAGTTGATGGGCTGCTGGAGGCGGTTGTTGAGCGACTCCATTCCCTGCTTGACAGCCGAAATGCTGCGGCTGTTTTCAACGCGACCGCCATGGCCGCGGGTGGAGGACGTGGCATTGACGGAACGCTGAATCCAAACTATTTTGTCGAGAGCTTCGATGCAGTCGGATCCCCAACAAGGACATCTGACTTTTCTTTGGAAGGAACCACTATAAATGATGCTACATCAGACGTTACGTCCCGAACTGCGGCGCTTAGCATTAACACTGCAAGCACGCAATCGGGACGGCCGCTTAGTGGTGAGATTTCCGCTTCTGCGAGCGCAAGCGGTTCTGAATGGGACTCAGAAGTCGGTGGCAGCGAACGAGATAGCGCTATTTGGAATGGCGAACTCAGCAGCGTAATTGGCCTCCAGAAACGCGGCCTACGAGGTTTAATGGAGGGACGCAGGATGCGTGAGCGAACTGGCACTGGCAATACGTCAGCGTCGGGTGTAGGCTCCAGTGGGCAAGCTTATGGCCAAGGCGGGCAGCGCGTCGGCCTTGGTATTGCTGGGTCATAGTGGCCTGTACATGTACAATGATGGACTAGAATGCGTTTGTAAATGGACGATGAATTTACGACCACGCGTTTCATTTCGCTAGAAAGGCTAAGAGCTATTGTACATGACATCAATATAAAAAAACATTAGTACACTTCCAAGTTGAGTTGCCATATTGAGTTTAATCCGCGGTATATACCAATATGTTTGGAGATGACATGTCGGACAACGTAGATTCATGCTATGAGAATGTGTATCCAATATAAAGCTGCGCAATATAGCGATTGTGAGTAGCTCGTACCTACTCGATATATGTACAATGAATGCTGAGGAAATGGCAGAATAGACGTACCACCGCTTCAAAATGCCACATTATATACTAAGGAACGCGAGACAGCGGGGGCATCACTGCCTCCTACAGCTTGACACGACCCCCTTCGAGCTCCTTCCACTCCTTGTCCCCAAAGGGCACATATGAGCCATCCTTGAGCCAGTACAGCACAGAGCCGTCTTTGATCGCCTCCGGCTTCACGCCAGCAGCACGCAGGAGGTGCTTCTGCTGCTTGTTGGTGCCGGTCGTCTGCGCGCCACCGCCGACCTGGTCCACGACGCGCAGGAACAAGGGCACCGCGTACTTGGGCAGCGTGTCGCGGACGTGCGCGGCCAAGCTGCGGAGGACGTCGGCGTCCGGGGCGCGGTCAAAGTTGATGGCGACGCAGCCGGCGCGGCCGTCGTGGTGCGGCAGCTCGACGCCGTAGACGTTGGCCTCGCGGACAGATGGGTGCAGGCCGACGGCGTACGAGACCTCGTTTGTGGAGACGTTTTCAGACTTCCAGCGGAACGTGTCGCCGATGCGGTCGTTGAAGTAGACGCGGCCCTCGCTGTCCCAGCTCGTCACGTCGCCGGTGCGGAACCAGGCGTCGTCCTTGACGAAGACGCTGCGCAGGACCTTGGACGCCGTCGCCTTGGGGTTGTTGTAGTAGCCCTGGAAGCGCCTCTCGAGGTCGTCGGCGGGCAGCCGGAAGAGCATCTCGCCGGGCTGGCCGCTCGGCAGGCGCTTGCAGAAGCCCGTTTCCGGGTCGCGCCACGGCTGGTCCTTGTCCCAGTCGACTTCGACAATGGCCACGCCCGGGCCGAGCAGGGCGCGGTACAGCCAGCCGTTGCGGCCAATGGCACCCGCGGTAAGGTCGTTTTTGCTGACGTTCCACGTGCCGAGCGTGCCCTCTGTGGCGGCGTAAAACTCGGCAATGGTCTCGACGCCGAAGCGCGCCTTGAACTTGTTCCAGATGTCGGGGCGCAGGCCGTTGCCAAACGCCGCCTTGACGTTGTGCGCCCTGTCGAGCGACTCACCAGTGACGGGGTCGATTTGCGGCGGCGCGGCGAGGAGGTAGCGGAGGGTTTCTCCGACGTATTGAATGCCCGTCGCACCAGACTCGCGGACTTCGGTCCAAAAGGTCTTGGTGGAGAACTTGCGGCCGAGGGCTTGGGTGCTTCCCGAGACAACGGTGGCACAGAAGGAGAGGAGAGCCGCCGAGGAGTGATAGAGTGGCATGGACTGAAAGGTAGAAAGCTTATTAGCAACTGGGACTGAAACGGTGGATGAGAGCGGAAGGTGGGTTTTCTTACTGTGTACATGATGTCGTCGCCGCGCTGCAGCATACGGGCGGCAATGGCGCCGCCAATAATGCACTTCCCCCACGAGACAATGGCAGCTTTGGGCAGGCCGGTGGTGCCCGAGGTGTAAATGAGAATGGCCATGTTGGACATCTTGTCCTCGGTGCGGTCGCTATCCGGGAAACGAATCGGCGAGATGTTGTCCGCGGTAGCCTGCACGTCGGGGGTGAAGGTGACGAAGCGAACCTTTCGGAGCTTGGACTTGACTTCAGGCGTGACATTGTCGGCAACGGCGGGATCGACCAGGCAGATGGACGTGGTGGCCGCCTTGATGCAGTGAACAAGCGCCTTGCCCGTCAAGTTGTAATTGATAAAGGCGGGCTTGGCGCCAATAGCCCAGAGGGCGAACCACATGAAGAGGAACGTCTCAGAGTTTTGAAAGTTCATGGCGACAATGTCCTTGGGCTTGATGCCAAGGTGAGAGCGCATCCAGGCGCCGTAGCGGAGCACCTTGTCGTAAAACTGGGCGTATGTGAAGTGCTTGCCCTCAAAGATGAGAATGTCCTTGTCGGCGTAGTGCTTGTCCAGCGCGTACGACTCGAGCGTGTAGAACATGTTCAGGCGGTCGGATCGCTGGCGGAGCAGGGCGCGGATAGAAGCCATGCCGACAGCACGAAGGAGAAACATGTCATACCAGAGGGACGACTTGGCGTTGATATAGGCGTAGGCTGCCAGCGCCGCTGGGGCGGTGATGGCCAGAGGAACTAGACATGTTATGTTAGTTTGACAAAACGGGATACCCATGGTAAAGACAGAGAACTCACGAGGCATTGTGATGTATTCTGAAGAGTGAGGAAGGATGGAGAGAGGGCTTTGACACAGCTATGTGAGAACTCGTCTGTTGCGCCGAGGTCCACGATGACGTGGGATCTGACACGACTAAAAGGTCTCCAGAGTATCACACGAAATACCAGGAGGGCTTTCGTATGGATGGCCCTGAATCAAATAGCAAAAAGAAGCGGCTGTGAATACGAAGAAAACGCAAGCACGCGCGCTCGTATGGCGGTGCGCAACCTCGGCGTATGCAAGACGGCGGTATGGGGGGAGCTTGTTCTGTTCAACCCCGGATCTGCAGCAAATGCACGAGTGCGGCGGTGGCGTCTCCTATAAAACGCAGCTAGGGTAGCTGCAAGGTCGCGGTTTAACGTGCAGTGGTGAGGATGAGAGATGTGTCACCAGGTTACTGGGAGGGTAGGGAAAATGAAAAGAGTTTAAAAAATGCCCGGGAAGCTGCAGAGAAACCCAAGAGAGAAGAAAGACGAGATGAAAGCTCCTAACCCGCGCCCGAAACCCGAGCAGGCAAATGACCAAAAAAACGCCAGGACCAAGGACAGTGGGATAATTGTAGCAGTCGGGGTCGGAGTAGACGGGGCTTCGTGTTTGCGAATGCCTCGGCAGCGCAACGGTCGTGCGGGCTGTGATTGGTTGGGCCATCTTCAAGTTGTTGGGCGGCCCGGTGGAGATGGGGTGCCCGAGCAGCCACTCAGAGGGCGGCGTCTGCACGGAACGGGGAACGGGTGGCCTGAGAAGTCCGCGTATTTCTCAGTGCCGTGCTCGCTTGGGGGGATGCACCAGTGCTGATGAATGAATTCCTGATAGAAACGCCGTCGGGGAGCTAGTGGCAGTGCGGGGGAACATGCTGTATATTTTATGCGCCATCGCTGCTAAAAGATACAGGACGGGTACGGAGTACACCCCCCTTGGTTATTGCCAAGTTGGGCTGTAATGTCGGGGATTGCGGCGCTGTCATTTGCTTCTGGTGGTCTCAGACCTGGACAGGGTGACGAGTGGCTTCCAGCCAAACTCGCTGACAAGAGAGGTGCAGTGGTTGCATCTACCATGGCAGCATTAAAAGTGTACACTGAAGGGGGAAGATCTATGCGGACAACGCAAGTATAGCTGCTTGTCGGCGGATGATAAGGCCAAAAGCGCCAGAGCGTATAATAATCCCTGTCTTACTCTTGGGGTAGCACGCTTATGCTCTCGAACCAGAACGCCTTCCAAAACCCAATACCTTGCTGTCATATTCTTGTCTGTACCACGTTGCGCAAAAGTTAATTGTGTCACGAGCTGCGCTCTGTACTCGCTCTGTGCTAGCAGCGCCTCTCTCTTAATCCGTCACCGCCTCTTTTTGTGTGCTTTATAAACCGTCCAAGTCATCGTCGTTATCACCGGGGGCTCGAAGCCAATTTACTTCGTGTCACACAAATGCCATCTCCCGCACACATTTAGAGTCCGCAGCGGGAGGCGGAATAATTCTGCATATGAGACACGCTGTGTCACATTTAGTTTGGCACTACAAAAAACGTCTATCGCTCTATTTCTGGGAGGTTGAAGTGTTGTCACTGGTGGTGTTGTTCTGGTGTCCAAGTACAACCGTGGAACTCTCGCGACCCAGGCGGACAGCTTTCTACCTTTCCAGATTTTCTGTATAAATAAATACCTTCCAAATTGCCCTGTCAATGCCCATACATATTTCACTTTATAATTTTCCAAGCTTTACCTCCCATCACATGTGCGACAATTTGCCCTTGATACTGAATTCCATCACGTGACCACGCGCATAATGCCACGATGCCAGTCCGCGACAAGCTCTGGCCTCCCTACTGCAGCTTGTCCAGTCGCAACCCATTCAACCCTTTCACATTCAGTACGGGTTGAAAATGGCTCCCAAGGCGAAAAAGGAGGCTGCGGACTCTACCGAACCCACAGGCGCGAAATTGCCACCCCCCGAGAAGCCTTCACAAACCAATAACCGGACGTACATCATCCTCTCGTACTGGCTCGTTGTCATCTTCCTTGGCTTGCCTGTCTGGTGGAAGACGACGGCAATCTACCGCGCCAATCTACCAATAGATGGCATGATGCAATGGGCTGATGGAAAAGTAAGTCCTCGTGCATCATAACCTTGCAATTCGTTTCAATCCTTGTTACAGTCAGATTGCTGACCAAAACTTCCCTTCACGATAGGCATGCCGCCCCGTCTTTCCCTTGCAAATACCCGTACGCGCCGACGCACTCCAGCATCAAGAAGCTGAACATCTTGTTCGCCTTACGCAACACGCGCTCGATGATCTAAACGAGTTTTCGGGCCACCATCTGCGCCTGCAGCTGGCATCCAAAGACGAGCAGCCTTCTGCTGACGAGCCGGCGCTCACCATCAATCTGAAGCCAGGCGACGAGGCTGCTGCTTCGCTCAACCAGGACTTGCCAGTCCTCGATATTACTTATACACCAAACTCCGTGCCGCCGTTGAACTCGGCGACATCGAGCCTCGCCACCTTCATCACCAACGAGCTGCGATCCACCTTTGCCGAAGAACAGTCCATCATCTCCTACCTCCTCTCGACATCATCCATGTCCACGGGCGTGCAGACGCAAAATGTGAGCCCCGAAGTCGCCGAGTCGCTTTCAAAGCGCACCACCCGATCTCTGCGATACTCGCCGACTTACCACTTGAGCTTCTCGCTCTTTACGGACGGACCTTTGCCCAACTCGTGGGATATTGAGTCTGCCCTCGACCAGTACATGAAGCCAATACTCGATGTCCTGCGGCCCATCCACAACTTTACCATCGATACGCAGGTCCAGCTGTACGCAACGCCCGGCGAGCAGGCTCAAGTGCTGAACAAGGATAATCTCGCCTCGTTTATCAATGCCGCCGAGTGGCCGCTGTCGCCTTCCATTGGCGGGGCGCCTACGGTCAACTTTGTTGTTTACGTTGGCAACCAGACAATCAGCCTCGAATCAGACTCAGAAACATCCCAGTCGTGGCTAATTCCGCAATGGGGCACTGTGTATCTGCTCTCTTTGCCCAAGACGGACGAGCCACTATCCGCATCAGCGCTCAAGCAGCCCATGCTCACCTTTGGCAGCCACCTGCTTTCTCTTCTGGGAACGCCTAAGTCTGGGTCCCTTCCCATGCGGCTATCGTCTCTCACGCGTATCCGCTCAACAGATCTTTTACTGCGTGCCTCGTCTTCATTAGGATCTCTGGCGCGCTTGACGCTTAAGATGCCTTCAATTGCTGTCCCTCGCAGCGTGGCCGACGGCGTTACAAAGTCGCTATATCATCTAGAGCGTGCTTGCGCCGGTCTTGGCGGCTTGGACGGCCTAATGCACTCGCGTATAGCCGAAGAAGAGGTCGAGCGTGCCTTTTTCGAAAAGAGCATGGTTGGACAGCTATACTTCCCAGACGAGCACAAGATTGCAGTCTATCTGCCTCTTCTTGGCCCCATATCTGTCCCGCTCATTATGGGATTAATTACAGAAATTAAGAACTGGGTGAAGCGACGCAAGCAAAAGGCGCAAGAAGCCAAGGAGAAGAAGGCGCAGTAGACATGTATACAAACCAGAATAATGTAATAATATATACCCTCGGGGACGTTTTAGCAAAGAAAAAGGTGACGAGTGTGCTAAATTATGAGGCCGTAATTCGTCCCCTGGTGCGCTTTGGGTCCCTGCAGGGATCTACGCGGCCCGTGGTACGTCACCGGCCTTAGTAGCTTCAGCTGCTTGAAAAAACGTGGAGCTCCAAACCAAGGACAGCTTCGCGGAGCCAGGCTGACCGCGCCGTTTCACCACCCGCAACAACATCACCTCTCCCGCAAAGCCTCCCAAAATGCAGAGGCAGAGATGCTTCCGGATCCCGCCCTGACATTTACCGTTCCCAGCATCCACGACGGCACGACGTTGGACTGCCGCGTGTACCATCCTGCTTCTCTTCAGGCAAACCCGCACGCCCCGCCATGGAGACGACATGCCGCCGTTCTGGCGCACCCCTACGCGCCCATGGGCGGCTGCTACGATGACCCCGTGCTAGAAGTCATAGCTGCGAGGCTATTGCGCGAGGGATATCTTGTTGGGACATTTAACTTTCGGTAAGTGCGCGACTGGAGCTGTGGTAGCGACGCTTCAGTGACACGGAGCTAATGCTTGTTGCGACAGGGGAGCTGGGCACTCCGCGGGAAAGGCTTCATGGACCTCAAAACCCGAGAGAGAGGATTATGCAAGTGTTATAGGCTTCTTGGTCTATTATATTCATCTTTTAGATCCCTTTGGCCACCCGCAGGCGACCGAAGAACATCAAGCGACCTCTGCGACGAGCAATCCGACATCGCCCAATCGACACGGTGATAATGCGGACGCACAGGCCATTGAACCCGTCTTCATCATTGGGGGCTACTCGTACGGTGCAGTAACTACGACACATCTTCCACCCCTTTCCGCGATTCTCGAGACGTTTGCCTCGCCTGCCAGCCATTCGAATGCTGCTCAGATTCGGCTTCGCGCAGAGAGTCTTGCCGAGCAGCAGAATATCATGCTGGCCGTGGCAAGGCAAGAATTTCTCGAAATGCATAGCCCTAGCAGCCCAGTTAGGCGAGGACTCCGAATTGGAGGCGACGAGGGAGGCAGTCCGAGACCTAGTACGGACAGCATAGGAAGGAAGAGCCTGTCTAGGGACATGGAAGAAAAGTTTCACGGCATTGTTGCCAAGACCCGATCTAGTCTGCATATTCACCGACACAATCACTCACACGGTAGTGGAGCGGAGCTTGGGAAAGCAAAAGAAACAGAGCCAGCAGAGCCAGCGGAGGGGAAGCTACCGGCAATCCCAAAGCTTTTGATGCCGCGGGTAGCCTATTTACTGGTTTCACCGCTGCCAGGGCTAGCCACGCACCTGGTGACAATGACATTGCTGCCAACCGCTCTCTCGCGGCCAAAGAACCCTGCAGAGGACCCATTGGAGGCCAAGCTGATACAGAATCCAACCTTGGCCGTCTATGGCGAGTGTGACAGCTTCGTGACAACGCACAAGGCACGGAGCTGGGTTGCGCGGCTCAGTTCGGCGCCGGCGTCACTCTTTGAAGGCATCGAAGTCGCGTCAGCCGGACATTTCTGGGCCGAAGAGGGCGTCTTGCATGAAATGGTGTCAGCAGTCGGCGATTTTGCGAGTAGCTTGATTCAGGTGGATACAGTGCATGATGGGCATGGTAATGAAGGCATATAAATAACCGGCGTTTGGGATTGACATGATGCCAACGAGTTCGTGCGATGTGCTCGCCGACTCCCATGACGCTATGAAGTATGATTAATTCAATACATAAGCTTACACGCGCACCAGAGCCTATGTGCTAATTGACGGCGTAAATGGAGGGTGTCCTCTTGTTTTCTACGGACTACCATCGTACGGGGCTAGGTTTTGGTACGGTTCGACAGCTACAGCTTACAGCATCATACCTCAGCTGGGAGAGTCAGGAATATGCCGAGCAAAACAGGAATTAGCCGACGGACTCTTTGGTCCATTCACGAGTTGAGCCGCCAGAAGTTCGACGGGACGACGATGCTAGACGAATCTTTCGGCCAACAGAGCAGAGCTGGCCGTCTCTCGGTTCGAATCCGCCGTGCCATCGAAAACGCCATCAACATCATATCCACCAGGCCAGTAGAGTGACACTATGGAGTAAAACGGCACGCAGCTGCCGAGGGCGCCACGAGACTGACTTGCAACGACATTCTGCGGGGGAAGTAGAGCGGAGCGTCGGTGAAGCATCGCGGCGATGTCCGGAGAGCTGACGAAGCTATCACGATCTAGGTGTGGCAGGGGGTGTGTCCGTAAGTTTACCGTGACACCGAACGACAGGGTACATGGAGGGTACCTGAGGTAGAATTGGGGGGATGACGGAAGGGAGGGGAATACAGGGTGGATGTTTTTGACAGGTGAGGGCATCACGGATCTACTACAGCGCTAGAAGGGACCCCAGATTTCCAGAAGATGGGGTGACTGTTGATGGCTATCTGAAGGCAAATGCACCTTGATGAAGTGGCTTGGAGAGCAAAAGCGCCTAACACGCCCGCCGTTGCAAGATGGCGTTCCTGGGCGGCCCTGGCCCCAGCAAAGCCCACACAGGGGTCAGTCCGGCGGCCGGTCTACGCGGGCGCCGAAGCAACGGCTACCCTCGCTATGGAGTGGGGCCCGGCGTCGGGCCCGCGGACGACGAGATGGGCGGACGCCCCGATGGTCGGGCTGGACGGGTGCGGGATGGGGGTTGCTCTGCAAATCCGCCAAGACGAGGGCAAACACGGGGTAAATGCGTGCAGAAAAAATGATTACGCAGAGGCCGCCATGAGAGGGAGCTTGAGAGAGAGTTGTGCCAAGGGCCGATGCATGACATGGCGCCTTTGTGGTGCGGTGCGCTGGCTGCTTGATGAAAGGTGTGTTAGTGCAGGTGCAGCTGGTGTGGTCCGCAGGCAGGTGCGACCCTGTCATCCACGGCGTACCAAGATGTACCACAGAGTACAGGTAGGACGTTGCAGGACGGCCATGTTCATGCTAATACTAGATATTAATACACTGAAAACGTCAGATGAGGAATACCTGGACCTTCTAGAGACCCTATTTCGTATGCCAGTATTTTTTTACTAATTTTCTTTCTCCCATATGAAAAGAATATCTACCATATCCAGGTCATAGCACGCCGCAATGGTATCCCATCACTAGCCCATACCACCTGAAAATACCAGACAGTACGGCCAGAGCAGCCTCCCACCATCACCGGACAGGCACCCCGCACCAAAAGCCGGCTCTACCCCGCCTCGCGTTTGCTGTTTCCAAGTTGGGGTAGCTTACCTGAGGGTGCGCTCCGTCCCATCACATCTTTTTTCTTTTCCTTCCTCAGCCAACTGCTTTCTCCTCTCATACTACTGTTCTTCCTTCAAACATATTCTTCCATTTACTCATAGTCCTGTCAATATAGACTCGGGCTTGGTTCCATTTGCATTTGAAACGTTCCATATACCCCTCCACCTCAACGACAACGTCATGCCTCTCGAAACACAGCTGAAGGCGCCTAACGGTGCCGAGTTCACCCTCCCCACCGGCCTCTTCATCAACAACGAATTCGTTGCCGGCACCTCTGGCTCCAAGATTACCAGTGTCAGCCCAGCGTACGTACTATATACCTTGCCAGCACAACCATACAGCTACTTGCGAATACCTGAAATACTAATTCCTGTTTTTTGTTCTTGTACAGTGACGGCCAGGAGATTTGCTCCGTTGAAGCCGCCTCGTCTGAGGATGTAGACCGCGCCGTCAAGGCCGCCCGCACTGCCTTTGAGCACCCTTCATGGCGTGACCTGCCCGGCCGCGACCGCAGCGTCCTCATGCACAAGCTCGCCGACCTGGTTGAGAAGAACAAGCACATCCTCGCGACCATTGAGACCTGGGACAACGGCAAGCCCTACACCGTCTCCTTCAACGAGGATCTGGAAGAGGTCATCTACTGCCTCCGCTACTACGCCGGCTGGGCCGACAAGCTCCATGGCCAAACCATTCCCACCACAAAGGCCAAGTTTGCCTACACTCTGCGCCAGCCCGTTGGCGTCTGCGCCCAGATCATCCCCTGGAACTTCCCTCTGGCCATGGCTGCCTGGAAGCTCGGCCCTGCTCTGGCTACCGGCAACTGCATCGTCCTCAAGCCCGCTGAGCAGACTCCTCTCTCTATCCTATACTTTGCTACCCTCGTTCGCGAGGTCGGCTTCCCTCCCGGCGTCCTCAACATCCTCAACGGCTTCGGCAAGGACGCCGGCAAGGCCCTCGCCACCCACCCCGACATCAACAAGATTGCCTTTACCGGCTCTACCGCCACTGGTCGCGAAATCATGAAGATGGCTGGCGGCACCATGAAGAACATCACCCTCGAGACTGGTGGCAAGTCGCCCCTTCTCGTCTTTGACGATGCCGAACTCGACCAGGCCGCCAAGTGGGCTTACATTGGCATCCTGAGCAACCAAGGCCAGGTCTGCACGGCCACCTCTCGCCTGCTCGTACAAGAGTCGGCCGTCGACGAGTTCATCAAGCACTTCCTCGCTGCTGTCAAGTCCATGGCCAAGACTGGCGACCCCTTTGCCGAGGACACCACCCACGGACCCCAGGTGTCGCAGGCGCAGTACGAGAAGATCCTGTCCTTTATCGAGGGTGCCAAGAAGGAGGGCGCCAAGGTTGAGATGGGTGGCAACTCTGCCCAGAAGACTGCCGGCGGTGGCAAGGGCTACTACATCGAGCCCACCGTCTTCTCTGGCGTGAACCAGGAGATGACCATCTTCCAGGAGGAGGTCTTTGGCCCCGTCGTCACCATCACCCCCTTCAAGGACGAGGAGCACGCTCTCAAGCTTGCCAACAACTCGCAGTACGGTCTTGCCGCTGCCGTCTTCAGCCAGAACATTGAGCGTGCTCACAAGGTCGCTGAGAGGCTCGAGGCTGGTATGGTCTGGATCAACTCGTCCAACGACTCGGACCCTGCCGTGCCGTTTGGCGGTGTCAAGCAGAGCGGTATCGGCCGTGAGCTCGGTGAGGCCGGTCTGCAGGCCTACATGGAGACCAAGGCTGTCCACGTCAACTTGGGGTCTAAGCTGTAGGGGCGTATGTAAAAAAGAAATTGAGATAGTATAATGATTAAAAAGAATGTTACCTAAACATACCGTTTCCTAATTAGCAAGAGTCGTCCTTTGCTACGCACTGTGCTGGGTGCCAAGTGCCGGCTGACGAGCTAGTTGTGAGCAAGTATCCAGCAATGCCTGGGCATGCGCACAAACGAGAGCATTTCCACGCCACGGAGCAGGTTGACCACTGTGGAGTACATAGCTGAGGAGGAACCCTTTATGAACCGACCTGTAGAAGCATTTCCAGTCTACAAAGAAGTATCACAGTCAGATAATGGACGCAACATCATCGCAAGGTATGCTTGTGCAAATAAAGCTATTCATGCATATTTACATTCTATCATACCACCGACCATCCTTATTGATACCTCTTACCCATACTATTTACTCAACTTTTGACAACGTTGCAAGCGGTCGCAGCACGAGGTATACCACGCTATGTTCTTTGCTCGGTGCAAGTCGCAATTAAATCTTGTTGATTGGGGCAGCGTTCCTATTTTTTCACATCGTTAGCGTCGGAGGCAATAGAAGCGGTCGATTGGGGATCAGTAGCGTACAAGACCTGCTCGGGCACGTCGCTGAGGCGCATAAATGTGCGCTTGCCCTGAACAAACCAAAAGCCCAGCGAGACGACCAACATGATGCCAAAGACGGCAATGGCATAGTTCATGTCAGCGGGGCTCGGATTGGGAGCCGATGGGAACAAGAAGAAGATGGTGGTGATGACACAATAGATGACCGACACCCAGTTGGCAACAGGGCCGAACTTGCCGAGACGGAACGTGCCTCCTGAAGGAAGCGCATCGCGTCCGGCGGCCATGAGCGCGACAATGGGCATGGCGTACGAGATGGTAAGAGCAATAGTGCTGACACTCAGAATGGCCTGGAGCACGGTGTTGGCAAACAGGTACAGGACGCCCACAAGCGAGATGATGGCACACTGCAACCACAGCGAGCGGACGGGGGCAACCCAGTACGGGTCGACGTATGCAAAGTACCTGCCAAAGGGAATGCCGCCATCCCGGGAGAAGCTCCAAGTCAACCGCGAAGCAGACGTCAGGACGGAAATGCCCTGGCCCATGCCGTTAAAGGTAAAGAGAGCAATGAAGACGGCAGCACCCTTGAGGCCTACCACATCGGCGATCAGCTCGATGAATGGCTGGCCACTGGGAGGGTCCAGCAGAAGTTCGAGGTCCTGAATGCAAAAGATGCACATGAGCATAAACAGCCAGCCCGAGGCGGCACCAAAGATGACGGCCAGGTACATGGTCATGGGAGCCTTGCGTCTTGGCGCAGGAATCTCTTCCACCATGTGAATGACTGAGTCAAAGGCTGTCAACCCGTAAGCCGACTGAACGAGGCCCAGGAACCAGGTGATGCCGTCGTTCCAGCCAGTACCGTTTATCCATTTGCCAAATGCAAACTTGGCGCTCTGGAAATGCAAGTCGGCATTGGTGCCGATGGCAATGGGGAGACCCATGATCAGAGCTAGGAACAGGCCAACGAAGCCCACGGCGACAAAATTGTTAAAGCCTGGTAGTATCTTTTCGTTGCGGCAGGCAACATGATTGAATATGGTAAAGGTGATAGTGACGCCAACAAAGACGAGGAACTGGATCCAGCCCTTATCGCCACCAGACCATTCCGGGTCAAACATGAGCTTCATGCCGAGCAGGAACTCGGTCATGAATGCATTTTGCGAGGCTGTCAACGTCCACCAGCCAAAGGTGTTGATCCAGGCACACATGTATGATGCGAAGCGGCCCCAGGGAGTATCCCAAAGGCGAGAGACCCAATAAGCCTGGCCGAGTGCAGTAGGCATGCTACTGCACAGCTCGCCGAGGGAGACGGCGACGCAGACGTTGCAGCAAAAGACGAGGACCATGCCCCAGAGAATGGCAATCGGGCCTCCGTTCTCGAGGCCGGTAGCCAAGTCTTGGGAGCAGGTACTCCAAGTTCCGAGAATGCAAAACGCCAGGGCAAGCATGCTCCAAACGTCAAACTTGCGTGACAGCGTCTCGCTGTGACCAAGGGCAGCCAAGTCACCCGCATCACGGGCGGCTTGCTCGACGCGGTCGAGGTGTTCATGATTCACATCCTTCGTGCCGTCCATTGTTTGGTGATGTCTTTGATACGAGACTCTTTGCCGACATTCTCTGGGGGCAAGGTCTAGGGGAGAAACGAGCTGGGAACAGCGCAAGGGACGTCAAACCGGCGAAAGGTTCTCGGGGAGAAGGAAGGATGCCAATGTAATTGGATAAAGGCAAGATAGGATAATGTTGTATGTTTTTGTCGTCAAGATAAGAGAGGGTATAGAGATGAGAGGCAGGAGGTGGAACAACACCGGCTCAATATAAGAAGGCGGAAGCAATGTGCGGGATGATTGCGATGATGCGTTATCTCATCCACATCAACTTGGGTGCGAAGCTTGGGTCCTTTGTATGCAACGGGTTGATCAGAGGTCCGCAGCCGGACTTTGTGGGGGATTGGGTAAGACGTTGGCGGCGGCCTGGCACAAGCAGAGGAGGATGCGCCAGTGGCGGCGCCCAGGATTGTGTAATGCTGGGAAGGTCAGCGCCTCACACAGCACCCTGGTAGAGCGGCGCCGCTCAACTTTCTGGGGTGGAAAGCCTGGTCCAGCTAAATCGACCAGGCGCGACTAGCCAGCCAGCGCCACAAGTCAGAACAGACGCAAGAGGCGAGAGGGAAGGAGCGTGTGTACGCAACGCCTGTTACGCCCCCCCTGTCGGAGCCAAGAGTGATTCCGGTTTACGGTCCAACTTTGCGTAAAAAACTCAGCTACGGCGGCGGTCGGCAAATGGCAGACTTTTGCCGTGCCCTCCGTCACAAGTAGCTTGGGGGTAAGGGCAAAAAAAGAACTGGAGAACGAGGGGCCAGCCGACGCAATCGCTGAGTTCCGAGTCGGTCGCGGTATTGCAGCGACACACGCAGAGGTACACACCGAGAGAGAAAGAGGAGAGCAAGGCAACGGGTGTTTCGGGGAATTGATACCACCAACGGGCTCTCCTGTGCCAGCCGCATAGAGTTTCCGCCCTGTTCACCAGGGCTCGTGGGAAAAGCTGGGGAAACGAGACATGCGCCACAAGATTGTGGGCTCTGCAAGCCGCTTGGAGGCTTCCCTGCGGAGCCTGCACAAGTACCGTTCGATGGAGAATCCCTGCCCCGCCTGTGGCGGCGCATGATAGCGGCGGCCGTGATAAGAGAGGGAGGGTGTGCGAGATTCTCTCGGTGCGTGTGTGTGCGATGGCGACGCGCGGGTACCGTGAGTACCTCAACGGTACATGTATTAGCTGCGGCCGGGTCCGAATTACTCGCGGCCACAATGCATTGCGAAAGCGTGGGGGGTGCTCCGAGACATGATCCCTATTGCTTTATTGGGTTCTTGCACTGCAGAGTCTAGTTGCCGACAGCAGTTTGCCGACCATGCAAGTTGGATGGGGCACAATTCCAAAGACGAAGGCCCTAGGTTTCTGTCAGTGCGGAGTATGGCAGCGGGTTGAGCCCAGCACTAAGAAGAAGGGTAAAGTTTCAATGGTCAACGGCCTTATTGCGAGCTAGACTAGGCCCTTTAGCGGCTGTAACGCCTGTAGTTTGGATGGATGTGCCAGCCATGGCGCGCTGGCCAAGGCCACCTAGGCTCCGTTGAACAACAGCTACAGCGCATGAACCACCCCAAAACTGGTGTCAATAATGGGTTGGTAGAGATTCTATCTGTATCACCTGCACCGTCTAGGTAGTATTCGGCCAACTCTTATCTTGCTGCTTATTACGCACAGAGAGTGTCGCAGCAACGATGCCGCGCTCCACTGTAAAAGCTATCTCGGAACGTCGCTGTCTCGCACAACTCACACGTATCAGCACTTCGCAGAGATGAGCAAAGTTTAGCACGGGCTGCACCAACAAGATAGGCCTGGGAAAGGTATCAGACGAGGTCTGAGGGTAGGCAGAATGGTACGGTAGGCACCGCAATGCTACCCCGTGAATCCACCAACGTCACCTCCGCACCACAACTGCCCACCCCCGAATTGGGGAATTCGCCAACAGGGGCCTACTCCGCACGATGAGGATCCCGCGGTCACCAAGATATGGAGACGCAAATCTCACAAAAATCCGTGACGGCCGGCGTGTTCAGCGCCTGCACCAACGCCAAATAGTCGATGCCAGATGACTTTGTTTGACCCCTGCCACGGACGGGCTGGTGCGCGCCGGAGACTACTGTCGCGCGCCCGCGGGCTCCGGACCCACCCCGGCGCGCCGTGGCTGGTGGAGTACGATGTGCTTGAGGACGGGCGTCATCCCGAAGATGTGAGGCCTTCGAGAAGCATTGGAAGGCAAAGGAAGGGATGAAGCGGAATAGAAAGTCACGAGACGGGCAGCCGATAATCGGCCTTTGCTGAATATGGCGTACGACGGCACTCAAGGGCATTTGGTTCCGGAAACTCGGCCGCGTATTGGTTCCGTACTCGTAAGAGCCGCGATACAGAGACATGGTGGTTTGAGCCGCAGCTGCCTGGATCTGCTTGATAGCTCTGAAGTGGGTGAAACTGGTGGCTTGGCATGGTGCATCACAACCGGGTTGTATGACCTTGCAGTATCGTGTCGCATAATGATAGGATAAGCAGCGGCCGAATCTGGTATAAGCTCAAGATAGATTGCACGGGGCTATAGACGTCGGTGAAGCACCAATGCGATAAGCTTACGAGGCTCTGCTAGTTGGGCTCTAGAGAGGGTCACTACACATAACGCTGGATAATTTTCCATTTTCTGTCTCTGTTGAATTTACAGGCATCCGACAACGAAGAAGAAACGGCACTCAAGGCGCCCTGCCAAACAAGACCACGAGCCCAGCTTCGCTTCCGGGCTCGGTTTACAACGCTCCCGGAAACGCGTTCAACTCATTACCCTGTAAACCCGGTCAAGCTGTGTGTTGCCTTGCCTGTCCGCGGTGTGCCGGCCGGTTGCCTACACCTCCCTCCCCCACGGTGGGAACCAGGCGGGCGGGCGGGCTACGCGCCTTCGCTCCCTTCGGACGGCCGAGAAGTGTGGGCTTTTGCGGGTGCCCCGGACGGTCGCGGCGCCGGCGATGACCTTACTGCTAGGCTTTACGGATCGGGAGCCCAGCGACTGTCCACTCGGCGCGCTTGCCACTACCAGGTGTGGCAAAGGGTCTAGCTCTCCTGTCGGGTAGTCGCATCTCCAACACTATTTTTTTTTTGGTCTCCAGTAGCGACCAGGCGCTGACATTTCGGGCGGGCCGCGCTTGTGTTTCGTGGAGGGGAGCGGCCGTCCAATGCCATGTAAAGTATATAACTTGGCAGCCTCGTCTTGTCCTGGTGACCTCTCCCCTCCCCCTCTGTAGGATTTATCTTCAAACCCATTTATACTCTTGCTTGCTCCGTCAGGTTAAAGCTAGTAGTTACTTCCATTACCCTCTCCTTCCCCACGTCTAGTCCGCATTTCGGTCTCTTCTTACCTCTTCACGCACGAAAAAAAAAGAGAGTACAAACACACAATAATCATGGCTGCCGCCCCGTCGTTACAACCGGACCTCGATGTCATTCCTGGCTACGAGGTCTACCCTGAGCAGGAATATTCCGCCCAAGAGGCGGCCACCCTGCGACACCAGATCCACCCGCTGGACCAGCTTTCCATCCAGGAAATCTCTGGTGCTGCGCGCATGATCCGCGAAAAGGCTGCCCCTGCACAGGTCAAGTTCAACTGCATCACCCTCCGCGAGCCGGCCAAGAGCGAGTACAATGCCTACAAGGCTGGCACCGGCCCGCGCCCGGACCGCAAGGCTTTTGCCATTGTCCTGGAAAAGGGCACATCGACGTGCGCCGAAGTCGTCGTCAACCTGTCCAACTCTTCCTTTGAGATTTGGAAGCAGGTCCAGGATGTCGCTCCCACGCTGACCCTCGAGGATCTCGACGTCATGGAGCGCATCGCCCGCAAGGACGCTCGCGTTATCCGCGCCTGCGAGGAGATTGGCATTACCGACATGTCCAAGGTCTTCATCGACGCCTGGGCTATTGGCTTTGACAAGCGTTGGGACTTTAGCCGCCGCCTCCAGCAGGGTCTGGCCTACTACCGCGACTCTCCCACCGACAACCAGTACGCCCACCCCCTGGACTTCACCGTTGTCGCCGACACCGAGACCGAGGAGGTTCTCAGCGTCGACATCCGCCTTGTCAACGGCGAGCGAACCCCTCCTCCCTTGGACCAGCACAACTACCTCCCTGAGTTCATTGGTGATGGCTACAACACAAACCGCCTCAAGCCCATTGACATTACCCAGCCCCAGGGTGTGTCCTTCCAGATGCGCGGCAACGAGATTGCCTGGGCTGGCTACAAGATGCACATCGGTTTCAACTACCGCGAGGGTATCGTCATCTCCGATGTCCGCATGGACGACCCCTATGAGGGCCGTGAGCGAACTCTCTTCAACCGCATCAGTGTCGTCGAGATGGTCGTGCCTTACGGCAACCCCGACCCTCCTCACCACAGGAAGCACGCCTTCGATGTCGGTGAGTATGGCACGGGCTTCATGTCCAACTCGCTGAAGCTGGGATGCGACTGCAAGGGTGCCATCCACTACCTCGACGGTATCATGGCCACTGCCTCTGGCCAGCCCGCCGTCATCAAGAACGCTATCTGCATCCATGAGGAGGACAACGGCCTTCTGTACAAGCACACCGACTACCGTGACGCCAGCGTCATCTCCGCTCGTGACCGCAAGCTCATCATCTCGCAAATCATCACCGCCGCCAACTACGAGTACGGCTTCTACCACACCTTCACCCTCGACGGTACCTACAAGCTGGAGATTAAGCTCACCGGCATGCTCAACACCTACTGCCTGCACTCGAGCGAGACCGCTGCCCCCTACGGCACCGAGGTTGCCCGCGGCATTACTGCCCACAACCACCAGCACATCTTCTCTCTGCGTGTCGACCCTGAGATTGACGGCCAAAACAACACCGTCATCCAGAACGACGCCGTCATGGCCGAGGCACCTCTCGGCTCTGCCGAGAACCCCTACGGCAACGCCTTCTACAGCAAGAAGACGCCTCTGCGTACCGCCACGCAGGGCGCTGTCGAGTACAACCACGAGACCGGCCGCACCTGGGATATTGTCAACCCCAATGTCATCAACGGCATCTGCCAAAAGCCCGTTGGTTACAAGATTGTCAACACCCAGTGCCCCAGCATCCTGGCCAAGTGGGGAAGCATGGTCGGCAACCGCGCCGCCTTTGCCCGCAAGACCATGTGGGTGTTGCCCTACAAGGACTACGAGCTGTTCCCTGCCGGTGACTACGTCTGCCAGTCCACTGGTGAGCCCGGCTCCCGCGATAGCCCCATCATCACCGACTGGGTCGCCCGCGATGAGAACATTGAGAACACGGACATTGTCTGCTACATGCAGTTTGGCCTCACTCACTTCCCTCGCACTGAGGACTTCCCCATTATGCCTGCTGAACCCGTCAGTATCATGATGCGCGCCTCGAATTTCTTCCAGAGGAACCCTGCCCTTTGGGTTCCTCCCTCTAGCGTGGTCAAGGACGGAACCTCCCGCTCCGCCTTTGCCAACGCAACGTCTTCCGCCGGCGGCTGCTGCGGCGGAGACAAGAAGATACCCCAGTCTCACCTGTAGAAGAGAAAACTTGGACTTGTTTTGGATTATGGTTTTAATGTACAACCTAGCCCAGAGCGGCAGGTTGGCTCCGAGCGGTCACGGCACATGGGAGTCTTGATTTACTTGTTATTGCATGTAGCGCCTTGCATTTACTACTTTTAGATTTATTTTTATCACCTATCTCAAATATGAACAAAATTACAACTACGAATTATCATCATAAAATCCTATGCGCTAAATACATTAGTCGTGACTTTTCCGTGTCTGTCTGGTGTGATGCTGGGGCCGTCATCGTACGACTTGGTGGCCTCTTAGATGCAGAACCAACGGTAGCACCACAGCCAATGGCTAATCAGCCACTGTTTCACAGGGTACAACGTCGGATTTATCTGATTTTTCGGCCAAAATTTGAAACACAGCTGCTGCGGCCAGTAGTTCATCTGTCTCTTTGCCCCCTGGGGCAGTTAGCAACGCAGGGGACCTGGTAAGTACTGGCTTCGCCCCGCGACAGCGTCTGCGCCTGATAGCCATGACACCATTATGCAGCATCTTTGTAGAGGACCGTGTAGTTTCTCCCCATACAAGACTAGAAGGCCACTTTAGAGTATTTTCTCAGGAGCTTAGCACCAGTTCGCCTGCCAGGAACCAATCAATCACTTTCTTGCCTAGGAAGTCTAAACACCTCGCTTCCATAAATAGCGTCGGTTGCCCCACCCACACCTCTGCCACACAGGCCTAAAGAGGTAATTTTCCTTAGACGCGCGCCTCCAGGCTTCACCTCCAGCCAATCCCACGCCCTGCTGTGGACCTGTTTCTTGACGGGTAATTGCTGCGACGGCGAGGGCAGGCCCATCTCAATCAAGTAGCTTGTAAGTAAGCGAGGCAGTAATGATGTACCAGACAGGCCGGGTGTCTATACCCAATATACAAGTCTCTCTGGACTCAGCTACAACCGGCCGAGTCCGATCGCGTGACGTTGGCGCCGGGCTTCCTGCCCGCTGAATGATATCCAGATGCGATGCAGTAGCCCCTTTCATTTCCCACGATGCATGCTTAGACACATTGCCGAGTGTTACAATTTTAGAAGAAGAGGGTTTGGGGAGGCGCTCGTGTTACTCCCCCGGAACCTGGGTACTCCGATCTAGCTTTGTTCTTTGAGCAGCCTGTACTTGATCGACTAAACGCTGGGACCATGTTACCGCTCTGATCAACCTTGGAAGCATGTACACACCCGTCTCCGGCTTGCACCTGTCGCACAGCGCTTGCTCTGACAGATCGAATTGCTGCTCCTTCGCCGCACTCCTCTTTCTCCTGGCGCCCCCTGTTATCCAAGCCATTACGCTGCAGGCCCGCCGCCGCCGCCTCCATCTTCGTAGCCGCCCGCACCCAAGCTCTTCAAACTAACCGCCCATCTTCTCCCTTGACCTTATTTTCAGGTACGAGACCAACTAGGCGCATCGGAGACCCGTTTCACTTCCAAATTTGGCTCATCGGCTGTTTCATCTGTCCTGGGCCACAGGGTGATATTGGCCTACGCTTCTCGGCGCCTTCGGGCCTGTTACACGCTTATATCAGGAACATGTCCGCCTTGTGTGGCCAGCTCCTCTTTTCTTCCTCTTCAATCCATTCCGTTTCTTTTTTGCTTCAGCTTCTAGGACTTTTCTTTCATGTTTCTGGTTTTCTCTTGGTTTTTCTTTTGTACCCCTGTTCCTCTGCTTGGCCCCTTCGTTTCGCCAACTTCATTACTACAGCCTATCGTTTCGTCGTCTCTGCCATTCTTCCCCGTTTCTGGAGCTCATCATATATCTCCTTGTCAATATTTCGCTCTACTCGTCTGAATTTTGCTGGTCAAAACACTTTCCTGTTTTCTTGTCCCCCCGGAGGCCCTTTCGAAACAGCCCACCAGGCCCTCCTTCATGTCCGCTCGCTGCAACGTTAATCATAATCTTTCTCTTTGAACAACTGGTCACCACGATTCACGACCAGTGTTTCATTGTCTTTTCGAGATTACGCATTGTCTGTACCATACGTCAGTCACCATGCCCAGGCATATCCGGCATATCAGCCAGTCTCACAGGCAGCACGGAGCACAGCATACAAGCCAACATCCTACTCAACAGTATGCCAACCAAGCCCAGCTGTACCAAGCACAACGACCGCTCCCCGCTTACTACGCCATCCCACCCTCCCCCATAGCTGAGAGCCAGCAAGACCAAACTTACGAGGCGTACGCTGCAGCCTCAGCTCCTGTGCCTCAAGCTTTGACCGAGACAAGCCACCGACCTAGCTCTGGTGCCTGGAGCACGGATGATGACAGACAGCTAGTCAGCGCTCGTATGCAAGGGCTAAACTGGGGTCAAATAAAAGACACTTACTTCCCCAACAAGTCGCCCAATGCGTGCCGCAAGCGCCATGAACGCCTTCTCGAGGCCAAGGGTGCCGACACCTGGGATCAGCGAAGGTTCCAGCTCATTGCCAGGGAGTATCTCAGCATGAGGAAGGAAATCTGGCAAGGCCTCGCCCAAAGGACTGGGGAAAAATGGAATGTGGTTGAGCAGAAAGTAAGTCTCTCGATATGCAACCCATTGTCACCAAGACAAATGCTGACCAGCACACTACAGTGCATGTCGAAGGGCCTCAAGAATTTGCAGAGCGCAGCGAGAGCAGCAACCCGCCGCGACCGTATCGAGACCACCTCGGCAGCAATGGCAGCAGCAGCTGCCTCTGGGGCCGGTAACACAGGGTATGACGACGACAGCGGCATTTCTGGCATTGGTCTAACTCCTGTTGATGACCACGATCCCTATAGTAGCCCTGCTCCAAGCCCCAGCACCATCGACGTCGCGCATTCGTTTGCTTCCACTGTTACTCAACCACTTTATCACCCTCAAATGCAGCAGGCTCACTTACACCCTGCTGTTAATCCCTACACCATGACAGCCCCCTATGGCGGGCAGTATGCTAGCCACCACGCATACTCCTCTAGCATCAGCTCGGACGGCAGCCTGCAGCACCCGTTTGTGTCTCGCCGCGGCAACGAAAGCGCCTAATTCCCGACCCTTGATCACTGTCCCTTCACCTCTTCATTCTTTCAAACTTCATTCATTTTCTTTCATTCCTTAATTTTTTTCCTCTTTATTTTCTGTACACGCTTCAGTTGCAAGCATTCATTCCCAAACGCTCATTAATGATTTCTATACACGTCGACTCTTTGAAGTCTTCGCTCACTCCCTAATTATGATATAAAGGCACAAGAGGAGTTTTGGCGTTACCCTGTCTCATCATCACAGCTTCTGCAAAGTTTTTAGTTTGGATCTGGTTTTTTACGTTGGGTATGACATTCCTTTGCCAGAGAGCCTGTACTGTCCCGTGCTCGTTACTGTTTTAGCAATGTATTTACGAACATTTGCGTTTGATAGAAATTTGTCTGTTTTTTTGTTTAGGATCTCATCAAACCTAGTTGGATATATCTATTGGGATAGCTGTATAATGAAACATGCCAAATCAATGCTCAGAACAGGGGCCGTTAATACAACCCATGCTTCTTGTAATACAATATGAGAAGAAAGGTTCGTTTTGATACATGGCCACCGCGACTTATTGTGCGATGATCCGCTTTCACTTGTGAACCCCGCGAATTGCTTGCGAGGCTTCATTGACCTTGTCGGCCGTCATGCTCGCCATCTCCTCAAGTTCCTCCTCCTCCCAAAGCCCATCATCAACATCCTCGGCCTCTCCAACCACGCTCCTCCAAGCCCGGCTCCACATATCCTTCTTCTGAAGCATGGCCAGCATCAGCACCACTGGCAAATGCCACACGCTAGCCCAAAAGAGCCCTCTCGCGCTGCCCTTGTGGCCGTCATGCTTCCAGAAGCGCACCGCTTCCCGGGCGAGCCATAGGTTGACCGGTAAGCTGGTCACTGCAAATGACCACTCTGTCACGCCCGCAGCGCAGAGTGAGACGCATATGGGGATGAACACTAGGCTGTAGCGCAAGGCAACGCGGGAGTTCCGCGCCGAGTTTGTCCAAGCCAGCATCCGCAAGCCAGCAGCTTTGTATTCTTCGCGAATGGGCCAGCTGAGGGCCATAAAGTGCGGGAACTGCCATGCAAAAAGCAAGCCTGCAAGCAGCCAGCCGCCAATAGACGACCCATCACTTGCAAGCAGGAGTTCGCGCCAGGAGCCATCCTTTGTGGCAGCCTCGCCTGCTGCGGCAGCCCAGCCCATCAGAGGCGGTATGCCTCCCACTACGGCACCGACCCAGGTGTTAAACGCCGTGATTCTCTTCAATGGAGTATACATGCCTGCATAAAGCACAATATTGGCGAGTCCCAAGAATGAGACAGTCGGGTTTACGCCAAAGTACAGAGCGCCAACACCAACTGCACCACCGAGAATGGCGAACAGGGCAGCGTTGCGCTTGGACACAAGTTTTCGTACCAAGGGTCTGTTCCTCGTTCGGGTCATTTTGGCATCTGTGTCCGGTTCGTAGAGCATATTAAGGGCGTTGGCGCTGGCCGAGCACAGGGCGGTGCCGGTCGTCAGAAATAGTAGCGTCAGCGGGCTCAAGCTGGTCGTCTCCGTCATGCTTGGCGTCAGCATTTCGGGGACGGGGTATAAGGCGTATGGGACCATGGCCGTAAGGACGACAAGAACGGTCAATCGCGGTTTCGAGAGGGAAAGAAACGTGGATAGCAGTCGGCGAAACGACGTCGACTGGGCGGCGGCGGCGGTTGTGAGGATGGAGGAGGCGTCGGGCGGTAGAGGCGCATCGTCCGGCTGGGCCGCGGCATCTTGCTGCTGCTTTCGGGCTTGCCGCCGGCGATGAGGAGGGAGGGCGTCGAGGGACTGCGGTTCTGACGGTTGTGAGGGCTGCGTCGTCGATGTGGTAGAGGTCGAGGAGATGGTGGCTGTAGATGTCGCTCGGGTGTTATTCGCGGCAACAAGAAAGTCGAGGCAGCTAGATCGCTCAAACATGCGGTTGGAGACAAAAAAGGTCGCGCCAGACCGCGCAGTCAGCGTCGAGGCACGCGCGATGCCGACGGTCGCGGCCACAGACACGGCGCATCGTTGCGCGTGCTGAGGGCGACGAGCCAGCTGCCATTGCAGGGCCGTGGCGCGAGCTAGAACTCTGGATGACCGCATGGAGGCCGCTATAGACGCATTGCGTGCCCACGAGGTTGTTTTAATTGCGCCGTTGGCTCGTGGGCGCGTCGGTCGTCGTCGTGATGGCGCTGCTGTATGGAACAGCTTTAGCTTTCCTGGACCCTTTTCGAGGCTTTTTTTTCTTTTCTGGGTGACCCTTGCCCACACCACAGCCAAAGCTTACGGGGGTACTTTGCTTGGTGCGCGTTTCTGGGCGACCGTTGAGGTACACATGCCAGTCATGTGACTGTACCTTATAAGCAGACCGAACGGGGCGGCGAGGTACGAGATATGGCATCATCCCTGCAGGAGAGGTAATTCGAAATTAAAAGAGTTGTAGAGGAGGAAGCGGCTGTATAGTTCTCCTACTCTGCGCTTTGAATAGCCGGTTGGTGTCACTACTATGGCGCTGTTGTTGTCATTCCAGCCACAGTCTGGTTGGTGCATCTTCGCCAGTATCTACGAACGCATCAAGCCCATAGGCCTACTGACGTAGTACAATCTTAGAGCAAAGTATCATACAGTATTATATAAATGCATCAAAGGCTTTTCTAACTGTGATTTGCCTGCCAAAGCCGCATCCTGTAAAACACGGCGTCTCTGCCAAAGGTGTATTGCCACACCGAGTACGGAGTACAGAGCATCTGTTAATACTCGTAATCCATCCCCCACATTTAGCGGCGACGCTCCGCTTGCAGCTAATCGGGCGATACAATGCCGAGCTGCCAGTAGCGCACTCGCCATCATATTTCCATCTGTCAAACAGTATTTTATTATCCTACAGCGTTTCACCTAATAGGGTCAAACCAGTACCCATCCGAAGAAGCCATCTATTCTCTCTCGGGGCTGTACCGCTCAAGATGGCGGCCACATTATTAGACACGCTTCGGCAATCTAGCCTGGTAGACTGTGACACAATGGATTGTCAAGGCATGTCTCTCCCATGCCCCAGTACCCGCGACACCAGCGTGCATGCACAAGGAAAGCTTCATATATCTAATGCCAACCACAGTCGCCAAGACTCTTGGTCCATTTGTTGACTGCACGTCTAACCAGGTGAGCTTGTGTCCAAGCCTGCACTCCATCCGCTCCTAGCTGACTTCCCCTTCCCTTCTAGGCTATTGCATATTTCGAGCTCACAAAGTTTGATGAACAAGGAAAGTTATTTCATAATGAGCTTCTGAGACAGTCTTGCGCCCACGCCAAAGGCGACTTGAAAGGACTACAGGGAGATACTCCACTGAGCGAGTTCATTTTAGAGATTGCGGTATGCTGCAAGGACTATGTCCCTGTGTGAATGGCTACGACTAATGGCGTCAAGATGGTCAAGCTACAACTCGAATTTATTCCTCACACTACTGGATACATTCACATACAGACAAATCCGAAACTTTCATTCTCTGCCGCAGCGACTGTGCAGAATGCCGAAAGTGAGCATCCCGACTTGCGACTTGCTTCTCACAGTCTCCTTAACACTAACAAACACAGGGATCGTGTCCATCGCCCAGAATTTGGCCCCAGATGTGGACTCAAAAAGAATATGTATCAAAGTACCGGCCACATGGGAAGGGTTGCAAGCCTGTCGCATTCTCGAGAGTAAAGGCATTGCCACGTTGGGAACCACCATGTTCTGCATGGAGCAGGCGGCGCTGGCTGCCGATGCAAACTGCACTTACATTGCCCCATATGTCAATGAACTGCGGGTACACTTTGACAAAGGGTAAGAACTTCCACTCGTGAGAATTCCTTTGAGCATCGTCTTTGTCTCCTTGTCGCAGAGCCACCTAGTGCTAAATTACGTATGGCCCAGATTTGTGGACGAGAACAAAGCCTTTGAATTTTGCAGGGAGGCACAAGAATATTATGGCCGGATCGGCGCTCGAACGCAAGTTCTAGTTGCTTCGCTGACATCGATCGATGAAGTTATGCAGCTAGCCGGTGTGCAGCACATTACCATTTCGCCTCCGCTTCTGAACGAGCTGGCAACCCAACCTGCAGCTACTTGGCAGCGTCCTGTGGGCTCTCTTTTTACTAAGATATTTACTCCGGCCAATAAGGATGTAGATTTGGCTTCCATCGTCAGCTCTGAGAGTGCCTGGAAGCTGGCGTTCACCAGGAGCAGTTTTGGAACTAGCCACGGGAAAATTGTGCAGGCAATTAACTACTTTTCGGATTTTCAGGAGAAGCTAGAGGATCTGGTCATGAAATACTTCAGTAATTAGTTAGTCCATGATGAGTCGAATTGGATACAGTTCCTAGTTACCTACCTCGACAGGGATTGTGTACGCTGCAGTAGTGAACCGCCTGGACTGGGCCATCGGCGCCGAATGACGGGCTTTATTATTGACAGACGGGTCACAATACCGAGTGCAACGCTGAGGACATCAGAACAAGTCATAATCTCTCAATTCATGCGTCGCAGCAGCTTGGCGTGCTCGCTTTACTCGCTTTGACGTAAAAGTAAAAATTAAGTCTATTTTAGTGCCGTGCCGGACAAATCGCCTTGTAGATTAGCTTCTATTCTTAGTGGATCGGCGACGTGAGAGACAACCTGCGTCATCGAAGCTGAGAGCTGAAGTTTCTTGTCTGGCTAGAGAGCCTAGCTGAATACTCCGTACGGACTGTAACGGTAATACTCCGTACACTCACCGAAGACTCGGGTAATCTTACGTCACAATCTCAGCTCCTTGTCTGAGGGGCGGAGTTGATCACCTTCTACATCTGTGTTAGGCTTTTCAGGTCCGAGGCATATAGACTCTGCAGATCGGTGCGACGACCCGCGATCTGCCTAGTTTTAATGCCGATAGACTGGGGGCTGGAACTGCATTTAGCGATATTGGCTGCTGACGCCAAGGTGCACCCTGCTGTAAGCCGGCTGATTGATCGGCCGCCAGAGCGCCATCTACGCACGTGGTGGTACTGGTCGTCCTCGAGTTGACTTACCTCACACAGCAGTGCCGATAGTTGTTTTCTATATAAAGGGTTCCAAATGGCGCCGATGAGAACCTTGAGAGACTTGGTCTTGTAAGTCAAAATCAAGAACGGTTTTTTAACTCTTCACAATGCGCTTTTCATCATCGCTCGCTGCCACACTATGCTTCGCCGCCACGGCGCTAGCGGCCGTTAATGAGCCTTGCTATGGCCCTAAGGGCATTGCTGGTGTCTGTGTGACGGACGCCAATTGCAAAAAGTATGGCGGCACCTCCATCTCTGGAGCCTGCCCATCTGACCCTGCCAATGTCAAGTGCTGCAGCAAGCCGAAGTGCGGCGCAGGCGGCAAAGGCAACTGCCGCTGGACGTCTGACTGTGCTGGCAAATCTAGTGGTACTGAGTGCCCTGGTCCCAACGGCGTGAAGTGCTGTGACAACCCGGCCACTGGCTTTGGCGGCTACAAGGCCCCGAAGATCCCTCCTGTTGGTGCCTGCAAGAAGGTTGCTGTGTCAGGTGCAGAGAAGATTGTCAAGGCCTTCCCTGGTCGTGTCAGAGAGGTGTTCTGTATTAGAGACTGTGCTTGCCCAGGCACCTCTGACCACTGCTGCGGACTTGCTACAGACATGATGTGCTCCGATGCTGGCGGTGTAAGTCACTATCGCCAATATTCCATTGACTCTTGTTACAGCGTGTGCTAACATGATAAACAGACTGCTACAATTTCCGGCAGAGAAATTGCTGAATGGGTCATGAACAACCGCGGCTCACTCAACCTCAAGTATGTCATCTGGGGCCAGAGAATCTGGACCCCTAGCCGAGATGCCGTCGCTCCATGGACCAAGTGGCGAGCCATGGAGGACCGTGGTGACATTACCCAGAATCACTGGTACGTTTTCATATGTCTTACCTTACTGAAGTATGTCCACAGCCATATTAACACGCCACAGGGACCACGTTCATGTCAGCTACAACGGTTAGAGACTGAGCCCTGGAATCGGTTTTACGTGACGCAGCTTGTTGTCACGCAATGTATATTCCTTAAATTGAACTATATAAGTAAATACATGTTACAGTACTATTGCACTCCGAGCTTCCCATAGGACCAAGGTCATTATAATCTGGTACCCAAAACACTAGTGATGTATGTGGCATGCAAGTGCGTGGCTATGAATGAGCTGTAATAGTTCTATCAACATATGGTCCCGGAAGAGCAGGTCAACAAAGAAAGTGGGCATGTATCTTCTCCAGTCGCCACATAAAACCAGTCACGTAAATTACTGTTTCGGCATTATGGCTACTTCGCCCCGGTAAGCTGTGAATGTGTCGCAGTGGGGTCAAAGGAGAGAAGCGGATGGGGAGGACAAAGAACTCTTGAAGGGCAATTCACAACGCTTCTTTCACAGTATTGCAAGGCTCGTGCACCTTTGTTATATTTAGCGACTTAGAGATTAATACTCACTACACCCATGATTCCAGCCGTTTCCCTACGCCTTTGGAACTCACACGCCACAACTACAATGACAACAAAGGGATTGTGCAACGCCTAGCAAAGCACCGTCAAATATTAAGGTGCACTGTGCCTTTCAGTAGCAACGATAATTTTTCGATTCATACGCAAAAATAACTGTTCATATATTCTTTTACTTTCTCAAGACGGCACGACCCTGCCCCTTGCGCAGCTGGACGGCTTCCGAAAGTTCCATTTTCTTGCACGAGCATCTGTCTTACACCAGCCGAAAGTTTATTCTTGCCCAACGCCAGGATGCTGAGTAGGAGGCAGTTCAACCCAGCCATCTCTCCTAACGATGAGGACTGGAAACAAGTCTACAGCTCCTTCCGGAAGCTCGTCAAGAAATCTGACAAGACCCTTGGCGACATTTTGCTGCAATACTTTACCAAGTATGAAGTTCGAATGTTCGTCGCTCAGGATCGCTCCGATCTGAAAGAAATCCAGAAGCGAAATACGGAGCGCTTCAAAGCACTGTTTGCTGAACGATTCAACAGCCTCGAGTCAGGCCTCATCACAAAGATGACAATGATGTACTTCGGCCTCCCAGTGGAGCCAATACAAGAGGAACTTGACTCCCGCACAGAAACTGAACTGCAGGTAAGAGACGAAGAGGACAGTCAACGGCCCCCCCTAAAGTACTTGGACAAGTATGACAGGGCACCGGACAATTCTCCTACAGGTACGCATGTTGCGGGTCATCGGGCGTTCGCCACATCTGTTAACATCCCTTAGAAATGCGACGTAGCAACCCAATACTTGTGCGCGACGAGGTCGAGTTCGATGAACCTGCAATCCATGTGGACGCCGCACAACAGCATTCCATGTCCTTGTATGCCCACACTGGGCACGACAGTAATCTTCCCATGATTGAGAAATCGGTCATGACAGTGAAGGAGCAAGCTGAGCTGCTGCGGGCCTTTAGAAGTGTGCGGAGCATTGCCCTGAACCGACACTTTCCTTGTCCCTTTGACGGCTGCCATTACCAATGCCGCCCCGGCGAAGAAGAGCTGACACGCACTCACTTCGAACGGGCACACATGAACAAGAAGTGCCCATTCTGCGACGAGCCTCAATATTGGTGGTGGAGTCGAGAACAGCAAACCCGCCATATGCGATCAAAACACAGGAACTATTTAATGGATATTCTTGGTGTTCGGTCGGCCTCGTTGGTCCGCGATGACGGAACCACAAAGTTTGTCATTCCGCTCAAGAAAACTCCCATGAGGGTGGTAACGGCCCAAGAGGGACTGATGCCAACAACAAAGATACAATACCCGTTGACCAAAAAAGATCGCGAGTCGTTCTTACCGCAGCTTCGCAGACCTGTACAGCTGCAAGATAGGCTCGAGTCATTCTGCGAGTTCTGCGGCCGGGACCGCACCACATTCCTCAATCAATTCGAACGGGACTACCACGACCGCCTCTGCAGACCAACCACTTTCTGCGGAGCTCGGTGCACTTTCTGCACTATATGTGGCGAACCCCGATGGGATAGCAAAGAAGACGCCATAAGAAGCCAGCTGTCTACCGGGGGTCTTTGCGCATGTTCTCATGAAGTCAGTGCTACCGGGGGAGGATTTTGCAAGGACTGTGGTTTGGACACTTGCAAACTTCAGGAGCACTCCTCCCAGCATGCTATTGCCTGCAGAGGTTATAGCGCCCGGAATGGTATTTTCTGCGCTTACTGCGGCATTAAGCTCCTCGAGGACGGAGAGCAAGATGTTCTTGCACCGCATCTTAAGGAACACAGGTTGAAATGTTACCAACGAACAATTAGTTTGAGGAATGAGGAGATGTTTGGTGACATTGATGACCGTATTGCTGAGCCACCCAGTCCGGAGCCGTCCGACAGTTCCACTAAGTCTGGTTCCGTCTACACTGCCAGCGAGGATGATGGAGAGCCCGAAGCAGAGCGTGGTAGATCACGAAGCAGAATTGGCAAGGAGAAGCAGCCTGGTGTGACAATAAGTGAAAGTCAAGCGTCTGTCCCAAAATCAGGCCAGAAAACCGGAAACAGCGGTAAGAAGAGACAACGGTCACCATCTCCTGACTGGAACGAGGTTCTGGGCGAACCACAGCCGGGTTTTGTTCCTGGTAACAACTATTATTGCTCAAAGTGCCTGCGCAAGGTTCCTAAGAGTACCAGACGAGGGCGTGGCGAAGCAAAGTCAACAATTGAAGACGAGATTAAGGTATGCGCATCGATATCATTTCACAGGAGCTCTGACTAATATCCTTTACAGAGTCATGTCGACAAAAGTTGTTGTTGTCGAATTCGCAATGGAATCGGCTCGTCAGAGAGCCTGCCAAACCGTAGCGGTTGGATCCCAGCCAACAAGATGTCCCGTATCGGCAAGCTAAAGGATACGTTCCTGTCCTCATATCCTGGATACCGCAACACCATCTATCCGCTGCAATCATCCGACTACAACCTTAACGTGTGGCGCTCGGATCCCAATAACCCGACCAATAGTGCATGGTGGGATATCCCGTGGCCGCCATATGCCGGTGAGCTTCCATTCCCGAACGGATGGACGGCGCCTGAAGATGGCCCTGATGAGTTGGGCGCGGAGACTATTGAGGACAGTTCTCGGTCTAAACGCAGAGGCAAAGACAAGGGTAAAGGCCCGGCGCGGAAGCGGACTTCTGACGAGTCAGACAATGCCACTGTCGAGAGAACATCAGGGGATGATACTGCGAAAGAGACGGCGGAGAGCGGTGCAGCCATGGGTGGTAAGAGGAAGCGGCGCAAGTTGAGCGATGCGACGTATAAACCACCTCGGCGGGTTGAGCGAGACTCTGACGACGAGATGCCGGCAGATGGGCAGCATGCAACAGCATGAGAATAGGTCCATGGTAGCATCCCAGGTTGCAAAGAGCACGGGGCATATTACCTGGGATTCTGCGGTTGGTCTTTTAGACACGCTGTGAATATCTTTATGGAGACGATAGCGGAACGCAATGTACACTTGATATTTTACTTTAGCTAGAGAGCAGTAATCCCATTTGCTTTAATCAACGCCGCCTGTCAACAGGTTTATCATTACATGTCTTGTAGAACTCCTTGACCCATTAGCCCATGTCGAAATCCGTTCATAGAGATTCAATTGCCTTGAGCAACACATCGACACCGCCAGCGCCAATCTCTCCTCTGTCACCCAGTAGTGTTCCTACATCACTGAGGATGCCCAAAGGTATGTAGCAGCCAGTCTTTGCCTTGTCCAGGCTGTCTTTAAGTTTGCTCGTGTGCTCCCATTCCTTTGCTGCGACTTCAGCGCGCTCAATCACGCGGTTGGAGATGCCGCACATTGCTGCGCAGTGCATGCCGAAACTGCCTTCGGCAACGCCGTCCTCTAGCTTGTACAAAAAGGTAACGCGGCGTTCCTCGTCGTCAACGTGGATCTGCATGCGGCGAGCACGGATCTCGGGGTGGTTCTCAAACTCAGTGGCCAGAGAGTGGTAGTGAGTCGCGAAGTATCCGACGCAGCCAATGTGCGTTGCCACATGATGCAAAACGGCTTGGGCAACGGCAACTCCGTCGTAGGAGCTCGTACCTCGGCCGAGTTCATCGAGAATGACTAGCGATCGGGGTGTGGCCTCAGACAGAATCTTTTTAGTTTCAGATAATTCCACGAAGAATGTTGACTGAGATGCAAATATGTTGTCATTGGCACCAAGTCGAGACATAATGCGGTCAACAGGCGTCAAACGCGCAGAGACAGCAGGGACATAGCAGCCAATTTGCGCCATGATTACGGCAATGCACGACTAAGGTCTAGTTAGAAAACTTCATGTGTTGTTGAGAGCGCATGCTAAACTTACCATTCGCAAAACGGTGGATTTACCGGCGGCGTTGGCTCCAGTCAAGAGACTGATGTTGGCCTGCTCACCACCAAGTTTAATGTCATTAGGGATAAAGTCGCCAACAGTGTCAATCATGCAGGGATGGCGTAGCTCTTCAAAGTCCACAGTGCTGCGATCCTGGTCAACAAACTGAGGGCGACAGCTTGGCTCGCCGAGCGAAGATGACGCTTTAGCCAGACTGACAAGACAGTCGAGCTGCGCAACAACCTGAATAGCACGCAGCCATGATTCGTAATCAACGTCAAACTTCTTGCAGAAGCGTCTCGCGACATCTCTGACGAGTTGAGAGTGGGTTTCCTCGGCTTCTTGGAGTTCTCGAACGAGATCGGTCAGTTCGGTAAAGTACCATCTCTTGACATCTTTTGTGGACGACATCTGCCGCCAGCTGGAAGGGACTTTGATGGCCTTTGGCGCTTCCAGTTGGTAGATTTCTTTGCCGACATCAGTAAACTTGAGGCTCTTGCACTTGAACTCGGCTTTCTTGTCGACAAGCAGCTGCTGCAACTGGCTCTTGATCTCATCCATATGGGCGACGCTGGAGTCGAAATCTTCCTCGACGCCGTGCTCGGGAATCAGAATCTTTTCTTCCCTGGCCCTACGTCTATCAAATGCAGTCCTCCAGTAGTTGAGTGGCTCTTCCAGGTTGGGCATAGATGCGATGAGGCGATCTAAGAGGCCGTTGCCTCCTTGGAAGGCATTCACCAACGTCATGGTGTATTCTATCTGCTCGAAACCTTCAAGAACACGTACAAAGTCTTCTGGCTTGCAGGAGCAGGCATGAATGCGAGATATGAGACGCTCCAAATCAGGCATCTTCACGAGCTGCGAGGCAAACTGTTCACGAACAGTTGGGTCGTTGTTGAGCAGGTCGACGGCGTCCAGTCTTTCGTTGATGCGATCGATGTTTTGCAGCGGGTGCGCCACCCACTGTCGGAAGAGTCGTTTGCCGAAGGGCGTGATGCACTTGTTAAGCAGCTGAAACAGCGTTCCTTGGGTACCGCCATTAACGGAGTTTGCAAAGATTTCGAGATTAACAAGAGTCTGGCCATCAAGGACAAGCGTTCCGTTCTTCTGAATGGGACTGTACATTTCGAAGCTTCCCTGCGACAGAAGCGGGCGCTCCAATTGGAGGAATCGCAGGTACGAAATCAAGCCTCCCACAGCAGACATGACAAGATCGTTGTCTTTTTGCTGTTCCAGCACCTCAGGCCAAACGTCTTCAGAATCCTCATCGCCGGAGAAATACTTCGCTGCAGACAGTTCACGGATCGTGGTGTCCGCGTCCCAAAACTCCGTACCGGACTTCAAATGCGTCCAGATAGTAGTCGGGCTGGTGCTATTCTTCAAGATCCTGAGTGCCTTGGTAGAAAGGTGTGACTTCTCCAGGAGCATTTCGCGCGGTCCAACCTGAGCGATCAGAGTCTCAAACTTAGTGAGGTCTACATCATCGACAAAGCCGGATAAGTAGAATCGCCCGGTAGCGGCGTCGGCGAATGCGATGCCAAAGGCAGGGAGGCCATCGATGACAGATTCTTTGATGGCAACACAGTACGCTGCCATGTCGTCCTGCAACATGCTTCCATCCACCAAGGTTCCGGCGGTCAAGACGCATGCTAGTTTACGCATGATGACCTTGTCAGCCTTCTTGCCCTTGTCTTGGCGCTCTCGCATTTCCTTGCCAAGATTGGTTTCCATCTGGTCGACCCTTGCAACCTTGTATTGTTTCGCAATGAATTGGTTGACCCAGTGATCTAATGAGCTCTCCGGAACACCAACCATGCGCATATTCACTCGATCAGTCATCTTGAAGTCGAACTCTTGGTGTCCGATTGTGGCATCGTTCTCATAGAGCTCATAGAACTTGCCCTTTTTGAAAAATACAATGGTGTCCCAGTGGTTCTGCTTGATCTCCCAATATTGCTTCTCGAATGGCGAAAAGTTGTTCCACGCATTAGGAGGAATAAATACAGTCCGCGGGTCATACTCTGGGTCGCCGGGAGATCGCCTCTCCTTGTCACGCATGTTAGCGAGCCAAGGGTATCGCGCTTCGGGTTCCCTGGTATAAGCCTTCTCCTTCTTGTTTGGATCTTTGGCGGCGCGCTCTGCCGGTGTCGTAACAGGGCGTTTCTCTGCAGATTCGGGATCGTAGCTCCACTGCGTGGCTGTGGCAGGTGGTGGGATGTCTCCCATAATGTCATCGTCGTTGAGGTCGCTAAGCTCTTCTTTCATCGCCGGTGGCGAGACGTTGGATCGCTTTCTCGCAGTCACTGGCTTCGACGGACGCTTTCTCTTCTTTGGGCGCGGCGCTTCGGCGTCAGACTCGTCGGAAACGACAAAGTCGTCTATATCATCTATGCAGCACGTTAGCTGGGTGCTTGGGGGGCACAGTGTCAGGCATGCTAACCTTCATCCTCATCCAGGTCAAGCGACGCGTCTTCATCGTAGTCGTCCTCATCATTCACCACCTGCCGAACTCTATTTCGGCGGCGGTTCTGCGTGCCACGACTTGAGACCGGCTCGTCGTCTTCTGAAGACTCTGCGTAGCTGACAACCTTGCGACCCTGTGAATTAAATGTTAGCGGTTTAACGACAGAAAAAGGCAGCGTCAGAAAGGCGTGGCTAACCTTGCGAGTTGGGCTACTGCCATTGACGGCCATGGCAGGGCGCGGCTTGGCGTTTGATTCCACAGCCACGGTTGGCGATGATTCCGCGGCTTTCACGGTAGCCTTGGAGACTGAATCAATATTCTCCTGTGAGCTGGGGGGTTCGAGCATGTCGCTCGAGGGCACAGGGGTCGAGAGCTTTCGCGCCGGCTTCGCCTTGGGTAAAAAGTTGGCCTTGGTCTCTTGCAGGCAGGAGGGATTGGGGTCGGGAGAGACCTTTTCGCGGGGCGTGGGAGAAGAATTTGCTCCGGCGCCCGGGGACGACTTTTGAAAAAACGACATGATGGAGCGCTGCTTCGCCGATGATGAGACGGACGACGGTGTGACTCTCGCCGGCGTGCGCGCCGTGCTGGTGCCGTCACCAGCCATGGCGGGCAGTATGTAGACCCAGGACGAAATGCAAGAAATACAATGCAGTAGACGACAGCTTCGGTGAGCCGCGTGCTATTAGACAATGCAAAAGAGCGGAAGGAAATGCAAATACGGGCTGGATTGAAGCAGTGTTGGATGTGGATGGCCAAAGCAGATAACGCACTGCCAGCGCTCGACACTAGTCGCGTCCCGCGGTCGCGTCCGTCGCGCGTAAAGTGACATAATCATCTTCTGTGGAGAGCACTCCGGCAGTTGGCCTGATGGCTACCCTACATGCAAATTGAAGCTTTTGAGAATTCAATCTCCGCACGAGAGCCTGAAAGAAATAATATTTAAATACATGTGATGAGTACTTTATATTAATGTAGAAACATGAGATTTCCGTAAACGCGAATGGGGGTTCTGCACAGCAGTCTCGCATGGTCCATATTGTGTAGCCCACTGTCCGATCTGGACGTGTCAGTAATCCCGCGTGGGCCCTATTACCTTTATTATCCAAAATATATCTATGATAAACTCCCGTCACGCTATAAATATGTGTTTCATCGCCCTCGCACAATATACGCAACCCAACTAAAGAATCTGCGTAGCGCCAACGCAAACATGAACACAAAGTACAACGCCCCAGTACTATGACCCGCCTTCAACCTCTTTCTCGCACCGTGAAGAACCTTTGTCGCGCGTGGAACACTAACATCATCGTACGCCGCGACTGCCTCCTGAATGGAGTCATGTGTCACCAGCTTCTCTGCCAAGTCCCAGGCATCATTGAGCCCGAGATTGGCGCCATAGCCTGCAAACGGGCTGAGTGCGTGGTTGCTATCGCCAATGAAGACCACCGGCATATCAGCAAGCGATTCGCCGTGGCGAAAAGGCATCTTGTCGCTTGCGTTTAGTCGCATGACCGTCTTTAGATCGGTGTTATTGATTAACGTATGCAGCGGCTCTTGTATATGTGAGGTAAGTTGGAGGGCTTGCTTTACAATATCCTGCGCTTCACACTCAGACGCCTTGTCGCGAGGCGGCGCCTGTGCTTCAAAGTGACCGACAGCCCATAATACGCTCTTCTCGTCAACGGGTGACACGAAGCACGATGCGCCGGTCCGTGACATGACAAAACCCCAATTGCGA
Organism: Lecanicillium sp. MT-2017a; assembly: GCA_003056585.1. Taxonomy (NCBI): domain Eukaryota; kingdom Fungi; phylum Ascomycota; class Sordariomycetes; order Hypocreales; family Cordycipitaceae; genus Lecanicillium; species Lecanicillium sp. MT-2017a. The sequence goes on along the minus strand of PXYN01000192.1, from coordinate 127,123 downwards.
CCTATTTGGGGAGGTATTAGACCGTCAAACGTCGACACGCCACCGCGTAATACAGCGCCCGTATAATCCAACGTGTCGTCTGGACGAAGGCACGACCGCAGTTTGCTCTGCGCTCCATCTGCGGCAATGAGGAGGTCGCATTCTAATTCTTCGACTATACCTGGCTCGCCTCGGAGAACACCAACTCCTAATCTGCCGTTGGAAAGCCGCTTTGCCGAAACGCACTGCGAGTTCCACTCAATCTCGTTCGGATCGTCAACCGCCGCCTTCGTAAGGATTTGCCGCAGGCCATTTCTCGATATACGGAGGCTGGAAGTCGGGATACCGTTGATGGGCTTCTTTTGAAAACTGCTGAGCTCTTTCCACTCTGAAGACCAGATCGTAAAGGAACCTTTTCCATCCGCGCCAGAGATGCTACTGTCAAGGACGGATTCGAGCAATCCAAGCTTCTTCAAGGGATTAAGGCCACCAGATAGATCGTGCCCAACCAAGGAAAGGCTATATCCACCACGTTGCTCAACAGAATGCCTTTGGTCTCTGTCAAAGATGACAACTTTGGGCGGAGGAATGCCAACCGTCCACAGCTTGCGAAGGCTGGCGGCGAAGGCAGTGCCAGAGAGGCCGGCTCCTGCGATGAAGACAGTCTTTCCTGCAAGAAAGTGCCCTTTACCAGTATCGGCAGCCATGACGCTGAATGCAAGATTACAGCAAGAATATTTTCCTCAAAGCCTGTGCCATATATTTAAGAAATGGAGCCCCTGCCGCAACGACGAGACGGGCGCAATGAGCAGGCTAGAACTGGGCCCGCGGGCGCCGCCACTAACAACTCATCGTCCCATAGCGGACTCTGTTCAAATGAGGAAATTGGTAAAGAATTTCAGCCAGTATGAGAACAAAAAAAAAAACAGCTTGACAGACAGGGGCCGCTGCAAGATCTGGAATATTTGGTCGAGGCTCGGAGTCCGGGACGATTAGCCTTGCATTGACGCACTTCCTGATTTGTGCCAACACCGACAAAAGCGACGGCACACCGGGCATCCCAATGGGGCAATTCGTGTCGCGGCGACGAGATTTCGGCCGAGGCGTCCACCGCCGGCTGCCACTTGAATCAGCCGCAGAATAAAATTATGCCAAAAGAATAATTCCGTAAAAGAAATTGTTTCAAATGGTCAGTTCCACAAGGACAGCCAGCTCCAGCCAGAGACATGGGACGCTGACGAGTTGCCTGAACAGGCGGCCGGTAGGCCCAAAATTCACACCATATACGGTGCCAATATTCGCACTCGTACCCCGCATTCGCACCGTGCGGTGATGCCCCGCCAAAACTTTTTCGTCGTCCTTATGAAGCGACAGGGTCCAAAACGTCACTACAGATAAAACCACAAAGACCGCCCGTCATGTCAGCCGAATTAGCCGCACCGCCGGTGCTGTCGACGCCAGAGGATCACATCTTCGAGGCTCCAGCAACGGAGCTGGTAAAGTCGACGCTGACCGAAGAAGAAGTCAAGGCGACGTACGAAATCGAGCGGACAGCCACCGAAATCGTGCAGGGAGGATGGACACAGGTCGCTCTGCAGTTCCCGGACCACATGCTGGTTGACGCGCCTCGCGTTGTGGAGATACTGGGACAGGAGCTCGAGGCTCGTGACGAAGCAAAGACGAAGCGCAAAATATCCATCCTCGCCGACACGAGTTACAGCGCCTGCTGCGTCGACGAGGTCGCAGCGGAGCACACGGCTGCAGATGTCGTTGTGCACTACGGTCGAACATGCCTGAGTCCTACGAGCCGATTGCCGGTCATATACGTCTATACAAGCCACAAGTTGGATCACAACGCTCTGATAGCCGAGTTTACCAAGGAGTTTCCCGACAAGGCCGGAACCAAGGCGGTGGTCATGGCTGACCTGACGTACCAAAGCCATGTTGAGGATATTACCAAGCGCCTAAAAGAGCTGGGATATGAAAACATCATTGCGACGGAGGCGACAAGAGATCCGGCGGGCACAATTCCCAACAGGAAGCTCAGCGGCGTGCAACTAGAGGCCGACGAGCTTAAGTCGTATGCCCTCTTTCACATTGCCGATCCTCCCAAGTCTCTCCTCCTCGCTCTCCAGTCCCGATTCGCCTCCCTCCATATCCTATCGATACCGTCACCATCATCGCCGTCTCTCAGCAACCCGACCTTCCGCACTGCCGGCTTACTCCGTCGCCGGTTTGCCAAGGTTTTATCGCTGGCCTCCTCTGGCGTCGTCGGCATCCTCGTCAATACCCTCTCCATCTCCAATTACCTATCATCAATAGATCTACTACGCAAAAAGATTGACAAGGCCGGCAAAAAGAGCTACACCGTGGTAGTGGGCAAGCTGAATCCGGCCAAACTAGCCAACTTTTCCGAAATTGAGGGGTGGGTCGTCATTGGCTGCTGGGAGAGCGGCCTCATCGAAGACGACGCGGAGTACTGGCGGCCAGTTGTGACGCCGTTTGAGATGGAGGTTGCGCTGATGAGGGAAGAAGACCGGGTATGGGGCGATGAATGGTGGGGAGGAATCGAGAAGCTCAAGATTGACGACGCAGAAGCGAAGGGCACAGCGCATGACGAAGCTGCCACTGGAACAGAAAATGGCCAGGCAGACGAGGTGGACGAGGACGAATCAATGCCACCCGAGTTTGACCTGCGAACGGGCCGACTTGTCAGCCACAGCCGTCCGATGATGGTCAGCAGGAAGCTGCCACCAGCGGAACGCGGCACTGAAGCGATAGAAGGCAACAAGGCATCGCCCGGGGGCAGCTTGATGAAGCGAGGCACGGGCGAGCTGGCGAGCGTGAATGGCGTGTTTAGCCCGGGAGCCGAGTATCTGCGAACACAGCGCACCTGGCAGGGTCTGGGGACCGATTTCGACGAGGACGCCAGCACGTTGATAGAAGAGGGGAGGAGTGGGATTGCGAGGGGTTACAAGGTTGGAGATGACGAAAAGAAGCATTAAGAGAGTGACGCGATGCAGAAAAAAGTACATACATAGCATTTGGGTAGCCGGGAGTTGCATATACAAGAATGGCGTTTTCATTTTGACCACTGCTTTACATTTTCTGGCTCGTACTTGTAAACCTGCACAATAGAAGGGGCATGTAAATGTTGAAACTGCTGGTATTTCACTTGCAAGGCATCTATATAACTGTAATAAACAAACATGTAGCGTCATCCTCGCGGGTCGGGACGTATAAGACCATATATCTCGTAGAGTTGAAATCGTCGCCTACAAACCCAGTAGGATTAAAAGGCGACAAAACAACAGCCGTATCAAAGAAACGACAAAACAAAAGTATTCGTAGCACCAAAGGAATAAACGGATTCCCTGCAGCGGCTTTGCGTCAAGGTCTTTCTCTCCTCATGTAGAAAGATGACCAGACTAGCCGCTGCGCCAAACATCCAAGGCCGTAGCGCAACCGGAACTTTTCCAAACCGTGGCGCTGCATTTAAACTGGGCAAAAACAACACGAGCCCTTGATAAAAAAATTAAACCATATCTCCTACATCTTCCTAGATCCGTTCTTCGACTCGCTCAGACGTACACGCGGCGGTGCGAGTGCGGGCTGCGGTGGCTATACCTCGAGCCAGAGCGGCTTCGATGGCGGTGACTATGACGGCTCGAGTGGTGACGGGTGCGGTACCTGCGCTCATCGTAGGCGCTCAGGTGGTCGCCATGGCTCCAAGCAGCGAGGGAGGTGGTGGCAAAGAAGATGCAGTTCATAATGGCAAAAGCCCAGCAGGCCTTGAGCATGGCGCAGGGCTTGAAAGTCTGCCAGTCAAAGGAGCCACCCGTGATGTTGCGGCCGACATAGTTTGTCCAGACTCTACCGGGTGAGGGGTCGTCGCACTCGGCGTTGCGGATGTCGCGCAGGTAGTAGACGGCGGCGATGAGGGCGCCGACAATGGCAATGTCGATGAGGGCGACGAACAGGGCGTTGGCGGACGAGCGGTGGTAGCTGAAGAGGGTGAAGACGGCCCAGGCGAGGGCGAGGACGGAGACGATGAAGAGGATGAGGATGGAGTCGGGGGTCAGGAAGTTGCGCTCGACAAACTGGTTGACGAACCAGGCGAGCATGCCCATTGTGCAGAGCTAGAGAGGGGAGAGATGTGAGTTAGCTGAGAAGGGTTCTTCTTTTTGCGCCGTTGCGTCGGAGAGAGCGCGGGCGACCAGGGAAGACCAGCCCGCCATCGCGGGTGTAAGTCGGGATGTGCGGTGAGGGCGGGAGTACAACGTACCAGAGTGCATATCTGCGATATGCGCGTGCACACAAACACCAGCGCGAAAATCATGACGGGCAACTACGAGTACTCGTACTGCACAAAGCGATCCGAAGCAGCCGGTTCTTACTCTCTTGTCCCAAGTGTGACAGCCCAAAACAACTCGCCGCAGCGGTAGTGGTGGTGTGAGTGCGCTTCGACTAAGACACACCGATGCGATGACAATGCCTTTGTTTCGTAGCCAGCAAGGAACGGCGAGAGAGGGGGGTAAAGCGAAAAGAAGGAATGTACGGTAAAAGGACTGGAATGTATAGAAAAGGAGGAAAAGAAGTCGAAAAAGAAGGGTTCGCGCCTCGAAGGCTAGAAATGCGACCGAGTTTTTCCTTCTGGGCGCAAAACATGCGTAATGGGGTGGGCTGGCTGCAGGGGTGTCCTGCATGAAATTGTCGTTGAAATGCGGGAGGTTGGTGCGAAGAAATTGGGTGGTGGTGTGGTGTGTGCGTTAGGCTTGGTACGAGCGGGTGGTGATGGGCAGGAGTGATGGAACAGGGCGGCTAATGAACTGTGCCTGTGCCTGTGGCTTGATTTGCTTCTTGTGTATTTTATTTTAATTTTTAAAACATTGTTTAGACATGTCTTGATGCGATGAAGCGCTCTGCGACAAGATGCGACAACGGTTGACAGGTGCTGGTGTTGCCTCTTACAGCACCGTACGGCCTACCCGTGCAGCCCACCTTTTCTGCTCGGCAGCACCCGCCGGCCCATCTCCAGCTGCTACAGTGCAAGCATAGCCTGCAGCATCAAGCCATAGCCAAACACCCTTACCCATCCACCTAGAAACCATCACCTGCAGCACAATCCACCCGAACCTGCAGCGAAGCAGATGCGAACCCAACGCAACGTGGGCGCCTGGGGTAACAGCGCACCTGCCCGAGTTAACTGTACAGCTGTCGAGCAGTCAAGCCACTGACCCGGACAAGGTAGCACGGGCCGTGAGTGGACTCTCGAGCTTTTGGAGGGGGCTGGGAAAGGCGCCTAAAAGTGGGGTGTGGCGCTGCCCGCTGCTGCGTGGCCTGGTGCTTTTGCTGTGGCGTACGAGTCGGGAGTACGCAGGCAGGGAACAGGATCATGTACATGGCGGGAGGAAATAGATTAGATTTTTAAACAACGTCTGCGGAGTAGCATTGTCTCAGATGCATGGATATATGAGCACGAAGCAGGATGTAACAAGCCCTGGCTGAATCTGGACAGAGCAGGGAAGACACCACCAGACGTCACCACGAAACCTGCTGTGGTGTCGTGCCCAAAGTCTGACATCAACACACACCCGCCGCTGTCCTGTTGCCCTGCATAATACAGTAGCCTTCGCTCATGATTGGGCTGCCATGGACATAGCTGCATAGTAAGGTATTTAACTAGCTTAGCTTTACAATATCAACGAATGCTACATTACCATTGCCAAAAGACGAGCGGCCATTCGCCTCTGCCACACTCCCTCTGTAGCCGCGCAATGGCTGCGTCAATGACGGCAAATGCCGGCTCCTTCTGAAAGCCATGTGGCCATCTATACTCTCTATAGACCTGCTGTACAAGCTGCAGTTCTAGATCAGTGCCCCAATCTACTATATTTTCTTTATCCTCAATATACTGGTCAACAAGGTCCTGCTCAGTAATCCGCTTCGCTGTGTCGGCTAATCCGTTGGCGTCGAATGTTACCCTGCCTTTAGAGCTGGGTATAAACTGCAGCGAGCGGAACTTGTCGCACAAGCCGCCAAGGTAGTCTTCAATATCACGATGATTTAAATTTATACCAATCACATCCTCGATAATGATGCCCCGGCGCGTATCTAGGACAAGGTTGACACCGCCTGTCTCGTGGCCCTTGGCAAGAAGAATGCAGTCGCTGCGGTCGGGCTCAACTGTGTGATGGAACCTGCCTTGTCTGTACCCCTCATATACTGGATACAGCTCCGTGTCAAACTCGGCAAATTCGTCGACAGCCAGGTAGTTGATAAAACGGCTATTATGCTCGGCAATCTGCATATACTCAAGGTCGTTATCTGCAGACTGCCAGAATGGCAGATGTCGCAGGGTCTCGAGGGCGAGCGGCGTTTTGAAGTTGGCGCAATACTCGTTGGTGAGCTGCGGCCATCCCGCTTTGGGCGGCACGCGCAGCTCGTCTGGGTCAAAGTAAAGCGTCGCCAAGAACTGGTAGTAGTCGAGGATCATGCCGCCGAGCTGCTGAGGTGTAAAAGGCGGAGTATCGTCCTCCATGGCGGAATTTATAGATCGAACTGGCTTCAAGGATCTCAAAAGGTTCTACACAGAACTGGTTGGCGAGGTTAAATTCGCGCGCACGATTTACAGTTCTGCCCCCTGCCACTGCCACCGCTAACAGTCTGCCAAGCCTTAGGACATTAGGGCTCATATCTACTATTTGGACAGAGCAGGGAAGACACCTCCACCAGACGTCACCTCGACACCTCACCTGCTTTGGTATCCTGCCCAATGTCTCTCTTTTATCAACACACATCGACCGCTGTCCTGTCGCCCTGCTCTGTAATGTAGCAGTCTCGCTCATCATCGGAATGCGCAGCTGCATCTCTATTCCACCGCGAACAGCCATAAGAACCAAAGTAGTCCCCTTCAAGCTCGCCTGCCACCTCTCACATGGCGTCAAACTATAAAATGGAGAAAAGAAGCCACGCTCGTTATCGCATCGCATTTACCCCCCAATTATGTATACGAGAGCGCGGTAAATTTCCACTGTGAAGCTTACCATATCAACACTGCCAGTTGAACAACCAGTGGAGATGTCCTCACTCTAGAACACCGCGGCCTACTTCCAACAGGTCCTACACAGCGACCAGAGACGAGCACCAGTTGCCATAGTCTGAGTTGCATCTCCAATGCATGCCAATTACCAGCCGTCGCTTCATAGAGGGATCCATTCTACCATCTAGATAGAGCAATAAGATGACAGCATGCGGCCATCACTTTCGCCATTGCTGGGTGTAAACCCCGTTGCATGACTATGGCTTTGTCTCGTCACATTTTACGCAGAAATACAGTGATTCCGCTTTGTAAGTGGATGCTATGGAGAACAGTTACAAACTTGTCTTTACTTTTTTTTTTCTCCGTATCCGCTTGCCGATGGCGATCCGGGAAAAACGCCACACAGCATCCTCCGCAGCAAGCTAGTCCAAACAAGAAGGTCCGTCAGCCGTCAGCCGTCACGTATGGCCAATGTAGCCGACTTTGAATGATGCAAGATACAGAGGCCATCCACTGTCACGACTGACTGAGCTTTTAATTGTCATGTCTGTGCTGAACAGGATGAGCGCATCTGCGCCAGGAATTACCGAAAGCATCTATGACGTAACAGAAGCGCCAGCCATAGAGCGTCGCACAGATCACACAAATCACCTCCATCACGTCACAAAGAGCACGAATATTCACAGTGGCACAGCTCGGGAGACAAAAATAAAGGAAAAGAAAATTAAGCGAATAAAGCCACCTCTATAGCCAATCCTTGGCCACAGCGATTCATAATACAACAGAAACACGTCCCAATACCCGTCTCCTCATGTACAGTCTCGTTGCACCCTCGATTAAACCGCCGTCCATCCATCCAACACCAGTGTCCATTTTCCGTAAAAAAAGAAAAGGACACGTACAATAAAATAAAAAAACTCAATATCCAAAATAAGAAAAACATCATTAAATCCATTTTCTGGCACACGAATAGGGGGCATTGCGCGGCGAGCAATCCCCATTCGAGGGTATCTCTGGGTATAAGCGATCCTCAAGCCCAAAATTCAATGGCACGTGCATACACTCGCGCGCCAGCGTAGTGCGGAAGGCGACAAAGCCAAGTACACTGGCTGACACGCGAGAAGAGAGGCAAGCGCTGCCTGCCGGGTCTAGAGCACAGCCGATTGGCGCGCCCGAAGAACGAGACGAAAGCAGTCTTCTCTCTTTGCAGCGACGGCGTCGCGCTTACTTGCGGTCGGCGCGGGCGCCACCACGAGAACCGAGACCCTCGAGGACAGCCAGGCCGGTAAAGATGGCCCAGATGAAGAAGCCAAAGGCGACGGCAGCCTGGGCGACGCGGCAGTTGCCGCTGGCGCCGCAGTGCGTGGGGATGTCGACGGCGATGGCAATGGAGCCAGCAAACCAGAAGAGGGCGGTGATGCTGAGCAGGGCGAGGCCGACGAGGGCGTGGTACAGGCGGGTAAAGACGCGCTGGGCGACGCCGACGTAGAGGAGGATGATAATGGACCAGATGACGTTGAAGAGCATAAAGTTGTATCGCGAGTCGTGGAAAAAGTGGCCAGCGATGCTGACGACTGTGGCGGGGGGCGCAAAAAGAAGCACGAGGTTAGCTGTTTTGATCTCTTGCGAATGGAAGATCCTCCGGAATCTCTCTGCAGCGTCTTTGCCGCCTCGGTCGCACGCGACGGCACAAGATGATGTGCCATGTATCACCAGCGCGCGACAAGGAGCAAACCACAGCCAACAGGAGACGGAGACGGGGGACAAGGGGATTTACGTACGGTAAGCAGTCAAGCCGAGCTCAATGACAAGAAACACGGCGAGAAGCGCGTGCGCGATGAGGGCGATTCCCATATCCATGGCGACGGTGAACTAAGCGACGAGCGTGTTTTGTAGGGCAAGGTGTAGAAAGAAGGGAAAAAGAGTAGCTGTTGAGCTGTCGGCGGACGTCAGTGATTGTTCGGTTGTTGTAGTGAAGGTGTAGGAGAGTAGAAGAAGAGCGGCAATGGTGGTGGTAGTGGTAGTCCGGGTAGGTAGGTAGGCGAGGTACCGCTCCCCAAAGCAAGGTGATGAGCCGCAAGGCAAGGCCAAGGTAATCAAGCTGGGTGGGCTCTTTTGGTGGGTGCGGGAGTGGATGCGTGTGTGTGGGAGGGGAGCGGGCCCGCAAAGGAGCTTTATTTTTTCAAGTTTCTTACCTTGATCGGATGCTTCCGGGGGCAATACGCGGCGATTACGAGTCGAGGGTGTTTTGGTACGTCGTGCGAGTTGAATGACACACAGAGGAGCAAAGACGGAAGAAAGAGAAAGAGGTTGCGAGTTGAAGAGAAAAGGGGGGAAGAGGCGAATGGCGTAGCAAGGTAGAACGGGAGTAAGCCAAGGAATCTTGTCTATTCGCCGCGGCGCGCCTGCGAACGAGTACGACGAGAAGCCCGTGGAACCACCGGCGGTCGGCAACACAGCCCAGCCCAGTGGCCAGTTTTGCAGTCTAGCCGCCCCAAAAGCTTGCTTTTACCAGTACCGAGTACTCGTACTCCCTACAACTGTTCCGCCCGTGGACGCCGGACGGGGACAGGGCCAAGTACCGGAACGCAAGGCAAGGGGCGAACGCGTGCTACCTAGCCTTGATCAGGTAGCTTGGTACCTCATCCATAGTAGCAGCTAGCTAGCCAGACTAGCTCGGCCCTGCATATTTTTTAGTAGCGCCGCCCCGTGTTCCGAGAATTTTTATGAGAGCAGTACTCGAGACTATAGAGGCACGGCTAGCTACCTGATTTTTTATTTTATCGTTGAAAATCAATTTGCAAAGATATACCTAAAAACAAAGCCAGGCGACGAAATCTCCTTCACACTGGCAATAACAAGTACTGTACTGTACGGCAGACCAACAAAAAAAAAAAAAAAAAAAAAAGCTCTGGCCGGCGCTGGCGCCTTGGCCCACTCCGGCAGCCGCAGCGATGACGTCGCCGATTATGATGAGGTCATGACCTGACCAGGGGGTGCTGCTTCTCTCCTACTGGTGCTGCTGCTTCCGTGGCGCATCGCCGGGCGACACGGCAGCTTCCCCCAAAAGCTTGCCCGGGCAGGATGGGGCTTGGCGGCCAAGGTTTCGTTTTGCTGGGCGCTACGAGCAGTTTCGCATTCAATGGCAGCTGGGCGCATGGCAATGCATACGCTGTAATTCGTTACTGGCCTGCGTAGGTACTATGTAGCTTCTATCCAATGGTTCGCATCCTCCGAGTACGACACCTACTGCATGCAATCGAGTAGCTTGTACTCGTACGCGCCCTCGGCCCGCCGTCGCAGGCATGTCAGGACCATTCTGGGCCGACACGGCCACTACCAAAAGGTAATTTCACTAGCAGCGCACCCAGTCACACACGCATCATCATCATTCGGAGCACCAGCAAGCCGCCCGCCCTTAGGCCTAGACTCCACCGAGCCAGAGCCCGAGTCTGAGCCGCTAGCGTGCCGCATTCGGCCTTGTGGTGTCCTGTCAAAGTTCGATGCGAGCCGCCTTTCGCTCCGTCACTGCCGAGAGGACACGGCCAATGAAGAAGGCCCCTTCGAAAAGAACAGCAACAACAACAAAAATGTGTTGAAATAATAAAAATAAAATAAAAATTCTAGCAAGAGAAATGCAGTACATACAATGCTCACCATCCAAAATGCTATACCATAAACGCCCTCCATCGCCGTCAACACACCGCAAGCCCGTCCTCATGACTGGTTGCATTCCACACCAGCGTCAACGCGTCGCTCTTCACAACACAAGCGATCCGAAATACGAACACGAGCTCGCACACCACTTCTGGCCAGCGCCCACGACGCACCATGCAAGCCCCAGCACACCTCTCCGAACAGCAGCGATGCATCTCATCTGAAACGGCCTCGCACGCGATCCCATCCAGTCAATTCCACAAGTCTCACAGGGCGCTTATTCGTACTCGAACAGAGACGCCACGAGTACACACAACGCCTCCCCGCTTACAGGACAACTGCTGCACTGCCCACAACACGCAACGCACCTCTACATCGCCTCACCACACACAGCAACACCCCAACGTCAAACGTCAATCACGCCACAATCCCCTCTCTTTTTACCGACTCGCTCCCATCCTCAGCTTACCGCTCAGCCCTGTCAGCCCAACCTTGAGCTCCTCCCACGTCGTCACCAGCTCGTACGTCACCGCATGAGCCACCGCGAACCCGCCCGCGATCCGGCCGATGAGCCCCAGCACCGCCGCGCACTGCGCCGGCGAGCCCGCCACGCGAGCCCCCGCGATCCGCAGCGGGAACAGGAACAGCAGCGGCGACACGCTCCTCCGGCCGAGGGCGTACGTCGTAATCTCGAGAATCGTGTCGGCGCGCTGCTGCACCGTTGCCCCGTCCAGCCTCGGGACCTCCACGTCGGGCCACCGCCGCCAGTGCATCATGTCCCAGTCAAAGTTGCCCGACAGGTATATGCTAATCGCCGCGTAGAAGAGACGTGCCAGCAGCATCGAGTCGTCGTCGTCTTCCAGTCGCTTCTCTCCTTCATCTCCAGCTTCTGGGCTCAGATACGCCTTGTGCCAGATGGCCAGCGCTTCTCGTAATGCCCATCCGGCGGCCGCCACATGTCGTCCTTCGTCCGGTACCTCAGTCGTAGGCTCCTCGTCTTGCTCTCGTATAAACGCTGCCGCTCTGCAAATTCCACATTAGCTATAATCTCAGTGCCCGAATGAGACGGGATACTCACCGCACGCGCATGGCGGAGCATGAAACCATAATGTCCAGCAGCGAGTCCAGCGGCCGCCACTCCGCCTTGAAGCTCTCGCTCTTCCAAATCTTCCTCGACGCCCGCACCCACTCCGGCCGCGTGAGAAACGTCGGCGCGTTAAACAGAATTGTCCTGCACACCTCAAATACCCTCGCCTGCAGGTAAAACTTGGCGCCAGCTGGCGTGCTGCAAATGGACGGACCTGCCGCCTCCAGCCCTCTGCCCGTGCCGTGGACCATGTGCTGCACCCACCCCATGACAGTCGCCTCGTTCATGAGCTGTTCGCCGTCAGTCAATCCCCAAACTCAACAAAGTAAACAATCGAAGCCGCACATACCTCGTACATGCCCAGAAACAACGTAGTCCAGAGCAGAGCAGTCCGCGTAGCCTCCGACATCTTGTAAGCATTCACCTCCAAGCTCTCCCGCAAGCTCGCCACAGCCTTGGCATAAAACACCACGCTGGAATACACATGCTTATTGCCGCTCTTGTCCTCACTCGGCAGCAGCTTGGCCGCCTGCAGCGCCCCCAAAGCCCGCAACGAATCGAGGAAGAACGGCGAGGCATGCGCGCCGGACAGGTGCTTCACCTCATCCGCAAAGAACTGTCCCTTCTTGCCGGTAAAGTTGTTGCGCTGCGAGAATATCTCAAAGTAGTACATGTAGCACTCGTCCTCCACCCCCGGCCCAGCCAGCGGCGCAGGCGACAACACCTTGTTGTTGCGCCTGCGCACTGCGCTGCTCTGGCCGGCAAAGCTATCCGGCGTGCGGTGTCTGCCGCCCTCCACAAAGATGACGGGCGTGGCAGCTGCACCCGAGCCATACGAGCATGCTAGACTCTTCTTTGCGCAATTGGAACAGGGCTGCTCGCCGGAACACTGTGCGAAGGGGGAAGCAGGTTAGCCGATTGATCCGTCAAGCGCCGCCGACTAGGCGTCGCGACGTCACTTCCCATTTTGGCAATGAGACAATTCGTAGATCTGGGCCGCGGGAGACGTACCTTGAGATGGCTTGCAGAGCACCTTGCACATCTGGAGCGCTTCCTCCGACCGTCAAAAGGCCCTAGCTGCATATCGATGGCGTTGGTGCCGTTAGATCGGCAGTTTATTGCCGGATAGTTGGAGGTTGAAGTATTGGTGTGTTTACTTCATGTAAATGCATTCAAAGTGGCTTAGAGACTCAAATATTCAGCGTCTTGGAAGCCGAGTGCAGAGTCAGTATACCTCGCTGCAGTCAGTTAATTTCTCCATTCTTCATTCCCTGTGAAGCTTGCAGTGCAGAATGAGCCTTTTTCTTTGTCGGTTTCTCTTCAACTTTGAAAAGAGAGGGAGATGGGAGTCGGGCTTGGTCTAGATTCACCCTCAGCCGCAGCCTGTGATACGCCACGGCCGCGGGGCCGCATCAGCTCTCGGCCCTCATAGGACAAGCTACGCCATGAACTCCACGTGTATTTGTGTAATAAAACTGCCTGGCCTGGTCATTTTGTCCGCTACAGAGAAAATCCTGTCATAAAACACATAAAGGCACAGTTAGACAGCGATACATTAATCCCCTTCATCAGAATACAATAACTATTGTCCTGGGGGTTGATTCAGTCGGTATGATTAACCTTAGACGCCACAGTAGCCCTATGCCCAAACAGGAAACTTTCGAGCGACACTGTAGAACGGCTTCGCAATGTACTCCACCCTCGCGTGTGTTCTATTCTGGGTAAAGCTTCCTCCAAACAACAGCTGCAAACCTGGGGCTTGAAACAGCATTGGTGCTGATATCCGGAAGATGTGTAATATCCGCAGCCAGTCTACGTATGCCATCCTCTGCCGGAAGTATTTGCAGCCACTTCGCCCGAAGTCCCCATAGGCCGCCTTGTACCCACCGCATGCCAAAGTGACCGATGTGGCTAAACTGATGCGTAATAGCCGGAGAGAAAGATCACATAAAGGAGATCTCATCTGCCGTAATAAGGCACTGTGGCCCACACGGTACAACCAACTACGCAATCGTCGCCGTACTTGAACCAAAAGGAGCATAGTTGCTGCCCTGACGCGTCACACTGCTCTAAGCCTACACTTACTACGTCCATGCTGCAGTGCTTATAAGTATTCGTAGCTAGCTATCCAGATGATAGAGCTATCACATCAAATGGCATGTAAAGTGCATTCAACATGAATTCCATTATCCTATTTGTTTATTTCGCAACTGCACTTGCAATCCTGGTCCCTGGACCGAGTGGCCCGTACTCTGTCGCGCTGAAGACCCTTCCACTAACAGACCCAAGCCGCATTGACCCATACGCTTCACCAGAAACTCAGCGGCGCATCCTACTCTCTGCATTTCTGCCAGTGCCTGACCTCGAGGCTCGCAAGATATGCGATAAGAAGACACTCCCGTACATGTCCCCCGCCGTTGCGAAAGCGTACGGCAAGCAGGCCGCCGAAGCAGGCTTGCCAAATACAACCTTTCAAATGTTTGACCTCGAATTTTGCAAACTAAAGAAGCAATGCAAGACAACGGAGCATAATCGCCACTCATTTCCTCTGATCCCGTTCTCACCTGGCCTTGGTATCTCGAGGGAGCTCTTCGGCGCACGCGCACGCTCTCTGGCAAGTCACGGATACGCAGTGGTTACTATCGACCATCCCTACGACGCAATCGTAGTAGAGTTCCCAGACGGTACAACTATTCCAGGGGCAGACATTGACGATTCAAACACCACGCAAGTTGAAGCAGCCCTCAACGTAAGTGGCCTACTGCCTATATCCATTCTTCACCTACTGATGCGGTCCAAGGTTCGCCGACAAGATATATCTTTTGCCCTCAGCGAGCTACAGACCCCGAAGACACGGCACCTACTGACCAACTACCCGCACTCAATCGACTTTGCCAAAGTAGCAGCAACCGGGCATTCTCTCGGAGGCGCAACAGCCGCAGCCGCTGCAGCCGCAGACCCGCGCATCCTGGGCGGCCTGAACATGGACGGCGAAATATTTAACCCCGTTCTAGCGAACGGCCTATCTAAACCATTTGTACAAGTCGGCGGGCCAGGCCACCAGGATCAAGACGAAAGCTGGGATGAGTTTTGGCGGCATCTGCGTGGTCCTGCTATGGAACTGGCACTCGCGGGAACGATGCATGGCTCGTTTCCTGACACGTTGACGCTTCTCTCGGCGTTGAATTTGCCCGAGCCTGTCAGGGAAGCTCTACGACAAGAGTATGGCGAAATTGACCCCATGGATATGGACACGGACTTGAATGGCATTTTGACGGCGTTTTTGGAGTTTTTGTTTACGGCAGATGGGACAGCGCTGGCAGACTTTCATGAGAACTTCCCAGATGTTACTGTAGTTCGAAGTAAACTTGTTTAACGAATGTAATACGGGGATAATTCATCATATTGTGTGTATTCATTCATTATATACAAGTCGATTTATACGCGTGCGCATCATCTTAAAGATCAATGCCGAAGCAGTTGGCATAGTAAGTGGCTGTGGCGCTCCAGTCGGAGAAGACGCCGTAGACACCCACCTGCTGCCAGAGGACATCGAGGAGCTTGAAGATGTCGCCATCGCGCTTGACGACGCTCTCGATCGACTTGTAGTAGTAGTCGCCCTTTTCAGCGACAGTAGCCATGGGCGGCGAGCGCTCCAGGGACCAGGTGATGATCTTGAGGCCGAGCTCATTGGCCTTCTTGGCATAGTTGCTAGGCACAATCTTGCCATCCTCGGCCGTGACGAGGTAGGCCAGCGGCGGCGCAATGATTTGCACGCCGTCCTCGACGTAGCGGGTCAGGTTGGCGACGGCGTCGGGGAAGGCACCGGGCTTGTCGCCAGACTCGTCGAGGAGAACGGCCTGCTTGCCAAACTCGGGCTCGGCCTTGAGCCAGTACAGGACGTCAGAGTAGAGGAAGCTCTGGGCGTAGACGTCGGAAGGGGAGACGCCGGCGTCCTTGAAGTCGTCAATCATCTGCTGGGCGTACTGCTCCTGGGTGTAGTCGCCCTCAAAGGGCATCTCGACCTGGGGCGTCTTGAGCTCGGGGGTGTGCTTGAGGCCCAGGGCCTGGACCAGGCCAATGTGCTCCTTGTGCGACATGACGGTGCCGCAAGTGGCATACAAATCGGTGCGCCAGTTGGGCGTGCCGTCGAGGAAGTCTTTGGCGTTGGTCGCGGTGGCGTTGAAGCCGTCCATCTTGGCGCACAGGGTCTTGAACTCCTTCAGGGTGATGTCGCTAGTGCAGCACTTGGCGGTGGCTGGCTTGCCGTCGGCCGCGGGCTGGAAGGGCTGGGTGCACTTGGCGTTCAGCTCCGGGATGTCCACAATGTTGGTGGTCGTGTGCAAGTCGCACTGGCTGTGACGGCACACGAGCTCACGGTCCTTGGTGAAGGCGACGTCGCATTCCAGGATGCCGGCTCCCATGCGGGCGCCAGCTAGGTTGGACTGCTTGGAGTGCTCGGGGAACTGCAGCGGAGCACCACCACGGTGACCAATGGACCAGGTCGACGCCTTCATGTCCTTGTCCTTGCAGGACGACAGCTTGTCCTTGAGAGGGCCCTCTTCCAAGTCATTGACAAGGTAGTAGGGTCGAGGGCCGAGCTCAATCTTCTTGATGGGCTTGACAGGAGGGGTGCAAGGCGATGCGGAGACCTGACCAACGATGGCCAGGCCAGCAAGGACTGAGGAAGAAGTAAGGCGCATGGCGACCAAAAGAGTGCGGTACCGCTCTTATCAGATGGAATAGTAAAAGGGTTGCAACACCAAGAGTTCGGACAAAGTTCAGAGGCGGCCGGGCTACTTCATATATACACTGGACCTAGCTACCCTCCGCCCCCAGCCGTCAAATTTCAACTGCGGCCAAGACGTCGGCTCCATCAGTCGTCATTTCTGCAATAGACTGGGCCCTTATTTTTGGGTCGTTCTGCCCAGCGCATTAGGCGTGATGATGTGCAAGGGACAGAGGTTGCCCACCCGCAGCGGCATTCACCCCAACTTCGTTAGCGCTGGCGCTGTGGGTGAGCCAGGATGGAGCAAAGTTGCAGTGGATCTCGCCCTACACCAAAGACGGCCAGCGATGTGACGCCAGCGGGATGTCCTCGGTATGCTCACACCGAACCTGTGGGGATTTGTTCTGGAAGTCCGCCAAAGATCTTCAGTGTGCAGGCAATTGCTTTGCCGATAGCCGTAATGTCTCGCAACCGCTAACGCTTTTTCACCCCCGAGCTCTTGGGACAAGTTTGTAAGAGAAACTCGATGATGCACTTACTCGCTCCATGGCAATGCCGTGCTGCCTGCGTTTTCAGTCGTGGAGATGCGGGACCAGCGCGGACCGCCCGGTCAAGCCGCGTGCTTCAGTTGCCGGTGTTGATTTGTCGGTACCCACAACACCCCCAGCCAGCGGACGCCGCGCCGGTGCGCATCCCAGACAGGCATTGATGTGCAGCGGTGTTGCTGTGAGTGATGGTTGCCATTGAACATGTCCGTGGCCAAGCCACAGGGGGTTGGACAAACAAGCTTGTGTCCCTGATCTTCATCCAACCTCACCACGTGGGCTCTATTCCCTTGATTATCGAATGATTCTAGATGTCTTCGCCCATTTTGGCAAACATGGAAGCAACCGGGGTCTGAGCTAATGCCATGTGGTGATCCATTCATTATTAGATTCATATTGGCAGCTCATGTCTTGCAGCAAAAATCGTTGCCAATTGGGACTAAGCCAATATATCTCAAGTTAAGCTGGCGCCACTTATTGAGCTTCATAGCTCATCATGCGCCTCTGGTTCTACCCCGTTTTCCGTCATATCTCGCAAGCTTTCAACGGTCGCCGTAAGTAGTGTGAAGTTTGGTGCATCCTCGCCCAAACCCCACGCAAACACCCCTCCTAGGCTCATTGGCCCAACTATGTCCCTAATCTTCTGCCGAATGGACCTGTCCGTATCATACGACCACCAGCGACGCTCACTGGCGTCCCAAAAGCCCACACTGCCATCTTCAAAGTACTGCGGACTGCTTATAGCTCTCGAGAACGAGTCAGCCAAGTCAGGCGGCACTTCATCGTGCCAGCTAAACGCCGCTGTCCTCCCGAGGTCATCTCCCGTGACTGGATCTTCCAGAAGCTGCGTGGGACAGTCGATTGGCTGGCTGTAGTCGCAGTCTTCCGTCATAAACCATTTGATGTAATATCCGAGGCCAAGATTGACCATTCCACTCGGAACACCTCTATCCAGGTATCGTTGTATGGATTGCTTGGAGTCTTCCACGCCGCTATGGTGCTTTACTATCGTGTCCCGGCGATTCATCAGGTCATAAGTCATAATGTTGATAAAGTCGACCTGGTCAACGATTCGAGGTATAGTTTCGTCAGTGAAAGCCATCAGGTCCTGTTCCTTGCCTGGAACTGCTATGGATAACTGCTTCTCGGCACCAATTTCCTTGCGAAGTGCCGCTAACAGCAGATGAAAGGCTTCAATCTCCCAGACTCTCTGCCCATTCGGTACTGTCTTATAGTCGTCTCTATTTCCCCTGTTGCGAGTTAGAATTGTAGTCAAGTTGAGGCAAGTGCCCTTACCCAGGGTATTCCCAATCGATATCTACTCCGTCAGCGCCTGTGGCTTCAACCATTTCACGAACTCTCTTGGCCCAACGCTCTCGCGTCGTCTGGCTGCGCGCTGCTTCTTCGAATCCAAGTGAATCGCCCCATCCACCTACTGCAACCATTACTTTGGTGGAAGAAGGAAATTCGGTGCGGACTGCGTCAACGGAGGTGAAGAGCGAGTATTCTCCCAAATCTTGGTCCGTATTGAAGAGGTCAGAACGCAGAAACGCCAGTATGACGTGCGTGACATCTTGCCGCAGGTCCTTATCCTTTGGGACTACATTATGTTGCCTTCGAAAGTGATTAGTGTTCAGTATTTTTCTAGCGAGACAGCACGCTTACCCTGTTAAGTACATGACGCATCGTGAGCTGTTATCCATAGCATTTGCAAGCTGGAGCCACAGGCCCAGAAGTATGAGGAGTAAGGGCGACGACCGGGCCATCGTGCGCCGCATCCTCAACGCATTAAACAATAAACTAGAAGCTGCAATAATCGACTAATACGCGAGTGAAAACTGACAGCTCGAGGCGTCTTTTTTAAAGCTTCATGTGGTACTCTGTACCGAGTAGCTGATGACGAAATGAGCTCCAGCTGCTGCACACCAACCACCCTATACTAGTACAGTGCGGTACAGTGCTAGTTAGACTGCCCACCATTTTGTGGCATATCGATAGCTGGCACTAAAAAAAAAAAGAAGTCGTGAGCTGGTGCGCCGCAGCGACACCGAACATTATAAACAGCTGTCGATAACGCCCATTCACCACTTGAAAAGCCGTCTTGGATGCCCTAGGCAGCTTCAAGGACGCACCAGAGGCTAATTGGCGAATTTCATCTAAATTTGCCGCCCATGTTTGAGAACGTGTGCACGCTGCCGCTTCACGCGGACGTCTTCGCAACAGCCCTGCACCCGTCAGAGCCGCTGCTGACGGTCGGCCTCTCGAATGGCCACGTCCAACAATTCCGCTTACCGCCGGCTACCAACGCGGAGGGCAGCGTCGACGGCGACTCAAGCATCCTGAGCGACGGCCGAGGCTACCTCGAGACGACATGGGAGACTCGACGACACAAGGGCAGCTGTCGCTGCTTGGCATATTCACATGACGGAAAGGGTAAGTTTTGTTTTGGCGCATATACTCCAGTTCTGCTATTTGAAGATTGACTAACAATGCTGTATAGCAATGTACTCTGCTGGCACAGACTCCATTGTCAAATACTTTGACCCGTCCAACGGCAAAGTCATCTCCAAGACGGCCATCCCCTCAACGACACAGCAAGCCGACGCGCCAACGCTCCTCCACGTCCTCAACCCACAGAACCTGCTCCTGGCCACCGACTCGGGGGCGCTGCACATCATCGACCTGCGCGACGGCACGCCCGGAAAGAAGCCCGCGCAGACACACTTCCCGCACGCCGACTACGTGTCGTCGATTACGCCGCTGCCGCCGTCCGAGGAGAGCACGAGCGGCTTCCCGAAGCAGTGGGTGAGCACGGGCGGCACGACGCTGGCGGTGACGGACGTGCGGCGGGGCGTGCTGGTGCGCAGCGAGGACCAGGAGGACGAGCTGCTGGGCGCATGCTTCGTGCCGGGCATCGGCCCCAAGAAGAACCGCAGCAACGGCATGATGGCCGTC
The DNA here is from genome assembly GCA_003056585.1 of Lecanicillium sp. MT-2017a. NCBI lineage: Eukaryota > Fungi > Ascomycota > Sordariomycetes > Hypocreales > Cordycipitaceae > Lecanicillium > Lecanicillium sp. MT-2017a. The sequence goes on along the minus strand of PXYN01000192.1, from coordinate 107,129 downwards.
GGGTCCGGGTCGGGCGTGCTGACGCTGTGGGACAAGGGCGCGTGGGACGACCAGCAGGAGCGCATCATTGTCGACGGCGGCAAGGGCGGCGGCGACAGCATAGACACCGTCGTCACCGTGCCGAGGGAGGTGGGCATCGGGAAAAAAGTCGTGTGTGGTGTCGGCGACGGCAGCCTGCGGGTCGTGGACTTGGTGTCGAGGGAGGTTGACAAGTCGATCAACCTGCGGCACGACGACGTCGAGGCTGTCGTGTCCCTGGCGTTTGATAGCGAGAACAGGCTCATCACGGCCGGCGGCCGCACTGTCAAGGTCTGGGAGGAGCTGACGGAACTGCAGCGTCGCGGGAGCGATGGCTCGGACGACGATAGCGACGACGAGGAGGATGACGATGAAGGAGATGCGGCGAAGCCCAAGTCGGGCAAGAGGGCTGCGGAGAGCGATAGTGATGACAGCGACGACGATGACGACAGCGACGACGGCGTGGAGGCCATGAAGCGCCAGGCGAAGCGACGCAAGGAAATGCAGAGCAAGAAGCTGGGTCCCATGGGCGCACACGGCATCATGGGCTTTGATGGTCTTGATTAAGGAACGCGTTTCTTCACGTTGCTATTGCGCTTTGACTTGGGCATTTCTGCCTACTGTAACATCAGGGACGGGCTTCCGGCGCCCATTTACAAGGATATAGACAATATATAACTAACGTCATCAACAAAAATAATAACATTCATCATTACTAGTAACTAATTGCCGTTCAGTAGAGCCATGGTTGAAACGAGACAATTTTGAAACCCAAAGATGTAACAAAAAAAGTACCAAGATGCCATCCCTTTTCATTATACCAGCGCGCCAAACGATAAACCCTTGCACAAAAATAATAAGAAATCAAATAGTCGTTATGAAGTAAGTTAACACAGTATGAGAATGCCTGAAAAGGCGGTTTGGCCAAGTCGTCACGACCAAGAGAGGTTTATATGCCAGGAAGTTGGATGAAGCTAAATTGCGACGTGCTGCCTTTGTCGTTGCCCGTCGGCGTTGACGGCGACCCGAGCGGCGTGCCACCGGGGGCAGACAAGCGCCGCGGATGAATGGCAGTGAGTTCTTCGTCGTAAATGATGACGGCAGGTTTAGACAGAGACTGCGCTTGGCGACCAGCTGCACTGCGCCTAGAACTGGCCCTGCTGGCGCTGCTTCTGCTACCGGAGCTTTTGCTCAGATCGCTCTTCCGATCCGAACCGGACCTTCGAGAAGGTGCAGGATGCGCATCGTCAAAGTTTGCGTCACTGGCCGACTGAATAAGGGTATCGTGCTCAGAGAGCGAGAGCATATCCGAGGCGTTGCTGACCGTGGGAATGCAAACATGTGGGATCGAGTTTCGCACGCTTATGGCGCGGGCGAGGCCAACGGCGGACGAACCGCCAACGCTTATGACGCAGTCCATGCGCGGGAAGCGGCTGGTGGCATCGTCGACGACCTGGGGCGAGACGTGGAGGACGGGGGAGTCGAGTATGGACGGGGTGAGGTTGGGGATGAGAGCCTTGATATGGCGAACAATGGACGCCCGGGACGGGCTGGCGACGATGAGAGGGCGAGACAGGTGCAGGTAGCCGAGCTCGGTGGGGAGGCGGGTGATGGTGCCGGGCCCGTAGACGACGCGCGAGGGCAGAGAAGAGATCGGGATCGAGTGTGCGGCGGCAGACGAAGCCTTAGCCCGCTGGCTGGTGGTGGTGGACGAGCACTTGGGGATCAGGTCGAGCGACAGGCCGTCCGGCTTGACAATGGTCAGGCTGGGAGCGGCCGTCGCAGGCGACGTGTGATTCATGGTCGATCCGGGTGCTGGGCTCCATCGGTTGCGCGTGGAACCCAGGCTGTGGAGGTGGCGGCAGCAGCGGCGAGAGGTGCGAGCGATGCAAGTTAGCTTGGGGAGGCGGACCAAGCTTGCGTCGAGAAGGTTTGTGACGAGGGTGGTGGTGGCGGGGAGCCGCTGGATTGATGTCGTCGAGAGGAGGGTTTGGCGTATTATGTGGTAGCTAGTCGTTGCGCGGTATATTCGACATTTCTCGCGGCAAGATTTAAACGAGTCGGCAAGGAAAGTAAGGGAGTTGAATGATGGCTGGTGGTTGATGGTTGAATGTTGGTTGTTGATGCAGGGAGGATGCTGGCCCTGGCCATGGGGAGAGCGAGCCAGAGTGGAAAAGTATGGGAAAGTCGGTCTCGGGGATGGCAAATGTGCCAAACTGGCATGGCGAAAATGGGCAATTGGGCGAGGGGCGACGCTAACTTTAGCGGGGTTTGACGCCATGGCCTCACTGTTTGTGGGTGTCTCTGCGTGTGTGTGCCAAGGTACTGGTAGCGTCAGGTGGATTAGGTAGGGCCGCTGTGGCGAACCCCGGACCATGCCCTCCGAAGGACCCCTAGGATTGGGCTTTCGTTCATTTTATTGGCGTGCCATGGTAGCAGTGCCATGATTGGCAAGTAAAGTGATCGGCAGCGTAGCGCGAGAGGAATAAGTAATCACTTTTTTTTTGTACTACGTACCCTGTGCCACGACTGAATATTCTCTCAGGGTTTGTGGTTTGGTGCCCTTTGCCCTTGCACAGGTGTAACCTGCAGGAAGGCGGCTGAATGGTGATGATAGGCTTGCATTAGGGGCTGTTGGCCGTTAGACTAAATAAGAAGCTAGATATGACTTGCGTTCTTTATTTACCTGCCCGCATTTTTTGTTTATTTTTTATTTTATTTTATTCATCTTTCTTTGCATCGAGACAGCCTGGATTTGGGATAGTCTGAACGTTGTCACCCACGCGCAGGGGTCGCTTATTCCCGTGCGAGTGGAGCGCAAGCACCAAGGGAGGGGAATTCGCCACCCGCCTGCGTGCCCCTCGCCCGGTTTGCGATTTGGTACCGTACCAATGCCGGCTTGGCTTTTTGCGTTGTCGCAGGAGACCTGTAGCAAGTTTTCCTAATCTAGAAAATGCTGTGCGCGTGGCGAAAAAGAAAAAGAAAATGAAAAAGAAAAGGAACAAATGAACAATTGTATGAGGCCAGCAAAGCAGGTAGTCAAAGCATACGCCAGAGACGGCTAAGCGGCCGGCGTCGTTGTTGCGTCCTCGGTCGAATCATGTGTGGCGTCAGACGCAAGACGTATGAATACACTCTCGCATCTTGACGATAGGCTTTATGCAGCGTCACTATCCTCCAGAAGCCAACTTGTACAGAGACACGTCAGGGCAAGACTACAACAACTTCAAGAATATTGCGTTTTACAAGTGGTGATACAACGGTCTCGCATGACATAAGTGGCGGCCCTGTCCTGCTTCATCACGTTGGTGGACAGGCATTTGAAGTCATACGCACAAGATCTACCTCTGCAATGGATGGATGCAACATACAAAACAAATGCCAGGATATCCGACACTGATTTTTCTTCATCCAGTACAACCGTGTCCATCCTGTCTCATACAGCGTCTGACGCCGTCTAATGCCCCATCGCCGCCCATCCCCACTTGGGCACATGAGCCCACGCTTCAACGCCTTCAATGCCGAATCAGACATCTTGGCTAGCGCCCAATTCAGGGTCCTGCAGGGCGTGTGCATATTCTAGAGTGGAGGGCCGTTGACACTATTATTGCAACTTTTCTTTTTTTTTGAAATAAATTGTTTGTAAACTTCATTGTCCCAATACACCACCCGCTGTCCCACAGCCTCGCCGTATCATGAACCCTCCCAGCCTGGCTCAGCCCGGGCCAGCCCTTTTACCCATCTCCAACCAAAAACTCCACCCAAGCTGAACCGGCTTCGTGGCTAACTGCTGCCATTCTGCTTATCTTACAGCGGGGAGCTACTCCATATTAGTTTTTTTTTTTCTGCCACTACGGGCGCTCTACCGGCCTGCCGAAGCAGGCGTCCCGGGCGATCTCTCTAGTTACCAATTTTTCACTGGTCCAAAGACACCTCGTATCATACGCGCCCTTGCACCTACACGCAATTCTTCTTTCTCCCCTTCCTTTCCCCATCATCACCGCAGCTTGCTTGATAACACCTCGTTTCCCCCTCCCGTATCAGTTGCCCTATCTCCACGGCTTCAGCAGGTTTGCCGCCAACAACCGCCAGGATTCAGCAGGTTCGCCTGATCATAACCGCCGAAGCCTCACGCAAGCCCGGGTTCAGGTCTCACATCCTCATCCGCAAAACTGTCGCCTCGGACTAGATCTAGTTCCTTCCAATACTAAATAAAGAGACCTCACATTTTATTCGGTAAAAAACAAAGTTCACATCCACGCCCCTTCAAAAGTCGAACCTCGCCTGTCACTATCATCATGGACGAGGATCAAGGCCCTCAATCCATTGGGCCACCCCATCGACGGCCCTTCATGGCCCGTCTCGCCGCCGTTGGCCGCGCATTCACCACCCGCAACGGCCTCGTCGGCGACTACGACTATGGGTTCCTCTTCCGGCCGAATCTGCCCTTTATGGGGCGGTCAAACTCCAGGAGTCCCTTCTTCGGCCTCAACGACCACATGCCCGTCGTCCTCGGCCTGCTGCTGGGCCTCCAGCACGCCCTCGCCATGCTCGCCGGCATCATCACGCCGCCCATCCTCCTCAGCGGGCCTGCCGGCGCCAACCTCGACGTCGAGCAGCAGCAGTACCTCGTCTCCACGGCCCTGATCATCTCAGGCCTCTTGTCCACCATTCAAATCACTCGGTTTCACATCTACAAGTCTCCGTAAGCCCTTGTTCCTCATATCGTGGCTTCCACACACAAGCCTGCCGTATATATATCGACATATATATGTGTATACATATACTCACACGAATCCCACAGCTACTACCTCGGCACCGGCGTCATCTCCGTAGTCGGCATTTCCTTCAACCTCATCCCCGTCGCCCAGGGCGCCTTTCAGCAAATGTACGCCAACGGCTACTGCCCAACCGACGCCGACGGCACGCACCTCCCCTGCCCGCGAGGCTACGGCGCCCTCATCGGCACCACGGCCATCTGCGCCCTCGTCGAGATCCTCATCTCCTTCGTCCCGCCGCGCATCCTGCTCCGCCTCTGCCCGCCCATCGTCACCGGCCCGACCGTCATGCTCATCGGCGTCCACCTCATCGAGAGCGGCTTCAAGGACTGGATGGGTGGCAGCGGGCCTTGCTCCAGCCCGTCCACCGCTACGGGCCTCTTTGCGAGCTGCCCGACCATTGACGCGCCTCATGCCTTGCCCTGGGGCTCTGCCGAGTTCTTTGGCCTGGGCTTCTCCGTCTTCTTCACCATCCTGCTCTGCGAGCGCTTCGGCTCTCCCATTATGAAGTCCACGTCCGTCGTCATCGGCCTGCTGGTCGGGTGCATCATCGCCGCCGCCTGCGGCTACTTTGATCGATCCGGCATCGACGTTGCCCCGGTGGCCTCCTTCATCTGGGTGCACACTTTTCCTCTCTCTCTATACGGCCCGCTCGTGCTGCCCGTGATAGCCGTGTACATCATCTGCGCCACCGAGGCCATCGGCGACATCACCGCCACCTGCGATGTCTCCAAGCTCGAAGTGGACGGCCCTCTCTACGAATCGCGTATCCAGGGCGGCGTGCTCGCCGACGGCGTCAACGGCCTGCTCGCATCCCTCATGACCATGACGCCCATGAGCACCTTTGCCCAGAACAATGGCGTCATTGCCCTCACGCGCTGCGCCAACCGCAAGGCCGGCTATGCCTGCTGCTTCTTCCTCGTCATCATGGGCGTCTTTGCCAAGTTTGCCGCCGCCATTGTCTCCATCCCGTCCTCCGTCATTGGCGGCATGACCACGTTCCTCTTCACCGCCGTTGCCGTCTCCGGCGTCGCCATCATTGCCCGCGGCGTGCAGTTCACCCGCCGCAACCGCTTCATCCTGACAGCTGGCCTGTCGCTGGGCTACGGCGCCACGCTCGTGCCCACGTACTTTTCAAACATCTTCACCTACAAGGGCGATAACCACTCCCTCAAGGGATTCTACGATGCCATTGTTCTGGTTATGCAAACCGGCTTCGCCATCACTGCTTTTCTTTGCATGGTTCTCAACCTCACCATCCCCGAGGAGTTGGATGAGGACATTGACGCTCAAGACACCGAGCTTCACCGCAGGAACGGCAACCAGGGTCCCGTCAAAGACGAGAGCCATGAAACTGGGGCTCCCGCTGTACCAGATACCGGCAGCCGCTGAAAACGCGTCTTATGGCAACATTCACATATTTGACACATTTACGTAAAGGGCATGTAAATCAGTTCTTTAGACTCCAATGACCATAGTAATAATGTCTTTAATGTTGAAAGCTCATCGGCTATTGACTTTATAAGTACAGACTCAAGAAAAAGAAACCCCCCGTGCTTTCAATACCCAAAGAAAAAGCGCCATAAATGCCGTGTTAACCCCGATTATCCATCTCCCAGTCCGACCCACCATACATAGGGAATAAAATGAAAGAGCAACAACAAGAGGAACGGAGAAACAACATAAGCTACAAACGTCGGCCAAGAAATTAGCTAAAGTCTCTCGCCTTGCGCGCGAGAACCCGCACGTTGTCGACCAGTCCTTCAACCAGTTCCTGGTACCGATGGGGTTCACCGCTCATGGCCCTACGACCCTGCTCTATGATCGCGGCGGCAGAGACTTCGATTTCCAACTCGTGTTCTTTGTCGATACGCTGCGTCGCCTAGATGACATTGTTAGTCCGGTGTCCTCCGAAGTGGCCAGATCGCAGCACGTTAAAAACTTACCCCCTGTCCAGTTGGCATAGTGACCTGCGTCAAGTCGACTTGGTAGTGCCCTTGTTTGTAGCTTAAACGGTCCTTGCGCCGGTCAGAAAGACCCTGCGTCGGCGAGACGCCCAGCTGCTCCAACTCCTTGACATCACCGTCCCAGTTCATTTCGAGGTTGATGCTAATGCGGCAGTCCATAGGGCACATGGGCATGTGCAGGTCAATGTCTGCGACCCGCGCCTTGACAATCTTGGCAAGGACCTCGCCGTTCTTCTGGTTGTATGTCACTCTGGCGCGCACTGATTTGCGGTTTCCTAGCCGTGCACGCACGCACCCGGGAATGCGGTTCTGCATGTCGAGTGGCAGCTCAAAGTACTTGTCGATTTCTCGGCGATGCGTGTAGTGCACCTGGACGCGGTTGCCGCCGTGCGGTGCTCGGGGATCTGTTTGGATCACGACACCGTTGAGGAAGTCGTTGAATGCTTTGTGGTGTGCCTATTATCTGTTAGTGAATACTGTGTTGGCCAGTGCAGAAGGCACCAAGCTAAGTCTTACCTCGGTCATGCTACTCTGAAAAGCCACTCTGCCCGTATCGTGCAACACACATTCCGAGTCAAGTAACCTATCTACACGATGGTTTGTGTCCTTGTCGATGAGCGTTCCAAGCTTCGCTTCAACTTCAAACTCTATGCCACGGCTCGCAATCTCCTGAGCATCATGTGCGTTAATAACGTGAATGAACAGGAAGTCTGCAATCGCCTTGGAAATCTCTTCGTATGGCTTAACACCTGTAATGCTAGCCTCCCACGGACCCAGAATGTCCTGAGGGCCGGGCTCAGGCGGTGCCTGTGTAACGCTGTTGCCTCGCGGCTGTGACTTTGCTGCCTCTGGTGATTCAGGGCGGCTGGGTCGCCTCGCTTGGCTGGGGCTGTCTTGTTTGCCATTGACATGTGCCTCAACACGCTTGTGCAGCACAAAATTGGCATGTTTAGGGAGCGTCTTTCCAAGAGAGCGAATGCTCTGGGCCCAAATAGGAGGTTCAGACCGACGAACCCTTGTTTTTCGAGGGGCAGCCGGCGACGGCGATTGGTGTACCTTGTCCACAGGCCGGCCGTTAACCTCGCCTGGGGGTGGCCGCACATCCTTGTGTTCCATCTCGCCGGGGCTTATGCTGCTTTGTTCGAGTTTGCGCTTGGCCGGCGTAGTTGTCCGCTCCAGCCTGCTTTGGCTCGTATCAACAGTCAGGCCCAAGTTCGACGCGGGCTTCGCCTCGCTTTCCGCGGTTGTTGGGCGGTGCTCCGCATTGCCTGCATTGCTTGGAATGGACCCAACTCTGGTTTTTGGGCTCACGGACATGCTATGCTCTCGTTCGCTCGTGGATCTGGCTCTGTGGCTTTCGCGAACCGGAGAATCGTGTGCTGAATGGGATAGCGATGATCTGTGACTGTGCTGCGGTGGCTGCGCAGTGCTTGGTGATGAATGAGGATGAGTACCTGTCACTGCTCCCACGGACATTTTGTGCTGATATGGGCTCGATGGCTGGCTGAAGGTGGCAGATTGAGGTTTTGAGACTGGTGGAGCCTGTGCCTGAGGAGTTGGAGGCTGTGATAGCTGTGTAACCTGTGAAGGATGCCGGCTGTAGTCAGCTGGCGGCGGACGATGTTGAGGAGCGGGACTGCCTTGAGTAAACGGAGGCCCGAATGGATGTTGGGAGTGCGCTGAAGTCGGCGTTGGTGTCGATTGGGCCGATTGCGATCGCTGGTGCGCTTGTTGTAGTTGCTGCTGCTGCTGCTGCTGCTGTTGCTGAAGATGCTGTTGCTGAAGATGCTGTTGCTGAAGATGCTGTTGTTGCGCATGCATTCCTGGATGTGCTACCGGAGGAGTCTGTGGAACAGGGTGGTGTTGGATATAAGGAGTCGTGGGGTGCGCGGCCGGTGCGCCCTGTTGATGACTGTCCTGCCTTTGGTGTTGGTATGGTCCTGGAGGATATTGGTGCCGCTGACTGGGACTCGATATCTCATGAGGAGACTGCCCTGGAGGAAAAGGGTAGCCCTGCACACCGGGACCCGAGCTGGGTTGTCGGTATGGCGAAGATGCTGGTGCAGGTCCCCCTGGTGACCTTGGGTCTTGGTAGCTATTCGGCGGCCCACCACGTGGAGGAAACGGCCCGGGCGTTTGGTATGGGGACGGTGGTGGATATGCTCCCTGGGGATACTGTCCGCCGTGCGAGGCATATTCCTGCGCGCCGGGCTTTGCTGGTGATGCGTGAGGCGGCGGGTGGTGAGGATAGTCGCGGTAGCCGTAGGAGGGAGCGCCAGGGGATGGTCGCGGCGGCGGCTGTTGGTGCTGCTGCTGCTGCGGCGTTGGAGGCGCTTTCGGGGGAGGGCGCTCTCCATTGTCGGAAGTGTTGAGAACTGATCGGAGATCCATTATAGCGACAATTGGCGCCGTCGACGGCTCGCTGGTACGAGGTTGCGACGGGCAGAGTAAGGGGAAGGCGGCCGCGAAAGGGAATCAAGTGGCCTTTGTCTAAGCGGCGCAAATCATTTGCTGTTCGGCTGTCGAGCGCGTATTCGATCGGCGGGCAGGAAAGAAAACATCTAGTGATTTAGATGCGCGAGTAATGGGCGGGCGTTCGAGTCGCATCACTCATCGTCACGTCGAGGTCGTCGGTTGCGGCGGTGGTGACTCTTTCGAACGCGCGCTGCGGAGCGACGAGGCCAGCTGGGACGGCAGGAGGCGTTGGCGGGCGTCAATGCTGCAGGAGACTGCTGGTGATTGACTGAGCGGTCAAGTCCCAGTCAATACGCGGCGCGATGCGATGCGCTGCCAGAAGCAATATTCAAACAACGGGTTGTGGGAGACGTGGGACGGATACTGCGTACAAGAAGCCCTCTTTTTTCGCAATCCGCTTTCGATGGTTTCTCTTCGGATAGGCGACGTGTTGCCTGGCTGGTACGGGGGCCCACTTGCGGCTGCGACGACTGGCGGGCGTACGTGCAAGCGGGCGCGTGGGCAGGGAGTCAGTTGGGTTGCCTCGAAGCTCTCCCTGGTTGCCTGTCGCTGCCTGGGGAGAGTCTAGATAAGAGGGTGCTCATGTTTAAACTAAATTCTACAAATTACGTTTAAATTATATACACACTGTAAGAATATTGATAACTCCCCTTGTACCAGGCCTTCTTCTCTGGACGGTGCAAGTCATACCTAACATATCTCCTGATCAGTCATTGGTTCACCTTGAAGGTCTACGGTGTGAGCATTTCGCAGAATACCTTTCCATTACCTTGCTCCATTATTGCTGGCCTGCAAATATTGTTGTACCTTACTTGTACCAGAAAGTCACGTGTAGACTTAGTCATCCCGCGAACCGCGCAGCACCAAAGTGGGTCTGACCAGCTGCCAGCTGGCGTAGGCAAGCTGTGCCTGACGTGGATCGGTGCATGCCTGCTCTCGGTTCTGGCGCAAAACATCCATCACCTTCCATCATCGCCATCATCATCCATTGCCACCCGAAAGGCACTGCAGCTGCCTTTCATCATCCGAGACCCCATTGCTCAAGCTTGAGCTTCTTTTTCTGCCCTAATTTCAAGTCCCTTTTCCTCGTCCCTGTCTCCCACGCGCCCCGGTTAGCTACCGCGCTCGAGCTCGACAATGCCGGGACTGGTGTCAGCGACCGGAGTGCTGGCTTTCCTCGCCGACGAGGAGCCAGAGCTCAAGGTGTTCGCTCTGCAGACCCTCAATGATGACATTGACACGGTCTGGACCGAAGTCGCTAATGCCCTCAGCCAGATGTATGTTCCCTTGATCGGAAAGCTCCTCCTCTCGCGGCTGCTAACCCATGTTTCTGCAGTGAGGCCCTTTACGAAGACGAGTCCTTCCCAGAGCGCCAGCTGGCTGCCCTAGTTCTTGCAAAGGTCTACTATCATCTGCAAGAATACAATGATAGCATGGCCTTTGCCCTCGCCGCCGGCGACCTTTTCAACATTGACGCCGCCGGCGAGTTCGAGGAGACCATCATCTCAAAGTGCGTCGATCAGTACATCGCCACGACCGCCGCTCGACACGCCGCCCCCAAATCGATGAAGAACAAGGACCTACCTGAGCTTACTACCACATTCTCCAACGCCTCCGAAAGCGCCGTCATGTCTCCCACGACCCCCTTCTCGCAAACTACACTGCCCCCGAAATCTCTCCTTTCGCGAGCATCTCTCGACAACGCGCTGCTCGATTCGACAACCCAACCTTCCAAGGACGGTCGAACTGGTTCCATTGCTCAGCTGCCCGATCAGGTTACACAGGCGGCGCTGCAAAGAATTATTGAGCGCCTATTTGACGGGTGCCTGAAGCAAGGTCGCTATCGACAGGTTGTGGGCATCGCAGTCGAGGCTCGGAATCTAGACGTTCTTCGCAGCGTCATCAAACGCGCCAGCGATGAGGAGAAGAAGCAAGGCAAGGCCCAAGAAGGCCAGCAGGGTCCTACAGAAGGTCTCATGGACTACACACTTGGTGTGTGCATGGACATTGTTCAGGAGCGCAGCTTCCGCACCGAAATCCTCCGCCTCATTTTGGATCTCCTCAATGAGATACCTAATCCCGACTTCTTCGCCATTGCCAAGTGCGTGGTATACCTCAACGCGGATGAGGAGGCGTCTCAGATGCTCCGCGATCTGGTTGCTAAAGCCGACCAGTCGTCGATAGCTATCGCTTACCAGATTGCATTCGACCTCTACGATAATGGCACTCAAGAATTCTTGGGTAAGGTGCTCTCATCTCTACCTTCTGGAGAATCCCCGAAGAAAGAGGATGAGACAGAAGGAGGTGACAAACAGGAAGAGAGCGAGTCGCTTTTGCAGAATCAGCAAGAGAGCCCCGAGGATGAGCTATCTGCCGGCGATGCCAAAGCTTATCGCAATATTCGATCTATTTTGGACGGCTCCAAGACTATCCGTCTGAATCTTGAGTTCCTGTACCGCAACAACCATACGGATCTGAGCATTCTCAACAAGGTTCGGGACAGCCTCGAAGGTCGCAACTCCATCTTCCACACTGCTGTTACATTCTGCAATGCCTTCATGAACCAAGGCACAACCAACGACAAGTTCTTCCGAGACAACCTGGAGTGGCTTGGCAAGGCAGTTAACTGGTCCAAGTTCACAGCTACTGCAGCGCTTGGTGTCATTCACCGCGGAAACCTGTCGCAATCGCGCAAGCTCTTGGAGCCGTACCTCCCTAGACAGGGTGGCCTCAGCTCTGGTTCCATCTTCAGCCAAGGTGGTGCTCTATACGCATATGGTTTGATCCATGCAAACCACGGCGCAGATGCTCTCGAGTTCCTCAAGACGCAGTTTGGCCAAGCAGAGGAGGAAGTAGTCCAACACGGTGGTGCCCTTGGTCTTGGTATTGCTGGTATGGCAACAGGCGACAACGAAGTCTTTGAAAAACTAAAGGATGTCCTGTTCCAGGATTCCGCCCTCAACGGTGAGGCTGTTGGTGTTGCAATGGGTCTCATCATGCTTGGAACTGGAAATGTCAAGGCTCTGGAGGATATGATTACCTATGCTCACGAGACTACGCACGAGAAGATTGTCCGAGGTGTTGCCCTCGGCATGGCCCTCATCATGTATGGCCGACAAGAAGGAGCCGATGTGCTTATCGAGGGTCTGCTGAATGACCCTGATCCGACGCTGCGTTACGGTGGTATCATGACAGTGGCCCTTGCTTACTGCGGCACTGGCAGCAACAAGGCCATCAGGAAGCTTCTCCACACTGCTGTCAGCGACGTCAATGACGATGTTCGCCGCATTGCCGTCATGAGCTTGGGTTTCATTCTCTTCCGCAAGCCTGGCAGCGTACCTCGCATGGTCGAACTTCTCTCTGAATCCTACAACCCCCACGTCCGTTATGGTTCCGCTATGGCTCTCGGTATTTCCTGCGCGGGTACCGGCCTCGATGAGGCTATTGACCTGCTTGAGCCTATGATGAAGGATCCTACCGATTTCGTCAGACAGGGTGCTCTCATCTCTCTGGCAATGATCATGGTCCAGCAAAACGAGGTCATGAACCCGAAGGTCGCTTCCATCCGCAAGACACTGAAGAAGGTTGTCGGAGATCGCCATGAGGATGCCATGACCAAGTTTGGTGCAGCTCTCGCACTGGGTATCATTGATGCCGGCGGCCGTAACTGCACCATTGGTCTGCAGACGCAGAGCGGCAACCTCAACATGGCCGGTATTGTTGGCATGGCTGTCTTCACGCAATACTGGTACTGGTTCCCATTTACTCACTTCCTGTCTTTGAGCTTCTCGCCCACGTCTATTATTGGTCTTGATCACGATTTGGAGATGCCCGACTTCAAATTCCACTGCGCCACTCGCCAAAGCCTGTTCGACTATCCCCCCGAGCAGGAAGTCAAGGCTGAAGAGGGCCCCGCTATGATTGCTACCGCAATTTTGTCCACCACTGCTCAAGCCAAGCGTCGTGCGCAGAAGAAGGAGCGCGCTCAACGCCGCGAGAGCATGGATGTCGACCCCGCGCCGGCCAAGGCCGGTGATAAAATGGATGTTGACGATGATAAGGCCAAGGAGACTACTGGCAAGGAACAGAAGGAAGGTGATGAGAAGGAGACTGCTAGCGGCGCCGAAACCAAGAAGAAGCCCGAGAAGGAAAAGGTCGGCTTCGAGATGGAGAACATGAGCAGAGTTCTGCCTGGCCAGCTGAAGTTTATCAGCTTCCCCACTGGACGTTACAAGCCTGTGAAGAAGGTATGGAACTCGAAACGGACGCATAATGTATGTTTACTAACTGTTTCTCAGCCCACTGGAGGACCTCTCCTTCTCGATGATACCCAGCCCGAGGAGAGCAAGTCTCTGTTAGAAGAGAAGCTGAAGAAGGTTACAATTGAGCGCGCACCAGTTGCTGGACAGCAGAGCTCCCGCGGCGGTGCCGGCGGCCGTGGTGGCGGCCGATCACTTCTTGACGGCTTGGTCGACCCCAGTCGAGTGTCAACGGGTAACCCCGTGATGGACCAGCTTCTCCGCAGCCAGGGCCGCTCTCCATTCAACCTTATGGACCCGCAAACACCTGGAAACGAAACATCGGGCGCCTCTGCCGCGGCCGGTGTCCTGACAGCCGTGGACGAAGACGGCGAGGGTGACGAGGAAGCGCCGAAGCCGGATGACTTTGACTACTTTACCGACAGCAGCGACATCGAATAGACGAAGCATCTGTGTACATTGTGAGGGGAGGGGTTGGCATGTAAACTAGGAAGGCACTTTCTTTCATCATTAAGTGCGGGAGAGTGGCTAGCCGCCACTGCCACGAGCGATTGTATCACTAGATATATATCTAAAGGAAGGGAGCTGGGTGGGTGCTTACTTGGTTAGAAGTAGGCGGGAGTGAACCACGTTCCCATAATGTACCATATCTCACTTTTGAAGAGTGTGCATTAATATCAACATTATTTTATATTGCGGTACTTTATTGTTTCGCAGCCTCGAATGATGGACACATAGTGAAGTAAAATTATTGGTGCTATGATGAAGTACAGATGTTTGATGATAACTAAGTAAACAGGATGTAAAATAAAATAAAAGCTGCATTGTCGGCGACGACAAAATGGCGTCTACACGCTCGCCAAACCCCTTCCTCCTTCTATCAAATCACCAGTCTACTTCTCCTCTTTACTCTTGCTCGTCGGCGGGCTGCATTCGCTGCAGACCTGTACGCGATGCCAGGCATTCGCCAGATTACCGCGGATATTCCACGTAGCGGCATGACTCTCCGGCTGCGTGTTGTAGACCTCGTCGGTAGCCTTGACGACGAGGGTTGTGCATCGCCGCTCAGGCTCCTTGGCGGCCGTGGCGCTCGCGTCGGCAGGTCCTTGCTCTATGGCCTGGGACTTTTCCACCTCGCCGTTTTGAAAGGCGGACGCGGGAATGGCACCGAGGAAGCGCCAACGCTTCCATGTCCATGCGCCGTGGCCGTGGCAGGGAGACGGCGAGCCGTCCTTGGCATCGCAGTCGGGGAGGAGATATGCTTGCATCCAGTTCTTTCCTGCGTCTACTGAGACGTCGACGCGGATGATGGAGCGGCCTCCGCCTGAGAATGCGTAGCCGCTCAGCGTCAGCTTACGTGCGGGTTCGTCGGGAGACTCAGTACCGGGCTGCTGCGTCGCTGGTAAGTACTTGGGCTTCACGTCGCTCGCTTTCACCCAGTCGCCGAGTTTGAGTGTGGTAATCGCGCTCTGTACGGGGAGTTCTTGAATGGCCGGTGCCTTGTCCCAGTCAACTTTTGTCTGGTTTGGTCCGAAGCACTTGTAGTCCTTGCGTTGCCACTGGCTCATGCTCTCATCCTCACCAAGTGTAATTTGGTTCAGCCACTTGACAGATCGCGCGGCAACGTGGCCAGGGACGATGGCGCGTAGGGGGTAGCCGTGGTCTCGTGGTAGGGGTTTGCCGTTCATGCCGTACGCCAGCAAGACGTCTCCTTGCGGGTCGACAGCCTTTCTAATCGGAATCGATGCGCCGTAAGCCTCCATGCCCTTGAATTCCACATGTTTGACATCGCTCGCGCCGATCAGAGCCTTTTCGTTTTCGAAACCAGCATCAGCTAGCACATCAGCCAACAGAACACCCTCCCAAGTCGCATTGGAAATGGCGCCGGCTGACCATTGCAGACCATTTGTAGGGCGACCAGAGTCATCCGTCATGTGTTTGCGACGATTGCCAGAGCACTGCAAAACAGCAGTGATTTCGTACTTGGGGAATTTGGCTTTCAGATCCCCCAGCGTGTATTCTTTAGTTGATCCATCGAGCAGCTCAATGGAAAGGCGATGGCCATCAGATTCAGTTTCATCAATTCTAGGCACCCACATGTGGTTGCGAACATAGAAG
Source organism: Lecanicillium sp. MT-2017a (assembly GCA_003056585.1). Classification (NCBI taxonomy): domain Eukaryota; kingdom Fungi; phylum Ascomycota; class Sordariomycetes; order Hypocreales; family Cordycipitaceae; genus Lecanicillium; species Lecanicillium sp. MT-2017a. The sequence goes on along the minus strand of PXYN01000192.1, from coordinate 91,514 downwards.
ACTTCGTTAGGGGTGAGGAACTGCGAGCTCATGGCATCATTTGGAGTCTCTGCGTTGCGCGGCTTAACAGTTTTGGTGATGAGGGCCGGGTCGCGTTGCGGATCGTCTGCAAAGGGATCCTCAATCGCATCTTGCGGAGGCCGACCATCTTTCAGGTCTGCGGGGTGAACATAGCCGATAAGATACTGAGAGAGAATGTCGTAGACGTATTGGTTCTTGTGAATGGCGAAGATGTCCCAATAGGGGTCGATCGATCCACCAGCGGCTCTCAAGATGACCTCGCCACCAGGATGCGCAGCGATCCATTCAGTGATGTTGTACACCTTGTCTCCGTGGATGACCCACGGTTGTTCGGCCTTGGCATCATGTTGGCGAATCTCGGAGAGGCGATAACGGGGCAGAGAAGTATCCCGAGTGTCTACCCAGCTGGTTTCGTCCTTTGTGATGGTTACTGGCGTCTGAACGGCGGCTGAAGTGGCGGCGGTTGTCGCGCTCGCTGGCGCGTCAAAGGCGATCTTGGGAGCAAGACAATATGACCCAAGCGCAACCGATGCAAAGCCGGCCACGGCGAGAAAAGCGATGCGCCGGGACGGCTGCTGTGATTGAGACGCGGTACCGTGGTGTTGGCGTGGACGCGGCTGTGACGTGTGAATCTGTCGGCATTGAGACGGGTTGCTGAGCGGCTGTCGCAGCGAACGAGGGGCCTTTGCTGGTTGCGACGCCAGCAGCCGAGTGAGGCGCGTACACGATCTTGAGCCCATGGCTACGGGAGATTGAGAGTAATTCGTGTATCTATAAGCCTACGGGAGGCAAATGCATCCTCTCGGTGCTCTTCTTCCGACTTGTAATGTGTAAAAAACCGTCGGTGCCGGCTCGAGGAGGGCCAGTGACCTGGCCGCTGTTGGGCGGCTTGACGGTACGAGGGGGCGGCGTTGTGGTACCCGCTTTGATGTCCACAGCCGTTGCAAGACTCGTTAAGGAGCCTTCATGCGCATTCGCCGACAACGAGGGGACTGAGGTTTAGCGTGGGAGCAAGAAAGCGTTTCTCGCCGCAGAGTAGAACGTGGGGATGTCAAGGAGCGTGGCCAAGAATCTGGGGCCAGGATGACGGGGTTATATTCAAGGTAGTTCAGTTGCCGCCCGCCGACGCTTGCCGAGTACTGGCCGCTGTGTGGCTTGGCTGAGATGCGTCGACAGGGAAGGGCCCTTCTCGACGGTACACAGCCCGCAGCGCAACGACTCAAACGACGCCAAAGTTCCTCCACTGGAACGTCTAGCGAGGGCGCTAAGTCTGCGACAGCAATAAGCTTGTGGGTCATGCGACGCTGTTTTTTTTCGCTGGTGGTACGGAGTACGCGGGGCTGGCAAAATTGCCCGTCGGCTAGCGGAAGACGCCGGTCGACAGTTTGATGTAGAAAGCACAGGCTGGAGTTTGGAGATTGTCTCTTTGGAGGTGACGGTGTGTTCATTCAAGAAAAGGGTATATGCCTACCTACTGGCCAGACTGGTCGTCTGTTTGTCCCATCAGTCTAACAGGTGGCCGCCAGGTGGCAGCAATACGACAAACAAGGATCACGGTTTGGGCGTTTGTGGCAGGTGACCTGATCTTTGTCTTGGTACCGCGGCAAGGAAACCCGCCCAGAGGGAATCCGTATCCGGCTACGGAGAAATTCTTTCCTTCCGTAGTCTGTGAAGGCTTCCATTATTAAGATACGCATTGGTGGCTCCTCTGCATGTTGTATCTGCTCTACTGCGGAATAATTATCGGAGGATAGTACATGATGCTCCCTTTCGTTCCTACTAGGTACCAGGTGCCCATGTACTTGGCTACTGGCAGAGCCCGCAGAGGTCCCCAGACGGGACTCGGCGGCGCCAAGCGCACACCCCACCACCGGGCTGTCGGCGTCTGCTCACCCTTCATTTATCGGCCCGTCGACCGACTTCCGTCTCCCCTGCATTGTAATAAATCAGCCATGGTACGAGTAAGCAATGCATGAACAGGCCACGGCTGTGAGGCTCTTGTCTAGTTACAACACACCCGCGACGAGAAATTATTTTATATTTTTTATTGTATTCTTTTTCTACATAGAAAGCATCTCCGCCATTTTGGTCTCATGTACGAACGCCACAAACAAGTTCAATCTTCAATCTATTCATCCGTGCCATGGCCCTTACCATTGTCACCACGCCCAACCCCCCTTCACATCGCCCGCTGGCTCTTAGACGACAGACGATGCAGATGAATCGCATACAATAAAGTCTGCGTCAGGCACAAAGAGACCTTCTTTGGTCTCAGAGGCCGAGCCCTCGCTGCTCGCTCGCATCGGATCGAGGACAGATTTGCTAATAACCTTGGCCAGAGTGCCGACAGCACCTGCGCAGTGGGAGCTGCTACCAGCAAGTCGGTCAATGATGGCCCTGGTCTCGGCTACATTCTTCTCACGGGCCGCTGCCTCCTCGGCACTCTCCACATCGTGCTGCTTCTTCTTCTTAGAGGTCATGACATTGGTCTGCTTGCTTGCGCCCTTGACCATGAGTCTCGGAATACTCTTTCCGGCAGTGATGACTAGTCTTTTAGTTCCCTCCAAGTCTTCTTGGAGCTCACCAGTACGGCCCTTTCGAACCATGTCGATGCCAACAATATATAGGAATATGGCAAAGAAGACACCAAGAATGATGTAGCTGGCCACAACCAGGCCAACATTTTCCGGGTCCACCTGCACAAGCGGGGTGAAAATGTTCGAAGAGTTACTAGAGTTTCCGGACGCCATCGCGGCGAGAGGCGATCTGCTCACAAGTGCTGCCTTTGCACTGTCGAGCGAGGTATCATTGTTTGTGGTCCCGTTCGCCATAGCGGCCCCTGCTCTAGCAAGAGCTTCCAGAGCCTCGTGAAGTTTGGGGATACTGGGATGAGAACTGTTGCCAAGCCCGGCCCTGGCATTGGCCAAGGCTTCGATTGCCTTGTGCAGAGACGGGATACTAGGCAGTTTACTATTTGCAAGTCCTGCTCTAGCATTCGCCATAGCCTCGATTGTCTTGGTAAGAGAGGGAATGCTGGGAGCACCGCTTCTCTGAAGTTCGGCTCTGGCGTCGGCGAGGGCATGAATTATCTTGCCGAGCGAGGGAATGCTGGGAGCACCGGCGGGAGCCATTTTTGTGGTGATTATCGTATTGCTTTATGTGTTAACAAAAGAGACGTGGGTAGTTTTCAACGAGTGTATGTCGGTTTCGGTGCGAGTAAAGAAGAAGAAGTGGTTATGGTCGTCGGTGATGATTGCAGATGAAGCTCTGTAACGAGGAGAGATGAATGTACAGGAGGGAAAAGAGGAAGCTATATGAAGAAAACTGAACATGGCAATATCCACGGTCAGAGATCTGGTCGCGGAGAGTTTACCTGCCGCCACACATACCGTAAATCAGCGGGCGAGGCTGATATCCGCCGCTTCCTATCAGCCCTAAAGCTTATATGCAAGCCAACGACTTACAAGCGGTTCGTGCCCATAGTAACTACATTTATAACCGAACAATTTAGCATAATACCGCAGATTTTTCCACTAAACTATTTGCGAGATTTCACGTTGTACGCAATACTGGGAAATATCTAGGATTCGTCCGGACGGCCTGTCAGGCCGCCTAGACATTTTGTTCAAACAGAAACAGTACAGGGTTCAAGTTGGCATATAAGCTTTTACGTATGGTTATGATAGAAAAGTTTCACTATCCGTAACAGGGTCAAAGAAGATGTTGCAGAGTTCTGTGCCATGTGGTGGCGCATAGTAACGCCTGTCCAGACCATAGAGCGTACTCGCCTAAAATGCCTACAACCCTTTCCTGCTCAAGGCAAACCTGTTGCCTTGTTGTCCTAAGGCGAATACTCATGGATAAAGATCTATCCTCTAAATCTTTTTAAAAAAAAACGTACTTCGAACTAAATTGTATGAGAATTTTTTTTTTTTTTTTTTTTTTTTTCCAAAATAATGTTTGCCGCGATAGTATCGTGAACCGCGGCAGCCGAAAGAGGCAGGTCGGCGCCAATCGGCCACCGTGAATGCACCACGACTGTGGATAGCAACTCCATTCACACCACGCGATGCGGCCAGGCAGCAAAGCGCCAAGACAACATACAACATATTTCTTACAACATATAAACCACCACACGACTGGATCATTGACTTCTTTCCGAGCCAATTCACCTCCTATAATCACAAGTACCACCATAGATTGACTACACCCGCACAAAACCATGGACTACAGCACGTACGAGGACACCGTGCATCGGTCAGTTGTCAAAAGCAGTCCCGATGGGCGCACCATCGCCATCACCCAGACCATCCCGGCAGAGATATCCACCGTCTGGGACGCAGTCACCAAGCCAGACCGTCTAGAGAAATGGTACGCCCCAGTGGCCGGCGACCTGCGTCTCAACGGCCACTACAGCATCACCGGCAACGCCAGCGGCACAATCACAGCCTGCAGCGCACCACACGGCTTCGCCTTGACCTGGGAGTTTTGCGAGGGCAAGAGTACTGTCGCGGTAGACCTCGCGCCCAGCAGCAATGGCAACGAAAACAGCACCAGCGTAACACTGAAGCACGCTTTTGACGTCGACGACCACTGGCGCAAGTACGGCCCTGGAGCCGGCGGCGTCGGATGGGACATGAGTCTCCTCGGCCTGATGCTCTTTGTAAAGGGTCTTCCGAAGCCGTCGGAGGAAGAGTGGATGGCTTCCAAGGAAGCAGCGGCCTTTACGGAGAAGAGCAGTTATGCCTGGATGGAGGCGGCGCAGAGGGCTGGGGAGGATGAGCCGTGGGCAAAGGAGGCAGCGGAGCGGACGACTGCATTTTATGTCCCTGGTTGGGAACCGAAGAAATAGATTTCCATGATGACATTAGGATGGAACAAAATTTATTTGAGATTTGTTGATATTTATTTATTTGCATTCATCTACACGATGTAGAATAGCGCCTAAAACCGTGATGGATACGGCGAATAAGGCGGATCAGTACAACTGGATTATCTCGAGTGTAAAACATTACGTGTTACTCTTCAACCTTGCTGCAATTTACTTAAATTATCTTTACCAATCAAGAAGACAAACAGCAAAGTTCGAAAGTTAAGTTAGTATACCCGTACAGCTGCATATGCATGCATAAGGTAGCCATGGCGGGATTCCCAACCTTACCCCACGCACCCTAACCTCGGCCAACGCAACAGCTCCAGCTCCGAACCAGCAACAACCCAACTCCATCTCGGCCCAAAGCTGCACTTCCATTTCCCTCCTACCAAACCACCAACAACACCCTCCTCCTCGACCAAACGCCCAAAACGCACCCGGCGAAACAAACCCGACAGCCATGGCTCCTCACCCGCCGGACGCCTCGCGCACTCCTCCGCCTCCTCCGTCTCTCCTGCTCCTCCCCGCACCACCTACACCAGCCAACCCACCAAGCCTCAACAGCGCCTACAGCGCACCCCTAGCCGCCGTACTCGCCAAGCTCGCACAGTCATCCAGAGCGTCCCGCGAAGCCTCCTCGCTCATCGTGGCCGTCGCGTGCCCGATCCTGTCCGCCGGCCCGCCGCAGTCGCGCACCGTCCACTGGGAGGCCGCGCAGTCGCTGCTCGCGGGCGTGTACTCCATCGTCGCCGCGCTGTGCGCCGAGCACGGCATCAAGTCGGACATTGCCGCGGGCGCGGGCTCCGTGGACGCCCGCGTGGTGCTGGTCGACCACGAGCGCGGGCGCAGCTACAGCAAGGCGCCCGGGAGCAGCGCGTACGAGACGAATTGCACGCCCGTGCTGGACCTGGCGTCCTTTGCTACCACCGTCATGCCGTGGGCTGCTGTGTACCACCCCAGCACGGAGGCGGGCTACGAGCTTCTCTCTGCGTATCTGGCGCTGGCAGAGGGGAAGCAGACGTTCGTGCAGAAGCAACTGGTTGCTGTCCAGGGCGGCCTGAGCCTGTCTCTGGCGCAGAGCCAAGGTGCATCTAACAGCTCTCGCTCCAACACCACAGCTTCGCAGGACAAGATATACAACACCGTCATTCTCGGTGGCACGTTTGATCACCTCCACCCAGGCCACAAGCTCCTCTTACACGCAACCGCCCTCCTCATGCGAATCCCGAAGTTCGACTCGAAAACCTCCTCCTCCTCCTCCTCCGCCTCAACTCCCACCAGCACCTACATTATCGGCATAACCGGCGACGCAATGCTGCAGAACAAAAAATACGCAGAAGAGCTTGAGTCATGGGATACCCGAGCCCGCAGCGTCCTCTCGTTCCTGGGCACCATATTCAACACGACACCAAATCCACAAATGGCGCAAGGCCCGTCGGGCATGGAGATGCAGGCGACGTATGTGAGCGGCACAGTGCTGGTGCGCTGCTGCGACTTGCAGGATGCGTTTGGCCCCACGATATCAGAAGAAGTAATCGATGCCATTGTCGTTTCAGGAGAGACGCGTGGTGGTGGACAAGCGGTTAATGATAGGCGAAAGGAAAGAGGCTGGCACGCGCTCGACGTATACGAGATTGATGTGCTGGACGCTAGAGGACTCGGAGATGGCTCTGGCAAAGGTGGCGAGGAGGACTTCACGGCCAAGATCAGTAGCACGGCTATTCGACAGCAAAGGGCAGAAACGAGAGCCAAGGCGCAGATCTGAACATCAACACGAAGCAAATCCAGTTGCATTGTCAGCTTGGACAGCAGTGCATGGTTTAATTTGTGTACAAAACATGGACTACCGGATGAAGACATGCAGCAGTCAAGATGAACCGTGCGATAAAACGGCAATATATATACGTAAAAATAATCGGACTTGTTTCCGCATGGCGTCCTACCAACAGGGTATATAAAACTCAAATTCCAAACCAAACGCATGGCAAATATGTAGCGCCCAAAAGATAATATAAACATCAGAATAGATTTGCAAAGTCGTTTTCTTCAAGGTGCAATGTAGTCATCAATGTGTACGCGCTCAAAGAAGCTTATGTGTCCGAATTCGACCCAGTACTGAGCAAGCTTATTTGGCGATAATAGGAAAAGCTGGCTTTCAATAAATTTATCTATGACAGGTTAGTTACGGGCTCTGCTACGCAAATAGAGAGGATCGGTCTTGTTTTCGAGTATACGTACCTCCGACAAAGCCTGTGGCTGCCACATGGCCTTTGCTTTTTACAATCCTTGCACCCGCGAACATTGGATCTGTCGCTACGCCGACGTATCCATCCGGACCGAGATCGTCTGCAACGAAGCTATACTCGCCCCTCGGGATATTCGGGTCGCCAGTGATCTTGATAGCCTCAAGGCGGCCCCTGTACTTTCGCGCGTCGAGACGTCGCTTTGCCCATTGCTCATCGGTCTCACCGTCTGCGCGGAAGAGTTCCAGCTCTTCATCGGTAGCAGGAGGGTCGTCGGGCTGGTTTATTAGGAGAAATTCGCATCCGTGGCCGCTGTAGTCTCCAACCCAGATACCACGCCAAGGCTTGGTCGCCGTGGGGTTGTAGAGCACCGGGTCGAGAGTGGAGTACGTGACGATCTCCTCGCCGATATGGATTCCAACGGCTGTAGCGCCAGTGTCGGGAGTCTGGGCATTGAGACCGGCCAGTACCTGCGGGTTTCCCGCGAAAGCCGCAGGCTGGCCGACAATGGCGGGCGGCGGCGGGGTGCCAGCAAGCTCCATCCACTGCCGAATGCGAAACGTTTGGTCCGAAGTGTGAGACCTTTGCCATGGGCGGCTGTCGGCCAGCAGCCTGCCCATGCCGCGGCCAGATCGAGCACCAGAGACGTGGTGGCGCGCCGGGATGGCTGGGGGTGGCCAGACACCACCGTACGGATACTCTGACGCCAGCTGCCGGTCGGCTTGTTCTGGGTCGAGTGGGTGGGTGAGCATAAAGTTGCTGTACATGCCGGCGAGACGGTCGTCTAGCGTCATGGGCATCTCATCGGCAAAGCGGTTAGCGCCGGGACGCTGCTTGAATTGCCGCTCCGCCTGCCCTTCTTGGATGTGGAACTGCAGCACCGGCTTATCAACGTGCAGCCGGATCTTTGGTTGAAAAATATGAATAACAACTTCCTGGTCCGCTGACCAGTGCTGATACGACTCTCCGGTGCTCACTGCAAGAAGTTGGTAGCCTTCAATGCAGCCCCTCCGGTGGTCGTATCGGACAACCACCAACTTGCCCATGAGGTCCTGGTCGCTGAACCATATCTTGTACCGCGGCAAAAACCAGAGTCGATCGTGCGCGCTGTATAACTCGCGGAATGTTTTGCACGGTCCGGGGGTGTTGAGCCACTGGCCGGGTACATTGCGCTGAACGCATCTGTGCCAGTGAAGCTCGGTCGACGCATAAGCCCGCAACGTGCGGCACGATGATGAGACAGCGGCCAGGTCATATGGAGAAAGGTAGGACAGCACCGTATGCACAAGTTCTGGAGGCAAGGTGAAAAGTGGCGTTGCGGTTGCATTCTTGTGCGGCTCCAGTCGGCTCGCCTGCCGCAGCGGTAGGGGAGAGCTGCTATGCGCCCGGTTGACAAACTCATCTAAAGTTATCCAATGAACAAGGGTCAGCAGTGTGATCCAACGTGCGTGTCATTCATTGCTTGCATAAAAACGGTCGGTCGGGAGAGGAAAAGGCCGCCAGAGCGCCTGTCATTGGCCACAGACCTGGACCCCATCGCCGGTTGCCGCATTGGACCACTGCTAACAACCGGCAGGAGAGGATGGCCGTTGAGCGATATGCATCGAAGTTTGCTTACCTTTAAGGGGATCAAACCAGCGTCCATTTTTCCTTGTGAACCCTGGAGGACTAGGCGAATCTTCTGGCAGTCTTTTTAGGCGCTTGAGGTGACCGGTCTGATCTGGGATATGGTTGAGGAAGTTGAGCGTATTCTCGTCCTCGGCATCATAGCGGCCCCAAATCGATGTAATAGGTGTACCGTCCATCGTAACTGCTGAGGAGCTCACGCAAGCTGCTGGTTCCGGCGCGGTGGTGGAGGATGGCGGCGAGGAAGGTGCTGAATCCGCACTGCGACGACCGGGAGAGCTTTGACGCTCTTGCTGTAGTTGTTGTCGGAGTTGGAGAGAGGAAAACGAAGTCTTGGTGGAAAGGTTGGAACCAGAAGAGCAGTCTCGTTCACAGTGGCCTTGCCTGGTCCCTCGGCCTTCCATGTCCAGAATGGAAGCTGCAACAAGGACAAGGCCGGAGAAAGCAGCTCTGGGTTAGCATGCAAGGTAGAAGCGTGTTGGAGTTTCGCCTGCAAGGTGTATGCAGGTCGACGCAGCCAGTGGTGGTGTGAGGTGGAGTAGCCGTTGCAGGCGCAGTGGCATCCACAGCTGCAATGGAAAGTGCCGGCGTGGGCAGAAGTGCAAGAAGGTAGTCGTCTGTTCAGAGATGATCAGTTGAAGGACATGGGAGACCTGTGCAGACGGTGCAGGCGGACGTGCCAAGCCGCAGCTATAGCCGGGAAGACAGCTGAAGCTCCGTCCGGAGAAAGATGGCTTGGAGCGCCGTTGTGTGGACGAAAGTTTGTGGAGGGCGTGGCTGCCGGCGAAAATGAGAGGGTGTAGGCCTTGGTAGACTGCGGAGGCAGCTTGGGGCGTGAGAGCTGAAGAACCGACGTCGCGGCTCCTGTCCAAGTGGGCTGGTGCAGCAATGACCAGCTGTTGGAGTCGCTGCTGATGCGAGATGCCGGCACTGATACGGGGATAGGGTTGACCGGGGTTCGGGGTCTCGCGCGACAAGGTCAGCTTGCAAGGTCAGGTGCGATCGAGCGGCCAGGACGGCCAATTAGCCGGTATAGGCAGGCGGGAAGAGCGGTTTAGACGGGCGTATGCGGTGCCGGTACAGGGTGAAGCTGCAATTGAAGTGGGCGGAAGACGTTTCTTATTCTAATAAGCAGCCGAAAGCAGGCAGCCGTTTGTCGCGAGGGAGCGAGGGGGATATCGATGCTTGTGTTGGGATGGGCTGTGTTGGGTTGGCTCGTGCCTGTTGCTCTCAGTCTCAAGTACCTAGCTGGCGTTCGTGCAGACCCCTGGAAGTCCAGGATCCAGTCTACTGCTTTGCAGGAATGATGGGCTGGCCTGTGCAGGTTGTCGTGTGATCTGCAGCGTCGAGGAGGTTGTGGTTGAGAGGGAAGAGATGCTACTATGTCTGTATTATGCGTGGTTTTGGTTCGTGCCTCGGGGACGATGCGGAGACAAGGTTGTACCTTGGCCAGAAGACCACGCCGGGCAAGGTAAGAGATGAGCAAGAAGGGTTGGGAAGGCGGGTTTGGAGCGAAGAGACCGGTGCTGTTGTCAGTGTCGGTCTCTTGAGCCAACAAACCAGCTCCAACTTTGATTTGAGTTGAAATGCACCAGTCACCTCCTTACTTGGACGGGCCAATGGAGGTAGATGTACTCCTTAGATCTGAGACCAAAGCCAAGGTACCTGGGATGAGTAGGTAAGGTAAGGTACCTTAGGTAGCACACTGACACCAAGTGGTGAGGACGGTACTTGGTGCTGTAGGTCGTGGGCCTCAAACTCTTGAAAGGCCCGAAACGGGACCCAATCCAATGGCGGCGGCGATGGACCGGAGGCGCTCGTGGAGATAGGTAAGGTAGGAGGACAGGGTTTTTTTTTTTTTCTCACCGGCTCACACGAGTTGCAGCGTCACACGGGGCACACACGGGTCTGTCCGTATACCAGGTACCTAAAGGTAGGTCGGTAGGCAGGCAGGTATAAGGAGGCGGCATTTAAAACAAGAAAAAAATTTGCTTCATCTGCAGAGGCGCCTGGTCAATGCATTTCATGTCCAGCAAATGCGCTGCGCTGCACTGCGGTGGACTAAATGCACTGGGCTAGGCGGACGGGAAGAGGGCAATGCGAGGAGAATGCCATCCAGGCGCAGGTCCAATGGCGAGGCGGCTGTTTGACGGCCCGGCACCTGTTTATTATGTTGTGGTGGCGCCTGCAGCAGCGCCGGTCGCATGCCAGATGCGGACGCCCTCGCCGTTTGCACCCCCACATGGCTGCCACTCGTTCTCTGCCAGTAGGTACCAAAAGACTGCCAGCTGCCCGGAGGCGGATGCCAGGTGCATTGTTGCAGAACTTTAGTGTCCTAATAGTACCCCATAGCACCCCCGTAGCACCACCATGCGCGCCTGGGGGGGAGCAGGAGGACGAGCCGGGTTCCCCATGCCGGCCTCTGTTTGCGCCAACATACGAGTACTGTAGGCACTCTGAGTTTATTTCTCTCCCGCTCTTTGTGCTCCGTCATCGTCTCGAGGCACAGCTCTTTGCCCGTTGTGGAACCGAACCACCCCATCCATCCTTCAAGCCAGCCAGCCAGCCAAGATGATTGCTATTCCTCCCGCCCTCTCTCTCTCTACGAGTACCACCAGCTTCTCGTACCCCTACCTCTTACGGCTTCGACCCCCGGCTCCGCCTATGGGCCCAGGCCTCGTGGCCGCGGCTTGTCGCACGGCTACGACTACCAAAGTCAAAGCTTCGGAGATGTTGGGGGCAGCTTTCCGGCGACTAGCGTATTGCGATGTCCACTGGTGGCAACCAGCGGCGCTGCACTTTACAGTTCCTGGGCACAGCTGAACAATCCGGGCTGTCTTGTCGATGCTGTCATCGTCATTACTCCGAAGCCAGCCAGCCAGCTCCAGTTACGGATACGATAGGAGCACTCATCATCAACGTCTTATCATGACTGGTCAGGCTGGGCGACTAAAAGGCCAAATAGAAGTTGCCTGCAAAACTCCCGCGACGCTACCAGAGTCCGAGATGATAGCCATGTTTCCCGGCCGAGTGCAACAGTATCCGACGTGTGCTGCAACAGCAAAAGAGAGACGGCGGCCAGGTGAAGGTGAATGACACCATCCCTTTTCAGCGGAACCGCCTCATCGCCGCATCCCACCCTGCTTCCTGTGCCCCGATCAACTCAAGCCGCATAGCTGAGCCGTAAAGTCTACGAGTACGGTTTTGGTAGTCAACCAGCTCTGTGTGTCAGCCACACCATGTGGGCATGGAGTGCCGGAATAATATATTTTCGCATGATGCTCTTGCCTCATTACACGCTGCGGCCGCTGTCTCTGGACCCCGTCTACATGCTGTTGGCCGCATGGGGCTTTTTTACTTGTTCCTTCGATCTCAACTCCCTCTACGGACCATTCTTCACCTCGTCTCGCTTCCAACCCATGCCCGGAGCCGAGCAGAACCGGAAGATTTGTGCAAGCATGGCACGCACGCCATTGTCGCAGATCATCCTGTCCCTCCTCTCCACCCGCGGATGCGAGCCCACAACACCGCTGCTCTGCAGCTATTCTTACCGCTACGCGCACGTCGAGCGGCCCTGTTCGCTCTCTGGGCTGAGGACAATACTCTCCGCGCGTCTTGGCATCCCGCCGTACTAGCATATTAGCGGTATACCAGTTTTTGTTGCATTGTAGGCGCAAATGGCTGTTCCACGTCGCAAAACTGGCCCCCGTCATCGCTAGCCAGCTTGCAATTGTGCCCGAGTGCAGTCGCAGCAGGCGCAGGTGGCCGTCTCGCACAGGCTACAAGGGTCGTGCATTATATCCCGGCCAGAGTAACATTGCGCCCTGGCTCTTCTATTCTTAGATCAGCAGCTTCCTTATTTGGCGCGATCTTGCACTAGCCCACCCACAACGTCAAACAACCAGCCCATGTGCCAGCGCTGTGAGTTCGAATACCACCCCAGTAGCGCCACACCACGCCTTGGCTTGGCGGCGTTCAATACCAGCTTGGAGGGGAGCCTCGGCCGCATGCCCTGTCTCTTACTGCCCAGTACCTAGCACTCTTTACTGCATAGTCGCTCCATGGGCGGAGTTGGCCGCTGCGCCGCCCAAGCAGGAGGCACCTATTGCAGTCCCACCAACGCTACGGAGTACTGGCCTCTGGCCTTTTGCGAACGCCCCCTGCAAAAGTGCTCCGAGAACGCTCCAAAAGTACACTGTTCTCAGTGAAGCCAACGCCATGCGGCCTCTTTTGCAAGCTGCGACCAATTGTACCAACACTCCAACCTAGCAAAAGGCCCTTTAATGGCTTGGCAGATATTCTGACACAGATTCTGCTTCCTACGACCGAAAAGGCGTGCGTGGCTTCCCTAGTAATGAATGCGTCGCTCAACTCCAGCAATTCTCCCCAGACAAAGGTGTGACAATTGGCAGCGCAAGGAGCGGAGGGACAAGGCTGACGAAGCGACCAACAAACCTGCCCAACGTACTAGACTCTCGGTGTGACGCAGGTGAGCCTATGGCAGGGTGCCTACGTCGTACCAACAATATTTATTCGCGCCCGCTACTGCGAGGCTCCCGGGGCTTGGTGCCGAGCAGGACTATTGTAAGTGCACTAGCAAAAGGACGAAGCGACCTAACAAAATAGGCAGACGGCCGCAGGTAACGTTAGCTTTGGCTGCGCAAACGTTGTACATTTCAGGAAAGTCGATGTCGAGTAATCCGTAATTCCCACGCTATGATGTAGAGTTGCAGCTCCCTTGGATCCTGCCACAGGCCTTGGAACAATTCTCGGGTTGGCCTTGATGGCCTGGCCAATCCTTGGACGGTGGTTCGCCAGCCCCAACAGTCGAGCACCGCCAAATATCAAGAGATGGGCATGGCAGACCTATTACCCTAGCTTCACACGCGCGGTGACGAATATATTTTCTCTTGTGCATCAAAGAATTTTTCTTGATAAATTTGCGGCCCTGTACAGATTAGTAGCGATGAGGGAGACGGTCAACACTGGCCGTGCGGGCTATTCAAGGCAGGCCCCCTTTCAGCATACAACCCCAACTCTAAAGTGGAGGTTGGTGCTACAGCCGTCGGCTAATCCGCGTTCGCAGAAACGACACGGGACAACAAATATGGTGTCTAGGAAATGAAGCAGCAGACGTTCAATTCAATACGCGTGGGAGCCAGAAGACGGAGCCCCAGCTGGACCAAGCAAGTTGTAAGTCGCCGGCGTTTGTGATCCATGGAGCTGGGCACTAGGCGAGCTTCTCCGCATCGGCCTCCCGCCACCCCTCGAATCTCCAAAGTCTACCAACCAACCACGTCGCCGCCCTTCCACACCACGCTAGGAGTGCTCATCCTGAGTAACACGCCTGCCCACCTCCTGTGATCCCGGATCCTGGCGCTATTCGTCATTGTCAACCTCCTACCTAGTTTGGGCAAACACGAGAGAGCTCGCGTGCTTTGGCGTCGGCGAGCCATACACGTTCATCATCCTTATCTCCCACGCCGCCACAGCAGCAGACGCAAATAGTCTGGGGGTGGCGTCACGAGCCTCCCATCCTGCTGGTTTTACCTTCCTAGTATAGCCAGCTCGACGAATCGACGAAGCGACAAAAGTGACCAAAGTGACGAAGTGCCCAAGCGTAGAGGGTCAAGAAAGCGATAAACGACAGAAGATTAAGTGTGTTGACTGGGATTCGGTCCCCGTGATACCGCCTTCGGTTTTGCATTGCCCGACGGAAGACTGGTCGTTAACTCGAAACTCCCGACGCAACGACTCCGAGGCAGCTATTCTGCCATATTGCGTCGGTGTTGACGGCGTTGGCCCTGCATCTGCCCTGCCGCAGTGTCGCCCCAGCACCCGGCAAAACGCTTCTCGCGAGTTGCCGTATCGTCGGCTTCTCCACCCGCTATCCTCGGACACCAACACTCAAGACTCAATACGACCCCCCAAAGGCCCAAACAGGCACCATGGCTTCCCTGCTGCCCTTCATCTCGGAGATTCTCCCCATGATCATCCCCGCATCCACCCACGTTGCGACCGCCAAGGATCTCCAGCCTGCCCATCCTACTGTCGAGGGTCCAGTGATAAGACGCCCAGCCATTGTCGGCCGCTGTGACAATATGTGTGCCTCTGGTAAGTGCCGCAATTCGCGCTGTCCCCCCCCCCGATAACGGGCTACCCATGCCGCTAAGTCTGATCCCAATGTTACCGTAATCATGCATTGGCGCGGAAATTCAGAGGTGTAACTATTTTAAGCAGTCCTCACAACCCGCCGGCAATCATCGAGCCCCGTGCGTCATAACAGCGAACAGGGTTGGTTTACCCCATACTTTGCTTATTCGGGCAGATGCAGCTGCTCCTTGGCAGTCTGGCTACCGATTAATGCACCTCTTCGGATAATCATGTGCTTTGCTTACTCGCGTGTTAGATGCAATAGTATATGCCGTGTCCGGTACCGGCATACTCGTAGTCAAGGAGGGTTTCGAGGACCATCTGCGACCACACACACTATCTCCTGGCGACTTTGCGTTTATCCCCGCCTGGACCGAGCACCAGATTCGCAATGAGACGGACGAAGACGTGGTTTGGGTTGTTATGCAGAGTGGCTCGCAACCCGTTGGGGCCATCCTCACTGATTGGGGCGGAGATGAAGCCGCTGCTGATCTGCCCAGTTGAAAATGCTCCGTCAATGCATAATTATTGTCTATTCTCTACCATTCTATCCAATCGCATCTACACCCGTTTCTTATCGGGGCCAAAGCATATGTCGTGTCTGCAGGGGTGGAGTTGCCGTCTACAACCCAACGCACAATCACGTCACTCGCCACCGTCTCTGTCTCCGCCGCCTACAATGCGGTCAATGATTTTCTTATAATCAGTCGGTGAATCAAAGACTTGGGCGTGGTCCAGCTTTGGAAACCACAGCACATCTATGCCCCCACGGCCCGAGCTCGCATCATCTGACAAATACTGTGCGACGGCCGCTGCATCGACTATAATGTCCTTGCCCGCGAGACAAACAGTCACCTTGCGGGTCCCATCTTCATTACGGGCACCAGCTGAAGTCAATGTCATGAGCTCCTCTTTCCATAGAATGTTTTCCCTCCAGAAGAAATGCCTGCCAAGGCAGCGTGCTACCTGCGGGTCTGTGCTGGCAAAGTACCACAGCTGCCACTCGTTTGCCTCTCGGGGTCGTCTCCGTGTAAAGTTGTACGCAACATGGGGGAGATGCAGCAGAATGGTCACCGGATCAACCAACACAACCGAGTGCACTCGTCGGCGGAGCGCGGGCGACTGCAGCATGTGCGTCGTGGGAACGGACCCAAAGGAGTGCGAAACTATCGAAAACTCGTCCCACTTGTGGTGTTGCAGTATGCCGCTGACCTGCTGCAGCAAGTCCCGCTTGCGGTACGGTTGCGAAGTAAGCCGAAATGTCACGGGCATCAGCTCGATGGCGATGATGCCCACGCCGCCCTGCCCGTCGTCTTTCTTGGCGGCATGTAGTTGCACCAGAAACTTGATGTAGATGAGCATGCCGAGGCCGATGCCGTGGAAGAATACAATAGGCGGCCTATTGGATGCGCCATGTGCCCGGTACCAGTAGCTCGCTTCCGGCGCCGGGGAGCGTCTGCAGCCAAGCAGCTCCTGCGGGCGAGGCGGGAACGTAGCCGCCGCCGACGACGTGCATCGGCCGTAGAACTGGAAGCCGTTCCATGCCAGGACTGCGTGCGTGAAGACGTCAATGGCAAACACAATTGCGTACCACAATAGACTTCGGTACGTCGTATCAACGCCATCGAGTGTAAGTCGCAGACTCTTGGCCGGGCCGCGACCAGGCGCAAAGTGATGATCCAGCTTGTCCTCAATGGCCGCAATATACTCGCCAATCTCCTCATAGACAGCGTCCCTCTCGCGGCGGTCGGCGGGCAGGTCCTCCACTTCCGTCTCGAAAAACGCCCACAGCAGAAACTCTTCCATATTGCGCCGGTGTATCTCATCCAGCTCGGCGCCCAGGAACCACCAGTGTAGATACGTCTTGAGGTCGCTGACGTTGGTAAAGCACTGCTGGAAGAGCGCCTGGCGCTCTTTGTACGACAGCTGCTCTGGGTGGATTGCTTTTTCCTTGAGCCTCTGCGTATATGGAAAGTATATTGTGCAGTAAAACACCGCCTCGGCTAGTAGCAGTCCCCATAATGTCGTTTTGATGCGCTGCATTGCGCCGACGGTGTCTGCGTCGTAAACTGTGTATAGCACGGCGAGGGCCAGAGCGTAGATGACGGGCGTATATCGGAAAATCAATATGGATACCTGGATGAGAATCCATTCTCCAAGTGATGTGCCAATCATGGTGACGAGCTGCTGGCTACCGTGATACGTCGTTGCGGCAAGGGATCTGTATGTACGCAACGCGGTGTGTCGCGTGCGACTGCTACCACCAAGAACAATGGCCCGGCTCTGCCGCGTAGTTTATACCCAAGATGCTCAAAGTAATTTTCACAGTCGACGTGGCATTGCAATAGACCATACGCGAGTGTCAGTTTCAAAAGTCGTGTTCGCAAAGTACATGACGCTGTCTCGCAGGGAGGAACCAAAACGGTAGTCACCGGACACCGCGGGTTGTTTGTGTGTCGCAAATGTGGAAATTACACAGACGTCATGTCACGATCGGCAGCTGGTGGACCGCACATGTCAGTTGCGAGACTGTGAGCCGACAGGTGTAGGGGATTGAGTTGAATTGATAAACTTGATCAATTTTGTTTTGTTTTTGAACCAGTTTGTTGTAGAGTTTATGCACAAACGTGTTATCACTGTGTAATATTTTTTTGGAAGTACGTGTCGCCTCAATTGTGGCGAATGGAACCACTTACACCAGTCATGGTGGCATCGGCAACGGCACTTTTCGGACATGAAGAGAGGATAGCCTTGAATAAAGTATATCTAGTGTATGGAGTCAGATTCTGAGAATCTACCTTTAACTGGTGCCCATCAAAGAGCATGGACTGATGCGTATGCGTTAACCATGCGATTGTTGGGGATCGCCGACTGTAGGGCTTTAGTTCAGGCGACAAGGCATTCCGAAGATGAACCGTAGTCTGTGTCCCCTAACAGCCTCAGCCAAGGTGCCAGAATCCTCGTTCTGACTATTTTATTTAATTTTCCTCACAGTGGCCCTCCCGCCACTTTTTGCACGGCTCCCGGGTAACCGCAAGCGCATCGCGCCAGGCTTGTGATGCAGCCCCACAACTATGCCCCAACGTCATTGAAATGACCTCACTGTGCGGTGTTCTAGAGCATAGAGCAAACTGGTTGAAGAACCCTCGGCGCAAACCACCCTGCACCAAGTCAATACTTTTCTGCAGGGATTTTGCTGATTTTCTCACAAGGAAAGAAAAGGCATACCATCACAGAACATCATGGCCGAAAAGTACATTCTGCGCATAAGCGCCGGCGCAGACTACGACGAGGCCAACCACGTCCAAGTGCCCGTCAACAGCCCCGAGGTGGTCAAGATTGCCGGCGAGAATGGCGACATTGAGCTCAACGTTAGGATACAAGACTACAAGGGCCTCCCTTACGGCTCGCCCGAGACGTCGGCGTACTTTGCGACGGAGCCGCACGCCCACAACCAGGACCAATACAGCATCGCCTTCCGCTTCACGCCGCGAAAATCGCAGGCCACCTCGGCCGACGAGGCGGAGCGCGGCGGCGTCAACGGCATGGACCTGCAGTTTGGCAACGACTTTGACCGCCCCATCCGCGACAAGCTGCCACCCGGCTTCAGCACCGCCATGAGCATCGTCAAGTGGTGGATCGACCCGGGCCTGGACGGCGACGCCTACGCCGACAAGCCGTTCCTGTACGGGCCGGCGCTCAGCTCGTTCAACACGCTCCACGTGGGCCGCGGCGACTACGATGTGGCCAAGGGCGGCTTGTGGTTTGAGGAAGGGGGCGACGACGTGGGGGAGACTGTCCGCGACGATGCAGGCATGCCTGAAGACAGCAAGGCGCGCATGAAGTGGGCGCTGACGGACGCCAACAAGGAAGTTTTTACCTTCAACTATGGTTCAACGTACGGTCTGGACTTTTACAACCCATACCTCGACTTTGCCAACTTGACGCTGCGATTGCCCGGCTTTCAGCTGCCGATTGTCAAGTACTGGGATGGCCAAGGACTAAGGTAAGCTTTCTCCGTCCCCATTCTCCCCGATCCCACATACACTGCTTTTCTTCATCGTATCCTCATAAATTCTGTCTATTCTCTTTTTTGGAATACGCTTCTCATACATCCTTTGTTTGTGTTTACTCCTTTTAGGACCCCGCGCCGCTCACACCAGCTTAGATATGTCCTGCGGAACAAGACCACCGGCGCAGTCTACCTCGTGATCGTGTTTACGCTGTATCTGAAAGAAGATCTCAACGAAGACGGAACCCTGATAGAAGGTGCGGAACCGAGACCTGGAGATGTGGATGAAGATGACGATGATGATGATGATAATGGCGACGGGAAGGAGTCCAAGACGAAGCATGACGCCAAGGCCGTGCTGGCCAAGGCCAAAGAGAAGCTTGGGAAGCCAACTCGTGAGACGTCTGCCGATGATGTTGATTAGCGTGCATATAGACTTTGGCTTTGTAATATACCAGACGTTTCTTTTCTCGAGTGCATTGCCACTCTTGTGTCGCCGTCGCACAAAGCAACAGCAAACCTTGACAAACTGCCAAACCCGCCAGTCCTCCATTACATTTGCCTCGAAATGTGCCTCCTCGCATTTTCCAAGCCATGGGTAAGCCCTACACGATCAAGAACCGAACGAATCCAAACCATGGCTGTCTCAACGCTCAGCGACGGCACCAAAACCGCCAAATACATGCCCATGACATCGCAACCGTTACTTTGCGCTCCGCCCGTCCTCCCAGAAGATCTTGACACCTGCGGCGTCCCGGGAGGAGGCGACCTCTGGTCAGGCGGCGGGTTCTACTCACCCGGACAATGCTTCATCGGCTACGTCGCCATGTGCACGCAGACCACAGCAGCAGGAGGAGGGTGGCCAGTGAGAAGCGAAGAGACGGCCGTGCGGTGCATTCCCTCGTAAGACATGCCCAGGCCAAAATCTCCTCGCGGCCGTTGTTCATTGGATAATTCCATGGCTAACAATTTCTGCTGCTCAGTGGATACGCCTGCAATGCCAAACAAGACGACCAGCGATATGCGACCTCCATGTATGACGGCACCACGCTATCGGCGCCGGCGTTTGAGATTCGATGGAGAAGCGACGACGTGCGAGGGCCAGGTGCGGTGCCACCAGCGATGACAAGTAGTAATCTTCCGCCTACGTCATCAGCGGACGCTACCGCAGTCACATCTGTGACGAGATCGGTTAGCTCCGGCGTGAATCTAGATACATCTCAAGGTGAAGGGGGCGGAGCCTCGACAAGTTCAGGCAAGGTTGCCGGCATCGTCGTCGGCAGCGTGTTGGCGTGCAGCTTGTGCGCCGTCGGTGCAGTGTTGGTCTGGCAAAGGAGGCGGCGGCGGCGGCGACAAAAAATAGACAAAGTGCCAGAGGGCTCGGAGACGACCAGCGAGCCGATGAATCGGGATCAGCACTCTGTCGCGGAGCTTCATGACAAGGCTGCAGGCCCGAGGGAACTGGAGGGCAACTCATGTCCTGCCGACGCACGGCATTCGCATATTTCGCTAAACAAATCTCCAATAGAGTTACCGGCCGACTGATTAGACTACTTCTCTTGGACCGCTTTGGTGAAATACCCGCGGCTGCGTTTACGTGGACAGGCTTCAATTAGGTGGAACACCGGCTCATAGATATAATGCGAATCTCAAGTTTGAAAATGGTAAACATTCTCTATATACGTGCTTCTCAAGTCTATGTATCTAACTCTTGCACGAAAAAAATCATTGCAGTGTGGCTATGGTAAGTCCATAGCCAGTGGCGTAACATACGCCTCTAAAGTGGTATCATTTGTTTAGCGTGCGGCCTGATCTCTGTCACCAGCGAGAACACCCTCGTTGTCGTCGGAGCTTCCTTCCTGGGACTTTTCGCGATCCTCGTGGTGAATAGCTTCCTCAAGATACTCATGCTTGAGTTTGCCATGCTTGTCGAAGCGGTAAGGCTCCTTGATCGAGTTGGTAACGGAGTCGAAGATGTTGGACGACTTCTTGAAAATGTCGTCCATTTCCTCCAGGGAACGGAGACGAGTTTCGGGGAAGAAGAAGTAAACCGAAGGCACCATGAAGGCGTTGATGACGGCAAAGATGACATAGGTCTTATACTTAATGTTGTTAAAAGAGACAGGAGTGATCATGACAACCATGAAATTGAAAATCCAGTTGGCACTGGTCGAGAGGGCATTGGTGGGAGCTCGGATTCGCAGCGGAACAATCTCAGCCGGGTACAGCCAGGTCATTCCCAACCAGCCAATGGCGAAGAATGTGTTGAAGACGAATAAGAACACAGCCTGTCCAATACCGGCCTGCGTATCGCCAAGAAATTCGAGACGGTAGTTGCATCCAGCGAGGACAGCCATGGAGATGGACATGCCGGCGGCTCCGAACAGCATAAGCGGGCGACGGCCGACCTTCTCAACAATGTAAATGGGGATAAATGAAGCCAGAAAGTACTCGGTGCCATTGCAGGCGGCCAGAAGCTTGTTAATATTTTGTCCCTGCAGTCCAATAGCGCCGTACAAGACAGGTGCGTAGTAGGTGATCAGGTTGATGCCAGAAATCTGCTGGAACATCTGGTTGACATAGGCGAGGACAACTCTGTGGAATTCACGGTACTCGGACATGTCGAACAAACTGCGGAAAGAGCCCTTGGACATTTCCAAGACGGTCTGCTGAATGTCGTGGAACTCCTTCTGGATTTCGGGGTCGCTGCGAGGCTTCTCGTTCAGAGCTTCGAGGACTTCGTACGCGTCGTCATCCCTGCCTACCATGACAAGCCATCGTGGTGATTCGGGGAGATTGTAGATGGAGGTAAAGATGATGATTGCGAATATGATCTGGAAAGCCAAGGGGAAGCGCCATGCGACTTCCTGGTCGCCGATCCATGCGAATCCGTAGTTGATCCAGTAGCTCAGGCAAATACCACCTGTGATGAGAGAACCTTCAATCATGACGAGCTTACCACGATCCGAAGACTTTGCCGACTCTGACTGCCATGTCGGTACCGTACTGGTGTTGATTCCGTTGCCTATGCCAGTGATGATGCGGCCAACGATGAAGTGCGAGAGGGTGAATGCCGTGCTCTGGAGGAGAGCACCGGTAGCCATGGTGGCGCAGCCAATCATGATGGTGCGGCGTCGACCAAGAGGGTTACCAATGAAGATTGTGATGATGGCGCCAATGAAGCAGCCCAAGTTGTAGGCCGAAACCGCAATGCCCTGGTTGAGCGAGACTTGCTCCTGCTCTGGGGAGTTTTCAGGGAAACGGCCGGGGTCGATCTCGGGGAAGTACTTTGTGAAAGAAGGCAGGTCAAGCAGACCGCCAGTGATACCCTGGTCATAACCGAAGAGCCTGTCATTGTCATGGTCATGGTTAGCACCGGTTCGCTCTAACAGTGTCGGCAACGGGAAGTCGTAGTAGAATAGCATATGAAACGTACAAGAAATCGAGACTGCCTAGGGAGCTAATGGCCAGGTTGAGGGCCCTGCCTCTAAAGCCGAAGTACTTTCCAAACATGGTCGCGATCTCTCACAGAGGAATGCAGCGGCCAATATGGGGAAAGAATGAAGGGTGAATGTGAATGGAGAAAACAAAAGAGAAAGAGGAAAAGGCCAGGATGAAGAGGGAGGAAAGGATCGGCTGGGTTTATCAATGTCCGCGCTCATTTGCTGACAAGACTGGCAGCCCCCGTCGTCGGCCGACGTGCATGCCCGTAATGTACATCCGATGCTTGGCCGCCTGCCTGCGTCCCGCCTCTTTTCCCCTTGGGGTCATGTCACCCACTACAAATCTCTTGTCGACAGATGCGAGAATACAACCTTGCGGGGATCCCACATTTCGTAACGTCGGGATGGAGTGAAGCGGGTGGAGGTAAAAGATGGAGCAGAACCAGCACCGAGTGTGCCAGGCGAGGCTGCGAGCTGTACGGAGTACGAGGAGGACTCGTCCATACAAAGTATTGGGAGGGCTGCGGAGGGCTGCGGGGGCAGGTACTCGTACGTGGTACGAGCCGGACGAGCCTCGGGCTACCTTGGTTGGTAACTTGTCTACTACGCGCATTACGGCGATGAACCAACTAGGTGCCCAAAGGATTGCAGAGTACACATTCGTACGAGTATCGTGCACATGGTCCGGGGGGCCGCCAACGGAGGTACATGGGAGCCATACAATGAAATGGCAAGGCTGAGGACAAGAGGCCCAGTAGAAAGACTGGGAACTCGTCCACTTTTTCCTCTTCCTTTGACTGGAGTGGAAGGCAAGTATTTTGTCGTACAGTCTTGCCCCAATGACTCAATGACGGGTACACAACAACAGCATTTTTCAGCGGTGTTGGTAGACGCGGTCGGAGGCGAGGCGAGGCGAATGAGAATTTTCGCATAAAAGCAAGCGCCAAAGATGGCCTATTTGCGGCGCAAAGACATTGCCAAGAGGCCGCTCATCCCAGTCCTGGTAGGCTACCCAATTTATGTCTGTGGTGCATGGGGCTGCTGTGTGCTAACAGTCTCCGCCCGTGGAGAAAAGTCGTTGGTCCCAATAGCCGGCGAAAAGCTGAGCAAAACTGCTTCATGGTACAGCACGAGTAATATAATGGTGGTGCCCACCCACCGCGCGGTCGGAGTCGGCCCAGCGTGTCAGCCGCTGATGTCACCCACCAAAATCTCCAGAATCGGGGCCTGGTGTTTAACCTTAACGGACGGGTTCAGGATCAACGGCATCAACGGCCCTCTTCAGGCATAGTCCCCCTGACGGATTGTCTCTGATCAGAGGCCCGTATGTCCTCGTAAGGAAATGTCGCGCGCTTGTCTGGCGCGTTGTCTCCGATTATCACCATGTGTCGAGGTTACATCTTTGCAACGGTTTTTTTTTCAGTTATACATGGGCTTCACCCCATCCATCCCCATTCCCCATTCAATCCCAGAAGGGGGTAATTACGAGGAGCCTGTACGGACTACATGCCCTCGTCGTACGCAGTATTACCCACCAAAGGAAGTTCTCCACCGCGAAAAAGTCGCCCCAGGCCTCCCATTTCGGCCGTTGAGCGCGGAGAGAGACGGTGCGTGAGACGCTCCACATCGAGGACATGGGTTCCGGATGCCCACCGCCGCATTGTCATTGTCACTGACTATTGGTGCCCTTTGGAGCCTTTGGTGCCTTTGGTCCCCCCTCCTGGGCATGTTCTAAATAGACGGCTGCACGCTACCATTACACATGTCGCCCATCCCGTCAGCCACAAGGGAGCGCTAATCGCCCTTTTATCCAATAGCAGCTGGATGGCGCCGCCTCACGATGCCCTGATGACCCTCAGTCCCTGTCGGCTTTCCCAACT
This sequence comes from Lecanicillium sp. MT-2017a, assembly GCA_003056585.1. Classification (NCBI taxonomy): domain Eukaryota; kingdom Fungi; phylum Ascomycota; class Sordariomycetes; order Hypocreales; family Cordycipitaceae; genus Lecanicillium; species Lecanicillium sp. MT-2017a. Next base: position 67,263 of record PXYN01000192.1, on the reverse strand, counting down.
TGGTATCCCGCCCAATGCAGCCTGTTGCCTCTGTTGCCTTTTGCTGCTCTTGGCGGATGTTTTAGCACGGCAAAGACCAACCCACCGCACGGGTGCCGTCGCTATGGTGGCTGTATGGCTGCATGTGAACCCGGCCGCCTCGCGCCGGCTCACCTCGCGAGGCGCTACCGGTGCCGCGGCCCCCATGCTGCTCTTCCGCATGGGTCGGCACAGGTTAATGATCCATTCAGCGTTGTGGAATGACGTACGAGAGGCTAAAGGCGTTGAGAAAAATTGGAAAAAAAAAATTTACAGTTTTTTTCTCCTTCTCCCTTCCCCTCGGGTTTCCAAACTTGGATGTCGTGATCCCGGAACTTGCTCTTCACGACCATGCCCCCTCGGTCTTTCCATAGTAGGCTGTCCGAGACTGTAGAGGCCTCATCAACGAGCCTCAGCTGGCCCTTACTTCGCCGAGGGGCCGGTAGACTTGATAATTGTTTTATTGTAAGCCGGACATGACGGCACACACGCACCTTTCTTGGCGGCCTTGGAGCTTGGTGACATTGACACTTCCTTGCCAAACGTCCCCCGCGGCACACACTCGCAGAATACTGGGATGACTTCAAATTTGCTAAAAGCGCCGTATTGGAGCGTTTTTCATAATGACAGTTCAGCGCGTCGCATGCGGACCTTTACTCCGTGACGACGTGAAAGCATGTCAATTATGAGACGGAGCTGCGCGGCCACCTTGGGGTCAATGTAGACCGTCACAGCTACCAGCATTTAGTGCGCTGGTTCACTCAGCTAATATGACCGACTGCAGACAATCAATGGCAGACATCGAAATAATCAGCATTCACACGAACGAAATCGGACTTTCGCGACACTGGAACCCGCGACGCACAAGCTAAAGGCGCGACACCAACAGTCTCAGCAGCAGCAGAGCCAGCCTATTAAACAGGTCGCTCTGCGAATAAATCCGTCAACGCTCCGAAGAAATGCACTAGCCGCAACTCGCCAATTGCCATTTGTTTTATTCGTCTCAGGAACAAGCATCACGGCTTGACGTTGGGGCGGTTGAGATGTCGGCGCGACGGATGTTCACCACGTCGTCGCGATGTCTTGGTGCCCAGAACGACGCATCGATCATGCAGCCCTGCCAACCTTGGCGGGAGGCATTTGCCAAGGTCACGAACTTCGATCCATCTAGGGGTTTCTTGGCCGATGTTGAGGGTTTGGCAGCGGGGCGAATGCCAAGCTGTTATGCGCCAAATGCGTCGGTTCAATTGGGCAAGGAAATGATGCTGAGAGGGAATATTGTAGTCTGAAGTAAAGTATACAGTAAACCAGGCGTAAACGACATAAATTGGTGCATGGTTCACGGTCAACGTAGAAATTGTAGGTCGTTTTTGAACCGCGCACGTTTGCTCCATGCAATTGCGTGCTTGGTGGAGGTTAGCCTCTGCTATTAGCAATTGACAAAAAATGGTATAGGGTAGGTTGCAACGGCGACCTGACGACGGAATAGTAAACCACTATGTTGCCCAACGCGTACACAATTGTAATTGTATGCATATAGTACTATCGAAATGACAAGCTTAGCTCCTTCGTATCATGTTTGGAGATGCTGGCAGCGGAAACGCCGTTGATACTGCCGTCTGTCTCACTTCCACTCTGAAAGCAATTGATTTCAGTCTAAAGAGCATCATCAAACGCCACTGCGTGCCAACATTACAGCGAGGACGTGATTTAAAAATACAATAAAAATCACCAACAAGTGAAAAAAGTCATATTTTAACCAGAAATATTATATTTAGATGGAAAGACATGTCAAAGTTGTGTTGGAAGACCATTGCTCACAGCCGCTCTACGGCACATATTGCTCACAGTAAAACGTAGTATTGGAAGTTTGAGCACGGCCGAATGGGAAACGATCCAATGTCACACAGCACGTGCAAATGACGACAGCAGCAACCTTCATCTGCAGTCTGCACCACCTGTCATCGAGTGATAAATCATGCTGGTCGCAGGGCCAAGTCATGGTGGCATGCAGCAGGACCTAAATCCAGTCGGTGATTCGCGGGGCAGCGCCGCGCAGGCCTAGGCCCCGAAATGCAGGCGTCGCTAGCCAGTCGCCGTCGTCACAGTGGCTCACTGGGGTTCTGGACCCAGGCCTAACGCAGTGCTTGGCATGGTTACAGTCGGGAATAACAGACTCGGCAGTTACACAAGGGAAGGGTCTCAGCGTCGCAGGCCCGGCCAGCGGTTTATCGCCGACCATGAAACAAAAGGGCTTACAAATGGCCCTGTGCTTGCGCCCTAACAATGACGGCAGAGCGCCTTCTACAGGACACAGCCAGATAGTTTAAGAGATTGTACCGAGTATAGCGATGGAAAAGCTGGCAACATGAAGCCAAGCGACTGCCGTGCCGTGCGCAGGGGCTTGTCTCATCCGCTCAGCTGTGTCGCATCTTGCGGTCAGCTCTGCTTACTATTACCAAAAACCAGCCCGCAACAGTTCGGAGGACACGCCAAAGACGCGCACATAGCCCAGGACGTATTCCGGCTTCCGTTGCACCCGCTTTTGCCGAGCCTGCTCACGCCTTTTATATTGTTTCGTGGGAGAAGGCCAAGCGACAGCGCCTTCTTCCGTCCCCACCCCTACTCTACGAGTAGCCGGGCTGGCCTCCCCCCGCCCTCACGGCGGCGTTGAGAGACGAGCAAGACTTGATTGACCAGAAAAATTTTTGCGTACGTAGCATATTGAAGAAATGCCATCGATGAAAAAGAGCTTTGAATTCCCTTTGAAACAAGCCGCAACAAGCCCGTAGTCATCTCAGCGACTCGCTGCGTAGCGTACAGTACGGAGTAAGCAAGAATCTGCCAAAAAACCTTCACGGCCCCGTGGGGCATTCCCGGGCCAAAGGCGTAATCCCGTTAGTTTGGGGGGCTCATCCCCGCCCTTATTCCCGCCAGAGGCCTCACTTCCGGGGCCCTGGGGAGAGCCCCTTCACGGAATGGTGGCCCTCGCTTGCGCTACTTTCAGTCTCTCCATCTACCGTGTTGGTGCGTTGCTCGTGTATCGTGTGCCCTCGCGGGTTTTTTTTTCGCCCTGCCATTGACACACTCGCCTGCCTCTCACCACTTCAGGCTGTGATTGTCATTGCCGATATTTTCTTGCTGTCGTCATCCATCGCTCGTCAACACGCACGGCAAATCCCTGCGGCAGCGCGAGGAATAATGCAACAGTGTAGATAAAGACACGCACGTCGCCGTTCCTTCGCCTGAGCTTGGACTGACTGGTTTTTTTCCCTGCGAATCGCATATTTCACCTTCTCTGAACATGGCGACGAACAACACGCCGCGTGCCGGGGACGCAACGGCGCAACCTGCGGCCGTTCAAGGGCAAACAGACATTCACCCACCATCACCTGTTGAATCATCACCAGAAAAGAACTCAGAGGACGCAACCGCAACGGCATCATCATCAACCATCGAAGCTTCGACCGAAATCACCCGCCTGTACCTCACCTTTCAAACACGGCTTCCCAGCCCGGCCACGAACCACGACTCAAACGATGCTGTTGCTGCCGCCGGCTCCTCGTCGTCCAAGATACCCGAATGCCCCAACCTGAATCACTACATCAACCCCGTGGAATGGAGCCCAGCCCGCAAGAGCGTCTTGCTCGTCCTCTCCTGCATCGCCACCTTTCTGACCTCGTACACGGCGGGCGCCTACTCGCCGCCCACGAGCATCATGGCCGACGAGTTCCACACCACCCGCCTCGTCGTCCTCGTCGGCATCACCATGTTCTGCATCGGCTTCGGGTTCGCGCCCATGGCCCTCGCCCCGCTGTCCGAGACTTGGGGCCGCCTGCCCATCTTCATCATTGCTGGCATCGGCTTCGTCGTCTTCCAGGCCGTGTGCTCCGTCATGCCCCATATAGCGGGCATGCTGATCGCACGCATGCTCGTCGGCGCTGGCGGCTCCGTATTCAGCGCCGTCGTTGGCGGCGTCATTGCTGACCTGTGGGACAAGGAAGAGCGCAACACACCCATGGCCCTATTTAGCGGCTCCGTGCTGCTCGGCACCGGCGCCGGTCCGCTCGTCTCGGCTGCGCTGCTCGAGGTCGTCGACGACATGAAGAGGAAGTGGCAGTGGACTTTTTGGCACCAGGCCATCATGGACGCCGTGCTGGTCGCCTTCCTCGTCATCTGGTTCAAGGAGAGCCGCGCCTCGGTCTTGCTGACGCGCAAGGCCAAGGTGCTGAATGCGTGGTACGAGGATCTCGAAAAGGCGGGCGTCTATGGCGTCTGGGTCCCCATGAACCAAATGACGCCGGTTGCCGCGCCCGACGCACCCCGCGTATCCGGGTCCTCCTCCGGCTCTGAGCACCCTGGCTACGGTCACACAGCCGCCACGGCGCCGGAGCTGCGCCGTATCCGATGGGTCGTCAAAGCGGATGAGCAGCGCCCATCAGTCGGGACCATCATCTTGACGTCTTTAAAACGGCCGTTTCTCCTCCTCTTCACCGAGCCCGTCGTCTTTTGCTTCTCTCTCTGGGCCGCGTTCTCCTGGGGCGTGCTCTACCTCTCCTTTGCCGTCGTGCCCTTCCTCTACGCCGGCGACCTCGACATGTCCCGCCGCGTCTACATTGCCATGATGGCGGCCGCTGCCGTCGCCACCGTCGCCGGCATTCTCCAGGAGCAGCTGCTGAGGCACCCGTCCTGGAAGAGCGAAGCGTACGGCGGCCGCCCGACCACATCCAAGTTCTGGCTCCTCATGCGCCGCAAGTTCCCCGCCGAGGCGCCCGAGTCCAGGCTGTACTTTGCCTGTGTCACCGCCATGCTGCTCCCCGCCGGCCTGTTTGGCGCCTTTCTCGTGCCCATAGAGTGGAAGGGCCACGCGCAGGCCATCGGAATCGGCTTTGCCACCTGGGGTATTTACTCGGTCTATCTCGCAACGTTTAACTACCTTGCGGATACCTACCACATTTACGCCAGCTCCGCACTGGCCGCGCAGAGCCTCTGCCGCAACTTGCTGGGCGGCGTGTTTCCGTTGTTGGCCACGCCCATGTTTAGCAACCTGGGGTTGAAGTCTGCTGGCGGCATACTTGGTGCCATTGCCACGGTGCTTACGCTTATACCCTGGGTCCTGGTGTTTTTCGGTGAAAGAATCCGAAGCCGTAGCAAAATTGCCATTGTAAGTTAAAGTTTCCTCGACACACCCCACGGTGAACTCCACGCTGACCCCGAAACCACAGTCTCTTCAAAAGGAGTAATCAGCAATCTACGAAAATCTCAAGTGTTGAAAATGTTTTGTTCAAGGCCAATTGCCGCGGCGTTTTAGAGCATTTAGCGTTTTATTTTCTCTTTCGGTGTAAATAGGTGACGCGCTATGAGCGATGTAGACTTTGTTGGAAATGTAAATATTTCATTGTCTATTTTTATTCCAAGAAATGTCGCCACTGCATGGCAAACATGTACCGTCGTAGCCCAAGCCAGTCCATGGTCATGAGGTGTGCCATCTGGGGTATTCGACTTGCTCCGTCCCGTCGTTTTTAATCAATCAGCATGGCGCCGAAATTCGTGTATCGTCCTGTCTATTTATGCCTTGTTCTTCTGAGCCTTCTCGTAGATCCAGTCGTTTAGACCAGCCTTGTTTCTGCAATGTCACTGTCAGCATCTTCTGCCCCGGTTTGTATTGTTGGCTCCTCAAGCCTGCTTACCTGGCAATCTCGATGGCGTAGAACTGCATGCGGGGTACTAAGCAGAAAAAGTTAAGAGTCAGCGGCGCCGCGTTCCAAGAGGATGTATTTCCAGACAACGTCTGGCCAGGTACATACCGAAAATGGTGTTGTCCTCCTCGTATTCAACCTTGGGGCTGTTGCGAACCATGGTGCCAAAGTTGAAGTCATCGACCTTCTTCTCGTAGGCCATCATGAACTTGCGCCAGCGGTCCTTGCCCTCCTTGCTCTTCATCTTGTCCTCGTCCACCACTGCGGCCGGGTCGAACTCGGGGAAGTCGGTCTTGAGGTGCTCGTAGATGTCGTCGTCCATCTTGGTCAGGCGCAGGCTCGAGCCCTTGACCCTCTCGAGGATGGCCCAGTATGTTTGCATGTGTTGTACGACTGTGATTTCGGTTAGCTTCGTCTGCAAATCTTGGGCTTTCGAATTTCAAGTCCAATCGTGTTTCCATACCCTTGACAGCGAATTGCTTCTCCATCTATTTTATGGTCAACCTGTTAGCGCAAGCTCGCTCGCGTGCGTGCAACGTTGGGCAAAGAAACCTACGTCTTCCATGTTCTGGGCATCGTCGGCGTTGAAGTTGTTCGGCATGCGGCCGCTGCCGACGGACATGCTCTCCATAGGATCCATGATTGCTAGATGTGTATCGTATATGACGTTGCGAAAGCTGGTAATTGAGCGAAGCTGTTTTGTCAGCGAGTCGCAAAATCTTGAAAAAGTACGTGGGGCTAGCCGCCTGAGTAAATCTCGAACCGTCGCTGCGAGGGGCAGTGATATCAGACGGTGTATGGAATCTCCGCACTGTGTAATCAGACTGTGCTCCGTTTGGTACGTACCAGGCTCTCTCCAATCCTCCACGCACCTACACGCGCTGCACATCGACAGGCTTCGCAAATACTGTACAGTATTTTATTCACCAGAATATTCATAAAATGAATCGATTTCATAAATCGCATGTCTAAGACACCAATATGAGCTCCTCAACTGGTCCTGTCTGATTGGTTCGTGAAGCGCCTCGCAACACCAACCTCTGGCCCAAGCTGAAGAACAATACTAAGCCCGGCCCTCGACACAATGCTTTGCCGAGTCGCGCCTCTAGGCAAAGAGGCAGCCACACGAAATCATGCCTTCAGCTGTTTTATGAAATGCACCCTAATGCGACGTCTTTGCCGGCGAACTCATCTTCATTTTGAACATGCTCCAATCATCATGACATTAGCCCAACGCCTACTCCATACCGTCTCCAAACCTGCCGTCGATTGAATAATGGAACCTGACAATTACACGACGACAACATCTTCCACATTCGCCAAAGCATCAGTACGAGGGTCATCTGCAGTAGCCACTGCCAAGTCCAAATGGAAGCACCTCTTCGCATTCACACGATGGTCCCATTCTGCTGTTCTTGCCCCCGCAGTGTTGTCCTCTTGTGCATGTGCCGCCCTCAAAACAGCCCTTGCCGTTATTCTAGGCAAAATCTTTGACATTGTTGCTGCTTTCGGAAATGGGACGAAATCGGGCCCAGAAACACTATCAGAAGTGGTGCGGTTCTGCATCATCTTGGTCTTGCTAGGCGTCGCTCAGTGGGTAATCGAGTCGGCATTTCTCGGCACCTGGATCATGTTTGGAGAGCTGCAAGCGCAAAGCACTCGCAACACTCTATTCCAAGACTTGATATCGCTTCGAAACAGCTGGTATGATTCGTTTCCACAAGGAACGTCTAGCCTTGCTGTCTCCGTTCAAACGTAAGAACAAGCAAGTTTACAGTCCTGTCGAGCGCACTGACAAGAGTTCAGACGAACACGAGAGTTGCAATTGGCAACATCGCAAGTACTGGGGTACTTGATCACGGATTTGTTCACTGCCATCGCTGCAATAAGCATCTCCTTTTACTATGCATGGAAACTGACGCTAATCCTACTCGCATCTCTGCCCATTTCGGCTGCCATTCTCTCCTTTGCCAGTAAGAACTTGGACGCCGCCATCAGCTCTCAAAAGCATCATCAACAAATCGCATCAACAGTCGCTACAGCCTCCATGCGTGGAATCGATCATGTCACCGTTTGTCAGAGCCACCACGAAGAACTCTCGCGCTATGTACAAAGTACTTCCCGGGCGGCAAACCATTATATTCTACAAGCACGATGCAACGCCGTGCAGATTGGCTACGTCGGATTTTGGGTCATTATAATGTTTGTCGCCGGGTTTTGGTACGGATTGACACTGGTAGATCATGGTCTCTCGCCAGGCAGCGTGGTAATCGCATTCTATGCGGCATTGGCAGCCTTTCAGGGCCTTGAATCACTTCTGCCAAACTGGCTTGTTCTTGCCAAAGGAATGTCTGCGGGTCAATTCTTGCTTATGCTCCGTACAGAGACTCGTAGCTTCGCAGAAAGCGCAGATTATCAGGGTACAATCAAGCCGGCCTATTTTGTTGGGTCCGTCGACTTGCAAAATGTAAGCACGCCGATGCAGCCTTTGACAGGAAGTAACTAACAAGGTTCAGGTCAGCTTCTCTTACCCAACAACGCCATTTGAACGTTCATTGCAAACGTCGACTCTGTGGTTCCCAGCCGGGCAGACAACATACGTCGTCGGATGCTCTGGTTCTGGCAAAAGCACTCTCGTAAGCCTTATCGCAGATCAATACGAACCATTGACCGGTTCCATACTCCTTGATGGTATCCCGATGAATGCATTTGATAGAGTCTGGTTGAAGCAAAACATAACTCTGGTACAACAGGCCAGCGTCATCTTCGAAGATACTCTATTTGCGAACATTGCTATAGGGCACATCCACCCGGACTCAGTGTCACGCGCCGATGTTATTGCTGCTTGCAGACTGGTAGATATGGATTCGGTCATATTCGCGTTACCGTTTGGACTTGAAACACTCGTTGGTGGGAATAGCTGCCCTCTAAGCGAGGGACAGCGTCAGAGAGTCGTCTTGGCGCGTGCCTATCTTCGCAACCCAGCCGTCTTGATTCTAGATGAGGCGACCAGTGCGCTGGACCCCAGCAGCCGAGACGTTATAGTAAAATCTGTTCGCCAGTGGAGGCAAGGCAAAACCACGATCATAGTGACGCACGATATTTCTCAAATCGACGACAACGACTATGTCAATGTTTTCGAAAATGGAACCTTGACTGAACAAGGCTTTCGACGCAACTTGCGAGGCAATCACGGATCTGCTTTTGCCACTCTGCTTCCGAAACTTGACACTGTGCAACAGATCCCAGATATCAACATTATTTCACCAATCAGCGAGAAGAGTTTTGAAAAGTCGCCAGAAGACTTCAGGAGTCAAGAGACGCAACTGCTGATGCCAAAACCAGCACTAAGCCGTGGAAGCTCTCTCCGATCAGGCAGGTCACCAATATCGGCGAGATCGTCACTTGGTGCTGGAGCTGAAGCATTCATGCGCATGCGAAATGGAGAAAATGAGAACTACTTACACCCAGCGCCGAACATGGAGACATCATGGCTCTTTACAATGCCGCAAAAAAGTCCGGCAAGCTCCTTTACGGAGCGGAAAAGACTTTCTTCCTTGATCAATAAACATTTCAGGACGCCTTCAATGCAGTCATCTTTAGAGCTGCAAGAATTAAGACGTTTGAAAACTCAGTCAAATGTACCAGAAGTATCAACCTTCCAGGATACTACGCCTAGCGACTCACCCAAACAGGAGCCGACAACGCTACATACAGACGCAGGCCAGCCGATAACTCTGATCCGTCTTGCGCTAACTGTGTGGCCGTCCCTGGATGCAAAGAATCGACTTCTGCTATCTTTAGGCCTGGTCATCTGCATCGTTGCGGCAGTGGCCACGCCTGCATTTGCGCTGTGCCTTGCAAACTTGCTAGCAGCCATGTGGTCCAGCGGAGACAAGGCAGCGGAAGGGAAGCGTTGGGCGCTGTACTTGATTGCCGTCGCCATTGTTGATGGCGCCTGCACTGGAACCGGCAGATATCTGCTTGAGTATACTGCTCAATCATGGGTGGATAGTCTGCGGGCGAAAGCATTTCGAAACATCCTACACCAACCTAAGCTTTGGTTCCAGCGTGCTGAAAATTCCCCGGGTCGCCTTGCAGAGTCTCTGGATAGAAACTGCGAGGAGATGCGCAATATCCTGGGGCGATTTGTCCCCATCATCGTCATGGTCTTCACCATGATTTCCGTCTCTGTCATACTGGCAATTGCCACTTCTTGGAAGCTAGCGCTAGTATCGTTATCTCCCTTGCCACTTGTCGTGGCCTCTGTCAAGGGATTTGCCATTGTCAGTGACGGATGGGAAGTGAAGTGCAACAAGGGAGCCGAGCACTCAAGCGCCATTCTCACGGAAGTCCTCTCGAAACTCAAAACTGTTCGCGCATTCACTCTAGAACAGCACTTCAGCAGCAAGTACAGTAAATGCACAAATGACGCCCTCCGGCTCGGTCTCAAGCGGGCACTATACTCCGCACCGCTGTTTGGTCTCTATCAATCAATGAGCTATGCCTTGACGGCTCTCGTCTTCTACTACGGCACCACCCTCCTCGTACAAGAAGAGAACCCAGACATTGCCAAGACCTTGCGGGTCATGAACCTACTTCTCTTCAGCATCGGTTCCGCGACAGACCTGTTAAGCAGCATGCCGCAAATAGCCATGGCTCTAGCATCAGCATCTCACATCATGGCCTTCACTAATCTCCCTCTGCCAAAGGCAGTTCCGCCAGCACACACGTCCACAACGAATCCTCCCCCAATCTGCTGTAACAGCCTCAACTTTGCGTACCCATCACGCCCTCACAAGCTAATTCTCAAAAACATATCTGTCTCCATCCTACCTGGCAACTGTACCGTTGTCGTTGGCCCCTCTGGCTGCGGCAAATCAACACTCCTATCACTCCTCCTCCAACTTCATGTCCCAACAAATGATGCCCCATCAGCTCTCACATTTGGCGGAACACCGTCCAACGCAACCAACACCCAAACACTCCTCTGTAAGACAGGCTACGTCTCCCAGACCGCATTCCTCTTCCCAGTAACCATTTCCGAGAACATCGCCTACGGCCTCCCACGCAACAGCCCGCTCCGCAACCCCGCAAACATCCACGCCGCAGCCAAAGAAGCCGGCATCCACACTTTTATAACATCTCTCCCAGAAGGCTACGGTACCGTCGTCGGTGAAGGCGGACAGGAGCTGTCAGGCGGTCAGGCACAGCGGGTAACTATTGCCAGGGCACTTGTGCGCAGGCCATTACTACTTGTCCTCGACGAGCCTACCAGCGCCCTCGACTCAGGCAACAGCGATGCTGTGAGGGGAGCCATAGCGGATCTAGTGCGTGCATGGAGGTCCGAGAGACGGGATGCTGCGGTGGTCATGGCCACGCACGACATCGACATGATGAGGATTGCGGACCACATTGTCGTTATGGAAGGTGGAACGGTGGTTGAGCAAGGCCTGTTTGAGGATCTGTGGTTCAATGGGGATGCGTTTCGGCGACTGGTTGGCGAGAGAGGTATTGGCACATAGCTATATTGCTTTACTTTTACATCGGCTGTTTCGTAGTGTATGTTCATACACGACATGAGATCCGTTGTCGCTGATACTTTCTATTAATAAACATAAACGATTCATGTCTTATAAGCAAAATGGTATTATGTCTGTCTATCTACAGCACCCATGGTCCAAAATCAGCATGCAAAACAATTGAAAATATATACCGTATACGGTTGTGAATATAATGCAATGCAGAGTGCTGGTTCTCTATATCATCCATTCCTAGCCAGTATCCAACGCTGGCTCAATGCAAAAACATGGTATTAAGAAAAAGGCAAAGAGAAATCAAACGTAGTAGAAGGCGGTGTATATGTGAGACATCAACGACGGTTCGATCGCAGGAAAGATTCCCATGTAAACCCATGACGCGCCTTGGCTCGTTGCTGCGTCGGCCGCGAGGGCTCAACCCAGACATGGCGGGCTGCCACGCGTCTCCTACGATGCGGTGTCGGCTCGTCTTCCTGGGGGTTTATGTATTTCAGGATTGCCTCATCTTGGCTTGGCGGTGTTTTGATGCTAGTCCTTGTGGACAGGATAGGATCCTCCTTGGCGGTGCGCGGGTGAATCTCAAGAACATCTCGCTCATGCGGCCGGCCAACCTTTGCAGCCTCAATAAGGCCAGGAAGGTCCACTTCAATTTCGAGTCGTTCAGGTGCCTTGGCAGCCATTTCGAGGGCTTTACGTTGCTCTGCTGTCATCTCAACGTCGTCCCCATCGCCTCTCAGCTGCTCGAGGAACGCTCTGCCGTGCCTGGCAACCATTTCCTCGACCAGGTTCGCTGGCTCTGCATTCTCCGCATCTGTGACCTTCTTCTTCCGCCACGGGAGGCGTACAGCAGGAAGGTGGCGTCGAATGGGTCCAGTAACGGTCATGAATGCAGACTTAATCGCCAAGAAGAACCGCAGAACATATCGGTCGGGTACTTGCCGAATAAGCGCGCCGAGGGGTATAGTCAGAATGCCAAAGAGCATGCTCCATCCCCACTGGGTGCCGGTAAGAGGCTTTGTGTCGAATGCCTCGCCTCCCTTGAAGATGATGACGAACTGGCCGGCGAGGGTTACGCACTGAACGCCGATAAACCAGGGGTTGCGGAGAACACCTTGGTACCAGATATCAAGCTTGTTGTCTACTCGTCGGCAGTTGTGCTGATTGAAAAACTGCATCCAGACATAAATATTGAACACTAGGGTCTGCAACTTTTCGATTTCGTTCTCGGTTCCTGGGTTGAAGATGTCCCAGCCCACATAGTGCACCAAGAAGACGACTAGGAGCTGATAGATTGCTTGTCCCAAAATCATCTTCCACATAGTGATGCTCACAATGGGGGCTCCTCGAGGTTCGGGCTTGCGCTTTAAGAAGTCAGGAGACGGATGGTCGGTAGCTAGACCAAGAGATGCGAAAATATCCATGATCAAGTTGATCCATAGCAATTGCACGACGGTGAAGATCGAGTCACCAACCAGCTCTGAAATGACAGTGATTATTCCAGCAGTGATATTGATAGTAAATTGAAACTGATACAATGTGTTAGCTAAATTCCAGATTGCAGTCATTTATACGACTTACTTGACAAAACTTCTTCACGGCGTCATTGACAGTGCGGCCCCAGCTCAGTGCCTTGACAATGGAAGCGAAATTGTCGTCCAGCAAAATGATTGAGGCAGCTTCCTTTGCCACTTCGGTTCCCTGAATGCCCATGGCAAAGCCCACATCAGCTGCCTTTAGAGCCAGAGCATCGTTGGTGCCATCTCCGGTGACAGCAACCGTCTCGTTCATGCCGCGGAGGCGGGATACGAGAAGCAGCTTGTCCTCAGGACTGGAGCGGGCAAGAACCTGAAGGCGTGGAATAACAAGGTCGAGCTGCTCAGGTGACATGCGCCTAAACGTTGGTCCGTCCATCGCGATACCGCCAGCAGTGTAGATACCGCATTCAGAAGCGATAGCCTTGGCCGTCGTGAAGTTGTCACCAGTAACCATTCGGACGAAGACTCCAGCCTCTTGGCACTTTTTGACCGAGTCCACAACTTCAGGTCGAAGAGGGTCGCGTATTCCAAAGAAGCCCATGAAAACAAGTCCAGATGCCAACCATTCCAGGTTGACCGTGGCAGGGTCATCGTCCGGGTTTTCGAAGACTTCCGACTCCTCAAAGTCCCTGAACGCCATGGCAACAGGGCGAAGCATGTTTCCTGCATACTCCTGGATAGTATTGCGGAAACTGCTTCTGTCATCCTCTGATAGGCGCGCCGTGGTCAATCGATACGTCGGATCAGCAATTACATAGGCGCAGTACTCAAACACCACCTCAGCAGCGCCTTTGATCAGTAGCCGGTAGCGTCCATTTGGTAGCTTAACTAACACTGCCATCCACTTCCTGGCCGGGTCAAAAGGCAGCATATTGAGTGTTTGCGTGTTTGCTCGCTCTTCCCTTAGCGGCTTCATGCCCAAGTGATCGCGGGAGAATTTGAGCAGAGCGGTCTCGGTGCTAGATCCGATGTAGTCGGGCTTTGCTGAATCGTCGCTCTCAAAGGCGGTTGAATTCAAGGCGATGCTGGCCTTCACAAGCTCTTTAACCTCCCGTGAGAGCGTCGAAACGACGTACCCCGAGGTCTCGCCCTTCACAACAAGTGTGCTTTGTGCTCCTGGGGGAACGGCCGTGGCTGTCGTGGTCTCCGAGTCGTCAAAGCTTGCGTCAAGACCAATGCGCCCTGCGACGACGGTCATCTTGTTCTGTGTGAGGGTGCCCGTCTTGTCTGAGCAGACTGTAGTAGCGTTGCCCATAATTTCGCAAGAGCGGATAAGGCGGACAAGGTTATTATCCTTGAGCATGCGTTTCGTAGCAAAAGCAAGGGCGATGGTGACATTCAGCGCCAAGCCTTCAGGTACAGTAATTACGACAACGGTAATGGCCAAGACCAATACATGGAAGAACTTTTCTGCCTTTTGAGACGGTCCCATGCCTTTTAGGTCATCGAGATTGACGAGATATCGAATGAAGAGAATAAGGAAGAAGATGGAGCCGGCTGCGGCTCCGAATATGATGAGCTGCTTCCCCAGCCGTCCGAGCTTAGCTTGCAGCGGGGTCTCTTCAACGTCCTCTCGTAGAGACATGAGTGTTCTGCCGTATGTCGAATTAGCGCCAACAGAGGTAATAGCATATCGGCCGACACCTCGACACACGGTAGTGCCGCTGAAGATAAAGGGGTCAGCACAGCTGGCATGCGAAGCGTCATGGTCTCCCGGAATGGTCTTGTGGACAAGACCAGATTCGCCAGAGATGGACGATTCGTCAATGTGCAGCCCGGAAGCTTGTATCAGCACACCATCGGCAGCGAGAACCTCGCCAGCTTCAATGTGCAAAACATCACCGACCATAACATCGTAGACTGAGACTTGCTGGATACGCCCAGAGCGCAACACGGTGACGTTGCGCTGCGACTTGCGCTCATTGAGCTTTTCGAACTTGTGATTCTTTTGCCAATCGGTGGCGGCACTGGCGAATATGATGACGAGAATGGCCACGACGACAGTCACGCCGTCCACCCATTCAATGTTTGAGTTTTTCTCCTTGGAATTCACTGACTGGTAGATGCCAATGGCCAGTGATATCGATGCGGAAATACTGAGCAGTATCAGAAGCTTGTCATTGAAGGCGATCCACATGAGTCTGAAAAAGGACTTTTGCTTTCGTCGGGGCAGTCTGTTAGCACCGAAGACGCGGCGGCGATCGACAAAGTGGTTGTCGGGACCGTCTCCGATTCGCAGAGCGTGACCATGGCTGGATGACTTGGGCGGCTGGTTAGCATATTCCAGCACAGGAGGTCGATCGTCACGACCGGCAGAAACAGCTTCGTCAAAGGGCAAAGTGCCTTGCAGCTCTGTTTCATCAGTGCTCAGCCCAGCCGAGATGTCGGTTCGGAGACCTGCGGCGAGACCACGCAGGCCACCAAAGACCTCTAGAGCAGCGAGGCTGCGGTATGTGAGAAGCTTGTGCAGCTGTGTCGGCGAAAAGGCAAAGCGTGTGTTGTCGACAGGCTCATCATTTTGCAGTATATCGTCACGAATCTCGTCGACCGTGGGTTGAGCGGGCGTCGGCGAGGTATCATGGCGCTCACGGAGCGGCTCCTGGTCCGGGACCGGCGTGATTTCGTCCATGGCGGTGACAGCGATCCAGTTGCCGATGAAGCATCTGGGATCCTGCAAAATGGATAGCAGGTACACGGATGTGTAGAAGAAGGAGTAAAACACTACGAGGCGACGATGAAGGCGAAAGAATTACGAGTACGAAACAATAGTCACTGCTGGGGTCCTGGCAGGCACCGCGAGTCGAGAATTTTGCGGGCCAAGACACTGAATGATAAGTCTAATTGCAAGGCTCTGGCCTGCCGAACCCCGTGGTTATGGGGATCAACGGGTCCACTGAGGTCCAGTAAGGTGCCTGTGGGTGGGCGGCGACGACAGTGCCATGGCCCGCGAAGCAAAGGGGGCGGGGAGGTGCCAAGAGGCCGTTTGCTCTTTGGTCAGTTAGTGGGCACTGGGCGGCCAGTTGGCGGCCAAGCGGCGCCTTTTGGTGCGCGACAGTGGATGCAAACGGGGCTCTTGATGCTGCTTCAACATCGTAAGGTGCAGAACGAGCTTGGCTATTCACCCAACGAATGGCGTCTACGACTAAGGACTCTGTCGGCCAGCATTGGAGGTTGTCTTGGCACGAAAAGCAGGTAACTGCGACACACGCAACACACATCCCCAATCACGATGTGTGACCCCTAGAACGCTAAAGCCAACCCTTCTATACGCGGCGCATCTTGGCACTATAAAGATATCTACGGAGTACAAGGTCAGCATACCATTAGACTTGCTTTGAATAAGGACGTGACTCCTACCTTCCCATGCCAAGCTATTTCGCTCTCCAATCCCCCAGTCTCACTGTGATTAACCCAGCTAATCACTTGACAAGGGCGGCTCTACTGCATAGTGATACAAAACCGCACCATGCCGTGTCAAAGCAAACACATTGCCGAACGCTGCGCCAAGCAACATCCATGGGGACCTCGTCTGCATCAATTGCATCCGCTGAGGTTCTCGATCATCACGAATACCACCAAGCGGACATGTCCGCGCCCCTCAAGGCCACTTACTGTCTGGGCACAATGTCGGGGGTGGTGACGTGGCTATTCAGTGGGGCCGGACTCGCCGTGAATCGTCGCCGGCGGCTTCACCACGGGCGTACGGGGTGAGACAGCTAGTTCATCCTTGCCGAACCGCCCGCTATTTTCGCCCAGCTGTGCCGTACGAGTAGTACGCGTGGACGTGGGTGCTACTGCAGCCACAGTCGAGAGCCTAAATCAACTGTTGCCCGCTAAAGACCTCCACCGGTGCGCCACTGGGTTGGTTCCGTCTCCGCGATGGTGGGGTCGGGCGACAAGCGCCATTCACCAATGCCAAGCTGGGCAACAAACAAGACGGGCTGGGCTTGATCATGTGCCGGCGTGAAGCAGTTGATCTCGCTTGTGAACCAATTTGGCAGCTTGGCTCTATTGGTTGATGATATGGCTTTCCTTTGCAACGATAGTCTCAGGCTGGAGACATGGCTGCGCCTGATGGGCTGGCTAGAATGGCAGTCGTAAAGTTCGGCCTCAGTTCGGTTCGGCACTCGCCGAGCGAACCAGGACCCATAAGGATATGCAACAGAGTCTTTGCCACGTCGCCAACGTAAGCCAGTTGAGTGCGAAGCAGAATGTTTTACATCGTCGGGGTTGGCTCACGTCCAAATGATTCGTACAATCGGTGCGCCTACTCATTCTGTCCGTGTCGTGCCGTGCTTGTTTTGTCCACAGCCGTGGCATTGCTGCCGAGCAAGCACCGAGCCATAGCCGCCACTTGCCGCTTAAGCCGGCAATGGGATCTGGCCGAGTGCATAGTCGAAGAGAGGAAGTAGCACAAGCGAACTGGGTAGCAAACATATTGCCCACACAGCTTTATTCAAAGCATGTACGCTCTCGCTGCATATGGCGTAATGGGACTAGAAATTGCGGTAAAGTCAGCTTACCTTGGTAGTTCTTCCTGGATCAGCACCCAACGTGCAGTCAAACCATTAAAGGGCTAAATATCTTTCTCTCAAACAACTCTCGCTATTTCAAAACATATTCTCGCCTCCCCCTCACCGGGACCTGTGTGACACAAGCCGTTCTCTAGGTAGTGGGACAAGATCCCGCAGGCATGGATGAAATCAGCTTCCCCCGCGATACACGAGACGAAGAATGAGCAATTACCGTTTCGAGAAAATATTTCGGCCAGGCTGTATTACATACCATCTCCATGTAGAGATCTCGCAAGCGCCGCTTCAATAATATTGCCTGGCAAAGACAGTTGCTGACCTCGCGGCTCGGTAACGGGTTCGTATCCTTCAGCGACGCGAACGGGAAAGAGCCCCGAAAAATATAGCATAGTATATAACCATGACATTATCATATCCGTGCAGAAAGTGATTTTATTCCGTCCTTAGCTATACACTAATTCTAACCATGTTGCCCCGTACAATCCTCCAAGTCTGCATAGCCATGTACGCTACCACAGCGACAACGGCGCACATTTCCCCAAGAGTCCTCATTGTATCCATGGTATGTAACGCGAACCACCCCCGGTGAGAAGCAAACCTTCTTCACCAGGCTAAACCGATCCGGTGACCAGTTCACACCAGAAGCGCAAGCATGGCACGACAACTTTGACGCTTCTGGCCTCGGCAATCTCACCGCGCAAACCGTGTACCCTCGCGGCCTCTCCATGCTCTTCCCCGGGGTATACTGCACCGAGTCCGGTGCGGTGTGCCAGTTCACAGTCGGAGAAGGCGAGATCAACGCTGCCGCTTCCATGATGGCGCTGCTGCTCTCAGACACATTCGACCTGCGAAGCACATACGTCTTCCTAGGCGGCATCGCCGGGGTAAATCCGAAGCACGCCACGCTAGGGAGTGTCGCACTCGCCCGCTACGCAGTACAGGTTGCTCTTCAATACGAAGTTGACCCCAGGTCTCTGCCACAGAACTGGTCCACAGGTTACATCGGTTATGGTCAGGTCAGTCCCGACAAGTATCCAAGTATTACCTACGGCACAGAAGTACTTGAGCTCAATGCCAAGCTGCGTGACATCGCATACAACTTGGCTTCCAAGGCTACCCTCGTGGATTCAGGCGCCGCTAGACGCTTCAGAGCCAGATATCGACCCTCGTTTGAGAAGGCGGCGGAGGCACCGACTGTAGTCAAGTGCGACGTTGCGACGAGCGATGTGTACTACTCGGGCACAATGCTCGCAGAGGCATTTGAAAATACGACACGATTGTGGACCAATGGCACTGGAGAGTCGTGCATGAGCGCACAGGAAGACAATGCGGTTCTTGAAGTTCTTGTTCGAGGGGCGATAGAGAAGCTAGTTGACTTTTCGCGGATAATAGTTATGCGCACAGGTAAAGAAGCCCGCCTCCCAGCAGCGAGCAATGCACTGAGATATCCTCCTTTAGGGTCCGACTTTGACCGTCCCGCTCCTGGTCAGAGCTCCCTGGAACACTTGACCGTCACCAATCAAAATGGTCTGGATATAGCCACCACCAATCTCTACCATGCCGGCATTGAAGTGGTTCGGGGCATCGTCTCAGGCTGGAATTCCACGTTTCGACAAGGCATAGCTCCCGACAACTACATTGGCGACATCTTTGGCAGCCTCGGCGGATTTCCCGATTTCGGTCTCGGCAGTATCACAAGAGGCGAGCGGGTAGATCCAGCGTCGTACAGAAAAGTCAAGCTGGGGCTGACTTCTAGAAAGGTGTTCCGCAGTAGGCGGTTTGCGTACCCGATAAGTAACACATAGTTTCAGTCACACGTATATACAGTTGTCGTTGTACATAAAATGTTGCATATTCGCTTGTCAAAGGGCACGTGGTGGTCCCGTCATCCGTTCAGCTCTAGGTAACGCCGAACCCCTCGCCTCCGAAGAGTGATACAGTCGCGTGGTGTCTAACATTTTGTAGATTTGCCACTAAACTTCTCGCCAAACGGTATAGGGCGATGGCCGTTGCCGTTGCTAGGACCGAATGGAAATTACCATCCTGTCCACTCGTCCCGTGGTGGTCGCATACACAAGGTGTTCCAATTACCCGCTAGCCAGAGCACGACAAAGTGAAACACTAGGAGCAAAAGTGCCGTCCAAGGACCGCGCGAGATGCTGTTAAATAGTAGCTGTCGGCTATATTGCCTTGAACTGGGTTGAGACGCCAAGTCGAGAACAGCCACTGATATAAGCGGAATGCTCACTTGTAAACTCGGCATATATGGCCAGCAAGGCCGAGTTAACGTAGTGATCTTGAGTCCAAAAATGCCGATGCGAGCGGCATACACCACTGTCTGCTTTTGAAGCCCGATTGCACTGCAGGCACGGAACACTGTCAGTAGAATCTGATGCTGCAGCTGCTCCAGCTGTGAGCGAGGGGGCGGGAGCAGAAGGGGTGTTGATATATCATGGGATGAGTGTCGCCTCAGGTCCGTATTAATAGTCGGTGGATGAAAGCGCTCGTCCGAATGGGTCAAGGTAAGATTTTGACCATTACCACCGTTGGTCTGCACGACACCAGTCTCATAGTCAGTGAATGGAGAGCTTCCATTACTCGCGCGGACAGGAGACCAGGTCCTTGATTTCTGATTTAAGCGACTGCTGCGGCGATTTATTTGCGACTCTATCCATTCATTAGTCTTGGAGCATGACGGAGATCGCATATGCACTTACCTGGCTCGGGAGTCCCCGAATTCGCCGGGGAGTCCAGGTTCTGAATCCGGCTGCTTCCAAGCCCTATATTCGGGCTCGGAAAACTCTCGGCCCTTGTAAGCCCGTCAAAGTTTGTTTCGCTCTTCATCGCGTTCAGCACCTCGTTAGCGCTGGGGCGTTCATTCGGATCCAGCGATAGCAGCCGATTAAGCAGCTTGTACAGTTTTGAGGGAAGGTCTGGGCGCTCACGGCGCTCGTCTTTATAACCTTTCCAATCCGTAATTTCTGCACGCAGCAATTCGATATCTTCCAGTTCTTCTTGGATGGCGTTGGCACTCCGGTAGGGCAGTCTCCCGAAACACATAAAGTACAAAATCATGCCCAGAGAGAACATGTCTGACTTGGTGGTAAAGTTGCCATAAAGACCGTCTGGGCCCATTTTCAGCACTTCTGGAGCGCAATAGGAAATGGTTCCGGTTGCGCCGGTGGAGTTTCTGGCCTTGTTACCCGGCTGCACCTCTCCAAAGTCACTTATAAGACATGTGAGGATATCTCCTTGGCGGTGTAGCAAGCAGTTCCCAGGCTTCAGGTCGCGATGTATATAGTCGGAAGCATGTAGATACGCCACGCCAGACGTAATGTCTTTGAATATCGAATAAATCTCTTCAAACGTTAAGCGTGACTTGTTCACGCTTGTCGGGATCTCCGGCTGGCCCTTTGATCGACGGCGCATCTGCGCCTTTAGCTGCTCTTTTGTAGTTGTAGCCGGCGCATTTCCCACAACATATGTTTGCAAGTCGCCGCTATTGCAAAACTGCTGGAGAATGAAAGCGCAGACGACACTGGGTCCAAACAACGTGAGCCGCACATCCTCGAGCCACACGTGCCGATATGAAACGAGATTTGGGTGCGAAAGCTTTGCGAGTAGTTCCACTTCAACCAGAACCTTTTCCAACCACGCATGATCGTCCCCAACAGGAACTCGTTTGCATGCAAAGTAGCCGAGGTGGCAGCCGTCGATTTGATGGCGGACGAGCAGAACCTCGCCCTTGCCGCCCTTACCAAGCACCCGTTCCTCGACAAAAAAGGTTTGAAAATATTTCGGACTGAAAGCCTCACGTCTAATACGGCTTCCACGTCGCGGACGAGCTTCGAAAGCCTGCGGTGTCTCCGCGTCATCCTCTTCGTCGATTACTTCCGGGGAGGGCCTGTGGCTCGAGGAGGAGTCGAACGCGGGTCGGGGAAGCACTCTAACAGGACTAGGAGGTCCTCTCGGCGAAGGGAATCCGTGGTTTCCTCTCCGTAGCATTCGGAAATAATCCGGGTCCATGTAGGAGTCGTCCTCTACATCGTAGGAACGCTCGTACGGGTGGTCAGCCGGCTGCGGGAGCGCCTGGTGGCAGGTCGGACATGTTGAGCCGCGGATTTCCAGGCGATGCGACGCGGGATCACGGACGACGACAGCATTGCGGTGGCGGCTGAAAAAAAGACAAGTCAGCGATGGTTTGTTCGTGATCGGGAAGCTCTGGTGTCTATGACGTACAGAACAATCTCGCGGCCCTCTTGAGGGTGGTAAGGGATCAGCGACATGGTGGTCGCTATGGCCTAAGTTCCTCTCTATGAGGGAACATGCACGTTTCGGCCTGTAGATGAAGCATGGCCAGGGAACAGGACTCGTTTGCAAGAGTATGCGACGTTGACGTCGTAGCTGAGCTTTGGCGGGAGCAAAAGGTGGGGGAAGCTCAAGGGAGCTCCAGCAGCTTTCGGGTGCCGGCTGACCCACCACACTCACTCCGAACTGCGACCTGTTCTATGCGACACCAGTGCGAGCAATTACAAGTCTCCTTGCCGCGTGAAGCATCACAATTATGTAAAGTTATATCCATCATATACTACATAAGATTTCATATGCCCATATATCAGTTAATTCGTGTGAAATCCACCAGAGGCGTTTCGAGCCCTTCGTCCCTCATATCAATGGACAAGGTAACGGGCTTGCCAGCTTCATCCAATCCAAACTGTGCCCGGAAGCATCTAGTCGGCCGCCTCAGCGTGGCATAGTCATCCATGTAAAACCAAGCCACCCAGTACTCTCCAGATACGTGCTCAAGCTTCCACGAGACGGGATTTCCAAATGTGTTGCCCTTTTTCACTGTAAGAATACAGTGGCCGTCGAGGAGAGTCAGCATCGCGGGAGAATTGTCCGGGTTGTTAAAGTCGCACTCTCGGGACACGGAGACTGTGCCGTAGCCGTCGTTGTGATAGGTGCCGAGGAAGCTCTCCAGAGGCGCAGGGGCAGTCTGCGGAGCGGCGGGTGGGAGAGAAGGATACAGAGTTGCCGAGCACGTGTCGAGCATGGTGTTGGTTTCGCTCGTGAAATTGGCGTACCTAGTGAAAGTTGGTAAGTCTCTCTGATATGGAAGAGGCAGAGTGAAGATGAAAAGTATGCGAAGGAATATACTTACACTTTCTCAGTGTCAAAGCGTCTGGCATTGTCCACCTTGAAGTAGTCGTACATGATGGTCGAAAACGTCTTGTCAAGAGCCGCAAGGCCGTTGGTGTTCATGAAGACGACAAAAGCAAACTTGCGGCTGGGGACAAACGCCATGAACGAAATCATCTGGTTGACGAATCCAGAGTGCCACCAGATGCGCTCATTCTCGAACACACCTACATCCCAGCCCAGACCATAGTCTACCTGGCCGGTAAAGACGCCGTCAAGCACACCGTTGCCCTCTTCGCCAATCATGTGCGCCTTCTTGAGGCTGGCATAGCCCTTTTTCGAGATGGGGCCAGACTCGTCAAGCATGTGCTGCAGGTACTTGGTCCAGTCCGTCACAGAGGTGAGCGCCATGCCGGCACCAGCAATGTTGGACTCATCGTACTGCGACATTGTGTGGAACGTCTCGGTATCGTTGTCCCAGTAGAAGGAGTGGGACAAGTCTTCGCCGTTGGCGACCGCCTCGCCCGGGTGAAGGTACGTGTGCATCATTCCCATGGGGTGCCAGAGCCTATCGCGGAAGAAATGCGCCAGGGAGCAGCTCGATAGTCGCTCGATCAGGTGCCCGATCGTCGCAAACATCATGTTGTTGTACTGCCATTTGGTCCTGGGCTCTGCAGACATAGGCAGATAGCGGAAGCGATGAATCATCTCGGCAGTGTCATTATGATATGGACCAGACAGATCATGCCTGGGGTAGCCAGTACGGTGAGTGAGAGCGTCTGTGATTGTGATGTGATCCGTTGCCCATTGGTCGGACAGGACGAACTCGGGCAATATCTTTGACACGGGCGTGTCCCAGGTGACGCAGGAGTTGTTCGCGGACTCGTCCACCAGCAGCGACATTGCCGCCGCTGTGACAGATTTGGTCATACTACCGCAGAAAAACAGAGTGTCTGTTGTGACGGGACGCTTATCTGGAGACGAGTAGCCAAAGCCCTGGACATGGAGTTAGCATCTCAACAAAGGCCCATCTTCATGTCATTGCGGACGCACCTTGGTCCATGTATTGTCACCATCAATGATGGAAATAGCTGCCCCAGGAACATGCCATTTATCCATCTGCTCTTGTACAAATTGCTCAAACGCCGGCGTGACCATTTCAACATGGCCATTGGCGACCTCAATGGGAGCCGAAGCCGGGGCAGCAGCGACATGGCCGAGCAGCGCCTGCACAACAGCCATAGCAGCGACGCCGTCGCGGCATGATGAGCTCCGCAACGTCTTGAAATACATTTCTTCCTTCTCCTGGCCTATAAAGGCGGGGGGTCGTCTAAATACCAAATGAATGTGTGTGCCACCGCTAATGCAGTGTGTCGCCAAGCGGCGGCGATGTCTCTCGGCAGAGGGGCAGCAGGATGCAGATTTCAGCAGCGCCACGCAACGAAAAGCAAGACACGGGCCGCGACAGGCAATTGGATGTCCCGTAAGGGCCGCTACGAGTAGCTATTGAAGCCAAAGAAAGCTGAACGAGCAAATGGGGCATAGAAGTGAAAAGGTAGATATCAGGGCGCAAAGAAAGAAATTAGGGCGTTTCTTATCGGTGTAAGACACACGGGCGGAGAATAATCACGTAGTAGCCCTCGGAAACTTGTTTGCGATCGCCATGGGCGACAGAACAGCAGACGTGCATGTCTTTTAGGCACAGCGGGCAGGGCTAATTGCCGTGGCCTCATAAGCAATCGTCAAACTACCAACGCCCATGTCCCCATAAGCGAGAACTAGCAGCGCAAACTAGCAGTGCTAGCGATGAAGACTCGGTGGGCTCGCGCAGTAGAAGCTACACCGAACATCAGGTCCTGGCCCCCACCACGACCAATTGTGGCAGCTTGCGAACAGGGCGCATAAGCGATGCTAGCTCTTGTTGGATGAGCGCATGTCTAGCGTCGAAAGATTCGTAGCGTTGCATTAGGTGCTGTGGTAAAAATGTGCTCGCGCTGCGGTTTCGTGCAGTAGCCCGTACGCACAGACTAGTGGCTCCCGAATCACAGGGTGTATCGACGCCGAACAGAAGAGTCCGCAGATAGCAGTAGCAGTAGCAATCGCAATTACAAAGCACCAATAGCCACGGCATAGCAAAATATACGAATACAGCGCAACTGACATACAGATTCCGCCCACAAGGCGAGGAGTCTTGTGGCTGCCACTTGCCGAAGCTTGGCAGCGCCATACAAGTACATTAGCATCTCAACCCCGAGTTTGGCTGTACAAGCTTTAACAGGTGACTACTCCCACAGCGAGTAAGGGTTGTCCGCCGTGGATTGTCTCGGCTGTGTCACTTCATGTCACGAATACCCTGCGGCTACGTGCATCATCCAGGTAAGCTCCTGTGTGACCAATTTGCAGTATAGCCGTACCACCTGAGGCTCCCTCCGAGATGAAGTGAATACCCTCCCCAGCCAACGACTGAAGAAGCGCGAGGATCTTCACACCAGCTGTTACATTGTGACGCCAAAAGGGTCTATGGCGCAGATATCATGGGAATAAGAGCTACGGCCATTAAATACCAGCCAATAGCCGCATCAAACAAGCGCACACTCTGTCGTTGCGATGCGGATAGATGATTGGCCACATGCCCTGCCCAAAGTAATGCAACCAAATCAAACCTTCGGAAGTGCCTCACCCGGTGCAAAATGGTGGCGTGCAGTCTCGGCCGAGCGACACTGACGCCGCAGTGGGTGCCTCATGACAGGCGAGGCTCCAAAACTTCATTTTAAAGGGCTTGGGGTTAGGAAGGGATAAAACGCCGCAAAGGCCCCAAAGGATTGTTCTCGGCGTCTGTGGCGCTGGCTAAGTCCTCTCGTACGCGTACTGGACGGCGCTGGCATCCCTTGAACGGGCGCACCCGCGACAAGGCCGGGCCGGGCTTCGGATGGGGTCTGGGTTTGAATGCCTATTGGGGGCCAACTACTGGTTCTTGTGTCATATGCAAACTGGAAATGGGGTTGGACATGTGCGGCGGTATACAGACTACATCGGTGCATATCGACACTGATACAACAGCACAAAGAACGAAAGCAGCTTCCCCTACTGACTACTAAAAGGACCAGCGTCAAACCGGCTGAGCGAAGGCCGCACAAGAGTACTGAGACATTTCACACCGAGGCGGAAGTACCACATTATTAGCACTGGGCTCCTTTCGCCAGTAGTCGTATTGGCGCTAGCATGAGAGGAGGGTTGCACTGCACAGTTGGCACCCCAGCGCTAGCAAGGCGTTTTGCGGGCGCATTCACTCTACTACTACCGTTCTGGACGGCGTCCTGACTAGATGAAACGACGTCGAATGGAATCATGCAAAATTCAGCCAGAAAATGGCTGCATGACATGGCCAAAACTGCAAATGCGTCTCTCTAGACCACAAATCCGCGGACAGCCTCATCAGTCCACGGGCCAGGCTTATGACCTGTCCCACGCGGAATTCAGCCTCGCAGGCGTTCCGCGCCACCAAGTTTTATGCCCGTCTTGTTGCCCTGCATAAAATAGCCACTGCGGCGCCTGTACTCATGGTACGGAGGACAGGCAGACCACCGCCCAGCGCCCAGGCCGCCCCGTGATGTGCACAACTTCCGATGATCCGTCCCCAGTTTCCTGGAGCGCCCCTTCTCCTCTCCCCCACCTGCAGCTCCATCCAATCTCGGGCAGTGGGTTGTGGACTGCCTAATGGAAGCTTGCTTCTCTCATGAATGGTCCCTGATCCCTGATGCCAGGACGGAGCCGCGGCGCGCTGAGATGCAACGAGAAACGAGGACAGTGGGTGATTTCATTTATGCAGGTGCCAAGACGCGATCTGGAGTGTCATCGCCAATAGATGCTTCCTGACGTGCGTTGCCATCTCACCAGCTGAGCTGATGTGCTGATGAAGACGTACTAATGCAATGCTGCGCTTGTCTCTGCTTCAGCTTCAGCTTCATATTCAGCTTCACATGCTTTCCAGCTGACATACTATGGTACATAGGGGCTCTGGAGTAGCCTTGTGTACAGAGTGCAACAGTGCACGTACCGTTTCCATTCCGCCATGCTCCCTACGAGTACGCAGCCCGAGCATCACCAAACGCAAGTCAGGAACGAGACTCTACTTAAACAATCAAGCATCAAGACAGGCTCCAAGGAACCGAATGTGATGCCCGCCTCAGCTGCAGCCCTGCCCCATGCCTGTAACAGAACAGTGGATTACTTTTCCCTTGCAACGCTATATAGCTTGTGCCGCAACGAAAGCCAAATGAGGCGTTCTGGTGGGCGCCATGCTAATCATCCTACAAGCCCGTAGTACGCGTATTCTCTGCCTCCATCCACCCATAAACAAGGTACGAGACGTACCATAACCAGCACACACAGACATAACAGAGGCACTCACCAGCCAAACCCATCCCAGCCCGCGCACAATTTATGCTCCGCCTGTGCGCCGGGTCAGCGACAGGCCGGAGGTTTTGCACGCGGCCGCCGCATTCTGCTGGGCTAGCGCCGCCCGTCGCCCCTCCTCCCCCCCTTATGTCCCCTCCCCACCATCGTCTTTTTTTGTGCACCGAGTACACTAATACCGGTGCGCTACGAGTAACATGGGGACTTTGTAGCGTTGCACCACCATGGCGGACGCCCGTAACTTATTAGGACCAAAGCCCACGTCTGCTGCGACACTGGCTGGCCCATTGCAACTCAAACTCGTACCGTGGCCAGCGACTGTGATTTGTCCTCTTTTTTTTGTCTTTCCTGTTTTCTTCCGTCCTTGCACGATTGAGTCGGTTGGTTTTGTACGTTAGCAGTGTCGCCGTAGATTTCGCAGACAGGCTTCGCTGCCACTCGACTATTACACGGACAACGACCGCTGCGGTGCGCGCCCACGTCCACTGCCGAACATACAAACGGAGGATCGACATCTGACAACCAAACCCCTTGGCACGCCGTACCTCGAGAATATTTTGACAAAGGCGGGTTTATACCGCGATTGCAGCGGGAGGCTGGGAAGGATTGCACATCGGAGTCTTGTCTTGCGACGGTGCGTACAGTACGTTCTTATTCCACGTCGATAGCACATCGTCTGGTCCCCGTCTCGGCCACCTTTAACCCTTGCTGGGTCAAAGTGAACCCCCAAAGACAGCGTCGTCCCAAAACCCACCGCCTCCTTGCGAGACATGACTGACCGAATACGACAGCCAGATATCTACATCATAGCCAGCAATCATGGCGCCAGAAGAACAGGCCTCAGCGCCCGCCGTCGCCGACCATGAAAGGAGTCTTGGCACCTCAAACGACGACACCACCACTACCACTGCCGCCGACCCCGGCCACCAAACCCCCGGATCCGAAAAGGCGGCAGAACCCGCAGACGCAGAGGCCAAGACCGACGGCAGCCAACACAGCCAACGACGCCTGTCCAACTCAGGCAGCGAAAAGGGCAAGCCGGCCTTTGCCAACGTCGACTCGAGCGACGACGAAAACACCGTCTTTTGGGACAATGACGACGACCCGCACAACCCCTACAACTGGCCGACGTGGCTCAAGGTCGTCAACTGCGTGCTCATCAGCACGCTGACCTTTGTAACGCCCCTCGCGTCTTGTAAGTCTGGCCCTCGAAACTTGTCGATGGCCTCACAAGCGTTCTCGCTAACACGATTTTGCTCTCTCCCCCCTTTTCTAGCCATGTTTGCTCCCGGTGTACCCGACCTCCTGAGAGAGTTTGGTAGCAGCAGCCAGGAACTCGGCTCGTTCTGTGTCTCCGTCTACATTCTCGGCTTCGCAGCTGGCCCCATGCTCTTCGCGCCGTTGTCCGAGTTATACGGCCGTGTCAACGTATACCACATTGCCAACATCGGCTTCATCGGTACGCCAAAGAACCCTCCCCCCCCTCCTTTCCTCATACTTTCCCACACACTCTCACTAACACCGAATCCAGCATTCGTGATTGCCTGCGCAGTAGCCCCAACCTTCAACGCCCTCATCGTCTTCCGCTTCTTCAGCGGCGTCTTTGGCTCCTGCCCCATCGCCAACGGCGGCGGCACCATAGCCGACATGATTGTCCAGGAGAAACGCGGCGCCGCCATGGCCAGCTTCGCCATCGGCCCCCTCCTCGGCCCCATCATCGGCCCCGTGGTCGGTGGCGTCATCTCCGACAAGCTGGGCTGGCGCTGGGTGTTTTGGATCATCACCATCATCGGCGGCGCCGTGGCCATCATCTTCTTCCTCTTTGCGCGTGAGACGTACGCCGCCGTCCTCCTGGACCGCAAGACCAAGCGCCTGCGCAAGGAGACGGGCAACGACCTGCTGCGCTCCAAGCTGTCGACGGGCCTCACCCCCGCCGAGCACTTTAAGCGCGCCATCCTGCGGCCCTTCAAGATGCTCGCCTTCTCGCCCATCTGCGCCATCTGCAACCTCTACGTCGGCGTCGCCTACGGCTACCTGTACCTCATGTTCACCAGCCTCACGCCGCTGTTTATGCGCATCTACCACTTTGACACCATCCACGCCGGCCTCTCCTTTCTCGGCCTCGGCGTCGGCAGCATGATTGGCGTCGGCTACTTCTCCGCCTCGAGCGACAGGTACATCAAGAAAAAGGCCAAGGAGGCCGGCGAGCTGCCCGAGGACGGCCGCCCCAAGGAGAGCTCCATCAAGCCCGAGTACCGCCTGCCGCCCCTCCGCCTTGGCGCTGTCCTGCTGCCCGCCGGCCTCTTCATCTACGGCTGGACTGCCGAGTACGAAGTCCACTGGATAGCGCCCATCATCGGCACCGCCCTCATCGGAATCGGTAACCTGGTCATTTTCATGGTAAGAACACAAAACCCCCTCCTTCAACAGCAAGCAGCATAAGCCAGAAAACGAAACCCCCAGCCGGCTAACTTTGACATCAGTCCCTCCAACTCTACCTCGTCGACACCTTCACCATCTACGCCGCCTCCGCCCTCGCCGCCAACTCGGTCGTCCGCTCCATCCTCGGCGCCGTCCTGCCCCTCGCCGGCCTCCCCATGTACGACAAGCTGGGCCTGGGCTGGGGCAATAGCCTGCTGGGCTTCATTGCCGTTGCGCTGATTCCCGTCCCGATTCTGTTTATGAAGTATGGCGAGTTTTTGCGCAAAAAGTTTGCCATTCGCAATTTGTAATAGAAAGAAGAAGAAAAAAATTCGAAAACGACAAAGAAGCTGAAAGAAACAAGAAAGAAGAATGAAACTTGGAAGAAGAAAGAGCATTTTCCTGTTATTTATACCTCTTTAAACGTTGCGTGTCACTGTCGAGTAGAGACTTGCTTCATACGTCATGATCCACGCTTGCTTGTTTATATTATGTACCTTAGACTTTATATACTCCCTAGTCCGTTGATAACTGAGCGTCACCACTTTCACATATAGACATCAGGAGTGGAATTATTAGTGGTATCAATTTTGGTATCAATTTTTGACATGTAATTCATTGCGTCTCTACTGCTATGGCGCCAACGGCAAGCTAAAATGAAAAATGAACGCGTCAATGACATATAAAAAACACAAACCAGTTGCTGCATCCTTGCTGCCATCTTTCGTCTGTATCTATCCTTGACTTTCCCATGTCCACGACCAAAAAAAAAAAAAAATGTTGTAACCCAAACCGAGACAAAAGCCACTGTACTCTTCATTTCACGTCATTTTCTTCCCCGCCTTTCATACATTTATTGCCAGTCTTTTACTGTTGGCCAATGCCGAGGTGCTCGGGGTCGGCCTGGACAATGCGCAGGGTGTTGGTGTTGCCCATGCCGCCCTTCCAGCCCTGGACGACGACAACGGTATCGCCGGCAGTCAGCGTGCCGAGAGCAAGACCCTCCTGGACGGCCCACTTGATGCGCTTGTCGACATCCTCCTGCCAGTTGACCTTGTCAAAGTCGGGCTTGGCCTCGGGGAACAGGAAGGGGTAGACGCCACGGTACAGGTGAGCAAAGCGAGACGTCGTGGGGTTGCGGGTGACCATGAAGATGGGGCAGACGGGGCGGTACTTGGATAGCAGGCGCGCAGACTCGCCAGAGGTGGACAGGACAATGATACCGCCGGCGTTGAGGTCGAGCGAGGCGCGGACGGCAGCCATGGCGCACGATTCGACGGTGCGGACGGGTCGCTTGACCAGGCTGCACATCTCCTCAAAGTGGGAGACATAGGCAATGGAGTTCTCGGCCTTGAGGCAGGCTTCGTGCATCTCGCGGACGGCCTCGCAAGGGTAGTTACCCTTGGCGGTCTCGCCGGACAACATGACGCAGTCGGCACCGTCAGTGACGGCGTTGCCAACGTCGGAGATTTCGGCGCGGGTGGGGCGGGGGTTCTTGATCATGGACTCGAGCATCTGGGTGGCGCAGATGACGGGCTTGCCAGCCAGGTTGCACATGGCAATGAGCTTCTTCTGGGCGGCAAAGACCTCGGCGGCAGGAATCTCGATGCCGAGATCGCCACGGGCGACCATGACACCGTCCGTCTCCTCGAGAATCTCACGGAAGTTGTTAAGACCTTGGCGGTTCTCAATCTTGGCAATGATCTGGATGCCCTTGCCCTCGGTGCCGAGAACGGTGCGGATGTCCTTGATGTCCTGGGCGCGGCGGATGAAGGAGGCAAAGACCATGTCGACCTTGTTCTTGACACCAAACTGGAGATCGGCCTTGTCCTTTTCGGACAAGGCAGGCAGATCGACGTCGGTGTTGGGCAGGTTGACGCCCTTGCGGGAGCAGATGAAGCCGTTGTTGCGGGCGCGGACCTCGATGGTCTGGTCGTCCTTGATGCTGAGGACATCGAAGGCGAGGACACCGTCGTCGACATAGATGATGCGGCCAGGCTTGATGACCTTGGTGATGTTCTTGTAGTCGACATACCTGGGAACAGGGCAGGCAAGGTTAGCGGACTGGCTCAATTAGGGCAGTTGCATAAAAAAGAAGCTAGAACTGCTGATCGCGCAGCTCGTTTGGAGCTTGGCGCGGCCGGCGTTTGGGCTGAGTTGGGTTGGGAGTGGGATTGGGTGGGAAAGCTTGTGGCTGTCGCTGGAGCTGCAGCTCTCCTGCGTTGGTGGGTGGGCAGTGACGTACATGTTCTTGGTGTCGCAGCAGGTGGCGTATTGCTCGTCAGTGGTGAAGTTCATGACGGTGCCAGCAGCAATGGGCAGGTCGACGTCGTCCTTGGTGTTACCAGTACGGATCTCAGGGCCCTTTGTGTCGAGGGCAATGGCGACGGGGCGGCCGGCGTGGGTGGCCACTGCCTGGCGGGCATTGTCAATGACGGTCTGGTGGTACTCGTAGGAGCCGTGGGAGAAGTTCATGCGGACGACGTTGAGACCGGCGTCGCGGAGCTTGTTGATGGCCTCGACCGAGTTGGTCTTGGGGCCAATGGTGCAGATGATGGAGGAGCGGCGGTAGTTGTGCTCAGGGCTGTAGGCGGTGTCGAGCGAGGCGAGCCATGAGATGCGGCCGCCGCCGACCTCGAGGTGCTCCTGGGCCGTGTTGGCCATTATGCTGCCCGTGCGAGTGTGCTTAGGGGCCATTGTGTGTCAAGTAGAGGGAGGGTAGTAAAAAGAGAAGAGGAGGTGGTAAAGCTGGAGGAGAGATGCAGGTAGGCTTTTGGAGGGGGGAGAGGCAGAATGAGACTATATGAGGAGGAGGGGAGCAAGAGGAGGGCGAGAGAGAGAAGAAAGAGAGAAGAGAGCAACGCTGCCAGAAAAAAAATAGGTTGAGGGGAGCTGGGGCGTGTGGTGGTGGTCTTGGTGCTGCCCCAAGTGGTGGTTGGTGGGGGGTGGCCAGACAATGGCAAAAGCGTCCTGACGGCGGCCGGAAACAGAGAGTAGGGAAAGCATGTTGAGGAGCTCAGGTGAGATGTGGCGGATGGAGGAGGCAAGGATGGGTTGGTGTGGTTTTGGGGGTGTCAAAACTGCCATGGCGGCGCCTACTACCGTACTAGGGTACGAGGTTAGTGCTCGTACTGTCTACTCCTAGCAAGGTACGGAGTACTAGACCCCCGAATGATGCTCCAGCTCCTGTCCCTGATATTTTCTTCTATTCCTTTGTGCATATCGGGCGAGGCGAGGCTATGTACGAGTGCCGTCCTCGCACAGGGAACTTGGAGGCTGCGGAGTAGGTCTACGAGCAGGGTACCTGCGCTCCTACTGACAGCGCTATGGAATGACAAGGTACTGGCATGTATCAAGTTGGGGTAACTGCACTGAGGGTAGGTACCTACCTTGCCAACCTTGCCTCGACCTACGACAGCCATTCACCCAACGTTACACGCGGCAATTTTGATGCGGTGTGAATACTCGTACGGCCAATTGATCGAGCCACGTTTTTCTTGTCACGGACGCCAGATGTCCTGTTCGCCTGTTGGCTCTACCTACGACGAGTAGTCCTCACACTACTCACGCTCGCCAGTACGTGTACTCGTAGCCTTTCCGATACAAGCAATGCTTCCTTTTCTGGACAATCCGCCGTCTCATTGCGGTACAAAGTTTAGGCTGTCAGCCTACAACCCACCCTTTTCGCCTGCGATGTGCTGGTGATATGCTCGCTCCCGTAACCTAGCCAGGGCCAGGCCGCGCCAGGCTCTTACTCGTAGCCACGCACAGCAAAAAAAAAATCCTGAGCAGCAAGCAGCCACTGACGCTGCTGCCGCCGCCCGGCCAAGCCGTGTCGCATACTCGTAGCTACAGCACCCCTACCCACACCGTCCACCCGCCGCTCCCGGCAGCGGCAAGCCCAAAAAGAAAAAGGCCCCGCCCGTCAGCTAATATTAGGCCGGTGTGGGCGGATCCCAGCTTCGCCGTTCGCCCCAGTTGTGAGCACCCTGGCGCCGAAACGAAAGAAAATTATTATGGGTTCCGCCGATGTTCTTATCTTTCAGGGCGAGATAAGAAACCCGATGGGCGGCCGGCCCTATTAGACGCGTCGTGTCATGTCCTGCCTTGTTCGTAGTAGTGGTCTGTCGTCTGTACTCCGTAGTATGTAAAGCCATTACTTATTTTTAATGCCCTCAGGAGATCCAGGAACGGGAGAACTGGGCCAGGTAGCGTGCTCGTCCAATCTTACTTTTCCTGCCCGCCGCTGCCTGCTGTCTTGCCCAATGGTGGTACGACTGATTCTCAGCGTACGAGTATGCTTCTGATGTCCGGAGGCTTCATTACCAACCATGTGGTCATACATATTGCATTTTCACACAGTCAGACGTGTTTTTTTTTTTTTTTAAACTTCTCGATCTAGATTAATACCTTTCTTTCGAATTGCTATTCTTGGCGCCATTATCAAACGAAAGTCAACTCTCATCACCGTAGACTCATGTCGGCCCGGGACCTGTCCACGTCCATACTGCACGGGCTTTCATCTCCCGTCTTGATCCATTCCGTTTCACGCTTGCAACGCACAGAGTCGCATTCTTGTGCGTGATTTCTTGTCCAGCCACAGCCCGTCCCAGCCTATCCCAGCCTACTCTTGATTAGCTTCGTCGGCAGCGCCTGTACCGATCAGCACAATGCGGTGCTCCGCCGCCTTGGCCCGCGCGACTACGGAGGTCCCCATCCGCGGATGGAGCAGACAGCAGTGCCAGGGCAGGACAAGGCAGGACAGGACAGGATAGGACAGAAAGGGCTGGAACACGAATATGCCATAGTAGATCTTTCTCACGAAGACAAGCTAGCATTCCAAACTACAAAGCTTTCCTCATGTAGTTCCCATCTCTCAGCCAAAGTGCATGCACAAAATGCCATGGCAAAACTGCATTGCTCAATGCCAGTTTTCATCCTATCTTTCCTCAAATGGAGCATCCCATCCTGGCTTAGCGCCCTTCCAGGGGACCTCACACCTGGGTTGGGGGACTCTTATCAGCGCCTACCGCCCAAAAAAACAGTGGGCGCATTCTCCAACTGAGCCAGCGACCACTGCCATCTCCACTGTTGAAGGACTTGAAAGCAGCCATAATCTACGCTACAGACCAATTTATAGTCAAGAATAGGATGCCAATGCCAAATCCTTGGACCAAGGCTCTCCTAACTTTGATGTGATGTTCAAAATCCACAGTTCCCTGTATAAGCTTTTCTCAGCTCACCTATGCCTTCCAGTAGCACGTCCATCAGCTGTCCCAATCCGGCGGCAGCGAGACCGCCCAGCTTACTCATCCCAAAGCTTACCATGGTCCCCTATCACGTGAGAGCTGAAGCTCCCAGTCACCCGCCCGTAGGCGACTCCACATGACAGTTGCCCACGCAACCCCAGCTCGGTCTGCCGAGCCATATACCATCGTACCTGTAGTCGAAGCACGAGACTCCACGACCAAGAACTCCACGACGTCACCGGCCCCTACCCGCATCTCACGACATTTCATCGGCAAGCAAGGACACCACGCCTTGCATCAACTCTCGGTCGCGCCCCCGAATTCTCTCTCCCATATAGCTCATACACCGGTCAAGATGGTGGTACGTAACTCTCCCATTCACTTCCCCGCCCTTTGCGCACACTGCACTCTCTTGCATGAAGCCGACACAAGCGAACGCGCCTCTCCCTTCGCTTCGAGATGCGCCGCTGTTGAGGCCATCCTCTCTTTGGCGCTTCTTGCGTTGTCGGCTTGTGCTCCTGATACAGCTTTCGTCTAAGACGGCTTGCAGCTTCTCAACCTGCTGACTTTCGGACTCTGGTCAAAGGTCGGACGCCTGACACACTATGCCTTTGATGCTGTCCTTTGTAAGTATCCCCGTTAAATACTACATTGGTGTGTCGCAGAATGCTAACGCCCTTCACAGTGTCTGCTTTCCTGGCAGGCATGAAGCGCTCGACTGGCCTGACGTGAGTACTCCAGGTTCCCATCATCGCAGCCGAGGCACACGCCGAGACAGCTAACTGTCTATCAAACGACAGCTTCAAGACGGACAAAGTCGCCGGGGAAAACAAGGAAATGTCGAAATGGATCGACAAGTACCTCGGCGTCGGCGAGTGGGTAATGGACCAGTCCGTTGCCATTGCCGGCTCAAGCAGCTTCTTTGAACGCACCCGATAGGACACCATATACAACCAATACCACCCCAAACCAACCCATTCGACGACGAAAGGGATAGTTACACTGGGCACCGGCGACGGCGCCGTGGGAAGAGCCAGCCCTCTACTCAGCCCATTTCTGTTCTCGAGACGATTCCCGTCGCACGTCGGCCTGCTGCCGTTGCTCGAATCTTCTTCCGTACCGGAAGCACAGGCACGTGCAAGAGAACCATGTTTATAACTTTCTTCTTGTCCCTCGGCGTTTTTGAGAGGATTTTATGCCATGTCAACATGTAGAGCGAATATAGGAATCATTCAAATATTTTAAACATCTTGACATTGTGCCATGCTGCCTAACGTGTAATTTATATAATGCATGTCAAATTGCAAATGAGAAACTGGATAACCTTCCCCATTAACAAACGCGACGCCATGCGTAACGATAGAATACAACTCTGGGTAAATGTATACAAAAATAAATTAAAAAAAAAAGGTGAATGAAGCGCTCATTATTCATTCATCATGATGCTCAGCCAGAAACTCGGGTGGCACCTCATTCTCGGTATCCATTCTCTCCAGCTTTGGCATCTCTCCGCCAGGCCCATTCTGCGTGGTTTCCTGGCTGCTCTCGTCTGCATGCGACACGAGCAGATCTGCCGGCACCTCATTATCGCTCTCATCAGCCTGCGAGTGGTTTTCAGCCGTTTTGCGGCGGCCTGCATACGCCTCTTGGGAAACGCCCTCCTCTTCCCCAGCATCTACCAGCCCCTTGAGCATAGCCTGCGCCTCTCTAAAGGCCTCGAGCTCAGCCCCAATCGCGCAGATGAGTAGATTCCAGCCCTTGTCCTCAGCGGCTTCTATATGCTGTTCCAGCTGTGCAATGACGCTATCCATCCTCGGTAGCTGGTCCCGTATAATGTCCTCCTGCGATGCAGCCTTTTCCTTGCCCTTCTCTGTCGTCTTTGACACGCCAGTCTTCATTAACTGGCGTAGACTAGACTCGAAGCTTGTTACCAGCGTCATGACTTCGCGCCACACCGCAGTCCCTTCCTCGAGGGCCTTCTTATCGTTGTCTATTTGCTTTCGTCGACTCTCCAGTGCTGTGACCTCCGCTTCCCACCACGACTTTGCCATGTCCGCCGTCCGCCTTTCAGGTATAAGCCGGATAAACTCCATGCCACCACTGGCTTCCGACCCGCCAGCCGAGATGGGCGGCTGAGCAAAGACATCAGGATCCAAGGGCTGAATTGGTGGATGCTGCATCATGGATTGTAACTCAGAGTCGACGTCCTTTAACGCACCGCGATATCCGCTGAGGCCAGCATCGCGCCTGCTCTTGACGTCTTGCATCTTTTCGCGCACAGAACGCCGGTGATTGCGCATGGCAACAAGTCTCTCCTCAAGCTGCCTTATCTCGTGCGTCAGCCCGTCGTATTTCGACCCCAGCTCCCGCAATTCCTTCCCGAGTGGCTCTTCCGCGTCGTCCTCAAACGTTTGCAGCTCGCTAGATACGTCGTGGCGTCGGGTGGCCAGCCTCGACAGCTGGACGAGCGCTTGTCTGCGTTCTGACAGCGCCGCATCTATGTGAAGATCTTCCTCCTGCTTCAGCTCAACCATGGCCATCATGGTCTTGCGCAGCCCGGCCCGGGCCGAACGCAGACCCAGCGGCCGACCGCCACGGGGCTGCCGTACGGGGATGACGTTTCCTTCGGCGTTGGAGCGTGTCGGCACATGAAGCGAGTTGACCATGCGCGACTTTGTACTTGCTGTCGAATAAAATGTACCAGTGGGCGTGCTGCTACCCGCGTCGCTGTATCCATCTTGGTCCATCCCAGCAATATCTCCGCTCCCAGCTACAAGGCCGGTAGCTTGGAGGTCCAACAGCTGTTGTATCTCCTGTTCTAATGCCTTCTCTTGCCGCCTCAACCCCCTCCACACGGAGTCCGGTCGGGGCCTCGTTTCCTGCCGCGGCGGTTCAAAGAGCAAGCTGCCGAGCTGTGCAGTGCTAGCGGCTATGAGGCCTCGCGAACGGCTCGTGTCGGACCCAGCTGGCGATCGGTTGCTCACCATGGAACTTGCGATCGGGGGCGGCGGTCCTAAGAACATGGGCCTTCTCCGTGATTTCGACGGCGAGCCACCTGAGCTGGGCGTCTTGTTGCTCCATCCGTCTGTCGATACGTCTCGGTACATATCGGGCCGCGGGCGTTGCCGCGAGGCGTACGGCGGCGGTTGCTGGTCGAGCGCCGGGTATTCTGGCTGCGGTTCGAGTTCTTTGAGCTGGTATTCGCTAGGAGAACGTATGGGGGAATTTCGAAAGGTAGGTATCGGCGAGCGAATCTTGGGGCTCAAGGCCCGATCGCGACTGGACGGTGACGACATGTTGGGCGATGGAGTAACCGAGGTCGCTGGTAACAGGAACAAGTTTATAACGTCCCAGATGCACAAATGTCTACATCACCAAAGCCCTCCTCAACGTAGGCCACCGACGGACTATGACTTGAAGTAGCTGCCTGGGCCAATGTGGGATAAGGACGAGGTGTTCACGAGGTCAACGTTGCTCATGTGTGGGGGACCTGGCATGTGGTCACGGTCACAGCAAGCTGCAGGAGCTCCTAGCAGCTGGGCTTGGGGCGAGCCGTTAGCGGTTTTGTCCCCTGGGTGCGCTGGGTGTGGCGTGCCGGCGGGCGATCCACCCTTGCCAGATGAACAAGCACATTCAACCAACCATCATATACAGCGTGATTTTCTAGGATCTCTAGACTTATACTTCTTTTTTGACCTGGGACAATTATTTGAGCTCTCGGGATTGAGATATTGTATTAAAGCCGTACGGTTCATCCATATATGCTTTCGTCATGGGAATAGCGTCTTTAACTGGTGTCTTGCCTATCTACATCTTGAACTTTTCGTGGCTTGCCGACTTAGTCCTGCGTGTCGCCGGAAAGCGTAGTCGCAATCATGGAAGGCCTCTTATTAAATTCGTCCAGCCACGCAGAAAGTCGAGGGTGTCCCTCTCGGATTCCAGGAAAGTCGCGGAACTCCAGCCAGCTAAGCGTACTGGCCAGAGCAATATGGCCAATATCGACTGGCGCGTCAAAGTGCAGCTCCCGTTCTAACCAGTCATAACTCTCAGTCAACTTCTGGGCCAGTCCATCTCCAAGAGGAGCGTAGCGAAGCTCCTTTGGCCTTCGGGCATTCTCCCAGCGAACAGCAATCCCAATATCCGCCATGTCCTGCGCCATTGCTTGGATCCGAAGAGCCTGCCAGCGGGCTTCCCCTGCAGCGGGAATCAGAGATTGCCCATCATGCAATGTGTCAAAGTAGGCACAAATGACACCAGAGTCGAAAATAGCTGGCGCATTGGGGAGTATTAAAACAGGAACTTTGCCCAACGGATTCTGAGCGTACACTTCCTCGTTTCGGTTCGTCGGGCTGGTTTCATGGTGAAGGACTTCAATCTGGTCAGCGATGCCGACTTCATGGGCGAAGATAAGTGCCTTTCTGGCGAATGGCGAGTGAGTTTGATAAAGCAGCT
This sequence comes from Lecanicillium sp. MT-2017a, assembly GCA_003056585.1. Lineage (NCBI taxonomy): Eukaryota > Fungi > Ascomycota > Sordariomycetes > Hypocreales > Cordycipitaceae > Lecanicillium > Lecanicillium sp. MT-2017a. Next base: position 28,262 of record PXYN01000192.1, on the reverse strand, counting down.
TCATACTAGGCATTAACAGAGTCCTAAACGCTATTAGATTTCTTTCGATCCCCTGCTGGCTGATAGGCTTTTTATACGTTGCGGCTGCTGTTGGAGGGCGCGATGTCGAGTGTAATTGAGAAGGCGTGTAAGCGACGACTGTGGTCCCAAGTGCCTTATGACAACATTTTCAACCCAGTCATAAATACATCTGAGAGAGGCAACGAAGGTCCGGTGTATGATTTACGCAAGAATGGGAAGTTGTGCGAGAACTAATGGCTGGGTTGACTACGCATTGTAAGTGGCATGCGGCATAAAGAGTAATGTCAGTGGCAGAGTTTGCCATAGATTCTTGTATTTATACTCCTTGCTGCAACTCAATGAGTCGATAAAGGGAAAAAAGCATCTCTAGAGAGTCTGGCGAGGAATTTGGTCGAGCTGGACAATTGGCAATAATAGCCGTAGGGTAACAACGAGCGGAAGAGGGAGATATCGTGGCCGCTCCGGGCGAGTGACCTCGTGCGTCTTATACACTACGAAAGGGGAAGATAGCACATGTTCGGAGTTCTAAATTACAAAATATGCTCAATATCACATGCGCGTATCTTTATTTAGGGGTACGGCCCAATCATTCATATATTGGATGGAAATGTGCAATCAAAGGCACCTTATTTGGAGGCGGGTTGGAGCGCAGGCAGTGGTAGCCAGCATGTACTTTGCGGGCCACATCCGCAGCACGGGTACATCAATGCCATCTGGCCCATGCATCCCGCGACACGCAACTGCGTCGTCGCCCCATACAACCCGATTGCCCGACAGTCGGACAGTCTCCATCTCGATTTTCACCCGAGCACAATACACTCAGCCTGCTGTGACGAGTCTGCCGCTGTTGTCGGAGCTAGCCTGTTGGTCGTTTGCAGTGTGTCTCGACGAATCGAGCCTCGTTACCTACACTCTCGCTGCTGCCAGGCCACGAGTGCTAGTAGGCGCCGCCCCAGCGTAGCTAGTACGGACAAGAGACCCGCGCCGTCAAGTCAGGCCAGCCTACCGCCCGACTGTGACGCCTCCGCCCCCCAAATCCGCGACAGCAATGAGCCAATCACAACAAGTATATCCGGCGCGATCACAGCCAGCGACGGGGCAGCACTACGCCAGTCCACAGGACGAGCTGCACATGGCTGGCGTTAGTTCTCGCGGACAGCCGTCGTCGCGCGATTACGCTCCCCAGATCAAGCTCGAGCAGGCACAACCCTTTGGAGCGCAGCATCAGCAACCACTGCACCCGGCGAGCTCTGTGCCCAACATTCTGCAGCCCGGCGGCATGGCATCGCGGCCTTCCCCAATGGCAGCCAATACTGCACCCACCCTGCCCACGATGCACGGCGGCTCTGTGCCCCAGCCTCAACACCAGCATCAACAGCAGCCTCCGCAGCAGCAGCAGCATCAACAGCAGCAGCCGCCGCCCCAGGCACACCATCAGCACCAGCAGTCGCCCATGCAGGACTTCCCGCCCGTCGCGAAGCCTGCCCTGCCCATGTCGCACAACTACTCCCGCTCGAGCCCCGCCGCCGGCTATGATGCTCCCTCTTCGTCCTACCACGCATACACCCCGACGACGCCCGGCGGCGCCTCGCCGCAGTTCATGTCGCCTACCGATGTATCTAAATTTGGCGCCCCTGGCTCCCAGCGCAACGTCTCCAACACTCCCCTCGGCCTCGCAGACATCCGGCCTCGCGCTGACTCCAGCATGTCGGATGGCTCACCAAACAACTTGGGCTACGAAATGACAAACACGCCACCAGGGCCAAGCAATTATCTCGCCCCCTGGGCCGTCTACGCCTTCGATTGGTGTAAATGGAGACCGCAGGGCAATGGAGCTGGCAAAATTGCGGTTGGAAGCTACCTCGAAGACGGACACAACTTTGTGAGTCGCCCGCTACATCCCCTTCCGCCCGCATGCGGTGCCTAACCATCTCTAGATTCAAATTCTCGATTCGCACATCACTCCTACGCCCCAAGATGTGTATACGCCCGGCACGTCCAAGTACAATCTCGAATTCACGAAGCTGGCTGAAGCCACACACTCCTATCCCGTAACGAGGCTGCTTTGGGAGCCTCCGTCGTCGCAGAAGCAGTCTACTGACCTGCTCGCCACGTCGGGGGATCACCTAAGACTCTGGTCTCTGCCATCCGAGGCTTCGGCCAACCCAGGCAATAATATTACACGAGGGCCTCGAGACCCTGCGACCACGAAATTGACGCCCCTCGCGTTGCTCTCCAACTCAAAGACGCCAGACCATACTGCCCCCCTCACATCTCTCGATTGGAACACAGTCTCGCCAAGCCTCATTATTACATCCAGCATCGATACAACTTGCACTATTTGGGACATTCCTTCGCTGACGGCCAAAACACAACTGATTGCACACGACAAGGAGGTGTACGATGTTCGGTTCTGCGCCAACAGTGTCGACGTATTTGTGAGCTGTGGCCAGGATGGTAGCGTGCGTATGTTTGATCTACGCAGCCTCGAGCACTCGACCATCATCTACGAGCCAACAGGCAAGGACGAAAGATGTGAGTTACCTTCAATTTAATACCGACATTTGCTGAACCTTTCCTGACTTCTCGCAGTGGACGTCCCTGGACGCGCCAGCCCGACACAAGCACAGCAATCCATGACTAACCCACCACCACTTCTACGACTGGCGACGTCGCCTCATGATACCCATTTACTCGCTACATTTGCGCAAGATTCAAACACTATCCGCGTTCTTGACGTTCGCCAGCCTGGCCAAGCCTTGTTGGAGCTAAAGGGCCATTCTGGCGCCATCAACTGCTTGGAGTGGTCACCGCTGCGCCGAGGCACTCTTGCTTCTGGAGGTGACGATTGCCAGGTATTAATCTGGGATCTCATCAATTCAGGATCCTCTCTAGGTGGCCCGCCAATGAACGGTGCACCTCAGCAAGATAACTCACGAAGCCCCGTGGCGAGCTGGGAGTGTGACTATGAAGTGGGTAACCTCGGCTGGACGCCGCACCTGGGCCATGACTATGGCGATTGGCTCGGTGTGAGTGCTGGCCGTGGCATCTGGGGAGCCCGTGTTATGTAATGCATCATGATGAGTGCCCCAATAGCATGCGTAGAAGGATGAGACTCGGGACTATTTCGATAGTTATGTATCACTACACGTTGACTTATAGACTTGACTGTGTGGGCGGTCAATACTGTGCGATCCTCTGGCTTATTGCGTCTGCATACGAAAGCGCCAATGAGCGGCACAACTAAGTTTGATTTGCATAGCGGAACTGAAAACAGGCGGGTATCAAGGGTATCAAGCGAGAGGAGGTGCTGGAACTCGGAGATGGTCATTATACGCGGAGTTGTTGGTATTGGATTATTCAAAACTATATCAAGACATTCATAAACCGCCGCTATGTGTGCATGTGATGGTCCAAAGGATGATATTTATAGCCTCGACAGCTGTAACGGTGTTTCTACCTTTACTACAGCCTTACCCATCACCTTTCGATTAGAAATGTCTTCCAGAGCTTGTGGCACGCTTTGTAGTCCATCGTAGTACTTTGATACAGCAGGTTTAATGGCTCCCCTGCCAATCATCGCGTATAATGCCTCCCATATCTGCCTCCGTTCCTCGGGATACCGTCTCAAGGTCTCACCATAACGCTTTTTAAAAATTAGCATCCGCTGTGGCGCTGAAAAGGCGCATCAACTTACATATCCAATCAGCGAGACTTGTTTCAGAAGGATGCGATTCATGGCGATTTTCTCAATCTGGCCCTCTGTGCCCGCAAAGCCGACAACGACGACCCGACCGCGATGGGCGATGCATTTCAAGCTTCGATCGACCAGACCGACAGTATCAAATACCAAATCCACACCATTCCCTGCGGTTTCCTTATTGATCTTGTCCACCCAATCGGCAGCTGTGTAGTTGATGCACGCACTCGCGCCGAATTGCCTGACGTATGCGCACTTTTCATCCGTTCCAGCTGTGCCAATGACTCGACAGCCCAAGGCAGCGGCAATCTGCACCGCCATGATGCCCAAGCCACCTGCAGCAGCATGGACCAGGACAGTCTCCCCTGCTGCCAAGCGCCCTGCGTGCACCAATGCTGCGTAGGACACCGGGAGGGTCGCGGCAAGGCCTGCGGCTGCCTCGACGCTCCATTCCTTTGGCACTCTCTGGAGCGACGGCGAATCTGAGGGCAGAGAAATATACTCGCTATAGCAGCCGGAATTGTCGCCGAAAACAGCATCACCTGGCTTGAATGGCGAGTTGGGCGGACTGGAGACGACGGTGCCCGCGTATTCCAAGCCCAGTGTAAATGGTGGACGAACTAGGCTTCTATTATTCTGGTGCTTGCCTCGGGCCTGGATAGTTTGTTAGAAACATGTAATATATTAAAACATTGAAAATCTCACGTATAGTGTGTCGACGAAATTGACGCCCGCTGCAGCAACTTTGATCACAACTGCGCCATCGTTTGCCTCGGCAATGGGGATCTCAGATACCCGGAGCTCGCTGAAGGATGTGCAAAAGTCGTGAACAACGACGGCTTTCATTTCAATATCCTGGCTGTCTGTATTATGTGTTACTGTTAGATCTAAAGCTTAATAATGTGTTTTGGACTTTGAGCTTGCTTTGGTAGGTTCGGAAGGACGTTTGCCGGTGGGAGTTGGAGGGGACGCCTTCAAGCTGGTGGTGACATCGGTGGCACAGCACCAACGAGATTACCCCCAAACGTCGATGTATTTCTCACGATAGAGAAAATCAGCTACAAACTAACTTTACTTATAATATGCTGCAGAAAATCATTCAATTAACTATTTTATATTTTTCTCGATATTTCGGTTGCACGCTGCCGTCTTATCGTGCCTCTCACTGAACGCCGGCTTCCCTGCGACGTGACTGAGCCGGCATTTAGCCGAGTGCGCATTTCCTCACTAGTGGCCCCAAGACGCCTTCAACCTAACATGCCAGCTCTACAACATTTTCTCGCCGTACATTAACACGTACGAGGCCATTTTTCGCGCATCGTCCCTGGCATCGAATCACACTAGAGGACGCGAGGATCGCTGTCGATTTTAATCATGGCGTCCAACGATCCTCGATTCGACGACTCTTCGGACGAGGAGGACTTCAACCCTGCTCCCGCCGACATGTCTGACGACGAACAAGCCGATGATGGTGCGGAGAGGCAGAGCAGAGATGAGAAGCGCCGCAAGAGCGCATCTCCCCATGATGACGATGATGCAGAGGACACATCACCTGCGAGACCGTCGCGCAAAGACGAAGGCGACGACGATGAGGATGAGGAACGTCCGCGCGAAAGCTCTCGTCGCCGTGGCGATGACGATGATGAGGAAGATGAGGAAGGCGATGATGACGACGAGGGTAACACTCGACGCGGTGGTGGAGACGACGACGACGAAGAGGAGGAAGAGGAAGAAGAGGACGATGAGGATGAAGATGTACAAAGGGTAAGAATAGCTTCCATGGAGATCAAGCTCAAAGCGGGCTACTGACGCTTTAATTGCAGGGCCATCGTAGAAAACGCCGCCGAGATAGGCGAAATGCCTTCTTCGATATCGAAGCCGTCGTCGACGACGAGGACGAAGCCGAGGACGAGGAAAAGGAAGACGAAGAGATTGGCGACTTCATCGACAACGAGCACCCCGATGACGTGGCTGAAACGGCGCGACTCGATGATGACAGGCGGCACCGCGAGCTCGACCGCCGCCGAGAGCTGGAATCTAGCATGGACGCTGAGAAGCAGGCCGAGCTGCTCCGTCAACGCCATCAGCACTACGGCAATCGTCGCGGTGGCAAGGGCTTCGGCGACGCCGCTGTTGTTCCCAAGCGCTTACTTCTCCCTAGTGTTGACGACCCAGGTATCTGGGCGGTCCGATGCAAGGAGGGCAAGGAGCGCGAGGTTGTCTTTTCCATCATGAAGCGAATCGAAGAGCGCATGGGCACCAAGGGCGAGCTGGCCATCACGGCCGCATTCGAGCGCGGTGGTGCTCAGTCTGTGATGAAAGGCTTTGTCTACGTCGAAGCGCAGAGGCAGACCGATATTCTCGTGGCGCTGGATGGCCTTCTCAACGTCTATCCCCGAACGAAAATGACTCTTGTCGATATCAAGGACATGCCTGAGCTTCTTCGTGTTACTAAGACTGCCACTCTCGAGCCTGGTGCCTGGGTCCGACTCCGTCGCCCTATCAAATACAGCGGAGATTTGGCTCAAGTGCAGGATGTTACTGAGAACGGCCTCGAAGCCAAAGTGCGATTTATCCCCCGACTTGACTACGGCATACACGACGATTCTCTCACCAAATTGACACCAGATGGCAAGAGAAAGCGTGTCGCCGGCTCAGGACCACGACCTCCCCTGCGCCTGTTCAGCGAAGTCGAAGCCCGAAAGCGCCACCCTCGTTATATCCAAGGTAACCCCACGACCAATACCTGGACGTACATGGGCGACGAATTCGAAAATGGTTTCCAAGTCAGAGACGTCAAAATTCAACAGCTGATTGTCACGGACGTCAACCCCACTCTGGAAGAAGTGACTCGCTTTGCTTCTGGCGCAGATGACGGCACAGAGAACCTCGACTTGAAGGCTCTGGCGGCTAGCTTGAAGGACAGCAACACGACAGTTACATATCTTCCTGGCGATATTGTCGAAGTCTATGCCGGAGAGCAAAAGGGCATGGTCGGCAAGGCCACCAACGTACAAGGCGACATTGTTACGATGACAGTGACTGAAGGCGACCTCGAGGGAGAAAATATGGAAGTCCCTATCAAGGCTCTTCGCAAGCGCTTCAAGATTGGAGACCACGTCAAGGTCATTGGTGGCAGCCGATTCCAAGACGAAGTCGGAACAGTCGTCAAGATCTCCGAGGACCGTGTTACGATGTTGACTGACCACACCAACAATGAAGTCACCGTCTTTAGCAAAGACTTGCGCGAGGCCAGTGATATTGGTGGTCAGGGCTCTATCGGACAGTTTTCGCTGCACGACCTTATCCAGCTGGACCAGACGACGGTGGCGTGTGTTGTCAAAGTGGACCGTGATTCGATGGTTGTTCTCGACCAGTTTGGTGATACACGACAGGTGATGCCATCACAGATTCCCAACAAGATTCCTAAGCGCAAGCAGGCAGTCGCTGCCGACCGCGAAGGATCTGAGATCCGACTAGATGATGTTGTCAAGGAATTTGGCGGCCAGCAACGCCAGGGCAAGATTATCCACATTCACCGATCGTACGTGTTCTTGCACACAAACGAGAGCACGGAGAATGCCGGTGTCTTTGTGACCAAGGCCGGCCTGGTTAACACAGTCGCTGCAAAGGGTGGTCGTGTCACGGCAGCTGCAAGCGGTCCTGACCTGAACTCGATGAACCCTGCACTAAAGATTCACAAGAACGGGGCAGAGAATAAGAATGCCGCCCCAGTCAAGATGATTGGCCGGGATCGAGCTATCAACCAGACTGTCATCATCAAGAAGGGCGCGTACAAGGGCCTTTTGGGTATTGTCAAGGACACAACTGACACCCACGCCCGTGTGGAGCTGCACACGAAGAGCAAGACAATTACAGTGCCACGCGAGTCGCTGAACTTCAAGGACAAGGCTACCGGAGCTTCCATTGACATCAATGGCAGAGGACGCGGTGGAGGATTCGGCCAACGTGGCGGCAGTGACAGGGTGCCGAGCTGGCAAGGAGGATCACGAACGCCCATGGGCGGATCGGGCAGCTCAGATCGGGTGCCTGCATGGGGATCACGCAGTAAGTATTGTTGTAGAAGACGTTTGAGCCACGCTAACTTGTCCTCGAAGCACCCGCAATTTCTGGCGGCCGAACTCCCGCATGGAAAGGCCCCGATTATTCAGGATCTCGCACGCCGGCTTGGGCGGATGGATCGCGTACTGTCAACCCGTACGACGGCAGCCGCACTGCCTACGGATCGGGATCGCGCACGCCTGCCTGGCAGTCTGGTGCAAGGACCCCAGCACCCGGCGACGCCTTTGGCGCGGGCTCACGCACACCGGCGTATGGAGCGGACAGCTGGGCGTCAGGATCCAAGACACCAGCCTGGGGAGCCTCCGCGCCTACACCAGGTGCCAGCGGCAACGACTCGTGGGGCTACACACCCGGCGCCAATGCTGGAGCATACGACGCGCCCACGCCAGGCGGTGCCCTGGGAGCGCCTACGCCAGGAGCATTCGGAGCACCGACACCTGGTGCCTACTCTGCGCCTACGCCGGCAGCCAGCGCTCCTACTCCCGGTGTTGGCTGGCAAGGCGGCTGGGGTGCCGACTCTGCGCCGACACCAGCCGCTGGGGCCCCGACGCCTGCAGCAACCGGCTTCGCAGGGGGATACTACGGTGCGCCGACGCCGGCAGCGCCTCCGGACACGCCAGCGGCCAGCGGACCGCGATATACCGATGATGATTAGTGGTGGGGAAAGGCATTGGTGTTGTGACTATAGCTGGCGTTTTTTTATCAAGGATGTGCTTTTAGTTTATTTTATTTTTTGTAGTATAACCTGATAGAGAAGGGTGGAAGCTTGGGTTCTCAGAAAAGAGAAACAAAAAGAAAAAAGGGAGCTCGATTAACTTGGTCAATATATGCATTCTACCAAACACAATGCCTCTTCATACCTATGCCAACTCTTGCCTGTCGTGCTCCTCCTATGATCCGCCCCACATAAAAGTTGGGACCAACCCAAGCAACCACACTCACTCAAGCCAAACGTCCAACTCATCACACCTCATCTCACATCACCACCATGAACCCAATCACAATGCGGCGCCTCGCCCCTTCCTCACGGGTTCTCTCCCGCCTACACCTCACGCAAATCACCCAGCCCTCGCACCTCTCCGCAGCAACAACACCATCACTCACCCGCCACTACGCCAAGCCCGCAACAACCTCCAACAACCGCAATCGCAGCAGCATCAGCAGCAGCAGCGCCGACGACGACGCAGCCGCGCAACGAGCAGCGCGCATGCACCGCGCAGCAGGCGAGGAGGAGGACGCGCAGCGCCGCAGGGAGGCGGAGAGGGCGTACCAGGCGCGGTACAAGAGCGCTGCGCGGCGGTGGGTGAGTTCGGTGGTGGCGCTGCCGATTTTGCTGGTGACGAGCTATTATCTGTTTGATCGATGTAGGTTTCCCCTATCCCCCGAATTAACATGTTTTGTCTTTGTGTGTTGAAGAGGAGATGGCTACGTTTTTTTTCTTCTTCTTTTAATGTGGTGAAAACGAGGTTACTAATAGGTCTTGTTCTTATAGTGGTCATGGGACATGAGAAGAAGGAATTGCCTTGGAAGAAGCCCAAGAGTGACGGGCAATAGATGATTATTCCTGTTGCTCTGCTGTGTATTTACTCCTGGGGGAGCAGTCTGTACAAAACATAAACAGTACAAAGGGGTGTACGATATAGTTGGCATGAAAAATGGCGTTCTTCTTTTCTAGAGTCATCAACATAGACGCATGAATTATATACAAAGCAATTCCCAGCTCTAGTTTACTCCTCACACCGGAATTTACATCCTGGCCTTGAAACCCTGCTCCTCCAACGTCAGCGCATCCCGCTTCGCCCACTCGCGCATCAGCTTGCGCACAATCTTGCCGCTGGGCAGCTTGGGCACGGCGTCGACAAAGGCCACGCCGCCGGCGAGGCGCTTGTGCTTGGCCACGCGCGGCGCGAGCCAGTTCTGTATGTCCTGGGGCGAGACGCTGCCCTTGGACACGTCTTGGATGTGGACGTATGCTCTGGGGTACTCCTCGTTGTCGCTGGACGGGGGTTTTGTTAGTTTGCGTGATGTTCTTGGCGGCTGCGATGGGGGGAGGGGGATTTTCGGTTAGAACGTACATGGTGATGCCAACCACTGCGGCGTCGGCAACGTGCTCGTTTTCCAAGAGGAGTGATTCTAGCTCGGCGGGTGCTACCTGTAGGCCATTGACCTTGATGAGTTCCTGGAAGATGTTAGCTTAGGATGCCCTGAAAGAAAATAGGAAAGGAAAGGCAAGCAAGTGCGAGGCAAGAATGCTCACCTTTTTACGGTCGACAATCCAGATGTAGCCTTCCTCGTTATACACGGCAATATCTCCCGTTTTCAGCCAGCCCTCTGGGTCAATCAACTCCTTTGTAGCCTTTTCGTTCCGCCAGTAGCCCATGCACACCTGCGGTCCCCTATACAGAATCTCGCCGGGCTGGTTGACGCCAACTTCCTTGCCGTCATCGTCGATGAGCTTCAACTCGCAGTTGGGGTGGATGCGGCCCACAGTATCTCCCATGTCTTGGTCGTATTCAGAACTTGCAATGGCAGAGCAGGTCAACTCCGTCATACCCCATCCCTGGCGCACAGTGACGTTGAAGCGACTCTGCACCTCGTTCTGCAGGTCCGTCTTGAGAGGCGCGGCGCCGGACCCGATGCGCCTGAGGCTCGACAGGTCGTAATTCTTGACGTCGGGCCGCTTGGCGAGCATGACGAGGATGGGCGGGGCGACAGCGAGGTCGGTAATCTTGTACTTTTCCAGGGCAGCGAGGAAGGCCTCGGGCTTGAACTCGGCCAAGACATAGATGGTGCCGCGCTGGTGGGCGCCGCGGATAATGGTGTACAGCTGGCCGTAGGCGTGGTAGAGGGGCAGGAAGGCGAGACTGCGCTCGTCACCGCGCTTCGCGGCCTCCTCGGGGTGCGTGGCGGCCCCGTGGTCGCGGACGTGCAGGCTCTGCTCGATATTGGCAATGAGGTTGGCGTGGGAGACGCAGACGCCCTTGGGCAGGCCGGTGGTGCCGGAGCTGTAGTTGATGGTGGCGACGGTGCGGCGGGCCTCGTCGGCGCCGAGCTCCGGCCAGGACCAGCCGCTGGCCTCGGCCTCGGACGCGAAGAAGGCGGACCAGTCCTGGATGCCGTCGCGGACGGGGTTGACGGCGTCTGAGAACTGGAAGATGCGCGAGCGGGGGAATTTGACCTTGTCGGCGGCCTCGAGGACCCCGCCTAGCTTGGACGGGTGGCTAAGGATGAGCTTTGCGTCCGCGTTGGAGAGCTGATGTGCGAGTTCTAAGCGGCAAGTGGATGCCTGTGAGCTTCACCGTTTTCACTCTCCGGGCATTGAATGTATGGGGGGACTCTGTGCCTCAGCTGCTTACCTGAAGGGGTATAATTGGGATTGGCGCCGGAAAAGACGCAGGTAGCGCCTACGATGCCCAGGTAGGCGACGGGGACGTAGATGTGGTTGGTGGTGCAGAGCAGGACGACGTCTCCGCGCTTGAGGCCGAGCTTCTGCAGGCCGCAGCCCAGACGCTTGACCCAATAGACGGCCTGGGCCGTGGAGAGGCTGTTGGAGGTGTCATTGCTGTCGATCCAGACGGGCTGGTCGGTGATGGCGCCGTCACGGGAGAAGAGGTGTGTGAGGAGGTTGGTGGAGGGGATGTCGATGTTGCCGTAGGGCGATGTGATGGGCATGGTGGGCAGGTGTTTCGGCGGTGGCCGTGAGTGTCCGTTGTATAATGTGTGTTCCGTTTGCTCGGTGCCGGGGTAGGTGCGTATGTCTGTTTGTATGATTCGTTTGTATATGTGCGTCTGTCCGTCTGCTTGTCTGTATGTATGTTTGTATATATGCCAGTCAAGCGTATATGTCTACACTTCTATACTGCAGGCTCAAGGAAAGGAAACCAATACAAAGACGAGACTCGAAGCTTGGGAGGAGGCAAAGGCGGGAAAAGACGAAAGATGATAGAGCAGCCCGGCGGTAGGACGAGGCGGCGATATGCCATCCTTTGTATCCGGGCACATACTAACGAGCAGCGCCGTGTTCTCCGTCCGCTGCAGCCATGGCTCTCGTACAGAACCCGTAAAGCCGAGGTGTAGAAGGGGATTGTGAGCATCTCTATTGGCGGAGGCGGCCTCAAGCTGGGGTGTGGAGTGGAGATTTTTGGGGGATTGGGGTTTATTGGAGGGGTGGCGGGGGTAAAGGCCGGGGCAGGCCAGGGCCCGGAATACCATGTAACGGGCAGAACTACAACGAGTATAGTGGATGTTTGGTGGGTTGGGGTCACTACTGTTGCGCCGCTGAAGGAAAGGCACGCGAGTAGTCCGTACGGAGTGTGGCATAGCGAAGAGCAAGAGCACGAGGCTACAAGACAAAGCTCTACTACATGATGCATTTTGTCCTCCAGAGCCCAGACTCGGCTTCATCAACCCTTCAGGGTCTTCAGGGTCGGGTTAGTCGGTGGCCAGAGACGCAACCGTTGGCAGCGTAGCACCGGGGCACGTCTAAAAGCCCGGCGCTGTCACTGGCGTCTCGGCGGCGTCTGGGGACGGAGAAAAAGCCCCAAGAGGCTTGCTGGATAGGGCAAGTCAACTGCACGTTCAGGGGGTGCATCCCCCGCAGTTTTTCCTTGCTCAAGTGACAAGGTGTAGCGCCCCCACAGGCGGTGCTCGTACAACACGACTCGGCTATTTTTCTTCCGCAACGGCGAGTGAACTCGTCGTACCTACTGCACGACGGCGGGTACATACTGTGCCAGGCAAGGCTGGCAGCAGGCCTGGCCGAGGCAGCGAATAGCTAAGCTATGAGTACACACTGAAGTTCCCTTGTTAAGGCATAAATTATAAAAAATAAATAAAATAAAAATAATAAAGAATCAACGCACAATATCTACAAGAGCTCGAAAAAACTGTAATAATAAAATCATCCGTGTCCAGAGACGCGCCCACGCCGCAACAAGATCACGAGCCAAGGCGCCCCGACATCAGTGGAGGTGCTCAACCGCAGCATCTAAACGACCAAGACGCCGTTTCAATGAACTATAATCGGCTCACCTACGCTCTAGGTACGTCATGACATCCCCCCGTAGCAAAATATAACAAATGCAACACACGTGTACCGTCAATTTTTGGCAACATAATCCCTCGCCCAACCTGCACCACCGCGCACACGCTGTATCAAAACTGGGGATGCCGAGGTCCGCGGACGTTTCCATGGACTTTGGCCACTACGGGCGACGGAACCAAGGAGCATTACTCAGTTTGACGTTGGACAAATTTGAGATAAATAAAAGTACATAAAATCAAGGTTTCTGGATCTTCCAGAATAGGTCCGAGGCACGTTGATCCGTCTACGGCGGTGATGGATGTTTCTCCAACGAAAAGCGGCGCGAGCGGCGCATCGACATCATCGTCGCCCAGCCATGATGACAGAGACAACACTGCACTCTGGAGAGAGCAAAATTTCTGCTTAAAAACAATCCAGCGTTCGTATTAGATGCAGCTATCAGTACAATTCACTACAGCCAACCCACACACGCTGGGCAAGTTAGCCTTCCCCGTCACTGAGCGAATTACCAAAGCATCATCGCCATCCTCGCCAACAGCTTGATAAGTCGACCTCACCTCATGCCGCAACCAAAGGACGAACTCCTTCTGCGTCGCGCCTCTTCCTCCTCCTCGCCCATCTTACAAACTCCTCGCTCTCCATTAGCCACCTGTCCCGTTAATTGCGTCCCACCCGAGGCCCATATCAACCTCCACGCGCCCCGGCAGTGACAAGCGGGGCGACAACGACATTCCCATGCTCGTGGTACCCACGCGTGGTTTTTGGCAGCCTCAGTCAGAAACCTCTGATTCGGCTAGATCGGAAAGACTGCCGAGGAGAAGACGTCGGTGGGTAACGACAGAGGAGGCGAGTGAGGAGGTGGATAAAGACAGCAATCGTCAGTTTTGCGTGGCATGGCACTGGTTGCAGCCCCGGTTTCCTTCGCCAAGTCTCTCAGAAGTCCACTCGGGCCAGAGCTGTTGGCCGTGCTGTCTTTTTATAAGCGATATTACCACGTAGAGTGATACCCTGCTAAGGATTGCACTATCCAAACGAAGCAATGGCTGTGCATCCGCCTATGCATAGCACGTCCTCCTGGGGTAGACTTTGAACTGGCTGAGCACTCTCAATTCAAGCCGATTGACCATTCTCATCTGCGTAGCTGAATTAGCCCTTGCTATCATACCAGAGAGCAGGTCGGCGAGAACATTTCAACCCCGTGGCGTAAATCGCGCGTACCGTGGTATTTTGACGCCATCAAGGCCGCCGGCGTTAAACGACGTATTTAATTACACGTATCTGTCTTCAGTTTCAATCATGACTATTTCCTAAAGCGTAGTTAATCTCAAAATATACAATCAGCACAATGATATCTCGTGTCGTGGGTGTACATATCCTTCCTGACTGGTGGCGGTGCCCAGATAGTGGACTGTGCCAACCCATCGCAAGCCCACAAGAGGAACAGCTTCCACCGGCCACCAGCGGCCACCAGCATCAGAAATCCATCAGAAAAAAATACCACAACATTTTGCAGCTTCGATTTACACACAGAAATTATTCCTACGACACTTTCGATGAAAATGGGTTGTTCGCAGCTGAGTGTCAGAGCACCACCCCACGCCACCCCGTCGCAGCAAGTCACACACGCAGGCATCAATAATACTCAAGAGAAAAAAAATCCATCGCTTCATTTGTGTCTAGTCTAGTCTAATCCAGTCCGTCTCGCGGCCGACGACAAGCGACTCTCGACATGATATCAAAAAAGGACAAACGAGAAGTAAAAAAACAGCTTCAGAAAACGGGCACCTCGCCAGCCGCTTTCCTCCCACCGAGATATCAAAACATCACATCCCGCCCCGTCACAGTCTCAGTACATCTATGACGAAGGACCCGAAGGACCCTTGGGCTGGAAGCGCTCCACGCCAGCCCGAATCGACTTGTCGACGCGCTTGGCCATCTTCTCGAGCGGCAGGCGCTCGTCAATGGACTGGACGACGCGGGAGACGGGGGGCTCGATGCGCTGGGCGGTGCGCTCGGCCGAGGGCACAAAGTAGGAAATGTTGCGCTCCCAGCGCGGCGCCCACTTGGTGGTCTGCTTGGCCAGCTTCTCCTCGGCGCCGGGCATAATCATGTACAGCGGGGCGAGGACGCCGACGCCAGCGGCGCCGATGCAGAGGACCTCGGAGGTCTTGGCCTTGGGGAGGCGGGGGATGCGGTGCAGAGGCATGATTGTGAGTGTTATGTGATGAGGAACTGCGATGGAAAACGAGTTAGTTTGATGGATTCTTGATGGGAAACTGGGTGGCGAGTTTCGTGTTTGGGTTAGCTTACCAGGTAGTAGTGTGTGTGAGAGAGTGCGCGAGCGACAAAGCCTGCTGTCGCGAATACCAGAGAATATAAAACCTCGAGATGGATTGATAAAGAGTTACTCGTCAGAGATGATACAAGGAACACGATGATGGGGAATCAGATGAATGAATAGAAAGAGGGGAAGGGGAGGTCGGGGTACCACGACACCTTTATAAGCTATCGCCAACCCAAAGGACGCAACGATGAGCGGTACTTGTCTCCCCGCACGTCGACAGTGGCAACACGCCGCAAAAGCGACACACACATGCAAGTATCTGCCTCCTCGTAACAGGGCAGGTATGTACATGCGAATAGCAGGGCGCTATACCAACCAGAAACGCCATTTGCCTTCACACCGAGCGGGGTAACAGACCAGTCAGGAGGCCGGAATGGGCGGCGCCATTGGACAACCAGTCGTTAGAGTTGCACCGAGTGGCTGTATTGGTATTGGCGAGTTGCAGCCAGCGTCAGCCGTGTTATGTGTGTGTGTGTGCAACCCCCCAAACACGCACTGCATGCGTCACACACCCACACACCAGACAGAGTTTCCTTGCCGGTTTTACCCCAACGGTAGGGTGAGTGGTGGTGTGCAGGCAGAGCATCAGATCTCATCTTCAACACCATCACCAGATACTCTTTCGCGTGTCTTTTGGTCCCATTACATCTCGCACCTCTCTCGTCGCCTTCTCCCTCTCTCTCTCCTCTTCAAGCGTCATCTCATCCATCCCCCGTCCTCGTCCCCGCCCCCAGGCGAATGCGCCCCACTGAAATGTCCACTTTCCCCAGACCCAAAGAGACCCAGACCCAGACCCAGACCCAGACCCAGCAAAGGACAGGCAGGTAGGTCAGAACTGCGAGTACCAGAGCCTGTCCAGAGGGTATGGGCACCGCCGCAACCCCCTCTTTTTGGTGATCGATGGGGCCACCTTGTGGTCATCCTGCCTCGTTGCTCGTTCGCTGCTCACGCGTTCCAAACCCCGCTTTCTGTTGATTTGGATTCCCTCCCCCGGATAAGAAAGAGGCTTGGCCCATTGACCCCATTGACCCAATTGCCGGGGTACGTACTCTCTGTGCTATTGTCTATGTTTTGCTGCCTGCTCATGCGCTGCGGCACGTACAAAAACCAAATGAGAGTCGCGTAACGAGAACAGGCGCATTCAAGAGATGCGCAGCGATTGCACCATGCCAGGGCGAATTGGTGCATTCTAGTGTGCTACGTGGTATTTGTGTGTGTGCCAGTGTGGCCTGTGTGCCGTTCTGCGCCCTCACCACTCAGCCAATCCCTCCCATGTGGCAGGCAGCTCCTGCTTTGTCTCTGTGTGTGTGTGTGGTCCCAGTTGAATGTGCGTCATTGCCTGCCACCAGTCCAGCAATGATAAGCACTCTTACGAATATCGATTTACCATCCTACGCAATACCAGCATGAGTACTCCGTAGTGCCAGTACATAGCCCCTGTAGTCAAGGAGAAAGTCCCCCCTCCACTCACCACTGCTGAACTCTTGTCCTGGATCGATTGCAAGGGGCAGCGCACTACTCGTACGGGCCATCCCGTGCCACACCGTGTCGAGGGCGGCGCGCCCTGCCAATAAAAGAGACTCCCTACGGCCAGTAATCATGCATCACAGCAAACGTAGCTACGAGTACGCAAAATTACCCCCTGCAAGCTCAATGCCTCGATTGACTGTCCCATTCAGTTCGCACCCGGCAAGGCTACGCACGAAAATGGCAAAGTACATGGCACGCGACGACAATCCTCCTTCATCCGTCTCAACGTCGCTATTGTGAGCCGAGAGCAGCCAGTTGAGTCACTCTCTAGGCAATTGTTCAAACACGTCACATCACCCATGTCTAAACTTTGCATTGTTCTGCAGAAATCGAGCTGTATTTGTACAATGGCTGAGCCATCCTAGGCGTCGATATATGAATTATAAAAGTTCGTACGAAGAAAAACGTCTCCAAAATATCCACTTTGAACCCCAAACCACCTTGCTCAGAAACGTGTCGTAAAGCCCATATCCACACGGCGTATTTCACAATCCTGTCCGAAAAGCGCCTTTCAGCAAAATACATGTGACATCCAAAGATGCTCAAGTCGCTTATGCGCCAACGGCCTCCTGGCAGAGAAGGCTCTGGCCAGCAACCGGGAGGACACAGCACTTGGCCTGCTTGCCAGTCTTGGCGCAAATCTCGCCAAAGTTGGAGCCAGACTTGGGAGTCTCATCAGCTGTTCCACATGATTAGTCTCGCGTCACTCAGTTAGACGTATGTTTGGGGCAACTTACGGGTAGAGCAGTCAAGAGCAGCGACGCCAAGAACATCAACCTGGCAGCACTGGGGGTTGCTGTACAGACCGCTGGGGCAAGCCTCGTACTCATCATCGTTGTCATCGCCGCCGTTGCCAGGAGGGTTGTTGCCGTCACCACCGTTGCCGGGAGGGTTGTTACCATCACCACCGTTGCCAGGAGGGTTGTTGCCGTCGCCGCCATTGCCGGGAGGGTTGTTGCCATCACCGCCGTTGCCGGGAGGGTTGTTGTTGTCGTCACCGCCAACGGCATCCTGGCAGAGAACGCTCTGGCCAGCAACGGGAAGAACGCAGCACTTGGCCTGCTTGCCGACCTCGGCGCAGATGCTCTTGAAGTCGCCACCGCTGGTGGGGGTCTGGTCGGCTGTTGGTTTGTTAATAGATGCTCACTGTCGACTCCGGTATGCTTCTTCAAACTTACGAGTGGAGCAGTCAAGGCCCAGGACGCCGAGGACGTCAGTGTCGCAGCACTGAGGGTTGCTGTACAGGCCAGAGGGGCAGGCCATGTAGTCGTCATCACCACCGTTGCCGGGAGGGTTGTTGCCGTCGCCGCCATTGCCGGGGGGGTTGTTGCCATCACCGCCGTTGCCGGGAGGGTTGTTGCCGTCGCCGCCATTGCCGGGAGGGTTGTTGCCGTCGCCGCCATTGCCGGGAGGGTTGTTGCCGTCACCACCGTTTCCAGGAGGGTTGTTGCCATCACCGCCATTGCCGGGAGGGTTGTTGCCGTCACCACCGTTTCCAGGAGGGTTGTTGCCGTCACCACCATTGCCGGGGTGGTTTCCGTTGTTTCCGTCACCAGGGTGAGGACGAGGGATGCAGGCACCACCGTTGTTGGTGGGCACAGCCAGCGAGGAGCTGGCAAAGAGCAGCGCGGCGACAGTGAGCAGCTTCATTGTGGAGTCTTGCGAGTCGTTGAGAATAGAAACAAGCTTGGAGTAAAGAACGACTTTCGGCAAAGGGGCCGGTTGGAATAGCTAGTTAACGACTGACTTGGTTGGGTTGCAAGAGGTGAAGAAACAGAAAGGATCCTGGGTCGGAGAGGCCATATTATTTATACCTCATTGAGACTCATCCGGGAAGGTCAAGGGATGGGGGCGTCTGTATGGCAAATTTCGGCATCCGCCCTGGCCAGCTGGGGTGTATTGACCATCTGTGCGTGTTAGTCCATGGGCGATTCGGCAGCCGGGGCGGCGATGGGAGAGCCATCACTTCACAGGAAGCGGCAGGTGGCGCTCCAGGTCATCTCAACCTTGCATATCAAGACCCGCTCTTGTCTGGGTATCGAGGGAGCTGCTTGTCTGGCTCATCAGAGTGTGGAAGTCATTTCCTCGGTGGGTGATGAATGCTGCGCGTACGGCGCAGCGCGAGTATACTCGAGATGTGTCTGAGCGTGAAGGGACGGGATGGCGGATCGCACAGCGGAGGGGCCGCAACTGAGACCTGGATGGGCGCCGAGCTGGTCGAAAAGGGAGTAGCCAGGGGCAGCAGAGCCAGGAACAAGGACAAAGCGTGAGGTTGTTGAGGCAAATAGGCAATGTCTCTGCCCCTTTGGAAAAAGAAACAAGACATGCACACACGCACACGCACACCACGCACACACAATAGCCAGGCGGGCGTAACGAGTGGGACCAGCAAGTGTGCGGTGCTAGCCCGGCAGATTGTGCGGGGCGCTGGATCCGAGCCCCTCTGGCTGGGCCAGGTCCCAAAGCTGGACTGCGCCGTACCAACATATGCCATCTAGGTAGGCGAAGGCCGATGTGAGAGAGTGTGCAGCGCCTTTGACATAGAGTGCCGCTGCATGTGTGGTTTGTTCACATTGAAAAGCAGCAGACGGCAGAATTTTCCCTGCTGCATGCATTATCCTTGTTAACGTGGGACTGTGTTGTTCTGTTCGGTGCAGCGTAGTTTCGACTGCACTTGTCATCGGCTGAGGGCTTCCGTGCTGCAGGATGGGGCGTTTGCTAGCCGTTGGATCGGCAGAGCGCCCCATCAGGCTTTCCACCAGCATCCACGTTACGGTACCTTGGTACTCCGTCCTGTGCTCAAGATGGTACGGAGTAAAAGTACGGCAACATTGGCCAGCGTCCGTCTCGATTGGCAGACATGCGGCAAGGGTTGGGACGGGCCATGCGTCGCCGTCCACTCCAATGCGAGATGCGCAGCATCCACCACCCGCCCAATCCAGGTCAGCGGGGAGCTATGACAGGTACCAGAACTCCGTATACTCCGTAGAAATCTATGGTTGAGCCGGGCTTGTCACCGAGGACTGCTCTACGAGCCCAGTGCTTACGAGTGATGTACTCGAGTGGAATCATCGTCTCGAGTACCTGCATGTCACTGTGCGTGACGCGTGACACGATGATTCGCCCGGTTGTACTCGTACATAATCGTTAGGTCCGTTTAGGCCAATTCAGTCCGATCCTAAAGACATTATGCATCGTAGCGGCGGACTGTTAGACATCAGTCAGCCTGTAGTCGTACTACTCGTGCATAGAACTCTGTGACACATTTGTGTGGTCAGTATCGTCCCGAAGCAGTACCTGTTCTTGCACGCACACGTACACACACCCTCTCCCCGCTTGCGAGCCCTCGACAGTATCACCTCCCCCGTACCGGGCAAGAGGGGAAAAAGGCGACTGTTCTCCGGTGGCTCTCAAATCACAGCTAGCGTGTAAACGTCATGCAGGGCGAGTCTAGGGGCAGATTGCAACACAAAGGGGAGCGAGTAGGTGGAGGGTGGGCAGCTGGGTCTGGGCAGAAGCAAGATCTCGAGGCAGTTGGCAGATCGAGCCAAACGATGGGGCCTCCACGCTAGCGTAGCTCGGCGGCGCAGGCGAGGGTGATTAGTGTGCAACGGGAGGGCATGGTACCTGCGCCGTGGTGGAGGCAGGCGCCGTGTAGGAAGGCACCTGCCCAATCGTGATTTGCTGTGGGCCACACCAAGTTATTTTCCGAAGCCCCCCCTCCCAAGACCTCTTAAACCTACCTACATTACCTATGCACCCCTAGGCAACCTTCTAACCGTGCGCTGGATGCGTCCTCATTTCCCTCTGCTCTCTGATCTGTCCCGCAATTTAGAATTACGATTCATGCTACTCAGAGCCACTTACAGGACCATAACTGTACTTCGCATCGATGAGAAGCACCAGGTGCGGTTATACTCGTACCTACGGATACCTACAGAGCACTGCGACGTTTAATGTAAGCGTGGATGCGATGCCTGCTTATCCATACCTGCTACTCCTGTCCTCCTAGGTAGTAAGGCTGCCATGTTCATGCCGCGTACATGACCAAGGTGTTACGGGCTTGCTTGATCAGGGAACCTGATGAGCCGCTGATCCAGACGCAGACATCCCGCTATCGACGCTCGCACGGCGAAACTACATAGTCTGGATTCCCGCCCCTACTAGCTCAGCCAAATATCTGTAACATGCTCCCTTTCAGTAATCATGCAGGTTCCCCTTTTACACAGTTTGAGTGCTCTGTACAGCCGTATGGCTGGCCCAAGTTGTCTCGATGCTGGCTGAAGTCATCTCTTAGGCCCACAAACGCCAGCGCTGGTGGCTAACAGCCAAGTTTGAAGCCAAGTTTACGCTTGTGGCTTCTCATTTCTCTGCCGTAACTGCGCAGGCAGCTCACAAGGTACAACCTCTGCGCCATCCTATGGGCCAGATTTGGTGGTCTTCTCTGCCACTGCGCATGTACCTTGCAGCAAATACGCTCCCCCCGCCGGGTCTCAGCGATCTTCGCGGGAACCCCACACCAAGATACTGTCACAAAAAGAAGCAGCTCGGCCAAGACAAGGGAAATTTGCCCTCCCGCCCCAGGGAGCCGTCAAGCCGGTCAAGCACTCCATGCGCGCTAGGTAGGTAGGGACTGGAGCCAAGGGCGTGCTACTATTCGTACGACCACTCTATTCGTCCTCGTAGGCAGAGCGACATCTTACCAAGGTTATGGTTTGAGACCTTGTTTTTGTCCGTAAAATGCGCTCGCAGCTGTTGCATCTCGCCACCGCCCTGATCGAAAACGAGCCTCTCCCGTCGCCAATATCCAAACGGAGCTCCCTGTGCACGACAAAACAGTTCCACTACTGCCGGAATCTGCAAGTTCACCTCTACCGAGTGTTTGGCGCCCTGCATGCTTGGTGGTTGCTGGTGATACAACCTTCACCCAAGTAACATGGCTCCTACGAGTAGTCACCAGCACGGACGTCTATCTAGGAAGCACTCGCCTAAATGGTGAGCTAAACAGACCGACCCAGATGTTGACAGAGCTTTTGGCCCCTAGTGGCTAACGCCATCTCGGTCTGGGCTCTTGGTCCGTCTCGCTGTGCCGTCCCTGGAACCGTTAGATTGCTGACCGCGGTCATGCGCATAAGCCTCACCGACTCTGTAGTACTTATTGAACCTGGCTTAAAGAACACACATTTACGCAGTGGACAGAAAGAAAACAATTCGCTGCTACTCCCG
The DNA here is from genome assembly GCA_003056585.1 of Lecanicillium sp. MT-2017a. NCBI lineage: Eukaryota > Fungi > Ascomycota > Sordariomycetes > Hypocreales > Cordycipitaceae > Lecanicillium > Lecanicillium sp. MT-2017a. The sequence continues at coordinate 6,314 of PXYN01000192.1, read as the reverse complement.
CTGAAGCAATCCGCCGCTACCCTGAAAAGATGAAAAGATGCCCAACTCGCTAATTAACACACGCCCTCCTCTCACCATAGGCCTCGCCCGCCTCTCGCTCAACAGATCTCATCTATTTACAGTAACACATCCCTCGACAAGTAACAAAGGTCTCAATAGCAACCTACCACAGCCTCGAAACTGCGCTAATAGCTGTCAGTCCGAACAATCTCTCGCATCGCCACAAGCATCAAAAGGGGAGAAGGTCGAGACCGAACCGGCAAATGGGTCACCCAAAAAAAAGCAAACGAGGTTCGTAATCGTCCCGAGAAGGGGTGGCTGATTAGCGTAGCAAGAAGGCCAGACAAGAAGCCATTGTTTCCCATTAAAATCCCGGAGCGAGCCAGGTCCCGAGACAAAAAAATTTAGCAGACTACTCAGTTAGTAGCGTTGTGGCTCTCGTCCTCTGCTGGGTGCCTTTTTTGCTTTTTCCCTCAACTCTGGGCCGACCTGCAGGGAGGCTCCGCTGGGAGATGAGGTGTGTCGCAGCCTGCTCCAGAAAAACAAAAGGTGAACAAAGAAAAAGGAAATGGGAGTCTTAGTCATGCGATTGGAAAGGGTCGCAACGTTGCTGGGCTGCGAAGGTCAAGTTTAGTATACTGATGAGCAGGCTGTTATTGAGTTGTGTTTGGCGCGGCAACACCTGCGTCTCTCCGCTGCGGCCTGTTTGTTAGCGCGCTACTCGTAGATAATAGCATAACCATCGTATGTTCTCTAGGTAGATTGTACGGTTGTAACAGTGACCCTGAACCGGTCTGAAAATTGTTTACTAGCCCAAAAGTAAGAGTCGGGTTGAGTCCACGCGTTGCAACAAGAGCGCAGCGTAGTTGGCGGACTAGAGCGGGACGACTCGACTACCCTATAGCCAACCTCATTTTTCGCTGAATTACGACAGCTGAGCCTGGAAAATACTGAACTCATCGAATAAGTGGCTTGGAGTAGCTTATACATAGGATATTTCTTTTCTACTATGCATCAATATAACTTTGTGGTGGTGGAGGTACTCTCTGCCCCTGCTTGTAAATCATACATCGTCAGCACCTCCATGGCATCAACTCCACGATGCATCCCTGTCGCGTGTCGCCGATCACAACACCGGTGAATAAACACAGTACAGGCTAAATACACATTGATGCAGTCCACACATTCGTGAGTCTTATAATAAAACAAGTTCTACATCTATGACTACTGACTAGCATACCATCCCATCGTGCAGTTGCACCATCGTATCACACTCATACAACGACTCCCTCTTCTGCGCCGTCATAATCACCGTACAGCCCGCAAACGCCTCCCTCATAACCTTCTGGATCTCCAGCCCGCGGTCCGGATCCATGTTACTCGTCGCGTCGTCTATGAGGATTACCTTGCTCCGCGTGTACCGGTGGTGGAGGATTGCTCGCGCGATGCACAGTACTTGTAGTTGGCCGCCGGCCAGTTCCACAACCTCGAGCGGCGTTTCTAGACCGCCTTTGCCTTTGATTACCTTCAGTAAGCCGAGATTTTCTAGCACATCGTGCATGGCATCTTCCGTCATCGTTTCTCCGTCTCGTTGCCCTTCGTAGGGTAGGAGGTTGTCGCTGACTGTGCCATCTAGCTGGACGGGGTCGTTGGTAAGAGTCGTGATTATCTCCGTTCGTAGCTGCCGGCGAGGTATTGTTGATACGTCGACACCGTCGATTTCCATACTACCAGAGTAAGACAGGAGATTTAGAAGGCTCATTAAGAGCACACTCTTGCCGCTATTAAATGAAACCAATCAGTGAGCTGCGTAAATTCAGCTGCATATGTTAGATGTGTTACCTTTTTGCGGCTCCGAAAATCCCAACTCGTGAGCCGCCGTCGATCTCCAAAGCTATAGCTCGAAGTACCGGCCGCGTATCTGAGACACTAGACGAACCGTGAGAATAGAGATACGGAGAGACACTATAAACAACGTACCTGTAATGTGCGGTCACGTCGCGGATTGCAATGCTTCCATGTTGTGGCCAGTCCCCTGGTGGTTTAGAAACCGACACAATGTCCACTTCTGCCGGCGTACTAGTGACGAATGAATGGATATGCCGCTGGACCTCCCATGATGTGTTGAAACCAGTAGAACTTTTGATACTTGCAGTGATCCCACCGCCAAATTCCCGCAGCAGAAGCATGGTGAGCCCCAAAGCTGCTACGGACGAGTTGTTGGAGTACGACGCCAGAACAATAGCCATGCCATAAACGGCCACTACCATAATGTCCCAGAGAAACTCATGCCAGCAATCTAAAAGAAGAGTATAGTAGTAGCTTTTTTGCGCAGAGTCCAACTTCGCGTAGAGTGAACGTAGCTTGTGTTCTCTACGCCCAAAGCCTCTAATATATTCCACTCCAGTCAGAGACTCTACAAAAAGAGAGAGAAAGTCTGATAAATCTCGCTGATGAAGACGTTGAAGATGCTTGGAGGACTGCTGGAAGCCATTTTGCATGTAATGTATGGCCATGATGAACACAAAGGGCACGATGATCTTAAAGTTGCCGAAACCGCCACTGATCGCAGCGATATTTACAATGTCGTACACCCATGCTAATAAGAAACTATTAATGCCACGTACGACCTTATTGAAGAATGCACCAATGGACTTACAGTATAGTATCATCAGTAGCTCCCTCCAGAAATCCAACGTGACGGTCTGCAAACCGTTTGAAAAGCTGCGGAGGAAATTAGCAACGATGATTCAAATTTTAGAGTGCAACTGACATGTTCTCTATATCGCGTACTTGCGTAGGTGTAAGAACGGCGATGTTTGCACTAATTCAGCGTTAGCTACATGGTTCAATGGTTCAACGAGGAAGAATAATGACCGCATCAGAGTATTTAAGACCATATTATGTACGTGCTCTCCGGAAATCGATATCAGTATCGGATTGAAGACCCTGTGAAGCTCCCATTAGCGGAGCCTCGGTCTTAGATTGTAGGATGCCTACTGGAGCGATAAAGTCGTGAAAGTAGGGCCAGAAATGGCCACGGCTGCTAAATGAGTGACGAGTCGGCTGTCGTCATCGTAAGATTCGAGAAAATGTCGAAGGAGTATATCTATCGGTCAAACGTCGGCATTTGTGCAACCCTCGCATCATGCGGTACATACCTGGTAGTTTCTCGGTGACCCCACTTGCTATAAGACTCATCGCCCATGCAATAAATATCCAAGGTGGTACTGAGCTGAAGATGAATGTACATAGTGAGAAAATATTGGATGAATCGTTATCAGATCCTCGTGTGTCGTTGCATTCCAAAAGCATCTGCCGGAAAGTCATGGTCTGTTGCTGACCAGGCATAGCATGACCGTACCATGTGAGCTTGCGAGCAGACGTCGGCTGTAGAATAGGCCTATCAGACTTGGCGTATTGTATAACTCTACCATTTCCATCAAGTAGTAGAATCTGATCAGCGCTGCGGCGATGCTCAACTTCTGGCATATCAGCTCTCAAGCTCGTCTCAATGATACCCGGAATGCTCATACCTAGATTACTTGCCAGAAAAACAGTATAGTTTGGTCGTCTTAGAATGCCTCGTATCCCAAAAAGATTAAGAAAGATTTTGGTCCGCGTAGCAAAGTTAAGAGTACTGAAGACGTCGTCCAATACAAAGACGGACGCTCTTGAGTACACTGCACGAGCAATTGCCTACCATCGGAGGCCATTAGTTACAACTTCGGAAGAAAGAAGAGGGCAGATAAGGCATCTCAAACACCCACAAGCTGCTGTTTTTGTTCTGTGCTGAGACGAGTCCCAAATTGTCCAACAACAAGTTCGTCACCATTGCCGATTATTAAGTGGTCAAGGAGGCAAGCAGTAAGCACCACTTCGTACCATGCTGAGTCGAATACCAGTTTGCCAACTACGTTTGCTCTAATAGAAATGTTTTCAAGCCATGGATGCTGCCCGCAATATGCAATATTGGTAGAGAGTGTATGCACGGTACTATTCTCCATTTGAAGGTCGCCAATAATGGCTCGAAGCAATGTGGATTTCCCAGAACCAGGGGAGCCAAAGAGCATTGTGAACGATGATATGGGTATCGATATCCTGATATTATGTAATACCAGCTTCGGATTGAAGGGTGAGACGATACGCTCGCTGTGTAAGGCGAATGCTACACCATGGAGAGTTGTAAGCCAATTCCTCTGATGAGCAGAATTACTGGTGTCGAAACTGCGGCTGCTCGACTCGAATGATGGTGAGTCAGAAATTAGAGGTGGCGTCTCTGGCAGGATAAAAAACTCCCGTAGCCGTAACAAAGCTGAAGTAGAAGACAAAACACCAGGCCCAACGGTAACACTATCGTGAAGGATAACAACAAGGTGCACCACAACTGACATGACGCTGAATGCATCGACGGCTGTCATGTTGCCAGCAAACATGCCACATAAATGTCCCGCAATGAGAACACAAGCGCCAGCTGCAGAATTGGCAAAAACATCTTATGTAGTTCTTAGCAATGGCGGAGAATTATGTAAGGCTCAGCCTTGCACTTACTTGCTGTCAATCGCACATCTCGAAGTCGCGTTACCTGAACATGTTTCTGAACTTCCGCTTTCCAAATGGCATGGATATTTGCTGACACTGCAGGTTCAAGGCCGACCATCTTGATACTTCTCATTTGCGATAGAGCATTCGTAGTTTTATGCATGCGAGACTGTGTTTTACTATCCTTAGCCATTCTCGCGGTTACACGGGCTTTGCTACAAAGCAACACGACGGTTGAAGAGACTGGATTGTAAGAAGACATTTTCACGGTGCATGGTATAAGCTTCACTTACTGATTGCCGGAATAAATATAGCAATATAGCCGGGACCGACACGCTGTTTCAGCATATAAGTAGCCGCCACCAACTCAATGGGAATTGCGCACAGCGTTTGCAGCTCGTCAAAGGCGACCAAAACCGTTGCAACATCATCAGTGAGAAGGTCTGGCGTAGCTGACAGCTTTGCTGCAGTGCTATTGAGGGCTAGAACCTTTTTACAGATCCATGAGAGAAGAGTGCCGCGTAACACAGTGGTCAGATGCCCGTGCATGCCCGTAAATAGTGCTTTTGAGATCTAAAACAATCGTCAACTGTTGAACGTCTATAACATTGACATGGTGCAGCTTACAGCAGTCCCTATAAACACCGCTATGCCGGCCGCAAGTAGTATGGCTCCCTTTGAGTGTGCAAGGCCTTGCTCGCATTCACTAAAGTGAAGCAACAAACGTCTCATAAGTAAGCCTTGCGAAAGCATAAAAGCGGCCCGACCCCATCGCAGTACAATTAGCAATAAAAAGCGAGGATACATTGCATGCGAGATTGCTTTGGCCAGACAATGGGGCGAGTCTTTATTCACTGTATTTAAGGTCAGCCGGAGAAGAGTTGCAGGAGGTATGCCATCCACAAACCTCTGTCCCAAGAGGCGGCCATTTTCCCTGCCAGATGGTCGGCAGAGCAATCTGGTCCGAGGTCATCTAAGTTATCCAAGGTCGTCAAATCCTTGAAACCAAGCGTGGCTATATTTATGAGCCAGCAAATGACGTTTTCCGATGCATTGCACCATCCTGTTTTGGAGGAATTACTGGAACAAGTACCGCTCGAGGCTGTTGACAGCCCTTCAAGAACAACCATAATCGCTTGAAGCATCGCACTACATACCGTAAGATGAAAGAAGACCTCGATTCCATTATGACAACGGTACATCTGTGCCTTTACTGCATCAAAGCTAATACTTAAAGTAAAGTAGAAGCTTAACAGGGCAAAAGACGGACCGCCCCGGTGATGCTTGCTGGTTATAATACCCAAAATGCAAAGGGCAGCAATACAAGACAATAAAGATGCGCCAGCTGACACCAATGGATAGGTGGTAGGAAATGGCGACCCGAAAACCAAGCATGCGGCCTTGATGAGAGCCATCGCACCCGCAGCAAGCTAAATCCTTGCATGTCAGTGGCGCCGCCGCCATGGCACAAGCCGAGAGGAGGGGGGGGGGGGGGGGAAAAGCACTTACAAGCTGGGAATAGATAACGACGGTTCTCGGAAACGAGAGCCACGCTTTGCCCGGGCGAAACAAGTAGGCAGGTGATGCCGCAATAACGATTAGAGCCGGTATGGCAGTCAAGAGAGTGTGCTGCACTTCCAGCCACGCCATGCGGCCGCGGTCAGCGGGCTGCAGAGCCACCAACTCCGGCGTCGTCACATTGGTAGTGGCCCATTGCTTCGCTCAGAAGATGCCTGGACCTTTGCGCAAGAACAGCATTGGGGATTTTAACC